>JAQMRL010000003.1:4018288-5218288 GCA_035578175.1 Catonia carolina
ACATATCAGAGTGCGTAGTTGTGTGAGTGTTTCACACCAGATTTTTTTTGTTCACGAATTGACCTGCTATGTATCACGTTACCAAGTTGTTCCTCTGGCCTACTGTACTTGCCAGCTTCCCTTGCGTTCCACCCATAACGCCTTCATTCCCGCGCTTTGTTGCTGTCTCCTCTCCTCTGACCATTCGCCGCCATTGCCCCGGCGCATCCTCCTGCTCTCGATCGCCCCAGATTCCCTTATCACTGCCCTATAGTGTTCTCTGTTCTGTGCGTCCCGCAGTGTTAATCCTATCTGTTCCAGATCCAGTTTAGTTTCTTTGGTCCATGTGTAGTTCTTCTTTCCCCGGTTTACAAAGTCGAATACCTGTTTGACCAATATATTGTTACTCATCCTGCTGAGATGCCCAAAGAATGCCAGTCTGCGCTTCCTCATCTGTGAGACAATGCTCTCTGAGAATTTATACACGTCTTGGTTGTGCTGCAGTCTCTATCCCTCCGTGGTCATCCTGCCCCCCATTATCTTCCTGTCCAATCCCTCAATCTTCCTTTTTCGTCGACAGACATTTATTAAGTAACATAATTATATTATTTTTTCAAAATTTTTTTTCTAACATCTGAGAATATTTACAATCAGTTAAAAAAAAAACTATAAGTAATAGCATGAACGGGTTCACATGACGAAGACAATACCCAATGGTATTGCTTTGGAAACGAAAAAAAATCTGGTGTGAAACACTCACACAACTTTCTCTTGCCAGTGAAAATAATTAACAATAAACCTAACATTAGTAATAAAACATAAGAAATAAACAAAAAACTAACCTCAAAAAACATAACCTATTTTTAATCATGAGTGAAAGACGCAAAATGAAAATCAACCTCATTTTGGCTTAGAAATACGGAAAATCACTCTTTCTCTCTAAACTAGGCTCTGTAGAGAAACATGCTAAAAATAAAAGTTGTAGATCTTTTAATTTTCTATAAATTTAATTATATACACTTTTGTCGTAAAATGCATACTAAGGCCGAAATGTTTAAAAAAATCAATTTTTCTCACGTTTTCGTGAGAAAAAAACAGAAAATTGCAAATTACCGCTAAACTAAGCGTTATACAAAACAATGTTTGAAACAAAAGTTGTAGAATTTTAAATTTTCTACAACTTTTGTTATATAACGTTTTGCGCTAAAATGCATATTAAAGCCGCAATCTTAAAAATAAAATGTTTTTACGTAAAAAACAGCCTCACGCAGAATTTTAGCAAACATGGCGCCTACCCTATCTTGTAGAGCATAAAAAATGTAGTAAACCAGGCGATTTTTTAAAAATCGTTGGACCATTTTTTGAGAAAATCACAAAAAAGTGAAAAATTATACGAATAAACTACTACTTCCGGTTGACCGATTTTGATGAAAATGTTCGTGTCGGGTCCGGTAGTGGTATGTAACTTAAGTTTTAAGTTTCAAGTTCGTACGATGTTCCGTTCTTGAGATATTCTGTTCACACACAGACACACACACACAGACCAATCGCTAAAAACATGTTTTTTTGGGTTCAGGGGGTCTGAAAACGTATAGATCCGGTGAAAACTCGATTTCGAAAAATCGACATGAAAACAATACTTTCCTTCCTATATATTCATATAGGCAAGAGAAAGTAAAAAAATTTAAGTATAATTTTTAAAATATTAACAAGATAAAAGATGAATAACATTAATAGAAAAGGTAACCAAATTAATAACGGTGATAATAGAATGGGTAGAGGAAGAATGGGTAGATGATATTATTAGATGATGTTGATGTTGATATGGACTTCAATTATTTAAAAATTCTTGTGTGAAACACTCACACAACTTTCTCTTGCCAATGCAAATAATTAATAATAAACCTAATATTATTAATAAAATATTAGAAATAAGCAAACACTAACCTCAAAAACTAAACCTTATTTAATCATGGGTGAATGACGCAAAATGAAAATCGTACTCAGTTTGGCTTAAAAAAACGGAAAATCACACTTTCACGCTAAACTAAGCTCTGTAGAGAAAAATTCTCTTAATAAAAGTTGTAGATATTTTAATTTCCTATAAATTTTATTATATATACTTTTGTCGTAAAATGCGTACTAAAGCCGAAATCTTAATAAAATCGATTTTTTCACACGTTTTTGTGAGAAAAAACAGAAAATCGCTAATTACCGCTAAACTAAGCGTTACAAAAAAAAATTTTTGGAATAAAAGTTGTAGAATTTTAAATTTTCTACATGTTTTATTATATAAATTTTTGCGTTATAATACATATTAAAGCCGTAATCTTAAAAAAACACTTTTTTTACGTAAAAACACCCTCACCAAGAATTTCAGCAAACATGGCGCTTACCCTATCTTGTAGAAGATAAAAAATTGAGTAGGCGATTTATAAAAAAATTGTAGAACCAGTTTTTGAGAAAATCGCAAAAAAGTTAAAAATTACACGTATAAACTACTACTTCCGGTTGACCGATTTTGATGAAAATGTTCGTGTCGGGTCCGGTAGTAGTATGTAACTTAAGTTTCAAGTTCCAAGTTCGTACGATGTTCCGTTCTTGAGATATTCTGTTCACACACACACACCACACACACACACACACACACACACACACACACACACACACACGCACGCACACACACACACACACACACACACACACACACACACACACAGACCAATCGCTAAAAACATTTGTTTTGGGTTCAGGGGGTCTGAAAACGTATAGATCCGGTGAAAACTCGATTTGTTAAAATCGACATGAAAACAATACTTTTCTTCCTACATATTCATATAGGCAAGAGAAAGTAAAAATGTAGTAAAAAAATTAGTCGGTAAATCTAAACGGAAGGTCAAGCAATTTTATTCTTTTCAGTCGTGTCACGTCTTCGCTATTATCAAGTAAATTATGCGCCAAAGAATTCGTTCTGTTTCTTATCACATAGTCAGCCTATCATATAACTGAACTATTTAAGAACAGAAGGGGTAGAAGTGTAAAAGACACTAGTCACAGTTATCTCCTCTCAGAGTAACGAATTTCACTATGCAAGCTGTGGTGAATAAAGTGAAGATGTCACTTGCAGGGCGGAAAGTGGGTGCTTTTCAGAGGGCCTGGCATGTTGATAAGTATATTCTTTCAACTCAGTGAGTAAGGCAATGGTAAACCAATTTTATCCTCGTTTTTACTTAGTAAAACCTCTAGAGGTTCAAACCAGCCTTTTGGCTGTTGACCTAAACAACAATAAAACTATTTAATTGATAGTCGTAGAATTTTATAGTTTTTATATATAATATAATATAATTTAATATATTATAATTAATATAATATAATACAATTTAATATATTATAACTAATATAATATAATTTAATATATTATAAACTAATATAATATAATTTAATATATTATTTAATGTAATACAATATAATATAATATAATTTTTCCCATAATCTCGTTCAAAAACAGAATTATTAAAAATATTGAATAAACAATAATATTTGGGATGTTATATTTCTTGACAGATCCAAATATGCTTTATTAATTAATTTGCATGTAATGATTAGGGTAGATCAACATGGTGACTTAATTAATTTAAGTTATCAAGTTCAAACTTCTCTAAAACTTTTCAATTTATTTCATTCTTTTTTGAATATTTTATGTAAAAGACTTTAAAGTTTTCAAGTAAATTATTTCAATCGTTTATTTAAAATGATAATTTCCCAAAACGAATTACTTTGTTAATGACCTAGTAAACTTTTTTTGTAGTTAAAAAATTTAAAAATCAAATTATATCTTCTTCGAGAAAACATACTAACGTATTTTATATTTTAATTTTTAGTTTTATTACTTTCTCTTGCCTATATGAATAAATAGGAAAGAAAGTATAGTTTTCATGTCGATTTTTCGAAATCGAGTTTTCAACAAATCTACACGTTTTCAGACCCCGTGAATCCAAAAAAAAATGTTTTTAGCGATTGGTCTGCGTGTGTATGTATGTGTGTGTGTGTGTGTGTGTGTGTGTGTGTGTGTGTGTGTGCACAAAATATCTCAAGAACGGTACATCGTACGAACTTGAAACTTGAAATTTAAGTTATATACCACTACCGGACCCGACATGAACATTTTCATCAAAATCGGTTAACCGGAAGTAGCAGTTTATTCGTGTCATTTTTTTACTTTTTTGCGATTTTCTCAAAAACTGGTCATACGAATTTTTTCAATTCGCCTTATTTACTAAAGGTTTTATGCTCTACATCATAGGGTAGGCGCCATGTTTGCTAAAATTATTGGTGAGGGCTGTTTTTACGTAAAAGAAAATGTTTTTTAAGATTGCGGCTTTAATATGCATTTTATGATTTTTACGAAAATACATGAAGTGTGTTAAAGAATAAATCATTGCATTTGTTTATTGCTCTCTTGTAAAACTGAGAATTGGCACATTCGCTTGTTTACCATTGGAGGGCGATATATGATAGAGTTTGGTTCGTAGTAGAGACTACAAATGAAGTAAACAAAAATTTGTTTTAAAAAGTTTGTATCCTGTTTGTTTGATTTTTTTGAAACGTTAAAATTTGTTTTAAAAAGTTTGTATCCTTTTTACATTTGATTTTTTGCCGAACGAATGTGAATGTAAAATTTTTAAACATGTAAATGCACTCTTCGGTGCCACTGTAAAAAGTAACGCTTGAAAACGATTCCGGGTCAGATCATTTTCATTTTTCATCGATTTTCCTTTATCATCCTTTTCCGTTGGAATTACCTTAACTCGCTAACAACTACGAAACCATTGGAACTGTACAAATCATTATTTGTTTGTGATTTGTTATATAGGTATATAACTTTCTCTTGCCCTATATGAATATAGACTTTATAGGGAAGGAAAGTCAAATTATTTACACTCAATCTGTCCGTTGCAGGGCTATAATAAATAGTTCTGTTTCTTATCACATGGTCAGCCAATTAAATGACTGAATCATTTAAGAACAGAAGAAGTAGAGGTGTAAAAGACACTAATCAGAGTTATCTCCTCTGAAAGTAATGAATTTCATTGTACAGCCAGACCCTGTGGTGAATGAAGTGAAGGTGTCATTTACAGAGTGGAAAATATGTGCTTTTCAGAGGGTCCGGCATGCTGATAAGCGTACTTTTCCACTCAGTGAGGAAGGCAATTGTAAACCACCACTCCTCGTTTTTACTTAGTAAAACCTCTAGAGGTTCAAACCAGCCTTTCGGCTGTTGACCTAAACAAAAAGGGAAGGAAAGCGTTGTTTTCATATCGATTTTTAGAAATCGAGTTTTCACCGGATATAACTTACACGTTTCAGACCCCCTGAACCCAAATGACTTGTTTTTAACGTCTGTCAGTCTGCGTGTAAACAAAATATCTCAAGAACGAAAAAGTGTACGAAGTTGAAACTTTTAACTTAAGTTATGTATCACTAGGGGATCCGAACGAACAGTCCTTGCCTATAATTGATCGCCTCCGGCAGATAGGAGTAATATTCGGTTTTGTAAAACCATTTCAGAAAACATATCTAACTTTTTTTTAAGCAACTGAAACTTGCCGGAAATTACGTCCAATTTAAATAATTCTTTCACTTAAAATTAATTTAAAATTTTCTCTTTATTTCATTTCCTACATGTGCACAGTTATCTTTATAGACCAAAAAGCTTCTCGCATGTTGACTTCATGTCGTGTTTCCCGATTTTACAAAATTTATTTATGGAAATACCTCGTAACTTAAAAATTAATGATTTTCTGTTAAATTTTATTGAGTCATCGTTTTGTATAATTGTTACAAAACAAACTTGCCAAATATTACGTTAATCCGTGGAACAGTTATTGAACAATGATTATTTATTTGAAAAAAATACGCTTTTTTCTTCAAAAAATGTTTACTAAATTATACATTATCTCTTAAAGCGTGTGTTTTTCGAAATAATATTATATAGAACAAAAACATGCGAAATACGTTGTTTTATAAATATACGTAAGTTAATTTCCGGCAAGTTTTCGTAGTTTTCGTAGAAAAAATGTATTTTTTTTAATTTTTGCCTTAATATGAATTTTAGGACACACGTGTATAAATAAAATTGTAGAACTCTTAAAAACCTACAAGTTTTATTTCAAACTTTTTTGAACAACGCTTAGTTTAGTGGCAATTATTGATTTTCTGCAGTTTTTTTTTCAAAAATTTGTAAAAAATTGATCTTTTAAGATTGCGGCCTTAGTATGCATTTTACGACAAAAGTATACAATCAAAGTTATAGAAAATTTAAAAACCTTAAACTTCTAGTGTAAGAATTTCTTTACATAAAGCCAGGTTTAGAGCAATTAGTGATTTTCTTTATTTTTAAATTCCATAGAGGTTGATTTTCATTTAGCGTCAGTCACTCATGATTAAAATTTAGTTGTTGTTGTTGAGGTGATCGGACGAAAGGCTGGTTTGAACCGCTACAGGCTTTACAAAGTAAAACTTGGAGTGAGGTGGTTATCAATGCCTTCCTCACAGTGAGGAAACGTACGCTTATCAGCATGCCGGGCCCTCTGAAAAGTTCAGATTTTTCACTCATCATATGACACCTTCACTTCAATCACCACATGGTCTACCTGTGTAATGAAATTAATTATTTTCAGAGTAGATAACTCTGATTAGTGCCTTTTACACCTCTACCTCTTCTGTTCTTAAATTATTCAGTCATTTAATTGACTGACCATGTGATAAGAAACAGAACTATTTTTTTAGCCCTGCAACTAACAACAGATTGAGTGTAAATAATTCGACACTCCACCTGTCTGTTATGGGCATAAAATTAGGTTATATTTTTACTTTCTCTTGCCTATATGAATATATAGGAAGGAAAGTATTGTTTTCATGTCGATTTTAAGAAATCGAGTTTTCACCGGATCTATACTTTTTCAGACCCCCTGAACCCAAAAAAACATGTTTTTAGCGATTGGTCTGTGTGTGTGTGTGTGTGTGTGTGTGTGCGCGCGCGCGTGTGTGTGTGTCTGTATGTGAACAGAATATCTCAAGAACGGAACATTGTACGAACTTGAAACTTGAAACTTAAGTTACATACCACTACCGGACCCGACATGAACATTTTCATCAAAATCGGTCAACCGGAAGTAGTAGTTTATTCGTGTCATTTTTCACTTTTTTGCAATTTTCTCAAAAACTGGTCCTACGATTTTTTTTTTAATCACCTCATTTACTCAATTTTTTATTCTCTACAAGATAGGGTAGGCGCCATGTTTGCTGAAATTCTGCGTGAGGCTGTATTCACGTAAAAACATTTTCTTTTTAAGATTGCGGCTTAAATATGCATTTTAGCGCAAAACGTTATATAATAAAAGTTGTAGAGAATGTAAAATTCTACAACTTTTATTTGAAACATTTTTTTGTATAACGCTTAGTTTAACGGTAATTAGCAATTTTCTGTTTTTTTCTCACGAAAACGTGAGAAAAATCGATTTTTTTAAGATTTCGGCCTTAGAATGCATTTTTACGACAAAAGTGTATAAAATAAAATTTATAGGAAATTAAGAGATCTACAACTTTTATTTTAAGCATTTTTTTGTACAGTGCCTAGTTTAGCGTGAATGAGCGATTTTCCGTATTTTAAAGCTAAACTGAGGTCGATTTTAATTTTGCGTATTTCACTAATGTTTTTTGGAGGTTAGTTTTTTGTTCATTTCTAATGTTTTAATACTAATGTTAGGTTTATTGTTAATTATTTGCATTGGCAAGAGAAAGTTGTGTGAGTGTTTTCACACCAGATTTTTTTATTTTACATTGTTTAACTGATGATTAAATGTAAGGTTATATTGTTCATTAACTACATTGTCAAGAGAAAGTCATGTGAGTGTTTCATACTAGATTTTTATAATATTTCTACATTACCTAACACGAAATCTCTTTTGAAATTGTTGGAATATCCGAGATAAAATTGTTTTAATGAAATATGGTTAATAAAAACAGATGGAGATAATTTTACGATGTTTAACCTAGGTGCATCCCCAATATATTATATGACCGTTTAAACGTCTAATAAAAATTTATACTAAGGCGGAATCATACTGAAACCTTTTTGCACCGCAAATAATAAACATTGTAAATAATAGAAATATACTCTATATTTATTAAGTTGTAATAAATTTTCTTTTAACGTTTTTAAAAAGTGTTTACTCCTCTTAGGTAATAAATATTAGTAGTCGTTACATCCCAAACAGTTTCTACTCTGAAAATTATAAATGTACATAGATGAAACAAACAGACGAGGAAAGTGCAATTCGAGGAAATTATCACTTGTATAAGAAGAAAATCTGCCCATAACAGACAGGTGGAGTGTCAAATTATTTACACTCAATCTGTTAGTTACAGGGCTAAAATAAATAGTTCTGTTTCTTATCACATGGTCATTCAATTAAATTACTGAATCATTTAACAACAGAAGAGGTAGAGGTGTAAAAGACACTAATCAGAGTTGTTGTTTAGGTCATCAGCCAAAAGGCTGGTTTGAACCTCTAGAGGTTTTACTAAGTAAAACGAGGAGTGAGGTGGTTTACCATTGCCTTCCTCACTGAGTGGAAAAGTACGCTTATCAGCATGCCGAGCCCTCTGAAAAGCACATATTTTCCACTCTGCAAATGACACCTTCACTTCATTCACCACAGGGTCTGGCTGTATAATGAAATTCATTACTTTCAGATAAGATAACTCTGATTAGTGTCTTTTACACCTCTACCTCTTCTGTTGTTAAATGATTCAGTCATTTAATTGGCTGACCATGTGATAAGAAACAGAACTATTTATTTTAGCCCTGCAACTGACAGATCGAGTGTAAAATCAGAGTTATCTTCTCTGAAAGTAATGAATTTCATTGTACAGCCAGACCCTGTGGTGAATGAAGTGAAGTTGTCATTTACAGAGTGGAAAATATGTGCTTTTCGGAGGGCCCGGCATGCTGATAAGCGTACTTTTCCACTCAGTTAGGAAGGCAATGGTAAACCACCTGACTCCTCGTTTTACTTAGTAAAACCTCTACAGGTTCAAACCAGCCTTTCGGCTGTTGACCTAAACAACAAGAAGAAAATACAGTAATCCCTTGGTATCCGCGGGTTTCGGTTATCCGCGGGTTTCGGTTATCCGCGGACTTTGTCCGTGGGCCTAAACCTTAAAATACGTACGTTTGCTCACCTTGTGTACACCGTACTTGGTTGGGAAGTCATATAATTCTGAAAACATGTGTTTGAATAAATGTTTTGGCATCCGTATCATGTTGAGTCACACACTAGTATAGCGACGGCTACCATGAGCCAAGCTACTATACGCGCGCCAGCTCATGATCTCTGTCGCCTGGGGAAGTGGGACGGGTGGCGTAATAGAATGTGACTAATATTTGTGTCTTATCGTGCAGTACAAAAACATTTAGTCATCCTGTAAATATTATTATTATGTCTATGTATTTATTTATTATAGGCCTACATGTTATTGCTTTTCACAACGAATACACGTGTCACAATATACAGTTGTACATTTGCGCTAATGCGTCTCGGATGTGTTAATCATTATTCATGATTTTTGATCACTAAAGTGATTTTTATTTTGAAATTTAAAGTGTGTTAACGTGCCAAAAGTTATTAGTTTTGTGTGTTTTGTGTTAGGTAAATTTCAACGTGTATTTTTCATATCTTTTGTTTTATTTTAATATGTCTTTCCGGAAAAATAAAGCGGTAATTCATTCGGAAGTGCGACAAATTATTGCATCAGTTATAAAAAACTGTGATGAAGAATCGCGTAAAGGACTTCGGAATTGGCTTAACCATTTGACTGAGGTAAAAAAAATAATAATCATAATTTGCTACCAATTATTTAGGCCTATAAATTAATGTTATGAAATATATATTTTTTAATTTCCTTATTTTCTATGCTACGTACATATTTTAATTCCTGAGGACTGCCTGACTCAAACTGTAAATAATTACTAAATATTAATAAATACAATGAAAGAAAAGTAAAAAAGTTACTATATTATAGAATAAATTGAAATAATAAAACAAAAGGTTACTTTATAATGAAAAGAACATTATGATAAATGTTTTTTTATGAATAGTATAATCTTTCACTGCATGCCGTAACAGAAATTCCTCACACGGATCACGAGCTGACGCGCTTATAGTAGATTTCCGCGTAATGTACGTAGTGAGCCAGTCCACCGGGTACCGGGCCCCCCCCCCCCCAGTAACACCCCACCCTCACCGCCGTACGGACGTACAGTTCTTTGTGTGTTCGACGATCCTGAAACGAAGCTAAGCATTTCTTCACAAACTATCAGCGAGATCCTCAGCATGGCAACGCATTGGCTAACGACGTGTTGGAGACGGATCCAGTCATGGAAAGGGCCCTTCAATTCAAAAGAGGATTCAGTAACTGATGATATCATACGAAGAAGTCCACAAGGAGTTTGAAAAGAAGAAGAAGCAAACACCCATAACTAACTATTTTAAAACAACTTAAATTTTGTATGCGTACATTACTGTATTTATTAAATATTTATAGATTATAATAATGGTAAAATGTTCCTAAAATTATTAAACATTTAAAACGACTGCAGGACTTTACCTTTAAAACCTAACCCCCATCTTTTCGTTCATATAACGTATTATTATCCGCGGTTTTACTAACCGCGGTAACCCTCCGGAACGTAATCCCCGCGAATAACGAGGGATTACTGTACTCTGAAAACAAGCCAAGATTAGACATAATACCGCGATAAAAACTGTGCGTCTGTACGAAACTGAGTGCCTTAGAATTACCGGAAAGGCTGGTCTAAGAGAAGCAGAGAAATTTAAGAGAAACACCCTCCGCAAAATAATTGGTCAAAGATAGTAGTATACAGCCAACATAGATTACAAGATCGAGAATAAGTGTACAAGGAAAATGAACGATTAATGGAAACGACGAGAAAAAGAAGACTAAAATTTTTTTAAATTAACGATTAATGGAAAAGAAGACTAAAATTTTTTTTAAATGAACGATTAATGGAAACGACTAATGGAAAAGAAGTCTAATTTTTTTAAAATGAACGATTAATGAAAACGACTAATGGAAAATAAGACTAAAATTTTTTTAAATGAACGATTAATGGAAACGACTAATGGAAAAGAAGTCTAATTTTTTTTAAATGAACGATTAATGGAAACGACTAATGGAAAAGAAGTCTAATTTTTTTAAAATGAACGATTAATGAAAACGACTAATGGAAAAGAAGACTAATTTTTTTAAATGAACGATTAATGGAAACGACTAATAGAAAAGAAGTCTAAATTTTTTTTAAATGAACGATTAATGAAAACGACTAATGGAAAAGAAGACTAAATTTTTTTTAAATGAACGATTAATGGAAACGACTAATGGAAAAGAAGTCTAAATTTTTTTAAAATGAACGATTAATGAAAACGACTAATGGAAAATAAGACTAAAATTTTTTTAAATGAACGATTAATGGAAACGACTAATGGAAAAGAAGGGTAAATTTTTTTAAAATGAACGATTAATGGAAACGACTAATGGAAAAGAAGTCTAAATTTTTTTTAAATGAACGATTAATGAAAACGACTAATGGAAAAGAAGACTAATTTTTTTAAATGAACGATTAATGGAAACGACTAATAGAAAAGAAGTCTAAATTTTTTTTAAATGAACGATTAATGAAAACGACTAATGGAAAAGAAGACTAAATTTTTTTTAAATGAACGATTAATGGAAACGACTAATGGAAAAGAAGGGTAAATTTTTTTTAAATGAACGATTAATAAAAAAGAAGGCTAAAATTTGTTAAAATGAACAATTAATGGAAAAGAAGACTAAACCTTTTTTAAATGAACGATTAATGGAAACGACTAATGGAAAAGAAGACTAAAATTTCTTCGTACACCTGTATAAATAATAGAATAGATGACAACCGGTTGGTGAAACAAATTTTAAAAACACTAAACAATAAACCTAAAGTGTCGGATAAATGGTTTAAAGAAGTCAAAAAGGAAATTCAGAAAACCGAGAAAACTTAATGAACCGAACCAAATTCAGACAACTAATTACAGACTTTAAGGGTTTCTATGAAGAGCATAATCAGAACACCCGGTGGACAGAAGAAAGGAGAAAAGTCTACAGTAAGCGAATGCTGACAATGTGGGCTGCAAAAAGAGATTCCAGCAACGTCTAAACTCACCTCACGTGGTCTAATATACGAATAAAATGCATGGGAATTCATGGATAATTATAATCAAACTTAACTGTAAATATAAAAATCTGGTGTGAAACACTCACACAACTTTCTCTTGCCAATGCAAATAATTAATAATAAACCTAACATTATTAATAAAATATTAGAAATAAACAAAAACTAACCTCAAAAACATAACCTTATTTTAATCATGAGTGAATGACGCAAAATGAAAATCGAACTCAATTTGGCTTAAAAAAAACGGAAAATCACACTTTCACGCTAAATTAGGCTCTGTAGAAAAAAATTCTCTAAATAAAAGTTTTAGATCTCTTAATTTTCTATAAATTTTACTATACACTTTTGTCGTAAAGTGCATACTAAGGCCGAAATCTTAAGAAAATCGATTTTTCACACGTTTTCGTGAGAAAAAACAGAAAATCGCTAATTACCGCTAAACTAAGCGTTATACAAAAAAATGTTTGAAATAAAAGTTGTAGGTTTTTAAATTCTCTACAACTTTTATTATATACATTTTTGCTCTAAAATTAATATTAAAGCCGTAATCTTAAAAAAACACGTTTTTTACGTAAAAACACCCTCACCAAGAATTTCAGCAAACATGGCGCCTACCCTATCTTTTAGAGAATAAAAAATTGAGTAAATGAGGCGATTTTAAAAAAAATCGTAGGACCAGTTTTTGAGAAAATCGCAAAAAGTGAAAAATTATACGAATGAACTACTACTTCCGGTTGACCGATTTTGATAAAAATGTTCGTGTCGGGTCCGGTAGTGGTATGTAACTTAAGTTTCAAGTTTCAAGTTCGTATGATGTTCCGTTTTTGAGATATTTTGTATACACACACACAGACCAATCGCTAAAAACATGTTTTTTGGGTTCAGGGGGTCTGAAAACGTATAGATCCGGTGAAAACTCGATTTCGAAAAATCGACATGAAAACAATACTTTGCTTCCTATATATTCATATAGGCGAGAGAAAGTAAAAAAGTTAATGAACCGAACCAAATTCAGACTTTAAGGGTTTCCATAAAGAGCAAACTGCCCATAACAGACAGGTGGAGTGTCAAATTATTTACACTCAATCTGTTTGTTGCAGGGCTAAAATAAATAGTTCTGTTTCTTATCACATGGTCAGCCAATTAAATGACTGAATCATTTAACAACAGAAGAGGTAGAGGTTTAAAAGACACTAGTCAGAGTTATCTTCTCTGAAAGTAATAAATTTCACTATACAGCCAGACCCTGTGGTGAATGAAGTGAAGTTGTCATTTGCAGAGTGGAAAATATGCTCTTTTCAGAGGGCCCGGCATGCTGTTAAGCGTACTTTTCCACTCAGTGAGGAAGGCAATGGTAAACCACCTCACTCCTCGTTTTACTCAGTAAAACCTCTACAGGTTCAAACCAGCCTTTCGGCTGTTGACCTAAACAACAACAAAGAGCAAAATCAGTACACCAGGTGGACAAAAGAAAGGATAAAATCGTACAGTGAGCAAATATTGGGAATTTAGCTGCAAAACGAGCTTCCAGAAACGTCTAAAATCATCTCAAGTGGTCTAAAATTGGCCCTACCTCATCCGTAGCGTAGTGGTAGCGCGCTGACCTACCACGCGGAGATCCCACTTTCGATTCCCGGCTAGGGTTGGAAATTATAACAAGTCACCACTCAACGTTCCATAACCCACTGTAGACGCTAAATACGAGAAAAAATCTGGTGTGAAACACTCACACAACTTTCTCTTGCCAATGCAAATGATTAATAATAAACCTAACATTATTAATAAAATATTAGAAATAAACAAAAACTAACCTCAAAAACATAACCTTATTTTAATCATGAGTGAATGACGCAAAATGACAATCGAACTCAGTTTGGCTTAAAAATACGGAAATTCACGCTTTCACGCTAAACTAGGCTCTGTAGAGAAAAATGCTCTAAACAAAAGTTGTAGATCTTTTAATTTTCTATAACTTTTATTATATACACTTTTGTCGTAAAATGCATACTACAACCGAAATGTTAAAAAAATCGATTTTTCTCACGTTTTCGTGAGAAAAAAACAGAAAATCGCAAATTACCGCTAAACTAAGCGTTATACAAAAAAATGTTTGAAATAAAAGTTGTAGGTTTTTAAATTTTCTACAACTTTTATTATATAAGTTTTTGCGCTAAAATTTATATTAAAGCCGTAATCTTAAAAAAACAACGTTTTTACGTGAAAACAGCCTCACCGAGAATTTCAGCAAACATGGCGCCTACCCTTTCTTGTAGAGAATAAAAAATTGAGTAAAATAGGCGATTTTAAAAAAAATCGTAGGACCAGTTTTTGAGAAAATCGCAAAAAACTGAAAAATTATACGAATAAACTACTACTTCCGGTTGACCGATTTTGATGAAAATGTTCGTGTCGCGTCCGGTAGTGGTATGTAACTTAAGTTTCAAGTTTCAAGTTCGTACGATGTTCCGTTCTTGAGATATTCTGTTCACACACAGACACACACACGCACACAGACACACACAGACACACACACAGACCAATCGCTAAAAACATGTTTTTTGGGTTCAGGGGGTCTGAAAACGTATAGATCCGGTGAAAACTCGATTTCGAAAAATCGACATGAAAACAAAACTTTCCTTCCTATATATTCATATAGGCAAGAGAAAGTAAAAATGCATGGGAACATTAGTACAAATACTCGTTTAATAATGAAACCGAAGGGTTTATGATGTAATCTTTCTCCATAAAGCTCTGAATAATCATTTCGAAGTGGATATATCCAATATTGGAATTCGGGTTTCTCAATAATATGTGAATAGATGAAACACGATCTCTTCATATACCAAGACAACTAAAGATTTGAGTCATATAAAAATAACGTTAGCGCAGGCTATTGGACAGGATATATTGGGATAACGATGTTGATATTTTTGACGTGTAAGTATTGGATTTCAAGAAAGCGATTACGTCACTCGTGTAATAATGGTTTTGTTATGTTTTGTAGATGGTGGAATGTGTTGTTTTATATTTGTGTTAACTGTTGATTCTTTTTTGGTACTACTAGGGGACTTGTCACGAAAATTTTTATCAAAATCGGTCAATTGAAAGCAGTAGTTTATAAGTCCAATTTTTACTTCCTCTTGCCTATATGAATAAATAAGAAGGAAAGTATTGTTTTCATACAAATTTTAACAAATCCACTCAAATATGTTTTTAGCGATTGTGTGTGTGTGTGTGTGTGTGTGTGTGTGTGTGTGCGCGCGCGTGTGTGTGCGCGCGCGTGTGCGTGCGTGCGCGAGTGCGTGTGTGTGTGCGTGTGTGTGTGTATGTTTTTGTGTGTGTGACCCCCTGAACCCAAAAAACATGTTTTTAGCGATTGGTCTGTGTGTGTGTGAACAGAATATTTTTATCAAGAACGGAACATAGTACAAACTTGAAACTTAAGTTACACACCACTACCGGACCCGACACGAACATTTTCATCAAAATCGGTCAACCAGAAGTAGTAGTTTATTCATGTAGTTTTTCACTTTTTTGCGATTTTCTCAAAAACTAGTTCTACGATTTTTTTAAAATCGCCTGGTTTACTCAATTTTTTATTTTCTACAACATAGGGTTATATTGGTAAGAGAAAGTTGTGTGAGTGTTTCACACCAGATTTTTTAATTTCTTGAGATTTTCTCAAAAACGGCTTTTGCGATTTGTTTTTTACGTAAATTTGGGACCCGTAGGTCCATATAGGTTTCAAAAGAGAACAATATATGCGTAATTTTTGTGCCATTGGTAATTTTGATCGTTTGTGAATTAGGAAATACGTACACGAGAAGTTTAAGTCGGAAATTCAGTAATAAACGTTTCCGTTTAATATGTGTGCTCCAAGTTAGTCGTTTATCAAAAGTCAGACCGAGATACTTGACCGTATCTGTTTTTGTTAGAGGTTATACTAGGATTTTATTCCTAATATGTGTACGTTGCAATCTGTTCAATTGAGAACAATAAGCAATCCAATGACCCAATGAGATGAGGATGATGTGTATGACGTGTAAATGAGACTGTGTAGTCTTCTACAGACCCAGGCCGACCATTTCTGAGAGAGTATGGTTAATTAAACCCCAACTATTAAAGTACACCGGTAACCATTGTCTAGTATTCAAATCCGTATAAAAGTAATTTTGTTACTGCCCATAATAAACAGGTGGAGTGTCAAATTATTTACACTCAATCTGTTCGTTGCAGGGCTAAAATAAATAGTTCTGTTTCTTATCACATGGTCAGCCAATAAAATGACTGAATCATTTAAGAACAGAACAGGTAGAGGTGTTAAAGACACTAGTCAGAGTTACCTCCTCTGAAAGTAATGAATTTCACTAAACAGCCAGACCCTGTGGTGAATGAAGTGAAGGTGTCATTTCCAGAGTGGAAAATATGTGCTTTTCAGAGGGCCCGGCATGCTGATAAGCATACTTTTCCATTCAGTGAGGATGGCATTGGTAAACCACCTCACTCCTCGTTTTACTTAGTAAAACCTCTACGGGTTCAAACCAGCCTTTTGGCTGATTACCTAAACAACAACAATAAAAGTAACTACCTTTACTAGGATTTGAACCAGAAACCTTCGTCGTCGAAAATCAGCTGTTAAACACCTGACACGTGGTGATGACTATACCTCTAAACCAACCCGTTGGATCTATACTGTAATCTCTTTAAAAAACAATTGCTTTACTAGAAATGAGATTTGAAATTCAAGAATTCCTTAAAATTCTATTTACTTATTTTAACTTTATTATATAATAAATAATAAGAACTTCAATTATAGAATATCATTAAAATACAAACTTTCAAAAGTTGAATAAAAAGCTGAAATTTGCAACCTACTTTTTCATGAATCAAAGCAAAAAGTTCAAAGGATATTTTTGCGCAAATAAGTTATTTACATATTTTATGGATGACTAATTCTAGGAATTTGCAAACGAAAATTATTAATATTTAAACTTTGTTATTTTTTTGCAATTTATAAAAACGTTTAAATGTCTTAATATGTATTACAAGTACACAATTAATTGCTAAGGGGTTGTTTTTAATAAAATGAATTAAATTAAATTTGCGTATTTAAAATATTCTGGAAAATGAAACTGTTTTCTAGAAAATGAAATAGTTAAATTGTTTTTGAAAGTTTTAAAATTATATTAAAGGAATAAATATTGTGTTTTGAACGCCTTTTGGCGCCATTCGGAGAACAGGCATTAAGTAACAAACCATGAAATAACGGTTTTTAGGCGCATCAAACATGCACATTAACTCCATTAATTTGAACATCGCTAATCCAAAAGTTTGGTTAATCCGAAAACGTTCTGAACTCTAATTTTAATATCAAGAGGACGAAAATAAACAATGTTTGACATGAAAAGAATATTTTTACTTTCTCTTGCCTATATGAATATATAAGAAGGAAAGTATTGTTTTCATGTCGATTTTTCGAAATCGAGTTTTCACCGGATCTATACGTTTTCAGACCCCCTGAACCCAAAAAACATGTTTTTAGCAATTGGTCTGTGTGTGTGTAAACAGAATATCTCAAGAACGGAACATCGTACGCACTTGAAACTTAAAACTTAAGTTACATACCACTTAATTTACTTAATTACTACACTTAGTTTACTTAATTTTTTATTTTCTACAGAATAGGGTAGGCGCCATGTTTCCTAAAATTCTTGGTGAGACTGCTTTCACGTAAAGAAGTTGTTTTTTTTAGATTACGGCTTTAATATGCATTTAAGTGCAAAAATTTAAAACATTACAAATAAACAAAAAACTAACTTCAAATCTGTCTTGTCTTTCTTTTGCCAATGCAAATAATTAACAATAGGCTATAACCTAATGTTAGTAATAAAACATTACAAATAAACAACAAACTAACTTCAAAAAAACATAATCTTATTTTTATCACGAGTGAAAGGCGAAAAGTGAAACTCAACCTCAGTTAGCTTAAAACCTCAACCTCAGTTAGCTAAAATACGGAAAATCACTCTTTCCCGCTAAACTAGGCTCTGTAGAGACAAATGCTAGAAATAAAAGTTGTAGATCTTTTTATTTCCTATAAATTTGAAAAAAAAATTTTATCGTAAAATGCATAATAAGGCTGAAATCTTTAAAAAATCAATTTTTTACACGATTTTGTGAGAAAAAACCGAAAATCGCTAATTACCGCTAAACTAAGGGTTATACAAAAAAATGTTTGAAATAAAACTTGTAGGAGTTTAAATTCTCTACAACTTTTGTTATATACATTTTTGCGCTAAAATGCATATTAACGTCGCAATCTTAAAAAAAAACAATTCTTTTACGAGAAAACAGCCTTACCAAGAATTTCAGCAGACATGTCGCCTACCCTATCTTGTAAAGCATATATCATTTAGTAAATGAGGCGGTTTTTAAAAAAACCTTAAGAGCCGTTTTGAGAAAATCGCAAAAAAGTGAAAAATTACACGAATAAATACTACTCCGGTTAACCGATTTTGATGTAAATATTCGCGTCGGGTCCAGTAGTGGTGTATAACTAAAGTTTTAAGTTTCAGGTTCGTACAATGTTCCGTTCTTGAGATATTCTGTTCACACAAAGACACACAGACCAATCGCTGAAAACATGTTTTTTGGGTTCAGGGGGTCTGAAAACGTGTAGGTCCAATGAAAACTCGATTTCTTAAAATCGACATGAAAACAATACTTCCTTCCTATATATATTCATATAGGCAAGAGAAAGTAAAAAGTCAACAAATCTGTTCCGGATGAACGAGGGCCGGATCAACGAGGTTTTATTATCCTCGTAAGCTACTTAACGTTTATTGAAGATAGTATTAAACTAATTTAGTTATACATGAAATAATCGATTAAATTATTATAAAGCAAGCAGGTGCTCCCAATATGTTATGACATGCCGTAATAATAAAGGTGTTATTATAATTTATGGAACTTACCCTAATTATAATATGATATAATTTACTTAAATGTCGCTTTATAAACCTGGCAAAAAACAGAACAATTACGTGTAAGTCTTTAAAACATCATCAGATTAAAATATGTTCGCGTCGGTTGTGCAACAGTTCATCATTGTTTTCTTGAGACTAAATCAAGTGTTCAAATACATTGATTTTAGATTTACATATAATACAAAACTACTGATATTGTCAAAAGTGCTTAGTTATAGTACGTTTTTTTTAGGAAGAAGCTTGTAAGGGAAGGGCGAGTAGGTAGAGTAGGGATAGTTTCAAAGGGGCAAATGTTTTCTCCTTCTCACTTAATGATCATTCCCTCTCTTTCTAACCGTATACTATGTTACAACTAGGAGGTGCTTCCCCCACCACTAAACAGAACAGTTCAGCGGCACACAGCGTTGGAGGGAAAGCTTCTAGCTAGAACAAATGACCTGTACATAATTTTTTATATAGAATTCCTAAATTAAGAAAATTTAATTTTAACGGTCTATTGTGATGGCCTAGTACTTGTAATAATGATTAAATATCTCTTTTAAATTATCGAAATATTAATACATTGTTTTTACTTTCTCTTGCCTATATGAATATTGTGACACTTATCGTTAAGGTCCGTTTCGGGATCTAGGTTATTAAATAATTACTACACTTAAGTTTACAATCACAAATATTTATTACACTAAAAGATTACAAAATAAATAATTAACTAATTATAATGAAGTAATACAATAAATGATGTAATAATTTACTTAAAATAAATAATAAACAATCAATAACTTAATAATTTACTTAGCACTACTTAAAATCAATTTTATTGAATACACATACAAAATAAAAACTTAATGCACAAAACTGAATTTAATACAGATACACATTAACTTTTCACAATACACACACAAACAAAGACAGTATTACAATCGTTCACCAACACAATGCTCGGAACCGTTAACCTGTATAACGCCCGTAGCCACTCGTCAAAGATCAACCGAATACTAACTCTGACCGCGCTCGGGGGTCTCTTTATATACTCATTCAAAAAGATAATTCTAGCAAAACAGAGAAACTTCATGCAAATAATAAAGTACAAAAAATAACCCTTTATAAAAATGAGTGCTAGAAAAATCTATTGTAAACAAGTCAACTATTTTAAATAAGGGTGATTCAAAAAGAGCGCCGGTTTTTAAACGGCTGGTAAATTTTTGTTTATCGGTTGGCAACATTGTTTGACCACATTTCTATTTTGGAGAACATTCCGATTGACGATTCAGTTGTAGTTTCTCTTGTTCGCAGTGTAGTACTCTTGCAGTCTGTGTCTAACCATGGAGAAGTTTACTATTGCACAACGAGTGTTAATCGTCAAAACATTTTACCAGAGTGGAGAGAGTTATGCGGCTACTGTCAGGCGACTTCGCGGTACTCTAGGACGTAATGAAGCACCGAATGAATCAACAGTTCGCAGGCTCATGAAAAAGTTTTTTGAGACGGGTTCAAAAGTCGACCTTAAAAGTTCTGGACGTCGTCGTTCTGGCCAAACTGAGCAGAACGTTGCGTTGGTTCGTGACAGTGTGGCTGTTAACCCAGCAAATTAGGGAGTTTTTGTGGCGTCATTTGGATGGAATGGACATTGACGAGTTGTGGTTTCAGCAGGATGGTGCCACCTGTCACGCTGCACGAGAAACAATGTTGTTGCTCCGTGAACGGTTCCAGGATCGCATCATTTCTCGTAATTCCGACCATCAATGGCTACCAAGGTCGTGTAAATTGACGCCTTGTGACTTTCCTCTTTGGGGTCATCTGAAGTCATTGGTGTATGCCAATAAACCCCGAAACATCAATGACTTGAAGGAGGAAATTCGACGGGTTATCGGGCAAATGGAAGTCGAAACTTGTCGTGCAGTAATATCCAATTTCATGGACAGAGTTGATGCGTGCCAGCGCAGTAGAGGAGGACACATGCATGACATCATTTTTCATACATAAAATCGGAAGGTAAGATGAACTTGTTGATGTATTTATTTTCAGTTTTTCAATAAAATAAATCTCTTAATTTGATATATCAAAACCGGCGCTCTTTTTGAATCACCCTATAGAAAACGTAAACAACCGGCCCCTTCATAAATAGCTGTAGGCCTACAACAATACCCGACCCTTTTATCATACACAATAGCGCAGTTATTTCAAACAACTTTCATAAATAGGCATAGGCTACCTTTATTGTCACTATTGTCCTATTGTCACTTATTGTTACTATTTCATTCACTCTATTATCCTCTCTTTACTATTTATGAATTAAATTCTAGAAATTACGCGAACCATGTCTTCTTCGATGTTGTCACAATATGTAGAAAGGAAAATATTGTTTTCACGTCGATTTTGAGAAATCGAGTTTTCACCGGATATACAAGTTTTCAGACCCCTTAACCCAACAAAACATGTTTTTAGCGATTGGTTTATGTGTCTATTTGTGAACAAAATATCTCAAGAATGGAAACATCATGCGAAGTTGAAACTTGAAACTTAAGTTAAATACTACTAGAGGACATAACACGAATATTTTCATCAAAATCGGTCAACCGGAAGTAGTAATTTATTCGTGTCATTTTTCACAGTTTTACGATTTCCTCAAAAAAGGCTGCTACGATTTTTGTTTTAATCGCCTCATTTACTAAATTTGTTATGGTCTACAAGATAAGGTAGGCGCCGTGTCAGCAGACGTTTACTGCTCTGGTCATCACCAGCAGTAGTTAACTGAATTACCGCACTCTGACATTTGTAGTGATAGACTATTTTAGTCCGTGAGTTCCGTCGATGCGAGCTTATTTTCGTGAGTAATACTAGTTTTACGGTAATTTCAAAATGTTACTGTATTTTTAGGTTTTTCATATTTCATTATTTTCAGTAAAGTTATGTTAAATTGCAATTGAATTTTAAACAATTCACTTTCTTTAAATAATTACATTACTCGTTACTTATTTAGTGTTAGGGGTTATGAACTGAATTTTATTACTTAAGTGTTTGTGGTGGTTACATTTTGAGTTACACGCTTATTACATGTGTTATTTTTTCGGGTTGACCGATGTAAGTAGGATAGATAGTATACTGTGATCCGCATGATAAGTGCAATCGTCAACTTATAGCGCGTTACCAGTACAAGGGAAATGAACGATAAGAAAAAAAATCTGGTGTGAAACACTCACACAACTTTCTCTTGCCAATGCAAATAATTAATAATAAACCTAACATTAGTAATAAAACATAAGAAATAAACAAATAAACTAACCTCAACAAACATAACCTTATTTTAATCATGAGTGAATGATGCAAAATGAAAATCAACCTCAGTTTGGCTTAGAAATACGGAAAATCACTCTTTCTCTCTAAACTAGGCTCTGTAGAGAAAAATGCTTTAAATAAAAGTTGTAGATCTTTTAATTTTCTATAAATTTAATTATATACACTTTTGTCGTAAAATGCATACTAAGGCCGAAATCTTAAAAAAATCAATTTTTCACACATTTTCGTGAGAAAAAAAACAGAAAATCGCAAATTACCGCTAAACTAAGCGTTATACAAAACATTGTTTGAAATAAAAGTTGTAGAATTTTTAATTCTCTACAACTTTTATTATATAAATTTTTGCGTTAAAATGCATATTAAAGCTGTAATCTTAAAAAAACAACGTTTTTACGTGAAAACAGCCTCACCCAGAATTTCAGCAAACATAACGCCTACCCTATCTTGTAGAGAATAAAAAATTGAGTAAACCAGGCGATTTTAAAAAAATCGTAGGACCAGTTTTTGTGAAAATCGCAAAAAAGTGAAAAATTACACGAATAAACTACCACTTCCGGTTGACCGATTTTGATGAAAATGTTCGTGTCGAGTTCGGTAGTGGTACTTAACTTAAGTTTCAAGTTCGTACGATGTTCCGTTCTTGAGATATTCTGTTCACACACACACACACACACACACACACACACAGACCAATCGCTAAAAACATGTTTTTTGGGTTCAGGGGGTCTGAAAACGTATAGATCCGGTGAAAACTCGATTTCGAAAAATCGACATGAAAACAATACTTTCCTTCCTATACATTTATATAGGCAAGAGAAAGTAATAAAACTAAAATTTTACGGAAACCTCTGTATAGAATGGATGACAACCAATTTTCAAAACACATTTTTAAGACACTAAACAATAGACCTAAAATGTCAGAAGAATGTTTTAAAGAACTTAAAAATTATATTGAGCAAACCAGAATAAACAATAAAATAAATAAATAAATAAATGAACCGAAGAGATTTATTCTAAAATAGAAAAATCTGATGTGAAACACTCACACAACTTTCTCTTGCCGTTATGTTAAAGTTATGTTAAATTGCAATTGAATTTTAAACAATTCACTTTCTTTAAATAATTACATTACTTATTTAGTGTGACGTAGTTTGTGTAATTATAATACTAATTTAGTGTGACCGGTCATGAACTGAATTTTATTACTTAACCCTGTTAATCTTAAATTTTTTAACTTTAGACAAACAAATATGTGTACATTGTTTCATACACTTTACTGACATTTAAGTAAAATAAAATCACTTTTAGACCTTCAGCCTTTTTTTGATGGCGTGACAAAAAAGTGTGACACATATGTCACACTAAGCTTGATGGTATCAAAGTTCCCAACAATATGAATAAGTAAAAATCATGTGCAGGCTTCCTAAACAAAATTCTCTTGCTTGGATTTGTACCAAAGCATTATTTACGACTTAAAAAAGGTTACAATTCAAAAATATTGGTAAAATGGACAAAATCAGTATTTACAGCCTAAAAAATATACTTGTATGTACATTCAACATACTCGAAGAAATGCTACTTTATTTTAGTAAATGAACACAAATATTTAAGACTAAAACTAACTTTAAAAAGAAACTAATGGTCGCGTCCGTGGGGCAGAGGTCAGCATCTTACACTGCAAAGCGGAGGTCTTAGGTTCGATTCGTGGCTAGGGTACAGAAAATTATTACACTTCACATCCAGCGCTCTTTAATGAAAAGTAGTCGCTAACAATAAAAGTTTTTGCGCACATCATGCGGTGGGAGGACAGTATACTATCTGTCCTACTTACAACGGCCAACCCCATACCATAACACGTCTATCAACCACCACAAACACAACCCTTTCTTACCCAGTGAGGCATACAAGTCACATTGGAGTGAAATAACAGACATAAAAACTTTTATTTTTTTTTTTTTTGGTTTAACGTCCGACTGTTCTGCAATTACTGCTAATGCAGACGGTGAAGGATGAAATGATTTTTTGTAACGTATGAAAAGATGCCGTGCCTGAATGGGATTCGAACCCAAGACCGCATGATGAGAGGCGAGCATCATGCGGTCTTGGGTTCGAATCCCATTCAGGCACGGCATCTTTTCATACGTTACAAAAAATCATTTCATCCTTCACCGTCTGCATTAGCAGTAATTGCAGAACAGTCGGACGTTAAACCAAAAAAATAAAAAAATAAAAAAAATAAAAGTTTTTATGTCTGTTATTTCACTCCAATGTGACTTCTATGCCACCGCACTGGGTAAGGAAGGGTTGTGTTTGTGGTGGTTGATAGACGTGTTATGGTATGGGGTTGGCCGTTGTAAGTAGGACAGATAGTATACTGTCCTCCCACCGCATGATGTGCGCAATCGTCAACTTATAGCGCGTTAACAGTACTCGTGTATTATAATGATATTTGCAAACCCAGTTTTATTAAAACCCTTCTAATACTGACATGTTTGCCACGCTACGCGCGGTAGCGGAAGTATTTATTATTTTAATGAGTAAGTCAATTCGTCCACTAATAACGTATAGGCAAAGTGTTTTTGTTTTTACACAAAAAGTCTACGTGATAAAAATCCTTTTTTCTAAAAACAAAGGGGAACAATCTTTATTTAAATCATTCCATTTCCATTTTACGATTAAATGTAGATGTAGATAAAAAAAATTCCTTCGTTTTTCTTACTTTTAAAACGTATTTCATGTAACTACGTATTTGGTCATCCTTTTTTTTGAAAGTCTCGTATTTTTTAATAAAACTCAAAGTGATAATCGATTCTAGCCAAAGTACGTACATTACTCTAAAAATAAAACACTATTAATATAAATTCATTATTATAGTTTATTGAAAAATTTTATAGAAAAAATTTAATCCCGCATAACGAAAATTAATTAAATCTTTTATTATTTTAATTAATTTTTGTATGTTTTTATTTATATATTTTTATTTTTTTGTAAATTTTAATAATTAAATTATTTGAGATTAAATATTTTACATAATTTTATTAAAAACTTATGACAAAAACTAAATCTTCTTTTTTTATAGCCTACTATAATCTTCAGAATAAATTTTGTTTAAACTGTTTTATTTAGTTTTTGCCATGTTTTTACACGGTGAATGGTGTAAGCCTACTTTTTACTTTCTTTTGCCTATATGAATATATAGGAAGGAAAGTATTGTTTTCATGTCAAGTTTAAGAAATCCACTCTTCACCGGATCTACACGTTTTCAGACACCCTGAACCCACACAAATATGTTTTTAGCGATTGGTCTGTCTGTGTCTGTGTGTGTGTGTGTGTGTGTGTGTGTGTGTGTGTGTGTGTGTGTGTGTGTGTGTGTGTGTGTGTGTGTGTGTGTGTGTGTGTGTGTGTGTGTGTGTGTGTGTGTGTGTGTGTGTGTGTGTGTGCGCGCGCGCGTGTGTATGTGTGTATGTGTGTGTGTGTGTGTGTGTGCGCGCGCGTGTGTGTGGGTGTGGGTATGTGTGTATGTGTGTGTGTGTGTGTGCGAACAGAATATCTCAAGAACGGAACATCGTACGAACTTGAAACTTGAAACTTACGTTACATACCACTACCGGACACGACACGAACATTTTCATCAAAATCGGTCAACCGAAAGTAGGCTAGTAGTTTATTCGTATAATTTTTCACTTTTTTGCGATTTTCTCAAAAACTGGTCCTACGATTTTTTGTAAAATCGCCTGATTTACTCAATTCTTTATTCTTTTATTTTTTATTCACAATTCACAAATTAGGAATAAAAATAAAACTATCTTCTAGCCCACAATTTTGTTTTTTTTATAAGATCGATGCGGACGTGCGGAATTGAAATACGGCTATCAGCAAGTTCATCTAGCATTTCCATCCTGCAGCGTTGGCAATCAAAAATCCTTCCAATTATTACCGACTTCCCTTCATTCATCACGTAATTCACCGTGACTTAAATTTATAAACACTCTTCTACACGAAATACGATAACAAAATAAAAAGTACCAAGACGGATTTGTACGTTATCATAACCCTTTCAGAATTTTTTTTTCTAATTTGTGTAAGTTGCAATCTGTTCAATTTAGAACATTAAGCAACCCCATGACCCAATGAGATGAGGATGATGAGCATGACGTGTAAATGAGGTGTAGTCTTGTACAGACCCAGGCCGACCATTCCTGAGAGAGTATGGTTAATTAAACCCCAACTATCAAAGTAAAACGGTGACCACTGTCTAGTATTCAAATCCGTATAAAAGTAACTACCTTTACTAGGATTTGAACCAGGAACCTTCGTCTCCGAAAATCTGCTGTTAAACAGCTGACTTTGGCGACGACTTTACCTCTAGACCAACCCGGTGGGTTCTTTCGGAATTAAACTTTCAAAATTTTATACTTGTCGTACAGAGAGTAGGTACAATTATTAATAACATGGAGACAATTTCACTTACCGGACACTTACAAAGATCCCGTTAATTACACACATTACACAAAAACACTAGGCCGCAATCTTTAAAACAATATTTTTATTTTCTCTTGCCTATATGAATATACAGGGTGATTCATGAAGTTCTCCCCCCACTTCTACAGCACATTGTACTAGTAAAAATAATGAAAAAATGTTATATAAACATAGGTCCGAAAACGCTTCGTTAGCGAGTTACAGCTAGCGAAAGTTTCGCCTGGATTTCAGTTCACCAGGTGAAATGAGGTCTTCCTGGAATTGTGGTAAGGTAGATTAAGGGGCGAATTCAATCATTTCTTATGGTTTTTGATCTGATAAATTGAATAAAACAGGTCCCAGAACTGTAAGTTAAATAGTTTTTGAGAAAACCAGTGTCAAATGCAAAAAATGGAGTGAAAATCACATTTTTTCATCTTTGGGCAAGAATAACTTTGTTATTTCACCAAGAAACAGTTAAAAATTTTCAATAAAAAATGTAGAAAATTTTATTCTGAACAAACCGGTGTAAATAAAGTACACAGAAAGCGAATAGTTTTTGAGAAAACCAGTGTCAAATGCAAAAAAATGGAGTGAAAAAAACACATTTTTTCATTTTAGTTTTTCCGGTTAATTTTACTTTGTACTCTTATGAATAAAAACTCATTTAATCAAACATCTATTCGCTTTCTGTGTACTTAATTTACACCGGTTTGTTCAGAATAAAATTTTCTACATGTTTTATTGAAAAATTTTAACTGTTTCTTGGTGAAATAACACAGTTATCCTTGCCCAAAGATGAAAAAATGTGATTTTCACTCCATTTTTTGCATTTGACACTGGTTTTCTTAAAAACTTTTTAACTTACAGATCTGGGACCTGTTTTATTCAATTTATTAGATCAAAAACCATAAGAAATGATTGAATTTGCCCCTTAATCTACCTTACCACAATTCCAGGAAGACCTCATTTCACCTGGTGAACTGAAATCCAGGCGAAACTTTCGCTAGCTGTAACTCGCTAACGAAGCGTTTTCGGACCTATGTTTATATAACATTTTTTCATTATTTTTACTAGTACAATGTGCTGTAGAAGTGGGGGGAGAACTTCATGAATCACCCTGTATAGGAAGGAAAGTATTGTTTTCATGTCGATTTTTTTAAATCAAGTTTTCACCGGATCTACATGTTTTCAAACCCCCTGAACCCAAAAAACATGTTTTTAGCGATTGGTCTGTGTGTGTGAAAAGAATATTTCAAGAACGAAACATCGTACGGACTTGAAACTTAAATTACATATTACTACCGGACCCGACACGAAAATTTTCATCAAATCGGTCAACCCGACGTAGTAGTTTATTCGTGTAATTTTTCACTTTTTTGCGATTTTCTCAAAAGCTGGTCCTACGATTTTTTTTAAAATCGCCTGGTTTACTAAATTTTTTATGCTCTATAAGATAGGGTAAGCGCGATTTGTGCTGAAATTCTTGGCGAGGCTGTTTCCGCGTAAAAAAATTGTTTTTTAAAGACTGCGGCTTTAACATGCATTTGAGCGCAACAATGTAGCCTATAATAAAAGTTGAAGGAAATTTAAAATTCTACAACTTTTATTTCAAACATTTTTTGTATAACGCTTAGTTTAGCGGTAATTAGCAATTTTCTGTTTTTTCTCACGAAAAAGTGTGAAAAATCGATTTTTTTAATATTTCGGCCTTAGTACGCATTTTACGACATAAATGTATAAATTATAATCAAATTTATATAAAATTAAAAGATCTGAAAGATCTACAACTTTTATTTAGAGCATTTTTCTCTACAGACCCTAGTTTAGCGTGAAAGAGTGCTTTCCGTATTTTTAAGCCAAACTGAGGTCGATTTTCATTTTGCGTCTTTTACTCATGTTTAAAATTAGGTTATGTTTATTGAGGTTAATTTTTTGTTTATTTGTAATGTTTTATTACTAATGTTAGGATTATTGTTAATTATTTGCATTGGCAAGAGAAAGTTGTGTGAGTGTTTCACACCAGATTTTTAATATATCTTTTAATTCAGCTGAGTAGGTTTACAGTATGATTTCGGATAATGGTAAATTTTAAAAAAATCAATTATTGGGAAACGATTATTAACGTACAATAACGGTTTGACACTGCTTTTCTTACTTTATTGTGTCTTTTATTCTCTGTATTGATATCATCTCTACGTAACTTCTAAGAATAAGTGGAAACTTATAAAGAATAAAGCGGACTTTTAAAATGAAAATTTCAATATATTATATGAAATGTATTTCATAAATTGCATTAATATATTTCAATTTTTAAACAAGATACGAATAGTTTAAAAAGTAACTATTGATTTTACTTACTTATTTAATTTAAGTAAGTAATTACTTAAGTAAGTAATTTTTACTTATTTATTGATGTAAAATAAATATTATTAATAAAATAAAATATACCATTTTGTTCATAATAATTTTCACTAATGCAAATAAACATTTTTTCATATAAAATATGTAATGTTTTGGAATTAGAATTTTTCTTTAAGGGGAGTCGGAAAGGTGTTTTGGAAAAAAATTATTTTCTGTGGAAAAAATATACAATGTATTATATTACCCAGAATTTTTTCTTTAAAATTATGTACAATTTATAAAAATCTGATGAATAGAAATTGTGTAATAAATTTTTTTCATGTTACTGTATCAACTACTGTTTGGTTGTTCGGCGTTCAACTTTGGGGAACTACTAGCAGAAGTAACATCGAGATAATTCAACGGTTCCAAAATAAGGTTCTTCGGGCTATAACAAGGGCACCATGGTTTGCAAGGAATGCAGAAATACAGCATTATTGCAACCTTCCTGATGTAATGGACGAGGTCAGGCGTTTTAATAGAAAATATCAGACAAGACTTGAAAGTCACGAAAACGAATTAGCCATAAATTTTCTAAACAATGCAGAAGAAGTTAGGCGCCTGAAACGTTACCATGTTTTGGACTTGTCTGAAAGAGTTTAAATGTATATAAAATTTGAGTGAAAAGTATTCCATATTGTAAAATGTAAATATCTTTGTACATAGTAATTTTCTCTTTGAACACGTGAATATTTGATGTAATGAGAGGTACATACTCAGGGTAATGAGGCCTCAACTTGTGATTTGTAAATTCAAAAGATTTGCTTATAGTTTATTTTTAAATAACTGATTGCAAATAATGTTATATAAAAAAACTGTATCAACTGATATCTATATACACTGATGTATTAGTATTGTTTTTTTCTTGAATTTTTGTACAAAAAAAATCTGGTGTGAAACACTCACACAACTTTCTCTTGCCAATGCAAATAATTAACAATAAACCTAACATTAGTAATAAAACATTAGAAATGAACAAAAACTAACCTCAAAAACATAACCTTATTTTAATCATGAGTGGAAGACGCAAAATGAAAATCGAACTCAATTTGGCTTAAAAAACGGAAAATCACACTTTCACGCTAAACTAGGCTCTGTAGAGAAAAATTCTCTAAACAAAAGTTGTAGATCTTTTAATTTTCTATAACTTTTATTATATACACTTTTGTCGTAAAATGCATACTAAGACCGAAATGTTAAAAAAATCGATTTTTCTCACGTTTTCGTGAGAAAAAAACAGAAAATCGCAAATTACCGCTAAACTAAGCGTCATACAAAAAAATGTTTGAAACAGAAGTTGTAGGTTTTTAAATTCTCTACAACTTTTATTATATAAGTTTTTGCGCTAAAATTTATATTAAAGCCGTAATCTTAAAAAAACAACGTTTTTACGTGAAAAGAGCCTCACCGAGAATTTCAGCAGACATGGCGCCTACCCTATCTTGTAGAGAATAAAAAATTGAGTAAAATAGGCGATTTTAAAAAAAATCGTACGACCAGTTTTTGAGAAAATCGCAAAAAACTGAAAAATTATACGAATAAACTACTACTTCCGGTTGACCGATTTTGATGAAAATGTTCGTGTCGCGTCCGGTAGTGGTATGTAACTTAAGTTTCAAGTTTCAAGTTCGTACGACGTTCCGTTCTTGAGATATTCTGTTCACACACAGACACACACACACACACACACACAGACACACACACAGACCAATCGCTAAAAACAAGTTTTTTGGGTTCAGGGGGTCTGAAAACGTATAGATCCGGTGAAAACTCGATTTCTTAAAATGGACATGAAAACAATACTTTCCTTCCTATATATTCATATAGGCAAGAGAAAGTAAAAAACTGTATCAACTGATATCTATATACACTGATGTATTAGTATTGTTTTTTCTTGAATTTTTGTACAAAAAAAAGGAGTTTCGGTAGGTAAATTTTGTTTTCCTTGGTTAGGAAAAAGTTCAAAAGGGCTAGGAATTGTAAAAAACTTATAAAGTAATAATTAAAAATGTAGAACTATCACATAGCGGAGTGCAAACACTGTTAGAAACATTCAAAAAACCATTACCATATACTTTCAGGGTAACTTACTGAAAATCGGTTATTTTCAGAATCAATATTCCTTTTAGAGGTTTTGGTGAGAGAGAAAGAGATGAAATTTAGCAGGCATGTACTTCTTGTATAACTCTATAAACAGTTTTTAAACTGTTTTGTAGACTTTTAGAATTATTCTTAAAAATGTTCATCAAACAGTTTGGAAATTTTAAAAATATATAACAAAAGAGAATTAATGAAAATGATAAAAAATCCTTCCATCAAATTATTAAGAAAAGTGTACTCTTGCAAATAAAAAAATCTGGTGTGAAACACTCACACAACTTTCTCTTGCCAATGCAAATACCTAATTAACAATAAACCTAACATTAGTAATACAATAATAGAAATAAACAAAAAACTAACCTCAAAAACATAACCTTATTTTAATCATGAGTAAAAGACGCAAAATGAAAATCAACCTCAGTTTGGCTTAAAAATACGGAAAATCACTCTTTCACGCTAAACTAGGCTCTATACAAAAAATGCATTAAATAAAAACTGTAGATCTTTTAATTTCCTATAAATTTTATTATATACACTTTTTTCGTAAAATGCATACTTTGGCCTAAATCTTAAAATCAATTTTTCACGTTTTCGTGAGAAAAAAACAGAAAATTGCTAATTATTGCTAAACTAAGCATTATAGAAAAAAATGTTTGAAATAAAAGTTGTAGAATTTTAAATTTTCTACAACTTTTGTTTTATAAAGTTTTGCGCTAAAATGCATATGAAAGCCGTAATCTTAAAAAAACAACGTTTTTACGTGAAAATAGCTTCACCAAGCATTTCAGGAAACATGGCGCCTACCCTATCTTGTAGAGAATAAAAAATTTAGTAAACCAGGTGATTTTTAAACAAATCGTAGGACCAGTTTTTGAGAAAATCGCAAAAAAGTGAAAAATTACACGAATAAACTACTACTTCCGGTTGACCGATTTTGATGAAAATGTTCGTGTCGAGTCTGGTAGTGGTATGTAACTTAAGTTTCAAGTTCGTACGTTGTTCCGTTCTTGAGATATTCTGTTCACACACACACACACAGACCAATCGCTAAAAACATGTTTTTTGGGTTCAGGGGGTCTGAAAACGTGGAGATCCGGTGAAGAGTGTATTTGTTGTGATCGACATGAAAACAATACTTTCCTTCCTATATATTCATATAGGCAAGAGAAAGTAAAAAACCGTAAATTTCTATCTGCAACAAGAAATTGAAAAAGGAACATCAAATATACCAAATTTAACTTTGCAGGTGAAGATTCTTTCTACTACCATTAAAATATTTTTGATTAAGACTGTACTTTTACTGTACTTTGACTGTACTTTGTATCCCGCAAATGTTAAATTTGCTATTTTTAGGTACATTTTTCATAGAATTGGTAAAAGACAGGGAAATGAAACTTTACACACCATGTCGGGTGTCGGGTTTCTTCTCGAGCTACTGACATTTTTTTAATTTAATCTTTGGACCATATCATTCTTTTAAAAAATTACGAATAACATAAAATTTTTACAAATTATTTTCTACGTGTTTTGCGTATTAATAATTTTTGGAGCACCTGAGAAAATCATAAAAATGTCGGTATATGTGAATGCACAAGATAATTAACTGGCAAAAATTTCAGCCTGGTAGGTTTACTGGTTTCTGAGAAAAATAAAAAAATCTTAATAAAAAATCTAAATAAAAAATCTTAATGTTAAAAATCTAAATTTACGGAAAAAGATAAGAAACAAGAATGCGCAAATCAAAAACAATATGTACACAAATAAGTAAAAATTGTTTAGAAAGTTGAACCAACAGCTGAGAATATTAAAAACCGTGATGCAGATATTTTAAAAACTAAAATTCTCTTTACACTAAAACGAGCAATATAAAATTATGAAAAATATTCATTCTTCGTAACATGATAATTTTTTTGTGTAAACCTGATAAAAATTTCATTTTATCATAAATTTTTTTTTGACGTAATTTAATGTTTTTCTGGTAGATCTAGGCCTAAACTATTGAAAAACATAAAAAAACCAAAAATCGAAATTTTGAGTTAAAACCATCGTGCAATCTCCCTTTAAGTATAATGAATTTTTTAACAATTTTTTTGTAGAAAAGTTTTATAAATATTTGTACGGTAAATGTTTTTGTACTTTGTCACCAATAAATATATTAAATAAATAAGAAAGGTAATTGGGTACTTAATATTAAGGGTGTTTTGTTGTTTTATTTAACCCTTTCTATCCCAAGTTTTTTAACTTTACACAAACAAACATGTGTACATTGTTTCTTACACTTTACTGACATTTAAGTGAAATAAAATCACTTTTAGACCTTCAGCCTTTTTAATGGCATGACAAAAAAGTGTGACACATATGTCACATTGGGCTTGATGGTATCAAAGTTCCCAACAATATGAATAAGTATAAATCATGTGTAGGCTTCCTAAATAATATTCTCTTGCTTAGATTTGTAGCAAAGCATCATTTAAGACTTAAAAAAATGTTAACATTCAAAAATATTGGTAAAATGGACAAGAACTAAACTATTTACAGCCTAAAAAATATACTTGTATGTACATTAAACATGCTCGAAGAAATGCTACTTTATTTTAGTAAATGAACACGAATATTTAAAACCTAATATTTAACTTTAAAAAGAAACTAATGGTCGCGTCCATGGCGTAATGGTCAGCATCTTACACTGCCAAGTGGAGGTCAGGTTTCTCAGGGTACAGAAAATTATTACACTTTACATCCTTCCAGCTCTTTAACAAAAGTAGTCGCTAACAATTAAAGTTTTTATGTTTGTTATTTCACTCGAATGTGACTTCTATGCCTCACTGGGTAAGAAAGGCTTAAGTATAATGAATTTTTCAACAATATTTTTGTAGAAAAGTTTTATAAAAATTTGTACGGTAAATTTTTTGTAATTGTCACCAAAAAATATATTTAACTAATGATAAAAGTAATTGGGTACTTAATATTAAGGGTTTTTTGTTGTTTTATTTAAGTATAATGAATTTTTCAACAATATTTTTGTAGAAAAGTTTTATAAAAATTTGTACGGTAAATTTTTTGTAATTGTCACCAATAAATATATTAAATTAATGAGAAAAGTAATTGGGTACTTAATATTAAGGGTTTTTTGTTGTTTTATTTAAGTATAATGAATTTTTCAACAATATTTTTGTAGAAAAGTTTTATAAAAATTTGTACGGTAAATTTTTTGTAATTGTCACCAAAAAATATATTTAACTAATGAGAAAAGTAATTGGGTACTTAATATTAAGGGTTTTTTGTTGTTTTATTTAAGTATAATGAATTTTTCAACAATATTTTTGTAGAAAAGTTTTATAAAAATTTGTACGGTAATTTTTTTGTAATTGTCACCAATAAATATATTAAATTAATGAGAAAGGTAATTGGGTACTTAATATTAAGGGTTTTTTGTTGTTTTATTTAAGTATAATGAATTTTTCAACAATATTTTTGTAGAAAAGTTTTATAAAAATTTGTACGGTAAATTTTTTGTAATTGTCACCAATAAATATATTAAATTATTGAGAAAAGTAATTGGGTACTTAATATTAAGGGTTTTTTGTTGTTTTATTTAAAGATATGTTGTGAGATTGAAGGATATATCTTATAATATTTCTAGATGTGCGTAAGTTTGCATGAATTGGGGAGACGTCGCTTACCTGTGAAGTAGCGTCGTACTCATACAACGTCGCGGCGAGCTCTGAGCGTCCCGACGCTTAATGTCCCTTCCCTGAAAAGCGGTTTCCTCACCCCCGCAATGAAATCTGCCCCCACTCTATTACGTAAAACATTACATACGTACCCTACGTATATATATATATATTTACCCCCTCAACAATTTCATCCCCTCTCCTAATAATTAAATTTTAGTTTCTTTATATCGATGTTGTCAGATCGATATATTGTCGATCGATATTGTATGTTGAAATCTACCTCAAAATCTTCACACAATCGAGTACGATTGGAGGTGGTAATATTATATGAAATGTTGTTTCATAACTGATCCTCTTAAAATATTAATCGACTTTTCATGTCAACTTATCTCAAATTACTCAACTAGTGTTCATCCTCATACAGGTGGAAATTATTTATTAATAATCATAATAATATAATATAAGCCAACAATGTGCAATATCACTGGGTGGCCCGTTTAAATATTAGTTTTTTTTTTCAATTGTTTGTTTGTCGCCAAAATCAGCTGTTTCAGCTGATTTTCGGAGACGAAGGTTCCTGGTTCAAATCCTAGTAAAGGTAGTTACTTTTATACGGATTTGAATACTAGACAGTGGTTACCGGTGTACTTTGATGGTTGGGGTTCAATTAACCATACTCTCTCAGGAATGGTCGACCTGAGTCTGTACAAGACTACACCTCATTTACACTTCATACACATCATCCTCATCTCATTGGGTCATGGGGTTGCTTATTGTTCTCAATTGAACAGATTGCAACGTGCACAAATTAGGGATTACAAAAAAAAATTGTTTGTTTAAGGTCGCATCAACAATAAAGTCATTAACGACCACAATTACATAACAATGTTAAATTAACAAAATTTGAATTAAAATCTCTTAAGTGAACAAAATTTGAACTAAAAATGACTTGTGTAAACAAAATTTGGATTAAAATACATTGTGTAACTGTAAGTCCGTAAGGTGTAAAACCACATTCTGTATACTCTTTATGTGTTAAAATATTGATTTTTACTTTCTCTTGCCTATATGAATATATACGAAGGAAAGTATTGTTTTCATGTCGATTTTTCGAAATCGAGTTTTCACCGGATCTACACGTTTTCAGACTCCCTGAACCTAAAAAACAGGTTTTTAGCGATTGGTCTGTATGTGTGTGTGTGTGTGTGTGTGTGTGTGTGTGTGTGTGTGTGTGTGTGTGTGTGTGTGTGTGTGTGTGTGTGTTGTGTGTGTGTGTGTGTGTGTGTGTGTGTGTGTGTGTGTGTGTGTGTGTGTGTGTGTGTGTGTGTGTGTGTGTGTGTGTGTGTGTGTGTGTGTGTGTGTGTGTGTGTGTGTGTGTGTGTATGTATGTATGTGCGTGTGTGTTTGTTTGTGTTGTATAACGCTTAGTTTAGCGGTAATTAACGATTTTCTGTTTTTTTCTCACGAAAACGTGTGAAAAATCTATTTTTTAAAGAATTCAGCAATAGTATGCATTTTACGACAAAAATGTATTATAATAAAATTGATAGGAAATTAAAAGATCTACGACTTTTATTTAGAGCATTTTTCTCTACAGAGCCTAGTTTAGCGTGAAAGACTGAGTTTCCGTATTTTAAACCTAAACTCTGGTTGATTTTCATTTTGCGTCTGTCACTCATGATTAAAATAAGATTATGTTTTGGAGGTTAGTTTTTTGTTTATTACTAATGTTAGGTTATATTCTTCATTATTTGCATTGACAAGAGAAAGTTGTGTGAGTTTTTCACACCAGATTTTTTCATTTATTTTTCTGGAATTATTTTTTTTCCAGCTTTTATTTGTTAACGGAAACTGTACAATATTGACAACTACCCAATTTTATTGCTGTTTCTCGATGTATTTTTTTGAAGTGGTTAGGCATGAGTTTGAACAGGGACCCCCCCCCCCCAGTAGAGTTTGTTCATTGATGGATGTCAGCTAGTCACCATACAAAGTCGCTTGCCTAACCGGTGTTACTTAACAAATAATAGCGACTTTCTACCAGCTGACTGACTGGGTTAGCCCGGACGCCTGGAAATATTTAACACTATTTCACATATAACCCACCGGGTTGGTCTAGAGGTAAAGTCGTCGCCAGAATCAGCTGTTTCACAGCTAATTTTTGGAGACGAAGGTTCCTGGTTCAAATCCTAGTAAAGGTAATTATTACTTTTATACGGATTTGAATACTAGACAGTGGTTGCCGGTGTACTTTGATGGTTGGGGTTCAATTAACCATAATCTCTCAGGAATGGTCGGCCTGGGTCTGTACAAGACTACACTTTATTTACACATCATCTTCATATCATTAAGTCATGGGGGTTGCTTATTGTTCTCAATTGAACAGATTGCAACGTACACACATTAGGGATTGAAAAAAAAATTTCACATATCGATAACTTTTTAATTTTTTTTACTTTCTCGTGTCCTATATGAATGATAGGAAAGTAAAGTGGCCTATTGTTTTCATATCGATTTTTCTAAATCGACTTTTCACCGGATGTACATGTTTTCAGGCCCCTGAACCCAAAAACAATGTTTTTTTCGCGAGTGGTGTGTGTGTGTGTGTGTTGTGTGTGAACAAAATATCTCAAGATGAATAATAAATAATTATTATAACAGTATAAATAATAAAAATAAACTATAGTTACGTAAAACTAGCAGATGGAGAGTTTTGTTTATCCGAGGCGGCGAGAAAAATTCATGTTCACTCCCTCACAATGAGGAAGTAGTGTTGGATTCAATTGAAGCGTCTTCGTCCAGCCCCAAGGAAGCCGCAACCGCCTACCAACCAAAAACCTGCCGCCTGGCCACTTGATCCGACATCAACAAAGAAACCTCCACCTCCCTCGGAACTGTTTATATAATACTACAAGGGAAATGTCAGGTTAAAATAAAATTACATACTGTCAGTGGGGCGTGGAAGAGAACCATAGCCTAATTCCCCTCTCGCTGTCACTGACCAACACTCACTCTCTCACATTCATTCATCTCTTTGATCACCAGCTGAGGAAATTAGTGTGCTTACCTTACCTACTGAGATCGGGACAGGATTGATTCACTGTGGGAGAGGGCGATCCCGCTGATCTCCATACGTCTCCTCCCTCCGCAATCTCCCGACCACCCTCTTCGCAAACTGAGCAACCAACTTTCAGTTCTCCTCATCCTTCAGCATTGCTGCCCCTTCTCTCTCTGGGATCCACTGTGCGACGCCTATCTTCTCAAATGTCTCCATTCTGTTAAGGTAGAGAGTTAAATTATTTGTACACAATCTCCTAGATCCAGGGCTACCAAACATATTTTTGTTTCGTATCATATGAGGCATCCTCGTCCAGCCCCAAGGAGGCCGCAGCCGCCTACCAACCAAAAACCTGCCGCCTGGCCACTTGATCTGGCACTCTACATTCAGTATCATATGGTTACCCAGTTATATGACTGAAGCATTTAACAAGAAAAGAGGTACAGGTGTAAAAGACACTAATCACAGTTACCTCCTCTTAGAGTAATCAATTCATCATTATATAGCCAGACCCTTTGGTGAATGAAGTGAAGGTGACATTTGCAGGGTAGAACGTTGATGCTTTTCAGAGGCCCACCATGCTGATAACAATACTTTTCCCTTTCCTTAGTGAGGAAGGCAATCGTAAAGCACAACACTCCTCCTTTTATTTAGTAAAGCCTCTATAGGTTCAAACCAGTAAATTAATAACCAACAAAAGAATAAATAAACAAATTTCACAAATTAAAAAGAAGAATTCTCAGAAAATTCTATAGCCCTGCAAAATATCTACAGTTCACCCGTTCTTAGTTTGCTCCTACTGTCAACAAACAAAAGCCACCTACTACAGGGTGCACGTTAGAGTCTCCAACTTTACGGATGTCGTATTCCTATTAAGTTAACTATTTTTTAAATTATAAGTACTTTAAGTACTAAAAACATCAGTCATGATATGATGTAGGTCTAAAAATTTCATTTAGAAAAATACTTTTAAAAGTATTTTGTATTTAAATACTTTTGAAAGTATTTTGTTGTTACTTTTTAATCAGCGTATACACATTTTGATATAATGCGCATGCTCAGTGACGTCATTATTTGTTTACATTAGGAGCAAACTAAGAGAGGGTGGACTCTAGGTAGGAAACCAAGCTTCAAGAAATGATAAAATTAAAACTTTAACACATAGAGACTCTTGAAGAAACAAAAATCAAAAGGCGCCTTATATTTAGTTTGTGGATACATACGCGAATGAATAAAGAAAGATTAAAGCAGTTATTTTATGCAACCAAACAAATCAAAGACATGTCAAGATTTCTTGAAAACAAAATAGATGTAAATAACTAAATTTCAAATTAAGGATTTAGATTATTACATAAAGAAAGACTATGACCTTAGAATAGTTCCCACAAGTAATCAAAACCATCATAGAAATATTTCTGATGAAGTAAGGAAAAAGAGGTGTAAAACAATGAAAAATCTTTGGTAAAAATCCAAGGAAGAAGGCAGATTTAAGTAAAAAAATCTGGTGTGAAACACTCACACAACTTTCTCTTGCCAATGCAAATAATTTATAATAAAGCTAACATTATTAATAAAACATTAGAAATAAACCAAAAACTAACCTCAATTAACATAACCTAATTTTAATCATATATGAAAGACGCAAAATGAAAATCGATCTCAGTTTGCCTTAAAAATACGGAAAATCACTCTTTCACGCTAAACTAGGCTCTTTAGAGAAAAATGCTCAAAATAAAAGTTGTAGATCTCTTAATTTCCTATAAATATGATAATATACCATTTTGTTTTAAAATGCATACTAAGGCCGAAATCTTAAAAAAATCGATTTTTCACACGTTTTCGTGAGAAAAAATAGAAAATCGGTAATTACCGCTAAACTAAGCGTTGTACTATACTAAACTAAGCGTTGTAGGATTTTAAATTCTCTACATTTTTTAATGTATAAATTTTTGCGCTATAAGACATATTAAAGCCGTAATCTTAAAAAAACACTTTTTTTACTTAAAAACAGCCTCACCAATAATTTTAGGAAACATGGCGCCTACCCTATCTTGTAGAGATTAAAAAATTTAGTAAATAAGGCGATTTTTAAAAAAATCGTAGGACCAGTTTTTGAGAAAATCGCAAAAAAGTGAAAAATTACACGAATAAATTACTAAAAAGGTAAAAAGGTAAAAAGGTAAAAAGGTAAAAGGTAAAAAGGTAAAAAGGTAAAAGGTAAAGGTAGTTGACCAATTTTGATGAAAATGTTCGTGTCGGGTCCGGTAGTGGTATGTAACGTGTATGTGTATGTTTCAAGTTTCAAGTTCGTACGATGTTCCGTTCTTGAGATATTTTGTATACACATATACACAGACCAATCGCTAGAAACATCTTTTTTTGGATTCAGGGGGTCTGAAAACGTGTAGATCCGGTGAAAACTCGATTTCGAAAAATCCACATGAAAACAATACTGTCCTTTCTTTAGGCCTATATTCATATAGGCAAGAGAAAATAAAAATAAAAATCAAATGCTTGTCGCAGATGAAAAATAGCAATCAAAATAAGAAAACAGGTCAAGTAATAAAAGTTGATGTAACGTGTCCCTAAGTATGCCCCGAAACGACAAAAGAAGAAGAAAAATAAATTATTAAAAACATTTAAAACCCACCGGGTTGGTCTAGAGGTAAAGTCGTCGCCAAAATCAGCTGTTTAACAGCTGTTTTTCGGAGACGAAGGTTCCTGGTTCAAATCTTAGTAAAGGTAGTTACTTTTATTCGGATTTGAATACTAGGCAGTGGTTGCCGGTGTACTTTGATGGTTGGAATTCAATTAACCATAATCTCTCAGGAATGGTCGACCTGGGTCTGTACAAGACTACACGTCATTTACATCATCCTCATCTCATTGGGTCATGGGATTGCTTATTGTTCTAAATTGAACAGATTGCAACGTACGCAAATTAGGAATTAAAAAAAACATTTAAGTACCATTACTCGTTAATTGAACGAAATTCAAAATTATCAGCGAACAAAAATAATTTTGAATTATTTATTATGAAAGCGCATGTATATTTATTTTAAAGCAATTCATTTTTTCACAAGGAATTTTGGTGTCCCGTCTCGTTTTGGTTGATATATTATAACCCTAGGGAACATGTAAACTGCTCAAGGTTAGTTTTGATATTGGAGAGTAGAAACGAATCTACGTACCTATTCTGAAATAGAATTTTGTGATTTCGAATAAGTAAAAATCTGAAATCAGTATGAAGAAATATTTCAGATAAATTACCACGTGTAGTTCGTGAAAAGACTAAATTGAAATTGTCTTATTTTAGCTGAATATTAATTTTATAAATATATAATACCCTTTAAGCAAAATATATAAATAAAACCGGTAGGCCTACAAAAATCAGTACAAAATCTGGTGTGAACGACTCACACAATTTTCTCTTGCCAATGCAAATTATTAACAATAAACCTAACATTAGAAATAAAACATTAAAAGTAAACAAAACTCTAACCTCAATATAAATAACCTAATTTTAATCATGAGTGAAAGACGCAAAATGAAAATCAACCTCAGTTTGGCTTAAAAATACGGAAAATCACGCTTTCACGCTAAACTAGGCTCTGTAGAGAAAAATACTTTAAATAAAAGTTGTAGATTTTTTATTTTACTAAAAATTTGATTATAAACACTTTTGTCGTAAAATGCATACTAAGGCCGAAATCTTTAAAAGAAATCGATTTTTCACACGTTTTCGTGAGAAAAAAACAGAAAATTGCTAATTACCGGTAAACTAAACGTTATACAAGAAAATGTTTGAAATAAAAGTTGTAGAATTTTACATTTTCTACAACTTTTATTATATAACGTTTTGCGTTAAAATGCATAATAAAGCCGCAATCTTAAAAAAACAAGGTTTATACGTGAAAACAGTCTCACCAAGATTTTCAGCAAACATGGCGCCTACCCTATCTTGTAGAGCATAAAAAATCTTGTAGAGCTCCAAAATCAGCTGTTTAACAGCTGATTTTCGGAGACGAATGTTCCTGTTTCAAATCCTAGTAAAGGTAGTTACTTGTATACGGATTTGAATTCTAGACAGTGATTGCCGGTGTACTTTGATGGTTGTGGTTCAATTAACCATACTCTCTCAGGAATGGTCGGCCTGGGTCTGTACAAGACTACACCTCATTTACAGGTCATACAAATCATCCTCATCTCATTGGGTTATGGGGTTGCTTATTGTTCTGAAATGAACAGATTGCAACGTACACATATTAGGAATTTAAAAAAAAATAAACAATCAGTTTGTGTTTTCAACCCACCGGATTGGTCTAGAGGTAAAGTCGTCGCCAAAATCAGCTGTTTAACAGCTGATTTTCGGAGATAAAGGTTCCTGGTTCAAATCCTAGTAAAGGTAGTTACTTTTATTCGGATTTGAATACTAGACAGTGGTTACCGGTGTACTTTGATGGTTGGGGTTCAATTAACCATAATGTCTCAGGAATGGTCGACCTGGGTCTCTACAAGACTACACCTCTTTTACACGTCATGCATATCATCCCCATCTCATTGGGTCATGAGGTTGCTTATCGTTCTAAATTGAACAGATTGCAACGTACACATATTAGGAATTAAAAAATAAAAATAAAAATAATAAACAGTGAGTTTGTGTAGTCATTTATGATGGACCATTTTAAAAGAAAAATGTAATAATTAATTTTTGTTCACCTTGTGTTTAGTAATAAATAACCGATAAAAAAGCGAGTAGGATTTTATTATTTATACGAAATGATAGGCGTACATGAGAAATATGAAATGCGACACTGTTTTTAATTTATCATTATGAAGTTATTTAATTTTACGCAACACAATAATTGTCAGTCATTCGAGAATTGCATCATGTGTAGGCCTACCCAATCAGTGAGTCCTGAATTTAAATTTAAAATGAATTGAAAAAATGTGTTAAAGGTTGTAACAAATTTGGCCGCTTTAAAACGCTTTTCATAATTCTCGGATCTGTTTTGTTTGTTTATCAGGAAATATTACGACACAAATTTCTTTGTAACAATTAATAATCATAACATGAGCTTTTATTAAAAGTAAACAAAATAATTTAATGTGAAATACTCACACGACTCTTTTTCTTGTTTTTTTTTTGTAATTTCTAAAGTGTGTACGTTGCAATCTGTTCAATTCAGAACAATAAGCAACCCTATGACCCAATGAGATGAGGATGATGTGTATGACGTGTAAATGAGACTGTGTAGTCTTGTACAGACCCAGGTCGACCATTCATGAGAGAGTATGGTTAATTGAACCCTAACCATCAACGTACACCGGTAACCACTGTCTATCATTCAAATCCGTATAAAAGTAACTACCTGTACTAGGATTTCAACCAGGAACCTTCGTCTCCAAAAAGTAGCTGTTAAACAGCTGATTTTGGCGACGACTGTACCTCTAGACCAACCCAATGGTGGGTTTATCTGTTGTAATGTAATGTAACACCTGTAATTTCTGATCACAGATTGTTACGTGTTTTAGGGTTTTGTCGGCGTAATTTGTTGTGTTGGTTTCCTTTAACAGTTTTGCTGGTGATGTAGAACTGCTTGCCGTCCGGTGGCGCGCTCTTCGTTTCTGCTACGAACTGCTTCTGCCCCTCGTGACAAGCTGTCTCCGTGGTTTGTCTGGCTGCACTCTCTGACGTTGCTTCCCCGAGATCTATGATACTGTGACCCTTAGTTGAATTTTCTTAACTTTTTCCTGTTACTGGAAGAGACGAGTTATTGTAGTGAAAGTGAAAGGTCGGTGTTGCCTGCGTTGCGATGCCGTACCTAATTTATAATTTATACTTTTGGTGAAAAGTTTTTTTATATTTGTAAATGTTTATTTTATCTAAAGATGGTTCGTACTGACAGTTTTATTTTGTTAAACATGACTTTGTTATTATGTATAGTCTGCTGTTTCTCTACGCCGTTTTTCTGTATTAATCATACAGTTTTCCGTGTTCTGAACTTTGAAAATGTGAATTGATTATGTCGCCCAAATTAAAGTTTGAACTACGTTTGTACTCATTAAAACTTTAAGTGCTGGTTTGGAGTACAGGGTTCGGGATAATATGTCCTGACGACCTTATAACAAGTATATCCGAGTCTCATTGTATGCCACCTCGAGATTTAAATTGTTAATTGGATTTGTGAGTTTTTAACAGCATAAGCATTATGGACACAAGGTATGTGAACATCCAATTTTATTTTATGAAGTCCTCAGTTTAAGCCGAGTGTGATTCAGTGAAATCGACCAGATTTTTTTTAATGGAAAGATTCAGCACAGTTGTAACTATTATAAAATTTGCTTGTATGGAACAGGAAAATCCTTGTCTGGACATTAATTATTTTCTTTAATTTTTCATGTCAATTCCTAATTAGAAACCGACTAATTATAATAAAATTTAAATATTTTGTTTAGCACAACACAATGTAATATCAAGTTTAATACCTTTTAAAGAAATTTAAACAACTAGCTAAGATCTAGTTTTTCTAAAAATTTATATGTAAATTTAAGTAAACTTGTTTTTTTTTTACTTTTTTAACAACTTCATAATTGAGTTAATACCTAAAATTTTTATTTATATTCATGTGGTTATTTTTGGAAATTATACTTAAAAGTGGCTAAGCCACTGGTAAACCTAATTAAATATATATATATAAATGTATCTATATGTTGGCCAACAATAATTTATGATTATTAATCTGTATAAACGCAATATTTTAACACATTGTTAATTTGTTAATTTTGAATTAGCCTTTGGGCAAATACTTATTCTTTGTGATTAGTTGCTGTGCACCTTATTATAAAATTGTTCATCCTGTGCTAGATGAACTATTTTTTTGTAATTATTATTATTCAATGCTAGTCTTTTCGAATATTAATTAAATTTGTTTACTACCTACTAAATGATTTTTATTATTCACTTATGCAACGATCCTTGTGTTTTGTTTTGTGCTTCTTGATGTTTTTTTTTATTTGTTAACACCCTGTCCAACCTGTCGCATTATATTTTTGCCGTGTGTGTTATCGGCGGCGATAGGGGTTATTACAGTAAATATTGAAATATTTTAACTGCGTTTAATCACTAGTAAAAAATTTAAATGAAATCATAACTAATTTTAATTATGAGTGAATACGTTGAATGTAAATCAACTTTTGTAGAATTTAAAAAATAAGAAAAATCACTAAATCACTCTAAACTAGACTCTGAGGAAGAAAATGCTTATAATAAAAGTTGTAGTGTCACCGGATAACGACATTAAATGGCAAACCTTATTTGTTTGGTTTTTTAGCTTTTATTTGTTATCGGGAACTGTAAGTTACATTGTTGACAACTACCCAATTTGATCGCTGCTTTCTGCTGTATTGTTTTTTTTTGAGTGGATTTGACATGAGTTTGAACAGGGACCCCCAGTAGAGTTTGTTCATGGATGGCTGTCAACTAGTCACCATACAAAGTCGCTTGCCAAACCGGTGTTACTTAACAAATAATAACAACTTTCTGCCAGCTGACTGACTGGGTTGGCCCGAAGGCCTATTTGTTTGGTGGCCCTGAAAAGGGCCGTTTAAGCAGTGGTCGTCTTGGAGAGGCGTCGGTCGTAGTCGTCGTGGCTGTCGAGGAGCTGGGCGACACGGCGTGTCGTCGTCCAGCGGAGACGTCATCTTCTTCCCTCGCAGTAGTGCGTCGATGGCTGCTTCATCGGGTCCGGTGGGCGAAAGGCTCGGTCGAGGGACCGCTGTGGGCATCGCTCACGTCTGCGGGCGATGCATTTTCCTTTATATAATATTTATTCATAAAGGGAAAAGAAATGCCCAAAACGGGCAGGTGGAGTGTTAATTTAATTGCACTCTATCTGTTTGGTCCAGGGCTATAAAAAATAGTTCTGTTTCTTATCACATAGTCAGCCACTTATATGACTGAACTATTTAAGAATAGAAGAGGTAGAGGTGTAAAAGACACTAGTCAGAGTTATATCCTCTGATAGTAATGAATTTCACTATGCAGCCAGACCCTGTGGTGAATGAAGTGAAGGTGTCATTTGCAGGGTGGAAAGTGAGTGCTTTTCGGAGGGCCTGGCATGCTGATAAGCATACTCATCAACTCAGTGAAGAAGGCAATGGTAAACCACCTCACTCCTTGTTTTACTTAGTAAAACCTCTAGAGGTTGAAACCAGCCTTTCGGCTGTTGACCTAAACAACAACAGGGAAGAGAAAGTTAAAATTTATTCACATACAAAAACACATAGATTTTTTCGTCTCTCGTGAAATATTTAATTTAACAAATGTAACATAATAAAAGACTTTTTTTAAATTATTTATAAAATTATTTGATAACCTCAGGAGATTTCTGGAAGTGTTACCATTCATATATGATCCGATATTTTTGTATTTTTATTCGTGTCAAATATTTGTCAATTCATTAAACATTTCAACTGCAGTTAAAAAATGTTTATGAACTGAATGTGAAATAAAAAAAGAAGAGTTTAATGAATTTCCCGTGAGATTTTTAATTAATTTTGTTTCTCAATCGGATTGTGCAAAGGGAGCCGCTTCCAACTTTGACTGAAACAATATATTAAAAATTCTACAATACATTTTTTTTACATAATTCAATTTCTATGAACTTTTTTACAATTTTACAGTGCATAATTTATAATAGTAATAAATTTAATTATTCCCATGATATTATACGTTAGTGTAATTCAGCTCGCATTTTGCATATGCATATTTTGCTATATGCAGCTCCCATTTTAAAAAAATTTAAAAAAAAAATCTGGTGTGAAACACTCACACAACTTTCTCTTGCCAATGCAAATAATTAACAATATACCAAACATTAGTAATAAAACATTAGAAATAAACAAAAAAACAAAACCTCAAAAAACATAACCTAATTTTAATCATGAGTGAGAGACGCAAAATGAAAATCTACCTCAGTGTGGCTTAAAAATACGGATAATCACTCTTTCACGCTGAACTAGGCTCTGTAGAGAAAAATGCTCTAAAAAAAGGTTGTAGATCTTTTAATTTTCTATAAATTCAATTATATACACTTTTGTCATAAAATGCATACTAAGGCCGAAATCTTTAAAAAAATCGATTTTTCACACGTATTCGTAAGAAAAAACAGAAAATTGCTAATTACCGCTAAACTAAGCATTATACAAAAAAATTTTTGAAATAAAAGTTGTAGAATTTTAAATTCTCTACATTTTTTATTATATAAATTTTTGCTCTATGGTAAGCCAACATATTAAACCCGTAATCTTAAAAAAAACACTTGGTTTACGTAAAAACAGCCTCACCAAGAATTTCAGCAAACATGGCGCCTACCCTATCTTGTAGAGAATAAAAAATTTAGTAAACCAGACGATTTTAAAAAAATCGTAGGACCAGTTTTTGAGAAAATTGCAAAAAAGTGAAAAATAACACGAATAAACTACAACTTCCGGTTGACTGATTTTGATGAAAATGTTTGTGTCGGTTCCAGTAGTGGTAACCGACACATTTTCTTTTCAATCACTTAAGTTTCAAGTTTCAAGTTCGTACGATGTTCCGTTCTTCAGATATTCTGTTCACACACGCGCGCACACGCACACGCACACACACACACACACAGACCAATCGCTAAAAACATCTTTTTTGGGTTCAGGAGGTCTGAAAACGTATAGATCCGGTGAAACCTCGATTTCTTTAAAATCAACATGAAAACAATACTTTCCTTCATATATATTCATATAGGCAAGAGAAAGTAAAAAAAATTAAAGAAAAACTTTGACCCCTTTAAATCGACCTATGATGTATAACCTTATATGATATCATTTGTTAGTCTTCAGTTGATAGGTGTTCAAAGGCTTCCAGGTCAAAAAGTAAATTTCTGTTTGCAACTTCGTGGCTCGTGTCGACATAAAAAAACTTTTATAAAGTATGACAGAAATAAATATCGAATTCGTCACAATTTAAAGCATCAAACGAAGTGTAGAAGGTGCAGTGGCCTCTCTTGACCACCTTGAAACACAAAATTAAGACATCTCTGAGGATTAGATATAAAATCTGGTGTGAAACACTCACACAAATTTCTCTTGCCAATGCAAATTATGAACAAAATAACCTAACATTAATTAATTTTAACATTTTCGTGAGTGGAATTTTTAAATTTTCATGAGTGAAAGACGCAAAATGAAAATCAACCTCAGTTTGGCTTAAAAATACGGAAAATCACTCTTTTACGCTAAACTAGGCTCTGTAGAGAAAAATGCTGTAAATAAAACTAGTAGATAAATAATTTTCTATAAATTTGATTATATACACTTTTGTCGTAAAATGCATACTTAAACCGAAATCTTTAAAAAATCAATTTTTCACACGTTTTCGTGAGAAAAAACTGAAAATCGTTAATTACCGCTAAACTAAGCGTTATACAAAAAAATGTTTGCAATAAAAGTTGTAGACTTTTAAATTCTCTACAACGTTTATTATATAAACTTTTGCACTAAAATGCATATTTAAGCCGCGATCTTGAAAAAACAATGTTTTTACGTAAAAACAGCCTCACCAAGAATTTCAGCAAACATGGCGCCTACCCTATCTTGTAGAGCATAAACAACGAAGTAAACGAGGCGATTTAAAAAAAAATTGTTGGACCTGCTTTTGAAAAAATCGTAAAAAAGTGAAAAATTACACGAATAAACTACTACTTCCGGTTGACCGATTTTGATGAAAATGTTCGTGTCGGGTCCAGTAGTGTTACGTAACTTAAGTTTCAAGTTCGTACGATGTTCCGTTGTTGAGATATTTTGTATGCACACACACACAGACCAATCGCTAAAAACATTTTTTTGGGTTTACAGGGTCTGAAAACGTGTAGATCCGGTGAAAACTCGATTTCGAAAAATCGACATGAAAACAATACTTTCCTTTCTATATATTCATAATAATATAGGCAAGAGAAAGTAAAAATTATTGTTTGAAAGAATATAGACTACTCATATATCCAAAGAGAACGATTTTTCTTTATCCTCTGTCTTTTTTTTTTAGAGATAAAAATTGTCACATCGCAATATTGGATACAGAATATTGTAATTTGAGAGGAGACTTCCTTATAACAGACTAATGTTACGTCGTTGATGTCGTTAATGGAATAGACCGATTGACATGTAACAATAATCTATTGATTTAGTGACAATAAAACGCTTTTACAGAGACACGTTCCGTTCAAACAAATAACTTACGTATATTCACGCATAGAACTAACACTACTCTGAACAAAAATTATTTTTCAGATTTATTAAAGGTCGTGCCTGTAACTTGATGAAAAATCAATATTTTTTTTTTAACTCCTAATATGTGTACGTTGCAATCTGTTCAATTCAGAACAATAAGCAACCCCATGACCCAATGAGATGGGGATGATATGCATGACGTGTAAATGAGGTGTAGTCTTGTACAGACCCAGGCCGACCATTCTTGAGATAGTATGGTTAATTGAATCCCAACCATCAAATTTCATCGGTAACCACTGTCTAGCATTCAAATCCGTATAAAAGTAACTACCTTTACTAGGATTTCAACCAGGAACCTTCCTCTCGGAAAATCAGCTGTTAAACAGCTGACTTTGGCGACGAATTTACCTCTAGACCAACCCGGTGGGTTAAAATCAATTTTTATGCTTCCTTTCTTGGCATAGTAGTAGAGTGTTATATTGTAATGAATACAGTCCCAATTCGATTCTAGACTGTTGTTCAGATTATTTTTAAGAGTAATGTTAGATATACTTACTCGAGTCACGATTTTACCTTTGGTTTTAACGAGGGCTAAATATTAATAAATTTATAGGAAATTAAAAGATCTACAACTTTTATTCATAGCATTTTTCTCTACAGAACCTAGTTTAGCGAGAAAGAGTACTTTTTTCGTAACCCTAGAGCCGGAAATCGTCGATTTTGAGACGATGTTACTGCTTTTTGAACCAATCGCGTCGCAGAATCGGATTTGCTTCAAAGCATTGCAGTGTTGTAGTTTAATTTTAAATTCATCTGCAGATAGCGTTGCTGTTTTGTACAATATTTCAGTAATGTACAAAGTAATTTTTTACGTATAATACAAAAGTTTTAGTTGCATATTCTGCTTGTGTTTCTCTGTTTCTCTGTTGCTGCCCTAGAGCAGAATTTAGTTATTTCTTGGTTTACATGATGTGTTTTTGTATATATTTTCTTCAGTTTTGAACATAGAATCTTTTTTTTGTTTTATTTTGAAATAAACATTATAAGTAACGATCCGTACATAATGAATTTTGAAAGTAGAGGATAAGAACGTTTTTAACGGTAGTATCATCTGAAATTTGAGAAAAATATTTGTCCAAAAATTATTTTCAAATATTTTCAGCATCCCTAACTGTCAGATTAAAATTTCAATAATGTATTTATTCTATTTTCCTAAATTTTCTTGTTATTTTGATACGTCATGTGATAAGGTTTGTGATTTATAGCAAAATTTTAATCATTTTTTCACGGTTTGGTGACTCATACGCTAGAAATTCTCTGCCGGTCTAAGAAAATGTTATTGCCGGGCTGTAGGGTTAAGCCAAACTAAGAAGTTGGTTTTCATTTTGCATCATTCACTCACGATTGAAATAAGGTTATATTTTTTGAGGTTAGTTTTTTTGTTTATTTCTAATGACTTATTACTACTGTTACGTTATATCGTTAATTATTTGCATTGGCAAGAAACAGCCATGTGAGTGTTTCACACCAGATTTTTTTTAAATAACTAAATGTAGGTACTAATGTTCCCTTGCATTTACATTTATGAAAATGCATTATTTCTGAAGAAGAATTAAATTTGCTTAAAATTTGAGTAAACCGAAAAATGGCATATACAAATCGTGGAGGCGAAAATAAATCGTATTGCTTATTAATACAATAAAGTGTCTGTTTTCAAATAAAATAATAGAATTTTCATTAGGTTACCATAAAGATTAAATTAGAGCATGTAGATTAGTTTATTACTAGTTTAATAGACCTCTGTTTTCTCTCTCCCCCACCCCCTCTCTTGTACTCTCTTTCTAAAACCCCCCTCCACCACCTTATTCAACCAAAATAATTTAGATTATCAATCAGAGAAATTGAACGTATCACAAAGTAACATTTTCATAACAATATTACACACTCACAACTACGTCAATTGTCTTGAAAGACGGTTCGTGATTGGTAAATTAACATATAATTTTATTAACATTGGACTTACCTCTACGATTTTATTAGTCATTTTAAATTTTTTTTTTATCTTTTCTACTTCAACTCCTAATCAACGGCATCTCATAATTGTCGTCGTTTTCATCTCTACCATCGTCATTGTCATCTCCAAATTCAATACTTTGTGTTTCGGGATGTTGATTCACGGTTCGTCACGTTTGATTTTCTATAGATATTTTTGTTTCTTCACAGTTTGGTCTTTTTCAAACACACTAGGCTACTGAGTGTCGTTTGTGTTTTAATTCTAAGGACATTACTCAGATTTTCTCATATTTGCTTAAAGTTATTGTGTTTATTAACTGATTGCAAAAAAATACTATACTGTTAAAAAAAAATTAACATGTACAGTTTCTACAAAATATCTAATCTTTCTCAATTTTATTATCCTGTATCATCCCAATAAATAAGATGAAATATTTTTAATAGAAAAAGTTACATGTTACTTTTATAATTAACCAGCTGTTGTTTTATTTCATCAGTTGACCTACCTACAGATTTTCTTTCAATAGTTTTTTACTTTCTCTTGTCTATATGAATATATAGGAAGGAAAGTATTGTTTTCATGTTGATTTTGTGAAATCAAGTTTTCACCGGATCTACACGTTTTCAGACCCCCTGAACCCAAAAAACATGTTTTCAGCGATTGGTCTGTGTGTGTGTGTGTGTGCGTGTGTGTGCGTGTGTGTGTGTGCGCGCGCGTGCGTGTGCGTGTATGCGCGCGCGCGTGTGTGTGTACGTGCGTGCGTGCGTGCGTGCGTGCGTGTGTGTGTGTGTGTGTGCAAAATATCTCGAGAACGGAACATCATACGAACTTGAAACTTGAAACTTAAGTTACATACCACTACCGGACCCGACACGAACATTTTTATCAAAATCGGTCAACCGGAAGTAGTAGTTTATTCGTATAATTTTTCACTTTTTTGCGATTTTCTCAAAAACTGGTCCTACGATTTTTTTAAAAATCGCCTCATTTACTTAATTTTGTATACTCTACAAGATAGGGTAGGCGCCATGTTTGCTGAAATTCTGCGTGAGGCTGTTTTCACGTTAAAACGTTGTTTTTTCAAGATTACGGCTTTAATATGCATTTTAGCGCAACAATTTATATAATAAAAAATGTAAAGAATTTAAAATTCTACAACTTTGATTTGGAACATTTTTTGTATAACGCTTAGTTAAGCGGTAATTAGCGATTTTCTGTTTTTTCTCACGAAAACGTGTGAAAAATCGATTTTTTAAAGATTTAGGCCTTAGAATGCATTTTACGACAAAAATGTATATAATAAAATGTATAGAAAATTAAATGATCTACAACTTTTATTAAGAGAATTTTTCTCTACAGACAGTAGTTTAGTGTGAAAGAGTGTTTTTCCGTATTTTAAAGCCAAACTGAGGTTGATTTTCATTTTGCGTCTTTCACTCATGATTAAAATCAGGTTATGTTGATTGAGGATAGTTTTTTGTTTATTTCTAATGTTTTATTACTAATGTTAGGTTTATTGTTAATTATTTGCATTGTCAAGAGAAAGTTGTGTGAGTGTTTCACACCAGATTTTTTTTATTTAGAGTAATCCTCCTCCAAGCACGGGATTCGCTCTTATGGAGGAGTGTTGTTGTTTAGGTCAACAGCCGAAAGGCTGGTTTGAACCTCTAGAGGTTTTACTAAGTAAAACGAGGAGTGAGGTGGTTTACCATTGCCTTCCTCACTGAATGGAAAAGTACGCTTATCAGCATGCCGGGCCCTCTGAAAAGCACATATTTTCCACTCTGTAAATGACACCTTCACTTCATTCACCACAGGGTCTGGCTGTATAATGAAATTCATTACTTTCAGAGGAGATAACTCTGATTAGTGTCTTTTACACCTCTACCTCTTCTGTTGTTAAATGATTCAGTCATTTAATTGGCTGACCATGTGATAAGAAACAGAACTATTTATTTTAGCCCTGCAATGAACAGATTGAGTGTAAATAATTTGACACTCCACCTGTCTGTTATGGGCAGATGGAGGAGTAATAAAGGAAATAAATAAATAAATAAATTACAAAAGAATTAGTTAAATAATTCTGCAGAGTTATGCTGTTCTACCAAGATTTTTCTATTAGAAAATTTGAATTAGAAACAACTAAGATTTATTAGAAACAAGTAGATTAGAGTCAAGGTTAAACGAAATTAGTATTAGAAACTGGGCTAACCCATTACACCTCTACATTAAGCTCTCCTTTTCTCTCGGTTAAGTCCAAACATTTATGACTTTGAATAATTTACTCGGTTTGCCTTCTCTGTTTTGAACTTGAAACTTAGGTTCTCTTTCAGAGATGGCCTACTCTCTAACTCTAATCCATTAGCAGCTACCTGCTGCCACTGATGATAGTGGACGGGCGCATTAACTTATCCGATTACAACATAATACCCACTTAAGTGGATTATTCTTCGCTGAAATAAAAATATTTCACCAAATTTATGTAAACTAAATGTAGGTATTTTAATTTCAAAGTTAGGTAATTACACCTTGAGTATCTCTAATGTACAGGGTGATTATAAATGAAATAGACAATTTCGATAGCTTATAGAAAATTTATTTTTGAAAAGTTAAGGTAATTATTTACATGATTATACAGGGTGATTCAAAACTATGCGGCAATCACTTGTGATCTCATTCTATAGCTAAATATAAGAAAAAATTTCATATAAACATATACCTGAAAACGCTTAGTTAGCGAGTTACGGCTAGCGAAAAATTTCACCTAGAACTCTGTACCATCGGTGAAGTAAGGCCGTATAAAAATGTTAAACGTAGTTACAAAGATACAAATACGATTGTTTCTTATGTTTTTTAATCTGAAAAATTGAATAAAATTGGTTGCAGACCTGTAAATGCAATACTTTCAGAGATATCTTACATAAAACACAAGAATTGGTGCAAAGAAATAACACATTTTTGTGTTTAACGTAAGATTACTTCCATAAATGGTAAAAATAGGTGTATTTTTTCTTAAATAAATTTGTAGAAAATTTAATTCTGAAAAGATTCATGTGAATTACTTAGAAAAAAATGAATAATAGATATTGAAATTTCGCTTTATTTAAAATCAAAACAGACGCACATAAAACGCACATTCTTAACTGCATAAAATATTAACTAATATGTAGGTTGGGAGTAACAGCTGATAATGATCAGCTGTTATTCCCAACTTATAGGGTGATTCAAAAAGAGCGCCGGTTTTGATATATCAAATTAAGAGATTTATTTTATTGAAAAACTGAAAATAAATACATCAACAAGTTCATCTTACCTTCCGATTTCATGTATGAAAAATGATGTTATGCATGTGTCCTCCTCTACTGCGCTGGCACGCATCAACTCTGTCCATGAAATTGGATATTACTGCACGACAAGTTTCGACTTCCATTTGCCCAATAACCCGTCGAATTTCCTCCTTCAAGTCATTGATGTTTCGGGGTTTATTGGCATACACCAATGACTTCAGATGACCCCAAAGAGGAAAGTCACAAGGCGTCAAGTCACACGACCTTGGTGGCCATTGATGGTCGGAATTACGAGAAATGATGCGATCCTGGAACCGTTCACGGAGCAACAACATTGTTTCTCGTGCAGCAACTGAATTTTATACGGGTGATATTGGAGATCGTACCGAAGAATTCTCCGTACAGAAGAACATCGTAAACCCAATTGTTGTGAACGGCGACGTATTGATTTTGCTGGGCTATCAGCCACACTGTCACGAACCAACGCAACGTTCTGCTCAGTTCGGCCAGAACGACGACGTCCAGAACTTTTAAGGTCGACTGTTGAACCCGTCTCAAAAAACTTTTTTATGAGCCTGCGAACTGTTGATTCATTCGGTGCTTCATTACGTCCTAGAGTACCGCGAAGTCGCCTGACAGTAGTCACATAACTCTCTCCACTCTGGTAAAATGTTTTGACGATTAATACTCGTTGTGCAATAGTAAACTTCTCCATGGTTAGACACAGACTGCGAGAGTACTACACTGCGAACAAGAGAAACTACAACTGAATCGTCAATCGGAATGTTCTCCGAAATAGAAATGAGGTCTAACAATGTTGCCAACCGATAAACAAAAATTTACCAGCCGTTTAAAAACCGGCGCTCTTTTTGAATCACCCGTTATTATGGTATGCAGTTAAGAATGTGCGTTTTATGTGCGTCTGTTTTGATTTTAAATGAAGCGAAATTTCAATATCTATTATTCATTGTTTTCCTAAGTAATTCACATGAATCTTTTCAGAATTAAATTTTCTACAAATTTATTTAAGAAAAAATACACATTTTATTTACCATTTATGGAAGTAATCTTACGTTAAACACAAAAATGTGTTATTTCTTTGCACCAATTCTTGTGTTTTATGTAAGATATCTCTGAAAGTATTGCATTTACAGCTCTGGAACCAATTTTATTCAATTTTTCAGATTAAGAAACATAAGAAACAATTGTATTTGTATCTTTGTAACTACGTTTAACATTTTTATACGGCCTTACTTCACCGAGGGTACAGAGTTCTAGGTGAAATTTTTCGCTAGCCGTAACTCGCTAACTAAGCGTTTTCAAGCATATATTTGTATGAACTTTTTGTCTTATTTTTAGCTATAGAAAGAGATTCCAAGAGATTGCGTATAGTTTTGAATCACCCTATATAGAACTATTTACTAAGTTATTAAAAATATTTACAGACGTTCAATGTGTGCAACATTTGTAACACTACAGATATCAGTACGGTAGTCGAATTCTTCCCACACACGATTAACCATATGACGGTCAACTGTGGCAAAACCATTTGCGATACGTTATTTTAGATCATCGATATCTATAGGAAGCGGTGGTACAAAAACTTTGTCTTTTACATAACCCCATAAGGAAAAGTCGCAGGGCATTAAGTCTGGACTACGAGGTGCTTAAATGTCATATAATTGGGTGGCCATGTGATAAGAAACACCACTATTTTTGTAGCCCTGGAACTAGAAGATGGAGCGCAAGTAATTAAACACTCCAACTGCCTGTTATGGGCATAAGACCCACTTATTAAGTCATAAAATAAATTCTAATAAAAAAATTTAAGCATCATTAAATGCTTAATACCTACCCAATACACTTTATGGATTGTTATCTTTACTTTTTTACATTATGTATTTATATGGAGCTAGCTTATTTATTTAATGTATCACACTTCTTTGTTTACTTCATTTTATATTCATTTAAGAAACTTTTCAATTATATTTCTCCATTCCGCTGCAAGAACTTCTTATAAGATGAAAATTAATGTAGTTAAATTACAACGTGGGTGAGAACATGTGAAAATTTTTCTTCCTTTAAAAAGAGTTAAAAAGCAGGCTATTTTGTTCATTATTTTTCTTTATCATATCAGCTTACACCTTCGTACTTTCGGTTTTAAAAAGTTTTCTATAATCTAAAAGAAAGTTTATACTCTGTAATAACTTTGCAATGACTCTTCTCTTGCACTTTTAAACTTTGTTTTAAAACACTATTTTTATTTATATCTACTTAGTAGTACTTAATTATGTATTAAGTATAAATATGTTGATTAAATAATACCTCTAATATTTTTTGTTCTCAGAGTCAGCCAACATTTTATTACCTACTTTATCTTATAGTATATACAATTCTCGTTCCACAACCGTAACCGAGTTTGTTTTGGCTAATCCAAGACACAATAAGCTTTCTCCACTTGAGTAGCGGCCATTTTGCTAGACTGGTCGTTGTAACAGCAGGTGAACTAGTTAATTTTTCTGGACTTGGTACATAAACATCACGAACACTATCAATTTTTCTTCTGTGACAGAAGGTCTTCCAGTACTCTTCTTCCTTTTACACAGACATCCACGGTTTTCAAAATCTTTATACCAGTCATAGGTTGATTGCCTTGTTGGTGGTGGTTTACCGTATCTTGTTCAGAAATGACGTTCCACAACCGTTACCGAGTTTGTTTTGGCTAATTCAAGAACACAATAAGCTTTCTCCACTTGAGTAGCGGCCATTTTGCTAGACTGGTCGTTGTAACAGCAGGTGAACTAGTTAATTTTTCTGGACTTGGTACATAAACATCACGAACACTATCAATTTTTTTTCTGTGACAGAAGATCTTCCAGTACTCTTCCTCTTACACAGACATCCACGGTTTTCAAAATCTTTATACCAGTCATAGGTTGATTGCCTTGTTGGTGGTGGTTTACCGTATCTTGTTCAGAAATGACGTTCCACAACCGTAACCGAGTTTGTTTTGGCTAATTCAAGAACACAATAAGCTTTCTCCACTTGAGTAGCGGCCATTTTGCTAGACTGGTCGTTGTAAAAGCAGGTGAACTAGTTAATTTTTCTGGACTTGGTACATAAACATCACGAACACTATCAATTTTTCTTCTGTGACAGAAGGTCTTCCAGTACTCTTCTTCCTTTTACACAGACATCCACGGTTTTCAAAATCTTTATACCAGTCATAGGTTGATTGCCTTGTTGGTGGTGGTTTACCGTATCTTGTTCAGAAATGACGTTCCACAACCGTTACCGAGTTTGTTTTGGCTAATTCAAGAACATAATAAGCTTTCTCCACTTGAGTAGCGGCCATTTTGCTAGACTGGTCGTTGTAACAGCAGCCAACAACAAAATACTAGCAACAGTTGTACCAACATAAACTTTAAAAAAATTCCTACAAACCTTTATCATTTACTATATTCAAATACACCAGTTTCATGTTTAAGAAGCTGTCGAAAGTTTCATTTCATTTATTATCACCCTGTATATTACTAGCCTATTAAATTAGTTTTTAGAATGAAAAAGTAAAAATAGAATAAAGTAAAAATATTTCCTTTTGTAGATTCTTTAAAAATGTCATTTGATATTGAATAATAAGCTCTTGTAAATAAACCAACCAACTTTTATGATAAATAAGTATTGTTAAAAAAGTGACAATTTAAAAATTAAATTTATACAATAATATTATATTATCTTAAAAATAGGTACGGTTGCTTATAATATTACATACAATACGTACTTCATTTTTCTAAAAAAATTCTTTTATATTTTATTAATGTAATTTGGGTCTGGAAACTTTTTTAAAATAAATGTCGCAACGTAGTATTACGTCATACATCATCCTGAAGTTGGTTTGACAAAAGTAGAGGTAGGCAATTTATAAAAGAAGCACGTGCCTAATAATTCAGATGTTCCATTTATTCGCATGTATAAAATATAACTGGTTTTGTTCTTAAATAATCATCTCAAGATTGAAAAATTATTTAAGTAAATAAAAGGTTGTTGTGGGCTTAAATAAAAAAAGGTTGATGTTGGGGGAAACATATATTTCTAAGTACAGTAAGTTCAAGGCTGAAACGATTTTCTGCTCAAAACGCGGTTTTCATTAAGTCCCTTGATTAATAAGGTAAAACACGTGTACATGTTTCCGCTTAATACGCGCTCAAAAATTATGACTATTTTAAAAATAGTCATTTTTTCAAATATTTTTTTCTGGTGTTATTTCTGTGTTTATTATAATATCTAAATATTATTTATTTTAATTTGTAAACATCTTTTTCCTACAAGACCCGTTTTCTCAGAAACCGCAAAACATAAAGAAATGAATTTTTTACTGTGTCTTCAGTAGCTTATAGTGGTACTGTGGATCCTCTTTCAGAAATTGTACATGTGGAATTTTATGGAAAAATATTTAAAAATTATTAGCCCCGTCAAAAAAATTCATAACTTTTTTAGAAGTTGTTATATTTTAATGTCTGAGGATCATTAGCCTATTCTTGTATTTATAAATAATCCCTCAAAGTTGTAGCTTTCAAATATTAATAGTTACTGAGATAATGGGTCTCAAATTTTTACTTTCTCTTGCCTATATAAATATATAGGAAGGAAAGTATTGTTTTCATGTCGATTTTTCGAAATCGAGTTTTCACCGGATCTATACGTTTTCAGACCCCCTGAACCCAAAAAACATGTTTTTAGCGATTGGTCTGTGTGTGTGTCTGTGTGTGTGCGTGTGTGTGTGTGTGTGTGTGTGTGTGTGTGTTTGTGTGTGTGTGTGCGTGTGTGTGTGTGTGTGTGTGTGTGTGTGTGTGTGTGTGTGTGTGTGTGTGTGTGTGTGTATACAAAATATCTCAAGAACGGAACATCGTACGAACTTGAAACTTGAAACTTAAGTTACGTACCACTACCGGACTCGACAAAAACATTTTCATCAAAATCGGTCTACCGGAAGTGGTAGTTTATTCGTGTAATTTTTCACTTTTTGCGATTTTCTCAAAAACTGGTCCTACGATTTTTTTTAAAATCGCCTGGTTTACTCAATTTTTTATTCTCTACAAGATAGGGTAGGCGTCATGTTTGCTGAAATTCTGGGTGAGGCTGTTTTCACGTAAAAACGTTGTTTTTTTAAGATTACAGCTTTAATATGCATTTTAGCGCAAAACGTTATATAATAAAAGTTGTAGAGAATTAAAAATTCTACAACTTTTATTTCAAACAATTTTTTGTATAACGCTTAATTTAGCGGTAATTTGCGATTTTCTGTTTTTTTTCTCACGAAAACGTGAGAAAAATCGATTTTTTAACATTTCGGTCTTAGTATGCATTTTACGACAAAAGTGTATATATTAAAATTTATAGAAAATTAAAAGATCTACAACTTTTGTTTAAAGCATTTGTCTCTACAGAGCCTAGTTTAGCGTGAAAGCGTGATTTTCCGTATTTTTAAGCCAAACTGAGTTCGATTGTCATTTTGCGTCATTCACTCATGATTAAAATAAGGTTATGTTTTTGAGGTTAGTGTTTTGTTTATTTCTAATATTTTATTAATAATGTTAGGTTTATTATTAATTATTTGCATTGGCAAGAGAAAGTTGTGTGAGTGTTTCACACCAGATTTTTTTTATCTGTATTTTGAGTAGGAACGCATTTTGGCACTACTTACTTTGGTTACACGATGGATACCTAAACCGTTTACTTACCATACCTGTAAATGTTGTTAAAGGTAAAATCTAATTTTATTAGAAGCTGACAAAGAGCTGGTACGTGATCACTGTGTGTAACGAAGAAATCAATTTTTTACACCTACTCTAGGTAGGCTACTTAATTAATTGTTATTGAAAAACAAAACAGCTTTGTAAGCACAGCTTATCTCTCCTGGACAGGCAGAGACTTTTAAAATATCGAATTCAAATTAGCCCTATTAACATTTTGTTTAAAAAAGCAACCTAACTTGTACACGCTTTATATAATTATATTAAGTTATTTTTCTAATCTTTTAATTCAAATTTAATATCAAGAGTATAATTATCAATTTACGTTCAATGTTATTCAAATCTATATAATAATATGTGTATCGATTATTTCAATTTTTTTATGGGTTGGTAGTGTACTGAATAAATACTTTGACTTATTGTACTTTACAATATTGTGGTGTCATCGGATGGCGAAATTAAGTGGCAAACCTTATTTCTTTAGTGACCCTGAAAAGGGCCGTTTAAGCGGTGGTCGTCTTGGAGAGGCGTCGGTCGTAGTCATCGTGGCGGTCGAGGGAGCTGGGCGACATGGTGTGTCGACGTCCAGCGGAGACATTATCTTCTTTCCTCGCAGTAGTGCGTCGATGTCTGCTTCATCGGGTCCGGTGGGCGTAAGACTCGGTCAAGGGACCACTGTGGACATAGCTCGCGTCCAGCGGGCGATGACGGTCCGATCGACGACTTACGGTGACGGGTCGGCGAGCGGAAGCATCATCTTCTCTCTTGTGGGGTCGTCGATTAGTCTTCGCTGGAGTCCGGCAGCCGTGTGCCGTGGTGGACGTCTTGTCGTTGTTGTCTGGATCGGAAGCGGCGAGCCGGCGTGGTGGAAGCGGAGCCCGAAGAGTGACGGCTCGGCTACCGGGTTCAGACCTAGCCTTCCCTCAGCGGCAGTTGGGTCTCTACTGCAGCGTGACAGTGGTGGCCCCCAAAGCCCCGCAGTGTCGGGTCGGCGTAGGCCGTCTGCCGATAGCGCGGCCGAGGCGGCTCTCTCCGGGCCGGCGAAGGCTGACCGGTGCGGGAATGTAGCGTCCGCCACCGGTAGCGTAGACCAGGGATGGTGCGTCCGGTCTCGGCTGGGCTCGTCCTCTTCTGTCTTGATTGGAAGTGAATCGCTCAGTGTCTGGATCGGTATTGAATCGCTCGGCTCAGTGCAGCGCTCTTTATATAGTCGCCCAGAGCACTGAGGTAGAAAGCTGCTACTGGCTTGGGCTTGATGACAAAGCCCTCTGTCGGTGCAGAGCCGAAAGGTTTGTCGGTGCGCCGACAAAGGCCGGGAGCTCTATTGAAGGCCGGCAACACAATAAATGATTAATTAGAAGGGGTGGCGGTGACAGTGGCATAAGTTTTTATTTATTTTTTAATCCCTAATGTGAGGACGTGGCAATTTGTTCAATTCAGGACAATAAGTAAGCCCATGATTCATTGAGATGAGGATGATGTGTGAATGAGGTGTAGTCTCGTACAGAGTGACAGAGGATGGTTAATTGAACCCAAACCATCAAATTATACCCCTAACCACTGTCTACTATTCAAATCCGTATAAAATAACTACTGTAATCGATGTCCAGTGGTAGAATTTTTGTAATCAATATTTGTAAGACAACAAATAAATAAATTTATTTTATTCTCGTCGAAAAACAAGAGCTAACACATATTTTAAAATAATAATTAAAAGTTTTAAAATTTCTTAAAAACACTTAAAAACAATTAAAATCTTGGATTAAAATACTTCTTGATTAAAATAATTATATATTTTTGATTCCTTTTCTTAAAACTTGTAAAAAACGTCTCTCCTCATAAAAGTTTTAAAACAGAATGAAACTTCAACAATCCCTTTTTTTTTAATTTTAATTTAAATTTAAATTTTCTTTTTTTTTTTTCTTTATCACTCACATCTGGAGTTGGTAAATCATCTGACGTAGTTGTTTATGTTGGGGTGTAAATGTAACAAATGTTGACATGTCTTGTTTATGTCGAGTGTGTGAAGGGTATGTGTGTACGTGTGTGTTTACGTGTGTATTTTTAGTTGTGTGTAAGTTTGCATGTTTACAATTGTTTGTTTATATACGTGTCTCCTATTACCATCTATTACACTACCTTTATAAATACTGAAGTCACGAGATTGTCTTTTGCGTATGTATGGGCTGTGAGGAAAGGAAATGATATATTTACAGTGCTGCCAACCTCAACAGTGAGACACTACCGTGCAGTTTCTACATACATTTTGTAAGCTGTGGTTTATTCCGAGAAAATGTTTTCTTCATAAACCTTATAGGAAATAAATATGACCTGTAATATTGCCTATAGCTTAATTAAATGACTAGAAATGTTTGATTTACTGTAATTACGAATGAATCGCCTTCTTTACTATTGCTGTTACCGGCGTTTTCATTAATAGTCTCTCAAGTATTTACCTAACCGTTTTTTTTTATCAGGTGTCAACAAAACTGTTAAAGAATAGCTTTTTCACGTCTATAATTTCCTTCTTTATTTTTCGAATTGTGGAAAGGGAAACATCACAGTAGTTAGCCGCTCACTCACGCCTTTTGTTAAGAGGCACAGATAGGCATTTCTGTTTAGCTCCAACTTCATAACATATTATTACATTGCATAATAGATTTCGTTCAACACTGTGAATAGTTTGACCACGTTTTCGAGAAACCGACATTTCTGTAACTAACAGTTAACCTACAAAAGGTTCCGCGATATACTGTACAGTTCACCTTCTCTTAGTTTGCTCCTAAAGTAAACAAATAATGACGTCACTGAGCATGCGCATTATATTAAAATCTGTACACGCTGATTAAAATGTAACAACAAAATACTTTCAAAAGTATTTAAATATAAAATATTTTTAAAAGTATTTTTCTTAATGAAATTGTTAAGCCTACATCATATCATAGCTGATGTTTTTAGTACTTTAAATACTTATAACTTAAAAAATAGTTAACTTAATAGGAATACGACATCCGTAAAGTCGCAGAGTCTAGCGTGCACCCTGTAGTAGGTGGCTTTTGTTTTTTGACAGAAGGAGGAGCAAATTAAGAACGGCTCAACTGTATATGCTCTGGGTATAGTATAAGTTGTTATGTTTGTCAAATTAAAATTAAAGCAGTCGCGCATGCGCACTGATGCTTTTCCTCCTTTACCCCTCGTTGCAAACAAGGGCAAACTCAATGGGTGACTCAAGAGACTATACTTGGATTCAAACTAGCAATCTTCGTTTCCAAAAATCATCTGGTAGAGACTCGTCTGACCCAACCGGTTGGTCTAGATTTAAGGGGACCGTTACTGCCTATGTTACTAAATGTTACGTTTTTGCAACTTTTCTCAAAAACTGCAAGAGATAGAACCTTATTTTTAAAAAAAAATTAAACATCAGACTTTTATTTAGTTCTGCACGGGAGCTTATTCATTAATAAAGTATTAAAATTTTTTTATGAATTTTTTAAAAAGTGCAAATAATTTCGAGAAAAAAATAATGAAAAAATTTGTAAAATATTTTCTATGAACAATACTTAAATGATGCTGTGTGCGGAACTAGCCCATAATGAGTACGAGGGGGGGGTACCCAAAAGAAACCGGAATTATTTTTTAAAACTATTTATTTTTAATTTTTTTACAAAAGAACCTTATCCCCTTCAAAATACTCTCCATTACAACTAATACATTTGTCCCACCGGTGCTTCCACTGTTCAAAACATTTTTGTACTCCTCTTCAGTGATGGCTGCCAGCTCATCCGTCGTTTTTTTCTTGACATCATCAACGTTGTTAAATCGGAGACCTTTCATGCCCCTTTTCATGCGTGGGAACAAGAAAAAATCACACGGAGCCAGATCGGGTGAGTACGGTGCGTGTGGTAGCAAAACCATGCCGTTTTTCGCCAAAAACTGGGTAACCGAGATTGCCGTGTGTGCAGGCGCGTTGTCGTGGTGGAAAAACCAGTCCCCTGTCTGCCACAAATTAGGTCTTTTACGACGAATGCTGTTTCGTAGTCTTCTTAACACTTAAAGATAAAAAGTCAATGGTCTGTCGTCGGTCTGTTCGTACAATTTCTTTCACTTTCACAACATTTTCGTCTGTTCGGGAAGTCGACGGTCGTCCAGAACGAGGTTTGTTCTCAATCGACATGTCGCCATTTTTAAAGCGCAAAAACCACTCGTACACTTGGGTTTTTCCAATAGCGTCGTCTTTGTAAGCTGTGTTCAACATTACAACTGTTTCCGCGGCGTTTTTACCGAGCAAGAAGCAAAATTTCACAGCCGCACGTTGTTCATTAAAACTTGCCATCATGAAAAACGACACGAGCACAAAACAGCACTAGCGAGAACAATCACTGCACGAGAACAGAACAAGCTAGATCAACGAACAAAATGGCATTGAACTGGCAATGAGTAGCGCTACAAGCAGCCTAGTGGCGGGAATTTGTACTGCACAAGCTCCGCCCACAGCAGAGCTATTCCGGATACTTTTGGGTACCCCCTCGTATAATGTGCTCTGAAAATTTCATGTTGATACCTTTAACCGTTCCTGAGAAAACTTGCATCAACTTTTAAAAATCATGGTTTTCCAGAAATTGACTTCAAAGCGTAACTAACGCTTTCCAAACAAAAAGAGCACAATCCACATACAATAAACATAACCTTAGACAGAACAATCGAAAGTGATGTAATAGTATACTCTATCGATAGTCGATAAAACAAAGAAACTATCAATACCAAAATCATAAAATTCGGGCGGGAATTACAAAAGTTATACAACTTTGAATTTTAGCATATTCTCAGCCTACAAAAATTCAAAACTAGTGTCTTCGTGCAATGATATAGGGTGATTCAAAAAGAGCGCCGGTTTTGATATATCAAATTAAGAGATTTATTTTATTGAAAAACTGAAAATAAATACATCAACAAGTTCATCTTACCTTCCGATTCCATGTATGAAAAATGATGTCATGCATGTGTCCTCCTCTACTGCGCTGGCACGCATCAACTCTGTCCATGAAATTGGATATTACTGCACGACAAGTTTCGACTTCCATTTGCCCGATAACCCGTCGAATAAAACCCCACATACGGCAGTTCTGTTTATTAACAAAACCGTTTAAGTGGAAGTGCGCCTCATCACTGAAAATGATTTTGTTTGCGAAGGTGTCAACATCCTGCCGTTTTCTCAATACTCAGTCAACAAACTGTCGTCTCTTCTGGTGGTCTGCCACTTTCAAATGTTGCGTCAACTGAATTTTATACGGGTGATATTGGAGATCGTACCGAAGAATTCTCCGTACAGAAGAACATCGTAAACCCAATTGTTGAGAACGACGACGTATTGATTTTGCTGGGCTAACAGCCACACTGTCACGAACCAACGCAACGTTCTGCTCAGTTCGGCCAGAACGACGACGTCCAGAACTTTTAAGGTCGACTGTTGAACCCGTCTCAAAAAAACTTTTTCATGAGCCTGCGAACTGTTGATTCATTCGGTGCTTCATTACGTCCTAGAGTACCGCGAAGTCGCCTGACAGTAGCCGCATAACTCTCTCCACTCTGGTAAAATGTTTTGACGATTAACACTCGTTGTGCAATAGTAAACTTCTCCATGGTTAGACACAGACTGCGAGAGTACTACACTGCGAACAAGAGAAACTACAACTGAATCGTCAATCGGAATGTTCTCCGAAATAAAAATGAGGTCTAACAATGTGGCCAACCGATAAACAAAAATTTACCAGCCGTTTAAAAACCGGCGCTCTTTTTGAATCACCCGTTATAATGTTTATATTCGTAAAATTTTCAATACCACCATAAATAATATATCAAAACATTCAGAATACTATGCAGTTTCATAAAATGAAAAAAAGAAAAAATGTGGATAAATGTTTTTTTTCTGTTACGGTCCCCTTAAAGTCGTCGCCAAAATCAGCTGTTTAACAGCTGATTTTCGGAGACAAAGGTTCCTGGTTCAAATCCTGGTAAAGGTAGAGTTACTTTTATACGGATTTGAATGCTAGACAGTGGTTACCAGTGTAGTGTGATGGTTGGGGTTCAATTAACCATACTCTATCAGGTGTCTGTACAAGACTACACAGTCTCATTTACACGTCATACATATCATCCTCATCTAATTGGGTCATGGGGTTGCTTATTGTTCTAAATTGAACAGATTGTAACGTACACAAGTTAGAAAAAAAATCTGGTGTGAAACACTCACACAACTTTCTCTTGCCAATGCAAATAATTAACAATAAACCTAACATTAGTAATAAAACATTAGAAATAAACATAACCTAATTTTAATCATGAGTGAAAGACGCAAAATGAAAATCAACCTCAGTTTGGCTTAGAAATACGGAAAATCACTCTTTCTCTCTAAACTAGGCTCTGTAGAGAAAAAGGCTGTAAATAAAAGTTGTAGATCTTTTAATTTTCTATAAATTTAATTATATACACTTTTGTCGTAAAATGCATACTAAGGCGGAAATGTTAAAAAAATTGTTTTTTCTCACGTGTTCGTGAGAAAAAAACTGAAAATCGCAAATTACCGCTAAACTAAGCGTTATACAAAAAAATGTTTGAAATAAAAGTTGTAGGTTTTTAAATTTTCTACAACTTTTATTATATAACGTTTTGCGATAAAATGCATATTAAAGCCGCAATCTTAAAAAGAAAATGGTTTTACGTAAAAACAGCCTCACGCAGAATTTCAGCAAACATGGCGCCTACCCTATCTTGTAGAGAATAAAAAATTGAGTAAACCAGTTGATTTTAAAAAAAATCGTAGGACCAGTTTTTGAGAAAATCGCAAAAAAGTGAAAAATTATACGAATAAACTACTACTTCCGGTTGACCGATTTTGATGAAAATGTTCGTGTCGGGTCCGGTAGTGGTATGTAACTTAAGTTTCAAGTTTCAAGTTCGTACGATGTTTCGTTCTTGAGATATTCTGTTCACACACACACACACACACACACACACACACACACACACACACACACACACACACACACACACACACACACACACACAGACACACACATACAGACACACACACACACACACACACACACAGACCAATCGCTAAAAACATGTTTGTATGGGTTCAGGGGGTCTGAAAACGTATAGATCCGGTGAAAACTCGATTTCGAAAAATCGACATGAGAACAATACTTTCCTTCCTATACAGTATATTCATATAGGCAAGAGAAAGTAAAAAGAGACTCGCCTAGCGGGTCATGGGTAGGTGTTACCGCTTGGCTGCCATCTCACCCAGCGGGTCTGTTTTGTTATCATTTTAAGTATTTCTGGAGGGACACCGCCTGTCGGATATCATTTAACGGCACAACTACACGGAGCTTAGACCCACACAATACCTGTTTTGCCATTTTAAACCTTTATAGGTCTTTGGTAAGAATACTTACCACTGGCAATAAGGTCGATTTTATTTAAGAATAAACTATGATTGAATTAACCCTGACTGAAACAAAATCGAAAGTAAAATTCAGGAGTGAAATATCGGGGCCATTCGAAGTTAAAACAGGACTGAGGCAGGGAGATGGGCTGTCCCCACTTCTCTTCAACTGCGCATTGGAGTATATTATGCGCCAGTGGAACAAGGAAAATAAAGCTTATATCAAAATTGGAAGAGAGATAAAAGTTAACTGCCTTGGTTTTGCCGACGATTTAGCACTATTATCCAAAAGCATAGAAGAAGCCAGGACACAGGTTGAAACTATAGAGAAATACGCTGGGAAAATAGGACTAAAAATATCTTATGAAAAAACAAAAATAATGGTTCGAGATCCCCTGTGTGTAGACAACGTCAGAATTAACAATCAAAACGTGGAATTAGTTAGAAGTTTCAAATACCTGGGTGAAACAATAACGCACAACATTAAAGAAAAAATTAACTGGAAGGAAAGAACAAATAAATTAATCAAATCCGCCATAACCACTAGGAATATTTACAATAAGAAATGCATGTCCATCAACACAAAATTAAGACACTACAATACCGTGATACTTCCTGAAGTCCTGTATGCGAGTGAAACCCTGTTTGGTCCGACAAGAATAGGCGAAAAGGACAAAATCGAGAAAGTGGAGAGGCAAATAGCAAGAAAGTGTATTGGAAAATGGTCCCTTCAAGATGGTAGTTTCTATATTGTACCAAACAAGGAAGTATATGAAGCAATTGAGCCTTTAACCAGTATCATCAGGAAAAAAAGGATATCCTTCCTGGGACATATATTGAGAATGGAGGATACAAGATTACTAAGAAGTATGACTGAGTTTTTCTGGCAAAAGAAGATGACACCAAACTGGATAAAGGAAGTCAAAAAGGATATGGAGGAACTAAACATCACAATAGCTGACCTCAAAACTAAGTCAGGGAGCTACAGGACATACAAACAGCGATCGGTTAAATTTAGGGAACAAATGAGGGTCAGGAAAGCCATGGTGATTTCGGACGCTGAGAGACTGAGAAGATCCGAAACATTGAAGAATTATTGGCGAAGAAGAGGAGAAGTACGGGAACGACAACTGCGGAGGCGTTTGGGTGGAACATCTGAAAGAGCTAGACGTTGAAAGATTGAACTTAAGTGGTCCTTTGTGGCCGTACCTTTAAAAAAAAAAAAAAAAAAACTATGCAGTTAAATTTTATTGGCATTTTATGGTTTTATAGAAGATGTTCTCTGATAAGAGTAGGCTATCGACATTTTGAAATTAGTGCGCAGCGACCATTTTTTTCGTGAGTTGCACGAATATGGTAAGGATTCCCTACTGTTTTGTTTTGTTGTTATTTTTGTACAGTGCATAGAAAATTCAAGTTTTTTACGGGAAAGCAAGCATTCATGCTAATATAAAGTTAAGATAAGTTATTATACACATTATTACTTTCTCTTGCCTATATGAATATATAGGAAGGAAAGTATTGTTTTCATGTCGATTTTAAGAAATTGAGTTTTCACCGGATCTATACGTTTTCAGACCCCCTCAACCCAAAAAACATGTTTTTAGCGATTGATCTGTGTGTGTGTGTCTGTGTGTGTGTGTGTGTGTGTGTGCGCGCGCGCGCGTGTGTGTGTGTATGTGTGTGTGTCTGTGTGTGAACAGAATATCTCAAGACGGAACATCGTACGAACTTGAAACTTGAAACTGAAGTTACATACCACTACCGGACCCGACACGAACATTTTCATCAAAATCGGTCAACCGGAAGTAGTAGTTTATTCGTATAATTTTTCACTTTTTTGCGATTTTCTCAAAAACTGGTCCTACGATTTTTTTTAAAAATCGCCTGGTTTACTACATTTTTTATGCTCTACAAGATAGGGTAGGCGCCATGTTTGTTGAAATTCTGCGTGAGGCTATTTTTACCTAAAAACATTTTCTTTTTAAGATTGCGGCTTTAATATACATTTTAGCGCAAAATGTTATATAATAAAAGTTGTAGACAATGTAAAATTCTACAACTTTTATTTCGGACATTTTTTTTGTATAACGCTTAGTTTAGCGGTAATTAGCAATTTTCTGTTTTTTTTCTTACGAAAACGTGTGGAAAATCTATTTTTTTAAGATTTCGGCCTTAGAAAGCATTTTATAATAAAAGTGTATATAATTGAATTTATAGAAAATTAAAAGATCTACAACTTTAATTAGAGCATTTTTCTCTACAAAGCCTAGTTTAGAGAGAAAGAGTGATATTCCGTATTTCTAAGCCAAACTGAGGTTGATTTTCATTTTGCGTCTTTCACTCATGATTAAAATTAGGTTATGTTTATTGAGGTTAGTTTTTTGTTTATTTTTTATGTTTTATTACTAATGTTAGGTTTATTGTTAATTATTTGCGCTGGCAAGAAAAAGTTGTGTGAGTGTTTCACGCCAGATTTTTTTGTTATATAGGGCTACAAGTTGTATTAATAAGCATTCTTACCACTAAACATTATGTGATTTCCATTTCAATAAACGTTCCTTGGTAAGTATTCTTACCAGAGCTTAACAGCAAAACAAAGAAATATCTTATGGTTCTGGCCCTAGAAATACATTATTCAAGTCCCTGTAAAACAAAATTTAACATTTCACAACATATTATACGAGGGCGAATCAAATATAAACGTCAATTTTGCTGTTGACTGTACCAAACACGTTCGGACCAGATGTGGCGGTTAGCAGTTGTTGTTTTGTTTAATAGGAGTGGGGGAAACAGCTTACTTCGCAGATTGTTGCGTTCTGCCGTCAGTACAGCCATGACCGAGCGAGAGGTACATCCATCTGTTGCGCAACGAATCGTCATAAACTTTTAGCAAATGAACGTGTTAAGCCTTCGGAAATTTTTACTCGTTTGCGGGCACAGTTTGGGGACACTACTCTGTCTAAGGATCGAGTGTATACGTGGGCCAGAGAATTTAGGGGTGGGCGAGAACGTGTTGAAAACGAAAGTCACCGTCGACGCCCAAGGTCAAGTCTCACAGATGACAACATTAATGCCGTTCGAGAGCTTATTGAAGGTGATCGCCGGTTAACTGTTCAAGAAATCTCGTCAGAAATTGGTATCAGCTACGGGAGTGTTCAGTCTGCAATCACATACCACCTTGGCTTCAGAAAGATTAGTGCTCGATGGGTTCCGAGGTTGCTGTCCGGAAATCAAAAACAGGTCAGGTCGGAGATCGCCGGGAGACTTCTGCATCGATTTTAAGAAGAAGGTGAAGATTTTTTGAGGCACATCGTCACATGTGATGAGACGTGGGTCCACCGTTACACTCAGGTCAGGTCGGAGATCGCCGGGAGACTTCTGCATCGATTTTAAGAAGAAGGTGAAGATTTTTTGAGGCACATCGTCACATGTGATGAGACGTGGGTCCACCGTTACACTCCCGAATCAAAAATGGCAAGTAAGGAGTGGCGAAGGAAGGATGAAGGCTGCCCAGTGAAAGCCAAAACTCGTCTCTCAGCCGGAAAAGTTCTTGCAACAATTTTTTTTGACTCAAGGGGAGTTCTACTCATTGATTTTCTTCACGATCAACGAACAGTGAATGCGGCTTACTACTGCCAGGTGCTACAGTCGGCAAAAACCAGTTACAGAAACAAAAGACGAGGTGTGCCCATTAGAGATGTCATCCTTCTCCATGACAACGCAAGGCCTCACACCGCATTGTTGACAAGGAATAAATTGGAAGAAATGGGCTGGGAAACTCTCGAACACCCTCCTTACAGTCCAGACTTGTCCCCTTGTGACTACTTTTTGTTTGCGCCTCTGAAAGAATCACTTGGAGGAAAACGATTTGAAAGCAATGAAGATGTCGAGAAGCACGTGCGCGATTGGTTGACAACTCTCCCTCAATCTTGTTATGAACAGGCAATATTCAAGCTTCCAAATCGGTGGCAGAAGTGTGTAGATAATGCAGGAGACTATATTGAAAAATGTTGAAGGCATAGTTTTTGTATAATATTATTCAATAAATATAATTTTAAAAATTACCGTTTATATTTGATTCGCCCTCGTATTTTCCCTCATAGTACTGCCCTATAAAGGGTTAAGCAGCAAAATAAAAACATCCAGGATCCGAACTCCGAACGTTCAATTTTTATCAATCGAGTATGTATTGAGACACCAAAACCGTCAAACTTATAAGATAAACTACATTAGTACAGGCCTAGATTGCATGAAGTGTCTTGATTACGTCATCGTATAAAGGAAAAGGGGTGGGAACATGGGGTAGAAATAGGAAGTAAGTAGATGGAAGGATTTAAGGAAATGGTTTCTCTTACCACATTTTCCGTCATTCTTCTATTACTCTCTCTCTCTTTTCCTTTACCATTTTCACCATTCTTGTATCTTACAAATATATGTATTCCCATTCTACCAACTAGACTCTCTTTTTTCCTTCTCCATAACTGCCATTGCATTTTTCCTTAGTTTTTATGTATATCCTGTAATACATTCTTCATCTTGTACGGAAATCTCATAATTTTTATGTTTTTTTATTAGCATTATACAAGTTCTCACAAATATTCCACCTACCTGGTGATTTTTTTTTTTTTTTTTTTTTTTTTTTTTTTTTTTTTTTTTTAGAAAAGTACACATGTATTTTTTTTATTTTCCCTTGCCTATATGAATACATAGGAAGGAAAGTATTGTTTTCATGTCGATTTTTAGAAATCGAGTTTTCACCGGATCTACACGTTTTCAGACCCCCTAAACCCACACAAACATTTTTTTTAGCGATTTGTCTGTGTGTGTGTGTGTGCGCGCGCGCGCGCGTGTGTGTGTGTGTGTGTGTGTGTGTGTGAACACAATATCTCAAGAACGGAACATCGTACGAATTTGAAACTTAAGTTACATACGTTTTACCGGACCTGACACGAACATTTTCATCAAAAACAGTCAACCGGAAGTAGTAGTTTATTCGTGTATTTTTTCACTTTTTTGCGATTTTCTCAAAAATCATGTTATGCAGTTAAGAATGTGCGTTTTATGTGCGTCTGTTTTGATTTTCAATAAAGCAAAATTTAAATATCTATTATTCATTTTTTTCCCAAGTAATTCACATGAATCTTTTCAGAATTAAATTTTCTACAAATTTATTTAAGAAAAAATACACATTTTATTTACCATTTATGGAAGTAATCTTACGTTAAAAACAAAAATGTGTTATTTCTTTGCATCAATTCTTGTGTTTTATGTAAGATATCTCTGAAAGTATTGCATTTACAGGTCTGCAACCAATTTTATTCAATTTTTCAAATTAAGAAACATAAGAAACAATTGTATTTGTATCTTTGTAACTACCTTGAACATTTTTATACGGCCTTACTTCACCGAGGGTACAGAGTTCTAGGTGAAATTTTTCGCTAGCCGTAACTAACTAAGCGTTTTCAGGCATTTGTTTATACGAACTTTTTTTCTTACTTTTAGCTATAGAATGAGATCCCAAGAGAGTGCCGTATAGTTTTGAATCACCCTATATAAATTTTGAAAACAACAAACAATGCAGAGTGATTCACGAAGATATGCAGAAACTTTGGGAGCCCATTGTACATGTAAAAATAATGAAAAATGTTTATATAAACATGGATCCGGAAATGTTTCGTTTCCGAGTTACGGCTAGCGAAATATTTCGCCCGGATTTCAGCTCACCAGGTGAAATGAGGTCTTCCTGAAATTCTGGTAGGGTAGATTATAGGGCAAATTCAATTGTTTGTTATGGTTTTTGACCTGTTAAATTGAATAAAACAGGTCCCAGAACTGTAAGTTAAATAGTTTTTTGAGAAAACCAGTGTTAAATGCAGAAAATGGAGTGAAAATACACATTTTTTCATCTTTGTTTTTCCGGTTAATTTTACTTTGTACTGTTATGAATAAAAATTCATTTAATCAAACATCTATTCACTTTCTGTGTACTTTATTTACATTGGTTTGTTCAGAATAAAATTTTCTACATGTTTAATTCAAAAATTTTAACTTTTCTTGGTGACATATAAAAGTTATTCTTGCCCAAGGATGAAAAAATGTGTTTTCACTCCATTTTTTTGCATTTGACACTGGTTCTCTTAAAAACTATTCAACTTACAGTTCTGGGACCTGTTTTATTCAATTTATCAGATCAAGAACCATAAGAAACGATTGAATTCGCCTCTTAATCTACCTTACCAGAATTTCAGGAAGACCTCATTTCACCTGGTGAGCTAAAATCTGGGCGAAACTTTCACTAGCCGTAACTCGGAAACGAAGCATTTCCGGATCCATGTTTATATAAACTTTTTTCATTTATTTACATGTAAAATGGGCTCCCAAAGATTTTTCCATATCTTCGTGAATCACCCTGTATATATGGGAATGTGCCATTGTGTGTATAAAATAGTATTTACAAGATAAAAATGTATTAATTCATTTAATAAATTTTGTTGAATTTTAAGAATATTCTGGATGAATATCTTTTAAAATATAAAACTCCGTATAAAGAATTGAAATTCTGGTCATTCTCTAATAAATTTCTAATGGAGGTTACAGCTCACTTGATTTGGTTTCCACCAGATGTTGTTGGGTTAGCATTCCACAACCTACGTACAACGTATAAAATCCTATCTCAGATATTACTTCAGTGCTCAATTCATGCATTTTACCAATCGAGATTGGTCGTATTTCTTTTTCTTATTGCACTGCCTCTTCATCTTCTTCTTCCCCCTCTTTTTCTTCTTCTTCTTCTTCACCGTTAACTTCAAACGTTGTTATTGTGGTAAACCAGAAAAATTGCAAAGCATACGTATATTGAATAGTTGAAAATAAATAAGTAAATAACTTTTCTAAAAGGCTTGTAATCATTGTTGCAATTTTAATCCCTGAAATAGAATAGTATCAGTTTGTATATAACTACATATTTCAGGAAAACTACATCGTTTGGTTTTTCTTTTATTATAAGAGCCCTCCTACGTACTTTCCGGCCAGTGGTTTAATAAAATATTTTTACTTTCTCTTACCCTATATATTTTTACTTTCTCTTGCCTATATGAATATATAGGAAGGGAAGTATTGTTTTCATGTCGATTTTTCGAAACCGAGTTTTCACCGGATCTATACGTTTTCAAACCCCCTGAACCCAAAAAAACGCGTGTGTGTGTGTGTGCGTGTGTGCGTGTGCGTGTGCATGTGTGTGTGTGCGCGCGCGTGTGTGTGTGTGTGTGTGTGTGTGTGAGTGTGTGTGTGTGTGTGTGTGTGTGTGTGCGCGCGCGCGTGTGTGTGTGTGTGTGTACAAAATATCTCAACAACGAAACATCGTACGAACATGAAACTTGAAACTTAAGTTACATACCACTACCGGACCCGACACGAACATTTTCATCAAAATCGGTCAAACGAAAGTAATAATTTATTCGTGTAATTTTTCACTTTTTTGCGATTTTCTCAAAAACTGGTCCTACGATTTTTTTTAAAATCGCCTCATTTACTCAATTTTTTATTCTCTACAAGATAGGGTAGGCGTCATATTTGCTGAAATTCTGGGTGAGGCTGTTTTCACGTAAAAACAAAGTTTTTTTAAGATTACGGCTTTAATATGCAATTTAGAGCAAAAATTTATATAATAAAAGTTGTAGAGAATTTAAAATCCTACAACTTTTATTTCAAACATTTTTTTGTATAACGCTTAGTTTAGCGGTAATTTGCGATTTTCTGTTTTTTTCTCACGAAAACGTGAGAAAAATCGATTTTTTTAACATTTCGGCTTTAGTATGCATTTTACGACAAAAGTGTATATCATAAAATTTATAGAAAATTAAGAGATCTACAACTTTTATTTAGAGAATTTTTCTCTACAGAGCCTAGTTTAACGTGAAAGTGTGATTTTCCGTTTTTTTTTTAAGCCAAATTGAGTTCGATTTTCATTTTGCGTCATTTAGTCATGATTAAAATAAGGTTATGTTTTTGAGGTTAGTTTTTGTTTATTTCTAATACTTTATTAATAATGTTAGGTTTATTATTAATTATTTGCATTGGCAAGAGAAAGTCGTGTGAGTGTTTCACACCAGATTTTTTTATTCCTAATGTGTGTACGTTGAAATCTGTTCAATTCAGAACAATAAGGAACCCCCATCACCTAATTTTTTTTTATGGTTTAACGTCCGGTTGTTCTGCAATTACTGCTAATGCAGACGGTGAAGGATGAAATGATTTTTTTGTAACGTAAGAAAAGATGCCGTGCCTGAATGGGATTCGAACCCAAGACCGCATGATGAGAGGCGAACACGTTACCAACTGCGCCAATGCGACCATCACCTAATGAGATGAGGATGATGTGTATAACGTGTAAATGAGGTGTAGTCTTCTACAGAGTGAGAGAGTATGATTGATTGAACCCCAACCATTTAAATACACTGTTAACCACTGTATAATATTCAAATCTGTATAAAAGTAACTAAAATCCAGCCTTTCTTAGTTTGCTCCTAATGTAAACAAATAATGACGTCACTGAGCATGCGCATTATATAAAAATCTGGTGTGAAACACTCACACAACTTTCTCTTGCCAATGCAAATAATTAATAATAAACCTAACATTATTAATAAAATATTAGAAATAAACAAAAACTAACCTCAAAAACATAACCTTATTTTAATCATGAGTGAATGACGCAAAATGACAATCGAACTCAGTTTGGCTTAAAAATACGGAAAATCACGCTTTCATGCTAAACTAGGCTCTGTAGAGAAAAATGATCTAAACAAAAGTTGTAGATCTTTTAATTTTCTATAAATTTAATTATATACACTTTTGTCGTAAAATGCATACTAAGACCAAAATGTTAAAAAAATCGATTTTTCTCACGTTTTCGTGAGAAAAAAAACAGAAAATCGCAAATTACCGCTAAACTAAGCGTTATACAAAAAATTGTTTGAAATAAAAGTTGTAAAATTTTACATTTTCTACAACTTTTATTATATAACGTTTTGCGGTAAAATGCATATTAAAGCCGCAATCTTAAAAAGAAAATATTTTTACGTAAAAACAGCCTCACGCAGAATTTCAGCAAACATGGCGCCTACCCTATATTGTAGAGCATAAAAAATTAAGTAAACCAGGCGATTTTTAAAAAAATCGTAGGACTAGTTTTTGAGAAAATCGCAAATAAGTGAAAAATTATACGAATAAACTACTACTTCCGGTTGACCGATTTTGATAAAAATGTTCGTGTCGGGTCCGGTAGTGATATGTAACTTAAGTTTCTAGTTTGAAGTTCGTACGATGTTCCGTTCGTGAGATATTCTGTTCACACACACACACACACACGCACGCACGCACGCACGCGCACACACACACACACACACACACACACACACACACACACAGACACACACACAGACCAATCGCTAAAAACATGTTTTTTGGGTTCAGGGGGTCTGAAAACGTATAGATCCGGTGAAAACTCGATTTCGAAAAATCGACATGAAAACAATACTTTCCTTCCTATATATTTATATAGGCAAGAGGAAGTAAAAATGAGTACACGCTGATTAAAAAGTAACAACAAAATACTTTCAAAAGTTATTAAATACAAAATACTTTTAAAAGTATTTTTATAAATGAAATTGTTAGGCCTACATGATATCATGACTGATGTTTTTAGTACTTAAAGTACTTATAATTTAAAAAATAGTTAACTTAATAGGAATATGACATCCGTAAAGTCGTAGACTCTAGCGTTCACCCTGTAGTAGGTGGCATTTGTTTGTTGACAGTAGGAGCAAACTAACAACGACTGAACTGTAACTATACTAGGATTTGAACCAGAACCTTCGTCTCTGAAAATCAGCTGTTAAACCGCTGACTCACGGCGACTACTTTACCTCTTTTTTTGTAATCTAGTTTATGTACGTTGCAATCTGTTCAATTCAGAACAGTTAGCAACCCCATGACCCAATGGGATGAGGTGATATGTATGTCGTGTAAATGAGGTGTAGTCTTGTACAGACTCAGGTCGACCATTCCTGAGAGAGTATGGTTAATTGAACCCCAATCATCAAAGTACACCGGTAACCACTGTCTAGTATTCTAATCCGTATAAAAGTAACTACCAAACCCACCGGGTAGGTCTAGAGGTGACGTCGTCGCCAAAATCAGCTGTTTAACAGCTGATTTTTGGAGACGAAGGTTCCTGGTTCAAATCCTAGTAAAGCTAGTTACTTTTATACGGATTTGAAACTAGACATTGGTTACCGGTGTACTTTGATGGTTGGGGTTCAATTAACCATACTCTCTCAGGAATGGTCGGCCTGGGTCTGTACAAGACTACACCTCATTTACACGTCATACACATCATCCTAATCTCATTTGGTCATGGGGTTGCTTATTGTTCTAAATTGAACAGATTGCAACGTACACAAATTAGGATTAAAAAAAAAAGTAACTACCTTTACTAGGATTTGAACCAGGAACCATCGTCTCCGAAAATCAGCTGTATACAGCTGATTTTGGCGACGATTTTACCTCTAGACCAATCCGGTGGGAACTTTACTTTTCTAGACCAACCCAACGGGTCCGTATAGCTACGCCCGTGTAACAACCGGGCTGAATGACCGTTACAAACAAGGGGAAAGAAAGGAGTAGAGGGGTATTTTATGACTGCAGTTTCGTGCGTTCCTAAAAACATTGTCTCTGCCCCGCTATTAACATATTCCGCCTTCCATTGTTGTTGTCACTGTCTTGTCAGTGCTATCCTAGCTGAGTGGTATTATGCAAAAAGGAGTCAACCCACAAATTTTGAAAAAATGAGTTATCCACACTAAACCCATGTATAAGTACTATTCTACATTAAGCAAAAATGATTTAACCCTCAAGTACGTTTGAGAGACTTCTAGTGGCAAAAGTGTTAACCCACATTTACACAATCTTTCTTTTAGAAATAATGTAATAAACACTCAACCCTCTTAAAACCCTTTCTTGAATAAATAAACACTTATCTCACATTTGTTTAATTCCTTTGTGTGTTTTTTTTGTAATTAGAATTCAACCAACAGGAGTCAACCCACATCAGCTGATTCTACAAATTTGAAGAAACAGCTGATTTTACGCAAGTTTGCAGATTATTTCCTAACGTTCTAAACTGTAAAATAGAATTAAACTGTGTATTTGTTTTTTTTTTTAACGTCCGACTGTTTGGCAAATTGCTGCTAATGCAGACGGTGAAGGATGAAATGAATTTTTTGTAACGTATGAAAAAATGCCATGCCCGAGTGGGATTCGAACCCAAGACCGCGTGATGAGAGGCGAGCACGTTACCAACATCGCCAACGCGGCCGGCAAACTGTGTAAATAGAGTTCAAAACTGTGGTTTAAATGTTTTTTTACAAATTAAACATAATGAAAAACTTGATAAGCAAAAAGCATTTAATCCACAACTTTAATTATTTTATTACTACCTAAAAATAGTAAAATTTAAACAAAAGCACTTGCACAGTAATATTACATAAACAGTAAAATTGTTTCATGTACAAATCTGTCTTGGTTAAATTAATAATTGCTCACAAATTTAAAACGTGTTTTTCTCAAAAGTAGCTTAATGTGGGTTGACTCCTTATTCCATAACATCACTCAGCTGTTGATCGTTGTAGTTGGGTCACTCTCTCACACTATCTCTCTCTCTTTATCTTCTACCGTTTAGATTATTGTATCAATAGTAGTTATTTTTACTTTCTCTTGCCTATATGAATATATAGGAAGAAAAGTATTGTTTTCATGTCGATTTTTCGAAATCGAGTTTTCACCGGATCTATACGTTTTCAGACCCCCTCAACCCAAAAAACATGTTTTTAGCGATTGGTCTGTGTGTGTGTGTGTGTGTCTGTGTGTGTGTGTCTGTGTGTGTATGTGTCTGTGTGTGAACAGAATATCTCAAGAACGGAACATCGTACGAACTTGAAACTTGAAGCTTAAGTTACATACCACTACCGGACCCGACACGAACATTTTCATCAAAATCGGTCAACCGGAAGTAGTAATAACTTAGTTTATTCCTATAATTTTTCGCTTTTTTGCGATTTTCTCAAAAACAGGTCCTACGATTTTTTTTAAAATCGCCTGGTTTACTCAATTTTTTATTCTCTACAAGATAGGGTAGGCGCCATGTTTGCTGAAATTCTGCGTGAGGCTGTTTTTACGTAAAAATATTTTATTTTTAAGATTGCGGCTTCAATATGCAATTTAGAGCAAACATTTATATAATAAAAGTTGTAGAGAATTTAAAATCCTACATTTTTTATTTCAAACATTTTTTTGTATAACGCTTAGTTTAGCGGTAATTTGCGATTTTCTGTTTTTTCTCACGAAAACGTGAGAAAAATCGATTTTTTTAACATTTCGGCTTTAGTATGCATTTTACGACAAAAGTGTATATAATTAAATTTATAGAAAATTAAAAGATCTACAACTTTTATTTAAAGCATTTTTCTCTACAGAGCCTAGTTTAGAGAGAAAGAGTGATTTTTAAGGCAAACTGAGGTCGATTTTCATTTTGCGTCTTTCACTCATAATTAAAATAAGGTTATGTTTATTGAGGTTAGTTTTTTGTTTATTTCTAATGTTTTAATACTAATGTTAGGTTTATTGTTAATTATTTGCACTGGCAAGAGAAAGTTGTGTGAGTGTTTCACACCAGATTTTTTATAATTTCAGTTAAATTGTAGCTTACGTTTTCTTACAAATTTAGTTAATTTATTTATTTATTTAGATTTACTTAGTTTATTTATTTAGATAGGTAACTTTCTTATTAATTAGTTTTAATTAGTATTATTGGTTATTGGTAGGCCTATTAATTAGTATTATTGGTTATTGGTAGGCCTATTAATTAGTATTAGTAATATATTAGTTATTAGCATTAAATAGTTTATCTGCCCATAACAGACAGGTGGAGTGTCAAATTATTTACACTCAATCTGTTCGTTGCACGTCTAAAATAAATAGTTCTGTTTCTTATTACATGGTCAGCCAAATAAATGACTGAATCATTTAAGAACAGAAGAGGTAGAGGTGTAAAAGACACTAATCAGAGTTATCTCCTCTGAAAGTAATGAATTTCATTATACAGCCAGATCCTGTGGTGAATGAAGTGAAGGTGTCATTTGCAGAGTGGAAAATATGTGCTTTTCAGAGGGCCCGGCATGCTGATAAGCGTACTTTTCCACTCAGTGAGTTGTAGCAATGGTAAACCACCTGACTCCTCGTTTTACTTAGTAAAACCTCTACAGGTTCAAACCAGCCTTTTGGCTGATGACCTAAACAGCAAATAGTTTATAATTAGTTTTCGGATATTAATTAAATTAATAATCCTACAACTCCCGTCGTTCCCATTTCTTAAGAAAATAAAATTAATAATAACAGTAAAAATCTGGTGTCAAACACTCACACAACTTTCTCTTGCCAATGCAAATAATTAACAATAAACCTTACATTAGTATTAAAACATTAGAAATGAACAAAAAACTAACCTCAAAAAACATTAGTGAAATACGCAAAATTAAAATCGACCTTAGTTTAGCTTAAAAATACGGAAAATCGCTCATTCACGCTAAACTTGGCACTGCACAAAAAAATGCTTAAATTAAAAGTTGTAACTCTCTTAATTTCCTATAAATTTTATTTCATACACTTTTGTCGTAAAATGCATTCTAAGGCCGAAATCTTTAAAAAATCGATTTTTCACACGTTTTCGTGAGAAAAAAGAAGAAAATTGCTAATTACCGCTAAACTAAGCGTTATATAAAAAAAATGTTTGAAATAAAAGTTGTAGAATTTTACATTCTCTACAACTTTTATTATATAATGTTTTGCGCTAAAATGCATATTAAAGCCGTAATCTTAAAAATAAAATGTTTTTACGTAAAAACAGCCTCACCCAGAATTTCAGCAAACATGGCGCCTACCCTATCTTGTAGAGAATAAAAAATTGAATAAACCAGGCGATTTTAAAAAAAATCGTAGGACCAGTTTTTGAGAAAATCGCAAAAAAGTGAAAAATGACACGAATAAACTACTACTTCCGTTTGACCGATTTTGATGAAAATGTTCGTGTCGGGTCCGGTAGTGGTATGTAACTTAAGTTTCAAGTTTCAAGTTCGTACAATGTTCCGTTCTTGAGATATTTTGTATACACACACAGACACACACAGACACACACACACAGACCAATCGCTAAAAACATGTTTTTTGGGTTCAGGGGGTCTGAAAACGTATAGATCCGGTGAAAACTCGATTTCGAAAAATCGACATGAAAACAATACTTTCCTTCCTCCTATAGTCATATAGGCAAGAGAAAGTAAAAATATATTAAAAATCTGGTGTGAAACACTCACACAACTTTCTCTTGCCAATGCAAATAATTAATAATAAACCTAACATTATTAATAAAATATTAGAAATAAACAAAAACTAACCTCAAAACATAACCTTATTTTAATCATGAGTGAATGACGCAAAATGACAATCGAACTCAGTTTGGCTTAAAAATACGGAAAATCACGCTTTCACGCTAAACTAGGCTCTGAAGAGAAAAATGCTCTTAACAAAAGTTGTAGATCGTTTAATTTCCTATAAATTTAATTATATACACTTTTGTCGTAAAATGCATACTAAGACCGAAATGTTAAAAAAATCGATTTTTCTCACGTTTTCGTGAGGAAAAAAAACAGAAAATCAGAAATTACCGCTAAACTAAGCGTTATACAAAAAAATGTTTGAAATAAAAGTTGTAAAATTTTACATTCTCTACAACCTTTATTATATAACGTTTTGCGCTAAAATGCATATTGAAGCCGCAATCTTAAAAAGAAAAAGTTTTTGCGTAAAAACAGCCTCACGCAGAATTTCAGCAAACATGGCGCCTACCCTATATTGTAGAGCATAAAAAATGTAGTAAACCAGGCGATTTTAAAAAAAAATCGTAAGCCTAGTTTTTGAGAAAATCGCAAAAAAGTGAAAAATTACACGAATAAACTACTACTTCCGGTTGACCGATTTTGATGAAAATGTTCGTGTCGGGTCCGGTAGTAATATGTAACTTAAGTTTCAAGTTTCAAGTTCGTACAATATTCCGTTCTTGAGATATTCTGTTCACATACACACACACACACACACACACACACACACACACACACACACACACACCCAGACCAATCGCTAAAAACATGTTTTTTTGGGTTCAGGGGGTCTGAAAACGTATAGATCCGGTGAAAACTCGATTTCGAAAAATGGACATGAAAACAATACTTTCCTTCCTATATATTCATATAGGCAAGAGAAAGTAAAAATATATTAAAAAGCGATTTTAACGATTGGTTTATACTATGTGAAAATTTCAACCCTGGCCGGGAATCAAACCCGGGACCTCGGTGTGGTAGGCTAGCGCATTTTTAATTTAAGCATTTTATTTCTAACAAGCTTATTAGTCAATTAGTGATTTTAAATAGTCACATTTTAAATTAGTCACATTTTTAAATCGAACGAGGTTGATTTTCATTTTACATCGTTTACTAAGATTAAACGTAGGTTATGTTTCATTGACGTAACTTCAACTTGGGCTGAAGTTACGTCAATTATTCTGGCTCTTAGGCAGTAGGTCTCAACTCTCCCTTGAAAATAGAGTACTCGTATACAAAGTAATACTCAAACCAATTTGGACGTATGGGTTAGAACTATGGGGTACAGCTAGTTCATCAAATATAGAAATACTGCAGCGCTTTCAATCAAAATGCCTCAGACTGATCGCGTCAGCCCCATGGTACGTAACAAATGAAATACTACACAATGACCTAAATCTGCCCTTCATAAAAGAAGAAATTAAACAACGTAGCGAAAAACATTTACAAAAACTAGAAGACCATCAGAATCCATTAGCGATTAGCCTCCTTGACAACAGCGAAGATACTTACAGACTGAAACGCTTTAAACCATTGGACTTACCTCTACGATTTTGTTAGTTATTGAAATTTTTTTCATCTTTTCTACTTCAACTCCTAATCATCAGCATCTCATAATTGGCGTCGTTTTCATCTCTACCATCGTCATTGTCATCTCCAACTTCAACACTTTGTGTTTCGGGATGTTGATTCACGGTTATCACGTTTGATTTTGTATAGATATATAGGGTGATTCAAAAAGAGCGCCGGTTTTGATATATCAAATTAAGAGATTTATTTTATTGAAAAACTGAAAATAAATACATCAACAAGTTCATCTTACCTTCCGATTTCATGTATGAAAAATGATGTCATGCATGTGTCATCCTCTACTGCGCTGGCACGCATCAACCCTGTCCATGAAATTGGATATTACTGCACGACAAGTTTCGACTTCCATTTGCCCGATAACCCGTCGAATTTCCTCCTTCAAGTCATTGATGTTTCGGGGTTTATTGGCATACACCAATGACTTCAGATGACCCCAAAGATGAAAGTCACAAGGCGTCAAGTCACACGACCTTGGTGGCCATTGATGGTCGGAATTACGAGAAATGATGCGATCCTGGAACCGTTCACGGAGCAACAACATTGTTTCTCGTGCAGCGTGACAGGTGGCACCATCCTGCTGAAACCACAACTCGTCAATGTCCATTCCATCCAAATGACGCCACAAAAACTGCCTAATCATCGTACGGTATCGGTCTCCATTTACTGTCACGGCTTGTCTTTCTTGATTTTCAAAAAAGTAAGAACCGATGACACCGCCCGACCAAAAGCCGCACCAAACTGTCACTCGCTGTGCATACATTTCCCTTTCATTAACCACGCGAGGGTTTTCTAAACCCCACATACGGCAGTTCTGTTTATTAACAAAACCGTTTAAGTGGAAGTGCGCCTCATCACTGAAAATGATTTTGTTTGCGAAGTTGTCATCATCCTGCCGTTTTCTCAATACTCAGTCAACAAACTGTCGTCTCTTCTGGTGGTCTGCCACTTTCAAATGTTGCGTCAACTGAATTTTATACGGGTGATATTGGAGATCGTACCGAAGAATTCTCCGTACAGAAGAACATCGTAAACCCAATTGTTGAGAACGGCGACGTATTGATTTTGCTGGGCTAACAGCCACACTGTCACGAACCAACGCAACGTTCTGCTCAGTTCGGCCAGAACGACGACGTCCAGAACTTTTAAGGTCGACTGTTGAACCCGTCTCAAAAAACTTTTTCATGAGCCTGCGAACTGTTGATTCATTCGGTGCTTCATTACGTCCTAGAGTACCGCGAAGTCGCCAGACAGTAGCCGCATAACTCTCTCCACTCTGGTAAAATGTTTTGACGATTAACACTCGTTGTGCAATAGTAAACTTCTCCCTGGTTAGACACAGACTGCGAGAGTACTACACTGCGAACAAGAGAAACTACAACTGAATCGTCAATCGGAATGTTCTCCGAAATAGAAATGAGGTCGTTTGTGTTTTAATTCTAAGGACATTACTCAGTTTTTCTCATATTTGCTTAAAGTTATTGTATTTATTAACTGATTGCAAAAGAAAAACTATACTGTTAAAAAAAAAAATGTTTCATTATTTACAATGACAAAAGAAAGTCGTGTGAATGTTTCACATCAGATGTTTTTTTTTTTTTTTTTTTTTTAAGATAATCCGAACAGCTTTTATTTTTCTTCCAATTAGTTCTGATAAGTGGGGTTGTTGTGTATTTGAAATCCCGACGTAAGACCCAGATAAGGTGAATGCCCTGTTTACAAAATGGGCGTATGACTAAATCGGTTTTAGATAAATAACGAGATGATCAAGAAGTACCCGTTCTATTCGATTGCCATATAATTGAATAGTTTATGTAAAATAGGCAATTTGCCCAACAGATTACCGTTGAATGTCACTTACATTCCAATACTGAATTTAATTATTAATACTGTACTAATAAATTATTTAATCAGAGCCTGGTACAGAAAATTAGTTCTATTTTCGTTTAATTTATAAGTACAATAGGATTAAAGTAAATTCTTTTTAATATTTTACCTTTTTACTTTCTCTTGCCTATATGAATATATAGGAAGGAAAGTATTGTTTTCATGTCGATTTTAAGAAATCGAGTTTTCACCGGATCTATACGTTTTCAGACCCCCTGAACCCACACAAACATGTTTTTAGCGATTGGTCTGTGTGTGTGTGTGTGTGTGTGAACAGAATATCTCAAGAACGGAACATCGTACGAACTTGAAACTTAAGTTACATACCACTACCGGACCCGACACGAACATTTTCATCAAAATCGGTCTACCGGAAGTAGTAGTTTATTCGTATAATTTTTCACTTTTTTGCGATTTCTCAAAAACTGGTCCTACGATTTTTTTTAAAATCGCCTGGTTTACTACATTTTTTATGCTCTACAGGATAGGGTAGGCGCCATGTTTGCTGAAATTCTGCGTGAGGCTGTTTTTACGTAAAAACATTTTCTTTTTAATATTGCGGCTTTAATATGCATTTTAGCGCAAAACATTATATAATAAAAGTTGTAGAGAATGTAAAATTCTACAACTTTTATTTCAAACATTTTTTTTATATAACGCTTAGTTTAGCGGTAATTAGCAATTTTCTGTTTTTTTCTCACGAAAACGTGTGAAAAATCTTTTTTTTTAGATTTCGTCCTTAGAATGCATTTTACAACAAAAGTGTATATAAAGTTTATAGGAAATTAAAAGATCTACAACTTTTATTTTAAGCATTTTTTTGTACAGTGCCTATTTAAGCGTGAATGAGCGATTTTCCGTATTTTTAAGCCAAACTGAGGTTGATTTTCATTTTGCGTGTTTCACTCATGATTAAAATAAGGTTATGTTTATTGAGGTTAGTTTTTTGTTTATTTCTAATGTTTTATTACTAATGTTAGGTTTATTGTTAATTATTTGCATTGGCAAGAGAAAGTTGTGTGATTGTTTCACACCAGATTTTTTTTTTATTGGGAACTGTTTTGTATTCGCATCAACCCCTCAATTTTTCGTTGCTCGTTTATATAATAATTTAATTCGCAATCAGTTTAAAAAAAAATAAACTGTAAACATCTCAAAGGTTAAATAGATGTTTGTAAGTGTCCACGCCTCCATCCCCTACAACAGAACATAGAAGACATAACATTGCAGCATTTTGCTTCTGAGCTCAATGCCAAGATCTTGACTACACACCAATTTCTTTAGCCACTCATTTCTTTTATTTAGAGCATTTTTCTCTACAGAGCCTAGTTTAGAGTGAAAGAGTGATTTTACGTATTTTAAAGCCAAACTGAGGTTGATTTTCATTTTGCGTGTTTCACTCATGATTAAAATAAGGTTATGTTTATTGAGGTTAGTTTCTTTCAATTCCTAGTATGTGTACGTTGCAATCTGTTCAATTCAGAACAATAAGCAACCCCATGACCCAATGAGATGAGGATTATATGTATGACGTGTAAATGAGGTGTAGTCTTGTACAGACTCAGGCCGACAATTCCTGAGAGAGTATGGTTAATTGAACCCCAACCATCAAAGTACACCGGTAACCACTGTCTAGCATTCAAATCCGTATAAAAGTAACTATCTTTACTAGGATTTGAACCAGGAACCTTCGTCTCCAAAAATCAGCTGTTAAACAGCTGATTTTGGTGACGACTTTACCTCTAGACCAACCCGGTGGGTTAATTATGTTTATTGAGGTTAGTTTTTTGTTTATTTCTAATTCTTTATTACTAATGTTAGGTTTATTGTTAATTATTTTCATTGGCAAGAGAAACTTGTGTGAGTGTTTCACACCAGATTTTTTTTTCTGTTGGAAACTGTTTTAGTTTATTTATTAAACTATACATTGTTCTTTTAAATAAATTGGTAGGTTGTTACACAAACAAGGTTTAACTTGAAAAGATGAACACAAGGCTGTAGAGATTTTAAAATTATTTTTTTACGATCTCAGTAAATAATAAGCAGTACTACCAATAAGATAGAGTGGGAGAGGTGAGGTAGATATTCCCCACAACTCTGTCATGTAAACTGTTAGTTTTACGAGTGCACTTTGGTAAGTAACGTTAGTTATTTAAAAAAACAAAGCGTAACGAAAGGTGTAAAATTTGTAATTTTTCTGCCAGTTTAGAGCTTCATGAAGAATATTAAAATTTAAAGGGGGTTTAACAGACGGGGTTGTTTTTAAAAGGGTTAGATTGTATTTAAATACAAGTGTAAGAGTTTCCGGTGAGATACTTCGAGAGAGAAGTTTAAAGAAGCTATGAGAGAGATGGGTAGATTATTTTTAATTGCCACTATTCCGTCCTCGAAACCTATTAAAAATTTAATTTCAGAAATATCAGTTTGATGCTTTCGTTCCTACACCCGCGTTAGATCTATTACTAATTAGCCGAGAAAGTTACGACCTCAGGCCAGAAAATAAGGGTGTGAGAAACAAGAGGTTTACCCCTTTTATATATATATATATATATATAACGGGTGTTTCAAAAAGGACGCACTTCGAAGTTTAAGGGTTAATATTTTCTGCATAGGGAATAATTTTTTCCCCCAAATAACAGTTGGCACTACCGTACTCATTGTGTATTACTGACATGTACTAGTGCTATCCCAGTAACTTATTCATTTGTAACGTTTGACTACCTCACCCGGCAAATCACTTTGAAAGTTATCTTCACAGGCTGGATTATCACTATCTTCCGCTTTAAGGGCTACAAAAAAATTAAATCTGCATCCTTACCGCATCTGTGTCGTTCATGAACTGAAAGAAGTTGACCATGGGAAACATATACAGTATTGTCGTTGGATACGTTCTCTTGTTAATGACAACGGTGTTGAAATATTGGATCGTGTTTATTTTAGTGACGAAGCATGGTTCCACTTGGATGGTTACATCAACAGCCAAAACTGCCGAATATGGAGCGCTCATAATCCTCACACATTTCATGAACGTCCACTACACGCACGTAAAATTGGTGTTTGGTGTGCGATCTCCCGGCGTCGTATTGTTGGGCCTTTATTTTTTGACACATCTGTAGATGGTGTGGTGTACCGCAACTTAATTGAACAATTTATAGCGTTGTTAGAATTACACGATCGAGATTGTTGGTTTCAGCAGGATAACGCAACGTGCCATATTTCTACTGAAACGCTGAATATGTTACGAGAATTTTTTGGCCATCGTGTGATATCAAAAGGATTGTGGCCACCAAGATCCCCAGATCTTACTCCTGCGGATTTTTTCTTCGGGGGAATTTAAAGAGTAAGGGTTTTAAAAACAATCCTCATACAATTGAAGAATTGAAGGCTAATATTGAAAGTGAGATTACAAACACTAATGAGCAAACACTACGATAAGTTGCTGTAAATGTTATGAAACGTGTCCGAACTTGCATTACAAGCGGAGGAAGTCATTTTGAACATTTATTGAGAAGTTTTAAAGGTAATCTGAATGTTATAAAGGTAATAATTTCATACCGTATAATTTTTAATTACTTAATGTAATAAATTAGCGTTCTCAAACTTCGAAGTGCGTCCTTTTTGAAACACCCGTTATATATATGAAGGGTGTATATTCTTAGGTTTTGGTTCAAGTAAGTACAGATTTTAAACAACCCTTCATCCCCTACTGTGCAGTGCACGTCTTTTAACTGTTAATGATGTTCCTAAATTGAACAGCCACTTTGTAATGTTTAATTTTTTAATCTTCCTTACAAACAACGTTAAGATTAAAAATATCAGATCAGTTCTCATAAAAACACCACACAGATTTTTTTCGTAAAAACAACATAGGTTACTAAAAAAATATTCTAATATTAAAATATGAATTCTGTTGAAATTTTCCTTACTTAGTTGATACGATGATTTTTTTCTTATTAGAAAGAAAATTTAGATAAAAATCTGGTGTGAAATACTCACACGATTTTTTCTTGCAATGCTTCCAATGCGAATAATAAACAATTGTCGCCGACCAGGGCCGACGGCACGTGGCGAAACCTTGACTGTAAAATTGGTGGCCCTGAAAAGGGCTGTTTGATTGTGGTGGTGACCCTAAAAAGGGCCGTTTAATTGTGTTGGTGGCCCTGAAAAGGGCTGTTTGATTGTGGTGGTGACCCTGAAAAGGGCCGTTTAATTGTGTTGGTGGCCCTGAAAAGGGCTGTTTGATTGTAGTGGTGACCCTGAAAAGGGCCGTTTAATTGTGTTGGTGGCCCTGAAAATGGCCGTTTAATTGTGTTGGTGGCCCTGAAAAGGGCCGCTTTTGACGGTCGGAAGCGGCAAGCCGGCGTGGTAGAGGCGGAGCCCGAAGAGTGACGGCTTGGCTACCGGGTTCAGGCCTAGCCTTTTCTCAGCGGCAGTTGGGTCCCCACTGCAGCGTGGCAGTGGTGGCCCCCAGAGCCCCGCAGTGTCGGGTCGGCGTAGGCCGTCCGCCGATAGCGCGGCCCAGGCGGCTCTCTCCGGGCCGGCGAAGGCTGACCGGTGCGGGAATGTAGCGTCCGCCACCGGTAGCCTAGACCAGGGATGGTGCGTCTGATCTCGGCTGGGCTCTTCTTCTGGCTGGAGCTCTTCTTTCTTGTTCTTCTCCGGTTGAGAGTTTAGTGAAGAATCAGTCTCGCGGATGAGGGCCCCCTATTAAATACCTCTCCCTCGAGTTAACATGGTGGTGGGGAAGAGGCTGTAGGCTCTGCGCGTCTGTAGCGCTCCGCGCGGCAGGCAGTGTGACTGTGTGTAGACGCTAATATTTGGAAGGGCAGGCGGCGACACAATATAACCACCTAACATTAGTAATAAAACATTAGAAATAAACAAAAAAATTAACTTCAAAAAACATAACTTAATTTTAATCATGAGTAGTGGGGTTCGCTTAAGGATTTCTGGAACGATAGCTCAGAAGGAGCATATCTTTTAATTCGATAGCCAAAGATAAAGGCTAATAAGCCAATGAAGTTTTGGAGGAGGTAGAAGGTTATATAAGACAAGGGAAGGGAAATAAGACAATGGAACAGGGAATGACAAGCTATTATAATAATCAACTGAATAGATACTACTTACAGTAATTAAGTCCTTTTGACTAAACAAAACTGGCGATTTGACGAAAGCGAAACACTGGTGCGATGTAGTGGTCAAGGCTGCCATGCGGTTGACCCTAAGAACTCTTATTTAGAACTAACGAAGATACGCTTCAAACCAACACATAAATGTTCAAACTATACAACAACACAAGAAAGTAATGTACATAATTGATACACAACGTTCATGAGGAACTAACGACAAAACAACAACGCCACGTTCGGCGGGAAATTAATTGATGAACGACCAGTCGACTGTTCAGCATGACATGACAATAGCAAGTGAATAAAAAGAAGCAGGATGTGGGAGACGGATCTTTACAAATTGAGACAGGAACGTGGGAAAGAACGGAGGGAACACGGGTTATGACCGTAAGGACCATGAAAAAGGCACGTATAGGCAATTAGTAAAAATCTGGTGTGAAACACTCACACAACTTTCTCTTGCCAATGCAAATAATTAACAATAAACCTAACATTAGTATTAAAACATTAGAAATGAACAAAAACTAACCTCAAAAACATAACCTTATTTTATTCATGAGTGAATGACGCAAAATGACAATCGAACTCAGTTTGGCTTAAAAATACGGAAAATCACGCTTTCACGCTAAACCAGGCTCTGTAGAGAAAAATGCTCTAAACAAAAGTTGTAGATCTTTTAATTTTCTATAAATTTAATTATATACACTTTTGTCGTAAAATGCATACTAAGACCGAAATGTTAAAAAAATCGATTTTTCTCACGTTTTCGTGAGAAAAAAAACAGAAAATCGCAAATTACCGCTAAACTAAGCGTTATACAAAAAAATGTTTGAAACAGAAGTTGTAGGTTTTTAAATTCTCTACAACTTTTATTATATAAGTTTTTGCGCTAAAATTTATATTAAAGCCGTAATCTTAAAAAAAACAACGTTTTTACGTGAAAACAGCCTCACCGAGAATTTCAGCAAACATGGCGCCTACCCTATCTTGTAGAGAATAAAAAATTGAGTAAAATAGGCGATTTTAAAAAAAATCGTAGGACCAGTTTTTGAGAAAATCGCAAAAAAGTGAAAAATTATACGAATAAACTACTACTTCCGGTTGACCGATTTTGATGAAAATGTTCGTGTCGCGTCCGGTAGTGGTATGTAACTTAAGTTTCAAGTTTCAAGTTCGTACAATGTTCCGTTCTTGAGATATTCTGTTCACACACAGACACACAGACACACACACACACACACACACACAGACACACAAACAGACCAATCGCTAAAAACATGTTTTTTGGGTTCAGGGGGTCTGAAAACGTATAGATCCGGTGAAAACTCGATTTCGAAAAATCGACATGAAAACAATACTTTCCTTCCTATATATTCATATAGGCAAGAGAAAGTAAAAATACGAGTATGTATAATGATGAAGTAAACGAGTTAGGGACCGGCACGTGGCCACGGTAACCTTTAAACCAATTATTTGAATATGAAACTGACCAATGAGTGAACGATTCAAAATAAAAACCAACCTTAGTTTGGGAAGATTGCACGATGGTGTTAACTCAAAATTTCAATTTTTGGTTTTTTATATTTTTCAGTAGTTCAGACCAGATCTACCAGATCATGATTAAAATTAGGTTGTGTTTTTTTGAGGTTAGTTTTTTGTTTATTTCTAATGTTTTATTACTAATGTTAGGTTTAATGTTAATTAAACCCACCGGGTTGGTCTAGAGGTGAAGTCGTCGCCAAAATCAGTTGTTTCACAGCTGATTTTCGGAGACGAAGGTTCCGGGTTCAAAAACTAGTAAAGGTAGTTACTTTTATACGGATTTGAATACTAGACAATGGTTACCGGTGCACTTTGATGGTTGGGGTTTAATTAACCATACTCTCTCAGGAATGGTCGGCCTGGGTCTGTACAAGACTACACCTCATTCACACGTCATACCCATCAGCCTCATCTCATTGGGTTATGGGGTTGCTTATTGTTCTAAATTGAACAGATTGCAACAAACACAAATTAAGAATAAAAAAAAAAAGGTTAATTATCTGCATTGGCAAGAGAAAGTCGTGTGAGTGTTTCACACCAGATATCTTTTTTCTAAACGTTTCCATTAATTTGCAGAGGATCTTTCTCTCAAATGTTTCTGCTTCTTTTAGACCAGCTTGATGAAAGGGGATTTTTGTTATAATGTATTCACTGTGCAGAGATCATAGTTTCGTAGTGTCATAGTGTCAGCAAGAGAATTAGTGATCTTTTCCATATACATTTATTTCATGATACCGAAGCTTTTAATATTTCAAGAGGTTTAATAGAAAGTTATCCATTTTAAAATGAAAAGTAAAGTAATCCTCTGGTGTTAAACGTAAAAAAGAAATATTATTTACTTAACGTTCGTTACTTATCCTTCTTAGAGAACCTCTAATTACTTTGTAATTCCATTAAAATGAACAGGTAAAAATAATTAATCATTAATTTAGAGTATATTTTTTTTATTATCCCAGGGAAATGTAACTACTTACAGTATTTTTAACGTAAAGTAAAATAAAATGAAAAGGCTTTGAAAAATTGATGATTTCTAAAAATCTTATAAATTAATAATGTAGCAGCAAAATATTCTTTTATACAAAACTTCCTTCAGTTATTCAGTTTTGTTTTAAAAATTTTTACCAATATTATTTACATTTTTATTTTCTGTTGCCTATATGAATATATAGGAAGGAAAGTATTGTTTTCATGTCGATTTTTCGAAATCGAGTTTTCACCGGATCTATACGTTTTCAGACCCCCTGAACCCAAAAAACATGTTTTTAGCGATTGGTCTGTGTGTGTGTGTGTGTGTCTGTGTGTGAACAGAATATCTCAAGAACGGAACATCGTACGAACTTGAAACTTGAAACTTAAGTTACATACCACTACCGGACGCGACACGAACATTTTCATCAAAATCGGTCAACCGGAAGTAGTAGTTTATTCGTATAATTTTTCAGTTTTTTGCGATTTTCTCAAAAACTGGTCCTACGATTTTTTTTAAAATCGCCTATTTTACTCAATTTTTTATTCTCTACAAGATAGGGTAGGCGCCATGTTTGCTGAAATTCTCGGTGAGGCTGTTTTCACGTAAAAACGTTGTTTTTTTAAGATTACGGCTTTAATATAAATTTTAGCGCAAAAACTTATATAATAAAAGTTGTAGAGAATTTAAAAACCTACAACTTTTGTTTCAAACATTTTTTTTTATAACGCTTAGTTTAGCGGTAATTTGCGATTTTCTGTTTTTTTTTCTCGATTTTTTTAACATTTCGGCCTTAGTATGCATTTTACGACAAAAGTGTATATAATTAAATTTATAGAAAATTAAAAGATCTACAACTTTTGTTTAGAGCATTTTTCTCTACAGAGTCTAGTTTAGCGTGAAAGCGTGATTTTCCGTATTTTTAAGCCAAACTGAGTTCGATTGTCATTTTGCGTCATTCACTCATGATTAAAATAAGGTTATGTTTTTGAGGTTAGTTTTTGTTCATTTCTAATGTTTTAATACTAATGTTAGGTTTATTGTTAATTATTTGCATTGGCAAGAGAAAGTTGTGTGAGTGTTTCACACCAGATTTTTTAATTAATACAAGACCAATTGGCACGTAACAGGCAGTTGGAGTCTTAAATAATTAATCTGCAAAAATCTTTTCTATACGCTATTAACGGATACAAAAAGCGCGATCATATGAGCCTATTCCAAGAATTTGGAGTCCTACCTCTCAGGCATTTATTTGTGTATAAGGTGCTCCTTCAATTCTATTGGGCGTGTGGTAACCGTAAAGTAAAAATCTGGTGTGAAACACTCACACAACTTTCTCTTGCCAATGCAAATAATTAACAATAAACCTAACATTATTAATAAAATATTAGAAATATACAAAAAACTAACCTCAAAAACATAACCTTATTTTAATCATGAGTGAATGATGCAAAATGAAAATCAACCTCAGTTTGGCTTAGAAATACGGAAAATCACTCTTTCTCTCTAAACTAGGCTCTGAAGAGAAAAATGCTTTAAATAAAAGTTGTAGATCTTTTAATTTTCTATAAATTTAATTATATACACTTTTGTCGTAAAATGCATACTAAGACCGAAATGTTAAAAAAATCGATTTTTCTCACGTTTTCGTGAGAAAAAAAACAGAAAATCGCAAATTACCGCTAAACTAAGCGTTATACAAAAAAATGTTTGAAACAGAAGTTGTAGGTTTTTAAATTCTCTACAACTTTTATTATATAAGTTTTTGCGCTAAAATTTATATTAAAGCCGTAATCTTAAAAAAACAACGTTTTCACGTAAAAACAGCCTCACCGAGAATTTCAGCAAACATGGCGCCTACCCTATCTTGTAGAGAATAAAAAATTGAGTAAAATAGGCGATTTAAAAAAAAATCGTAGGACCAGTTTTTGAGAAAATCGCAAAAAACTGAAAAATTATACGAATAAACTACTACTTCCGGTTGACCGATTTTGATGAAAATGTTCGTGTCGCGTCCGGTAGTGGTATGTAACGTAAGTTTCAAGTTTCAAGTTCGTACAATGTTCCGTTCTTGAGATATTCTGTTCACACACATACACACAGACACACACACACACACACAGACACACACACACACACAGACACACAGACAGACCAATCGCTAAAAACATGTTTTTTGGGTTCAGGGGGTCTGAAAACGTATAGATCCGGTGAAAACTCGATTTCTAAAAATCGACATGAAAACAATACTTTCCTTCCTATATATTCATATAGGCAAGAGAAAGTAATAATTGATCTTAAAACCAATAAACCCAATAAAATCAATTGTTCTACTAGGAATGCTGAAAAAATAAGGACAAGAAAACCAAATAGTATATTTTTTCAGAAGTCATTTCTCTATCTTGAGGGGCGGTTCGTCAACGCACTTCCATCGTATTTACACAGTATTATAACACCACATCGTATGAAATATAAACTTAAATATCATATCCTATCGATATACGAGCAAGAACTTGAGAAACTTTTCCTAGTTTTAAAATAACTGTTCTCTGATTATTTTTTGCTTTCCTCATTGCAGTAGTTTTTTGTTTGTTTCTGTGCTCATTAATTGAATTAATTCTCATAAGTAAAAATATTCACATCCCTAAAATTATTGTAAAGTAGTTTTAGTTATTGAAAAAAGAAGTTTTTTCTCTATTAATACAATTGTACATAATCTAAGGTAATTTTTAAAAATTTTATTATTACTTTATATAAATTTAATGGTATTTATCATTTATTTTAATGCTTTTAACAAAAAATGTTTAATGTATTTCTTGTACCGTTTTTAGATTTTATAATAGTACTTTTTATACGTGCGTTCGGAAAGTCGCTGTGCACTGGAATTGTGACTATGGATTTATGAAAATATGTATAAAGAAATGACTAAGCATTTTGGAAAAAAATTAATTCAATACCTTAATTACATTGTTAAACCGTGATTACATTGTTTATAGAAGGTGTTCGAAATGACCTCCATTGGCATCAATACAGCATTGCACTCGTTTCATTTTGTTTGCAAACACCTTTCGCAACTGAAGAACAGTGATTCCTTGAATGTATGCCGATATTGCGGCTTTAAGTTCGTCAATCGTGTGTGGTCTGTTCCGATACACAGTTTGTTTCGCCGCACCCCATAAAAAGAAATCGGGGGGAGTCAGATCAGGAGATCTTGCAGGCCACAAATTCTTTGAAATTATTCGTTCACCAAACACGTTGCGCAGGAAAGCCATTGAGATGTTAGATGTATGTGCTGTTGCCCCGTCTTGTTGGAACCAACCATTATTCATTTCCACTTGTGTTATTTGATGCGTAAAGTTCTCTAAAATATCAGAACAATAACGTTCACTATTGATTGTGTTTGCAAAAAAAATTGGTCCAACAATACGTGCTCTACTCACAGCAACCCAGACTCCAATTTTTGCTTCGTGTAAGGACTGTTCATGTAAAGCGCAAGGGTTAGTTGTCGACCATACTCGAGTATTTTGTGAACTTATATACCCTCCCAAGTGAAACCACGCTTCATCTGTATAAAACGTTACGTCAAGGATGTCTTCGGAATTTTGGTTGATGAAACGTTGAAACCAATGACAATAATTTAGTCTCTTGTCATTATCTGAAGGTTTCAGCTCTTGAACACACCTCACTTTGTATGGGAATAGTTTAAGTTCTTGTCTGACAGCTTTATGTGCGGTAGCAAGTCCGATATTATGCTGTTGTGCTAACTTACGCATTGATTTTTTTGGACCTTGTGCCATAGAATCAGAAATATCCAGCAGCTTTTGTTCGTCTAGCTTAGGGGGCCTACCACTACGTTCAGCGTCCTCAACAGAGCCAGTTGCCCGAAATTTTTCTATCAGTGTTCGTACTGCATTACGGTGAGGAATAATTGAATCTGGAAACTTTTCAGAAAATTTGCGCTTCACTAAATCACTGTACTTGTCACCTTCGCGAAATACGTATTCAACGAGGAAAATGCGCTCCTCTACTGAAAGAACCATCGCGTCCAACAACAAAAAACGTGCAACAGAACTGCAATAAATGAAACATATACAACTTCAACTCAATGACTGACAGGCCTCGACGTGTTCGGCAACAATTGAACAGCACAGAGCTACCAACCTAGCCATGAAATTATTCCCTGTCATGTCACTTGGTGCACAGCGACTTTCAGAACGCATGGTATTAGTTAATACTTTATGCTGTTAAGAATGTGCGTTTTATGTGCGTCTGTTTTGATTTTAAATAAAGCGAAATTTCAATATCTATTATGCATTTTTTTCCTGAGTAATTCACATGAATCTTTTCAGAATTAAATTTTCTACAAATTTATTTAAGAAAAAATATACCTTTATTTACCATTTATGGAAGTAATCTTACGTTAAACACAAAAATGTGTTATTTCTTTGCACCAATTCTTGTGTTTTATGTAAGATATCTCTGAAAGTATTGCATTTACAGGTCTGCAACCAATTTTATTCAATTTTTCAGATTAAAAAACATAAGAAACAAACGTATTTGTATCTTTGTAACAACCTTTAACATTTTTATACGGCCTTACTTCACCGAGGATACAGAGTTGTGGTGAAATTTTTCGCTAGCCATAACTCGCTAACTAAATGTTTTCAGGCATATGTTTATATGAACTTTTTTTCTTATTTTTACTTTCTCTTGCCTATATAAATATATAGGAAGGAAAGTATTGTTTTCATGTCGATTTTAAGAAATCGAGTTTTCACCGGATCTATACGTTTTCAGACCCCCTGAACCCAAAAAACATGTTTTTAGCGATTGGTCTGTGTGTGTGTGTGTATGTGAACAGAATATCTCAAGAACGGAACATCGTACGAACTTGAAACTTGAAACTTAAGTTACATACCACTACCGGACCCGACACGAACATTTTCATCAAAATCTGTCGACCGGAAGTGGTAGTTTATTCGTGTAATTTTTCACTTTTTTGCGATTTTCTCAAAAACTGCTCCTACGATTTTTTTTAAAATCGCCTGGTTTACTCAATTTTTTATTCTCTACAAGATAGGGTAGGCGTCATGTTTGCTGAAATTATGGGTGAGGCTGTTTTCACGTAAAAACGTTGTTTTTTTAAGATTACAGCTTTAATATGCATTTTAGCGCAAAACTTTATATAATAAAAGTTGTAGAGAATTAAAAATTCTACAACTTTTATTTTCAACAATTTTTTGTATAACGCTTAGTTTAGCGGTAATTTGCGATTTTCTGTTTTTTTTCTTACGAAAATGTGTGAAAAATTGATTTTTTTAAGATTTCGGCCTTAGTATGCATTTTACGACAAAAGTGTATATAATTTAATTTATAGAAAATTAAAAGATCTACAACTTTTATTTAAAGCATTTTTCTCTACAGAGCCTAGTTTAGAGAGAAAGAGTGATTTTCCGTATTTCTAAGCTAAACTGAGGTTGATTTTCATTTTGCATCATTCACTCATGATTAAAATAAGGTTATGTTTATTGAGGTTAGTTTTTTTGTTTATTTCTTATGTTTTATTACTAATGTTAGGTTTATTATTAATTATTTGCATTGGCAAGAGAAAGTTGTGTGAGTGTTTCACACCAGATTTTTAGCTATAGAATGAGATTCCAAGAGAGTGCCGCGTAGTTTTGAATCACCCGGTATACTATACATTTTTATGTTTTTATAAATGTACGCACTACGCTTTAGCAGCGCATTGCCTACACTGAGTCCCCACTGAGGTTCATCTCGTCATTTCATATCAGTACTTTCACTTACAAAAACAAGAGAACGTGGTTTAAAGAATAGACAAACACCTATTGCCCGCGTTAAAATTAACAGGAACCTGAGTTTAAAACTCAATTGTTAAAAGAAACTGACACTTTTACTTTCTCTTGCCTATATGAATAATATAGGAAGGAAAGTATTGTTTTCACGTTGATTTTAACAAATACACTCTTCACCCGAATATACACCTAAACAGACCCCCTGAACCCAAAAAACATGTTTTTAGCGATTGTGTGTGTGTGTGTGTGTGTGTGTGTGTGTGTGTGTGTGTGTGTGTGTGCGTGCGTGTGCGTGTGCGTGTGTGTGCGTGTGTGTGTACAAAATATCTCAAGAACGGAACATCGTACGAACTTGAAACTTTAGTTACATACCACTACCGGACCCGACACAAACATTTTCATTAAAATCGGTCAACCGGAAGTAGTAGTTTATTCGAATAATTTTTCACTTTCTTGCGATTTTCTCAAAAACTGGTCCTACGATTTTTTTTCAAATATCGACTAGTTTACTAAATTTTTTATGCTCTACAAGATAGGGTAGGCGCCATCTTGGCTGAAATTCGTGGTAAGGGTGTTTTCACGTAAAAACTTTTTTTTTAAGATCATGGCTTTAATATGCATTTCAGCGCAAAAATGTATATAATAAAAGTTGTAGACAATTTTAAATCCTACCACTTTTATTTCAACATTTTTTTGTATAACGCTTAGTTTAGCGATAATTAGCGATTTTCTGTTTTTTCTCACGAAAACGTGAGAAAAACAATTTTTTAATATTTCGGCTTTAGTACGCATTTTACGACAAAAGTGTATAGAATAAAATTTATAGAAAATTAAGAGATCTACAACGTTTATTTAGAAAATTTTTCTCTACAGAGCCTAGTTTAGCGTGAAAGAGTGGTTTTCCGTTTTTTTAAGCCAAACTGAGTTCAAATTTCATTTTGCGTCATTCACTCATGATTCAAATAAGGTTATGTTTTCAGATTATTTTTTTGTTTATTTCTAATATTTTATTAATAATGTTAGGTTTATTGTTAATTATTTGCATTGGCAAGAGAAAGTTGTGTGAGTGTTTCACACCAAATGTTTTTTGTTCTAATATCAACATCACGTTTAAAAAAAATCTGGTGTGAAATACTCACACAACTTTCTCTTGCCAATGCAAATAATTTACAATAAACCTAACATTAGTAAAAATCTGGTGTGAAACACTCACACAACTTTCTCTTGCCAATGCAAATAATTTACAATAAACCTAACATTAGTATTAAAACATTAGAAATGAACAAAAACTAACCTCAAAAACATAACCTTTTTTTAATCATGAGTGAATAACGCAAAATGACAATCGAACTCAGTTTGGCTTAAAAATACGGAAAATCACGCTTTCACGCTAAACTAGGCTCTGTAGAGAAAAATGCTCTAAACAAAAGTTGTAGATCTTTTAATTTTCTATAACTTTTATTATATACACTTTTGTCGTAAAATGCATACTAAGACCGAAATGTTAAAAAAAATCAATTTTTCTCACGTTTTCGTGAGAAAAAAACAGAAAATTGCAAATTACCGCTAAACTAAGCGTTATACAAAAAAATGTTTGAAACAAAAGTTGTAGGTTTTTAAATTCTCTACAACTTTTATTATATAAGTTTTTGCGCTAAAATTTATATTAAAGCCGTAATCTTAAAAAAACAACGTTCTTACGTGAAAACAGCCTCACCGAGAATTTCAGCAAACATGGCGCCTACCCTATCTTGTAGAGAATAAAAAATTGAGTAAAATAGGCGATTTTTAAAAAAAAATCGTAGGACCAGTTTTTGAGAAAATCGCAAAAAACTGAAAAATTATACGAATAAACTACTACTTCCGGTTGACCGATTTTGATGAAAATGTTCGTGTCGCGTCCGGTAGTGGTATGTAACTTAAGTTTCAAGTTTCAAGTTCGTACGATGTTCCGTTCTTGAGATATTCTGTTCACACACAGACACACAGACACACACACACACACACACACACAGACACACACACAGACCAATCGCTAAAAACATGTTTTTTGGGTTCAGGGGGTCTGAAAACGTATAGATCCGGTGAAAACTCGATTTCGAAAAATCGACATGAAAACAATACTTTCCTTCCTATATATTCATATAGGCAAGAGAAAGTAAAAAACATTAAAAATAAACAAAAAACTAACCTCAATAAATATAACCTAATTTTAATCATGAGTGAAAGACGCAAAATGAAAATCAACCTCTGTTTCGCTTAAAAAGACGGAAAATCGCTCTTCACGCTAAACTAAGCGCTGTATAAAAAATGCTTTAAATAAAAGTTGTAGATGTTTTAATTTTCTATAAATTTTATTAGGCCTATATACAATTTTTGTTGTAAAATGCATACTAATGCTGAATTCTTAAAAAAATCGATTTTTCACACGTTTTCTTGAGAAAAACAACAGAAAATCGTTAATTACCGCTAAACTAACCGTTATACAAACAAATGTTTGAAATAAAAGTTGTAGGATTTTAAATTCTCTACAACTTTTATTATATAAGTTTTTGCGCTAAAATTTATAATGAAGCCGTAATCTTCAGAAACTATTTTTTTACGTGAAAACAGCCTCACCGAGAATTTCAGCAAACATAACGTCTACCCTATCTTGTAGACCATAAAAAATTTAGTAAACCAGGGTATTTTTAAAAAAAATCGTAGGACCAGTTTTTGAGAAAATCGCAAAAAAGTGAAAAATTACACGAATACTACTTCCGGTTGACCGATTTTGATGAAAATGTTCGTGTCGGGTCCGGTAGTGGTATTAAACTTAAGTTTTAAGTTTCAAGTTGAACAGCTGATTTTTGTTAATCGACTAACAGTGCGCGAACTTACGTTCCGATTTGTTATTTAATTTATAGTTTATTCTTTATCGATACCGGTGGTAATTTTTGTTTGTGACATTCATTATTTAATATAGTTTCGTTTGATATGTGACATTATGTGTGATATTTATTTTAAATAAGACTCTTTTATTTCATTTAAATTACCACAACAATCAACGTCGGTTGCCATGGCAACGGAGAACACTAACCTAGATGTTGAACCAAATGGCAGCGATTCAATATGGGAAACCGTGGTCGGGAAAAAGAGACCAGTCTCAAATAGTGACCAAGATTCACGCCTAAAGAAGAGACAAGAAATTGACAATACAGTGCGTCTTTCTAACTCATTTTCACCTCTGTCAAACACTATGGATGAAACAGAACTACGAGAGGACAAAGTTCCTCCAATATATTTAAAGGGAGTAGCAGATGCCAACTGTCTTATAAAAATCCTGAGAGACGTTGGAGGACAGGACTCATTTACTTTAAAAAGCAGCGTCTCTAACGTTATCGTTTACCCGAATTCGCCTGCAACTTACAGGATATTTGTGCGGTGTCTTGAACAACACAACGCAAATTTTCATACATATCAACTGCCTTCGGAGAAACTTCCAAAGGTTGTTATACGCGGATTACATCCTTCTGCAAGAACAGAAGATATCCCAGAAGCTTTTCGTCAGTTAGGATACACTGCTGTTACAGTGACAAATGTACTATCTCGCCGAAAAGTAATTGTGAATGACAAACAAGAAGAAGAAATCATCCGAACACCTTTACCACTCTTTTTTGTAGAAATAAGCAGCGACACATACGACGAGAAGGTTTTTGATCTGAAATCTCTTCTTAGCTACAGAATTGTTATTGAAGAACCACGAAAGAAACGCAGTATACCACAGTGTACAAGATGCCAGTCGTTCGCTCACACCAAAACCTACTGTCGCCACCCATTTCGATGGTTACGTTGTGGTGAAGCGCATGATTCAAAAATCTGCACAAAAACACGCACGACACCTGCAAGATGCGCTAATTGCCGGGGCACGCACCCTGCCAACTATAAAGTTTGTCAGGTGTACCAAACATTGCGCAATCAACGACAGCAAAGGACAGCGTCTTCGGCTCCAGCACAACCAGCAGCAACCACATCATTCAACCAGACAGACTTCCCTCCGCTACCAAACAACACAGCAATCAACAACACAGCTTGGCAAAAATCTTCACAACCAGCTACAGCACGACAAAGAACATACAGCAACACTGAAGACATCAACACTAACCAGTCGTCCCAATGGCCTCCTGTCGAGTCGCATTCACAGACATCAACTGATTTAGTAAGTTTAATCACAAATTTAAATAAACTCATCCAACCCCTTTTCAGTCTTCTTTCACAATTAACTAATCTTACACAGTCGCTCGCTCACACATATGCCAAATAACTTACTGACTTGTGGGTCCCTGTCAGTTCTTCTATGGAACGCAAATGGTCTCGCCCAGCACAGAAACGAACTAGACTTTACATTGCATGACAAACGTATTGACATAGCTTTAATTACGGAAACACACTTTACTTCACGAACTAGGTTCTTCATTCGAGATTACACAACATACAGAACGGATCATCCAGACAATACAGCTCACGGTGGTGTTGCAGTAATTATTAAATCATCTTTAACTCATTATCCCAGTCAAAACATTTCCACCCCTTGCATTCAATTCTCCTGCATCGTAGTAAAAACTCTTCATAAAAATATTACAATCGGTTCTGTTTATTGTCCTCCACGATTTGTTATCTCTCGAGCTATGTTTTCTGACTTCTTTACTAAACTTGGTTCGTGCTTCCTAGTCGGTGGTGACTTTAATGCCAAACATGTTCATTGGGGCTCTCGATTGACCATTTCTCGAGGAAGAAATCTTTTCAGTAGTATAACTGTGAATAATGTACGTACGTGCAATTTCTCCGAATTCTCCCACTTATTGGCCAACTTCCCCTAGAAAAATTCCGGACCTTCTTGACCTGTTCTTCCAAAAAGGCCTAACGAACGTTCCATACGACATTTCGTCTACACCGGACTTATATCATCTGACCATTCTCCTGTGTATCTGTCGCTGTGGGCAGAACCCAGTTCCCAAACCAACCCAACCTTAGTCGCTGGAGAGACGAATTGGAATAACTTTCGTGAAATTTTAAACGCTTCGTTAAATAGCCCTATACCTATTTTACTGAAAACCGGAGAGGAAATAGAAAAGGCAATAGAATTCTTTAACGAAACTGTACAGCAGGCTGTATGGACCTCTTCAATCTGTAAACCTTCGAAATTGTACCCAATTTACCCACAATACATTAAAAATCTTATCACTGACAAACGGCGAGCCAGGAAAAGGTGGCAAAACACTCGATTGCTTGCTGACAAACGTATATTTACTAAATTAACTAATTTACTTAAGACTCAACTAAAACTTTTTCGAGATGATAAACGTGATGAACAAATCAGTCAACTTTCCAGTCGGGATGGTAGCTTGTGGAGGAAAACACGAGCTATGCTCCGACAGTCGCAAGTGCGTGTTCCAATACGTAACGAGGGGGAGCCGTGGAGAATCACAGACGAAGAGCAAGTAGAACTCTTTGCTGACCATTTAGAGCAGATATTCCAACCACATCAGGACTTAGCAGACGTCACACATGATGGTTATGTCCTACAATCCCTAGACACACCTTTGCCGGTTTCGCTTCCCCATGATCCGATTAAACCTTCTGAGATCAAACACGAAATAGCCGGTTTAAAAACTGGAAAAGCCCCTGGATATGATCTTATATGCTCCGAAGTACTCAAAGAATTGCCTCGAAAGGGTATTGTATTTCTAACATGTTTATTTAATTCTATCTTTCGTACAGCAACCTTCCCTATACAGTGGAAGCATTCGCAAATTCGTATGATTTTAAAGCCTAATAAACCTCCCTCTGTTCCTTCATCGTACCGCCCAATTAGTCTCCTTCCACTGTGCTCCAAAATATTTGAAAAGATTTTACACAAACGGCTTTTAACTATTCTTCCACAACATGTCATCCCTGATCATCAATTTGGCTTTCGGTCAAACCATTCTACTATTCACCAATTACACCGTATTGTCGATATTTTAGCGTCATCATTAGAACGGAAATTGTATTCGGCTGGAATTTTTCTTGATGTCAGTCAGGCTTTCGACAAGGTCTGGCATAACGGTCTTTTATTTAAATTGAAATCTATTTTACCGTCTACGTACTATCTTGTAATCAAGTCGTTTCTTTCACATCGCTTCTTTTCTGTAAAACAAGGTTCTGCTGTATCTTCGTGTCGTCCAATAAATGCAGGAGTTCCCCAAGGAGCAGTTTTGTCACCCCTTTTGTACTCCATCTACGTATCCGATTTTCCTACCACACAACAAACTATAACTGCAACATTTGCCGATGACACAGCAATATTAGCCAGCGAAGCCAGGTGTGAAGACGTAACGCTTAATCTTCAACATCACATAAACACTGTACAACATTGGTGTAATACTTGGAAAATTAAACTTAATGCGGAAAAATCACAACACATTACATTTACTCTCAGACGACAAACTTGTCCCCCAGTTTATTTACACAATACACCGATCCCACAAAAAACCTCAGTGAAATACTTAGGACTGACACTAGACAGAAGACTGACATAGAATCCACATACTAGACTCAAAAGGCAATCTCTTAACGCGCGGTTAAAACTTCTCTACAGTCTTATTCACCATAAATCTCCTCTTCCAATTACTCAGAAACTTAACTGTTACAAGGTACTTCTTCGTCCTATTTGGACCTATGGTTCTGTGATCTACGGATCAGCTAAAGTATCGAACATAAAACGTATTCAGACATTCCAGAACAAAACTTTACGCATCATCACAGGCTGTCCAACATACGTTAGTAACAAAACATTACATAGAGACCTTAACATTGAAACGGTGGACGAAACAATAAAGAAACTATACAGACGTTTTCATAGCAAACTACACTATCACACAAATCCACAAATTCAGTCATTGTCCGCTCCTCACCTACCACACAACCCACTTAGAAGACTGAAAAGGTAATGGAATAGAGACCTTTTGTGAATCGTCCTGAGGGGTTGCCGCTGGGCGACTACCTCACACAAGTGACATCAAGACATTTATATAAAACTATTGACATTATAACTGCTGGTTGTGTTAACTTCTTACACAGTTGTAGTTTATTTTCTTAAATAAAGTCAAAAAAAAAGTTTCAAGTTGAAGTTGCTGAAATTCGTGGTGAGGCTGTTTTCACGTAAAAAATTGTTTTTTAAGTTTACGGCTTTAATATGCATTTTAGCGCAAAAATCTATATAATAAAATATGTAGAGAATTAAAAATCCTACAACTTTTATTTTAAACATTTTTTTGTAGGCCTATAACGCTTAGTTCAGCGTTAATTAGCGATTTTCTGTTTTTTTTCTCACGAAAACGTGGGAAAAAAAAATATTTTTTTAAGATTTCGGCCTTAATATGCATTTTACGACAAAAATATATATAATCAAATTCATAGGAAATTAAGAGATCTACTACTTTTATTTACAGCATTTTTCTCTACAGAGTCTAGTTTAGCGTAAAAGAGTGATTTTCCGTATTTTTAAGCCAAACTAAGGTCGATTTTCATTTTGCGTCTTTCATTCATGATTAAAATAAGGTTATGTTTTTTGAGGTTAGTTTTTTGTTTATATCTTGTGTAATGTTTTATTACTATGTTAGGTTATATTGTTAATTATTTGCATTGGCAAGAGAAAGTTGTGTGAGTGTTTCACACAGATTTTTTTTGTTTCAAAAATGTTTTGATTTGTCATATTATGTACTATATTTGCTCGTGATATTAAACTTTATTTATTTATATAGCAATAAAACACTTTTAAATGGTTTTATTTTATATCTTATTTTTAACACGTGAACAGTTTTTCTTTCCGGACCAACTTTAGTTTTTCCTCTTTATTATCAAATTGTACAATCTCAGGTTGATTCTCTTTTCATTTCCTAGGTCCTTTGACAAAACCTTAAATCGAGAGAAAAAGGTTTTCTTCACTTGTTTAACTACTTGATAGAAGTGGTGGAAAAGTACAGACCGAATAAAAAGAAAATTTCTCCCTTAAATTGCACTCTAGCTAATACAGTGTTACTTTACTTCTCTCTAGTCCAGTCGATTGAGATTTCATTTTTTTTCTACTGTTGCACTAGAAACGTCGCCCGTACTAACACCGGGTTTATTACCAGCACCGGTTGTAATATCTAAAATATTTTCCGTCAATTTTCAACCACCACAAGTTGCACGAGGGTGGTTCAGAAAGTAACCTCCGTTTGGCTGTAAATAAAATAAACTTGAATAGAAAAAAATATTCCATTGTGTTGTTGTGTTGTTTAGGTGATCAGCTGAAAGGCTGGTTTGAACCTGTAGAGGTTTTACTAAGTAAAAACGAGGAGTGAGGTGGTTTACCATTGCCTTCCTCACTAAGTGGATAAATACGCTTATCAGCATGCTGGGCCCTCCGAAAAGCACAAATTTTCCACTCTGCAAACGACACCTTCACTTCATTCACCACAGGGTCTGGTTGTTTAATGAAATTCATTACTTTCAGAGGAGATAACTCTGATTAGTGTCTTTTACACCTCTACCCCTTCTGTTCTCAAATTATTCAGTCATTTAATTGGCTGACCATGTGATAAGAAACAGAACTATTTATTTTAGCCCTGCAACGAGCAGATTGAGTGTAAATAATTTGACACTCCACCTGTCTGTTACGGGCACTTTCATTGTATACATCTTAAAATCTGCCCATAATAGACAGATGGAGTGTCAAATAATTTACAGTCAATCTGTTCGTTGCAGGGCTAAAATAAATAGTTTCTTTCTTATCACATAGTCAGCCAAATAAATGACTGAATTATTTAAAGGGAGCTTGTTCGATGGTTTTAACTCAAAATTTCGATTTTTTTTTTATGTTTTTCCAAAGGTTAGGCCTAGATCTACCAGACAAACATTAAATTACGACAAAAAAAAATATGTTCTTATGAAAAAATTAAGTTTTATCAGGTTTACACAGAAAAATTATCATGTTACGCAGAACGAATATTTTTTACTGCTCGTTTAGTGCAAAGAGAATTTTAGTTTTTAAAATATCTTTCTTTATTTTAATTCCTAATATGTGTACGTTGCAATCTGTTCAATTCAGAACAATAAGCAACCCCGTGACCCAATGAAATGAGGATGATGTGTATGACGTATAAATGAGGTGTAGTCTTGTACAGACCCAGGCCGACTATTCCTGAGAGAGTACGGTTAATTAAACCCCAACCATCAAAGTACACCGGTAACCACTGTCTAGTATTCAAATCCGTATAAAAGTAACTACCTTTACTAGGATTCGAACCAGGAACCTTCGTCTCCGAAAATCAGCTGTTTAACAGTTGATTTTGGCGACGACTTTACCTCTAGACCAACCCGGTGGGTTCAAAAAAATATCTACATCATGGTTTTTAATAATCTCAGCTGTTGATTCAGCTTTCTAAACAATTGTTGATGGGAAATTTAATTTTTACTTTCTCTTGCCTATATGAATATACAGGGTGATACATGACGTTCTCCCCCCACTTCTACAGCACATTGTACTAGTAAAAATAATGAAAAAATGTTATATAAACATAGGTCCGAAAACGCTTCGTTAGCGAGTTACAGCTAGCGAAAGATTTCGCCTGAATTCCTGGGCAAAGAGTAAAATAAAGCCATACTGAACTTTTGGAAAGGTTAATTAAGTAAGAAATGTCGTGGATTCTTATGTAATTTTACCTGATAAAGCTAATAAAATAGGTTTCAGAACTGTACCTGTAGTAGTTTTTGAGGGATTCACGGTTAAATGCAAAAAATTGGGGCACGAAACAATGTTTTTTTAAGTTTCATGTACAATAACTTTGTTAAATTGGTAATAAATACATAAAATCAACAAACATTAATTGTAGAGAATTTAATTCTGAGAAAATTGATATAATCAAAGTCTAAAATAAAACAGAAATAAGTATCAAAAAATCGATTTTATTCAGTATAATACATTACTAGTTTTAAGCAAAATTAATCAGGTTGGGCCAACCGTACGCACCTTTTTATAATAGATGTTCGAAAATGAGGCCATCATTATCAATACATTTTGCAGCACGTTTGTGTATTGCTTTTGTTGCGTTTCTTAATTTTTCAGGGCTTCCCTGTATCTGCACAGCCGAATCCATAATACGGGCAATTAATTCATCACGAGAATTCACTTTTGTCTTGTATACAATGTCTTTCATCCATCCCCAGATGCAATAATCCAATGGAGATAGATCTGGGGATCTTGGTGGCCAAGGGTGAGGCCCTCTACGACCAATCCAGTGTCCAGGAAATTGATGATTTAAATAAGCAGAAACGGCACGTGAAAAGTGGGGAGGTGCTCCGTCATGCTGGAAGTACAAATTTTGTCTGAGACGTAAAGGAACATTCTCTAACAGCTGCGGCAACTCTTCTTGAAGGAAATGCAAATACAACTCAGCATTTAGGCGTCCAGGTAATATGAAAGGTCCAATCAGCCGATTGTGCAAAAGGCCACACCAGACATTGACGCTAAATCGGTGTTGAAAGTTCTGTTCCACTACCTCATGTGGATTTTCTTCTGCCCATGAGTGTTCATTGTGCAAGTTATTGACACCATCCCGAGTGAATTGTGCCTCATCCGTAAACAAAATACGCTTGTAGAGTTGATTATTAATATTCAAAAAGTTGCAAAACTCCAAGCGAAGCGGACCATCCCCTGGCTGTAGATGTTGAACCTTTTGTTTATGAAACGGATAAAATTTGTTTCGATTTAGTGACCTCCACACCGTTGACTGCGAAACTCCTATCCGCCTAGAAATACGTCGTGTACTTACACCTGGACTGCGATGAACAGCATTAATAACAATATCATCATCAAGTTGGACAGCTCGTTCATAATTGGTTCTAGTACTTGGTAGTGATCCTGTTTCCCGAAGAGTACGAAAAGTTCCTGAAATTGTTTTGGTATCTGGAATCCTCCTATTAGGGTAACGTAGTTCATATTCTACTACAGCAGCTCTAGCATTACCATTACAGTAACCCAAAATAAAAACCATATCAGCGTATTCCTCTGATGTAAATAAGTAAGGCATTTTTTCGCTGAATAAACAATCGAATTATAACTCACAAAAAAATTGCATTTAATAACACGATTCACAGAACCCGATCTCCTGCTGTAGCTTGCAAAACACCACTAATACACAGTTCTAACGTAACAGTACAGAATACCATTGTTGATCAGCTGTTATTCGTGCGTTACCAACTTAGAAATTAATAAAACAAAAAACTGCATTTCGATTATTAGTAAACAATAATTGGAAAATGTTTGCTTCATTTATTTTCGAACATTTAATGTAAATTTTTATTTAAAAAAAAAATACAACGTAATAAAACATGATATTTTTATTTACAAACAAATTTATTTAACAGTTCATCTTGTTTTCTCAATTTATCTCATCATTAAGGAACAAACATTTTGTTTTTGTTTTATTTTAACTAAATACCGTACGGTATTTCTTTACAGATAGTAATGTATTATACTGAATAAAATCGATTTTTTGATACTTATTTCTGTTTTATTTTAGACTTTGATTATATCAATTTTCTCAGAATTAAATTCTCTACAATTAATGTTTGTTGATTTTATGTATTTATTACCAATTTAACAAAGTTATTGTACATGAAACTTAAAAAAACATTGTTTCGTGCCCCAATTTTTTGCATTTAACCGTGAATCCCTCAAAAACTACTACAGGTACAGTTCTGAAACCTATTTTATTAGCTTTATCAGGTAAAATTACATAAGAATCCACGACATTTCTTACTTAATTAACCTTTCCAAAAGTTCAGTATGGCTTTATTTTACTCTTTGCCCAGGAATTCAGGCGAAATCTTTCGCTAGCTGTAACTCGCTAACGAAGCGTTTTCGGACCTATGTTTATATAACATTTTTTCATTATTTTTACTAGTACAATGTGCTGTAGAAGTGGGGGGAGAACTTCATGAATCACCCTGTATAGGAAGGAAAGTATTGTTTTCATGTCGATTTTTCGAAATCGAGTTTTCACCGGATCTATACGTTTTCAGACCCCCTGAACCCAAAAACCATGTTTTTAGCGATTGGTCTGTGTGTGTGTCTGTGTGTGTGTGTGTGTGTGTGTGTGTGTGTGTGTGTGTGTGTGTCTGTGTCTGTGTGTCTGTGTGTGAACAGAATATCTCAAGAACGGAACATCGTACGAACTTGAAACTTGAAACTTAAGTTACATACCACTACCGAACGCGACACGAACATTTTCATCAAAATCGGTCAACCGGAAGTAGTAGTTTATTCGTATAATTTTTCAGTTTTTTGCGATTTTCTCAAAAACTGGTCCTACGATTTTTTTTAAAATCGCCTATTTTACTCAATTTTTTATTCTCTACAAGATAGGGTAGGCGCCATGTTTGCTGAAATTCTCGGTGAGGCTGTTTTCACGTAAAAACGTTGTTTTTTTAAGATTACGGCTTTATTATAAATTTTAGCGCAAAAACTTATATAATAAAAGTTGTAGAGAATTTAAAAACCTACAACTTCTGTTTCAAACATTTTTTTGTATAACGCTTAGTTTAGCGGTAATTTGCGATTTTCTGTTTTTTTTCTCACGAAAACGTGAGAAAAATCGATTTTTTTAACATTTCGGTCTTAGTATGCATTTTACGACAAAAGTGTATATAATTAAATTTATAGAAAATTAAAAGATCTGCAACTTTTGTTTAGAGCATTTTTCTCTACAGAGCCTAGTTTAGCGTGAAAGCGTGATTTTCCGTATTTTTAAGCCAAACTGAGTTCGATTGTCATTTTGCGTTATTCACTCATGATTAAAAAAAGGTTATGTTTTTGAGGTTAGTTTTTGTTCATTTCTAATGTTTTAATACTAATGTTAGGTTTATTGTTAATTATTTGCATTGGCAAGAGAAAGTTGTGTGAGTGTTTCACACCAAATTTTTTGTGTAAATTTTGTTTTTGATTTGTGCCTTCGTGTTTCTTACCTTTTCCCGTAAATTTAGATTTTTAACGCTAAGATACATTTTACACAGAGACCAATAAACCTACCGGGGTGAAATTTTTACCAGTTTAATTATCTTGTATAGCCACATATACCGACATTTTTATTACTCCCTCAGGTGCTGCAAACATTATTAATACGCAAAACACGTGGAAAACAATTTGCAAAAATTTTGTTATTCGTAAATTTAAAAAATAAATAGTATGGTCCAAAGATTAAATTGAAAAAATATCTGTAGCTCGAGAAGAAACCCGACAACTAAAGTGTATAACGTTTAATTTCCCTATCTTTTATGGAATATCCTATGAAAAATTTACCTAAAAATAGCAAATTTAACATTAACGGGATACAAAGTACAGTCTCCCTTTATGAACAGAATTGGTAGAAGTGTAAAAGACACTAATGAGAGTTATCCCCTCTGAGACTAATGAATTTTATTATACAGCCAGACCCTGTGGTAAATGATGTGAAGGTGTCATTGCAGAGTGGAAAATTATGTGCTTTTCAGAGGGCCCAGCATGCTGATAAGCGTACTTTTCCACTCAGTGAGGAAGGCACTAGTAAAGCAACTTACACCTCGTTTTACTCAGTAAAACCTCCACAGGTTCAAACCAGCCTTTCGACTGATGACCAAAACAACATCTTAACTATTCAGAACTACAAAATTTTAAAAATTTACTAAAAAATCATCACCTAGAAACTTATTTAAGGGGAGTTCATACGGCGTATCTCACCATTGTTAAATAAGCAGACTTTGAGACCCATTATCTCAGTAACTATTAATATTTTAAAGCTATAACTTTGACGGATTATTTATGAATACAAGAAGAGGCCACTACTGATCCGCACTCATTAAAATAACACAACTTTTAAAAAAGTTAGGAATTTTTTTCTGACGGGGACAAATTTTTACTTTCTCTTGCCTATATGAATATATAGGAAGGAAAGTATTGTTTTCATGTCGATTTTAAGAAATCGAGTTTTCACCGGATCTATACGTTTTCAGACCCCCTGAACCCAAAAAACATGTTTTTAGCGATTGGTCTGTGTGTGTGTGTGGGTGTGTGTGTGTGTGTGTGTGTGTGTCTGTGTGTGTGTGTGTGTGTGTGTGTGTCTGTGTGTGAACAGAATATCTCAAGAACGGAACATCGTACGAACTTGAAACTTGAAACTTAAGTTACGTACCACTACCGGACTCGACACGAACATTTTAATAAAAATCGGTCAACCGGAAGTGGTAGTTTATTCGTGTAATTTTTCAGTTTTTTGCGATTTTCTCAAAAACTGGTCCTACGATTTTTTTAAAAATCGCCTGGTTTACTCAATTTTTTATTCTCTACAAGATAGGGTAGGCGCCATGTTTGCTGAAATTCTCGGTGAGGCTGTTTTCACGTAAAAACGTTGTTTTTTTAAGATTACGGCTTTAATATAAATTTTAGCGCAAACATTTATATAATAAAAGTTGTAGAGAATTTAAAAACCTACAACTTCTGTTTCAAACATTTTTTTGTATAACGCTTAGTTTAGCGGTAATTAACGATTTTCTGTTTTTTTTTTTCACGAAAATGTGTGAAAAATTGATTTTTTTAAGATTTCGGCCTTAGTATGCATTTTACGACAAAAGTGTATATAATTTAATTTATAGAACATTAAAAGATCTACAACTTTTATTTAAAGCATTTTTCTCTACAGAGCCTAGTTTAGAGAGAAAGAGTGATTTTCCGTATTTCTAAGCCAAACTGAGGTTGATTTTCATTTTGCATCATTCACTCATGATTAAAATAAGGTTATGTTTTTGAGGTTAGTTTTTTGTTTATTTCTAATATTTTATTAATAATGTTAGGTTTATTGTTAATTATTTGCATTGGCAAGAGAAAGTTGTGTGAGTGTTTCACACCAGATTTTTTCATAAAATTTCACATGTACAGTGCTGAATGAGGATCCACAGTACCACTATAACCTACTGAAGACACAGTAAAAAATTCATTCATTTATGTTCAGTGGTTTCTAACAAAATGGATCTTTTGTAAGAAATTACATGTTTACAAATAAAACTAAATAATATTCAGACATAATAAACACAAAATAACACCCGACAAAATTAATTTTTCCCTTTTCAACCACTATACAAAATCAATATTATAACATACAACTGTCAAAACATAACCTATAAATAAAATAGAAAACAAGGAAAAATGACGTCTTCTTCATTTTCAGACATAAATAACTAAGTCTGAAAATTTCACTGTCCAAAATTCCGAATCCCCAGACATATTGTAGAAAATATATTTAAAATATATCATGAGATCATATACATATAAATTATATACCAAAATAAACAGAAAATTCCAAATATTAATATTCGATAAAAAACAAAAATTTGATTGTGGAATCGAATTTTCGGTATAAACTCCCGTTAAAAACACCTTTTATAATCCTGTACCATTTTATGACTAAAACAACCGCCGGGCGGTATCTTAGCGACCGGGAGTCCATCTTCTTCTCATGTCCCACCAATACGCAAGTACACTTGCGTTCGGCACGGCATTTTTTCATTAGTTACAAAAATTCATTTCATCATTCACCGTCTGCATTAGCAGTAAATGCAGAACAGTCGGACGTTCAACAAAAAAAAAAAAAAAAAAAACATCAAAAGAGGCAGTACCTTCGAACAGGACATGTTTTTACCATCTAACTATTCTAAAATAAAAGATTTTAAAAATTTACTTAAAACTCATCACCTAGAAACCTATAAAGACACTATTTTTATAGTCCTGTACCATTTTTATGTTTAAAACAACCGTCGGGCGTTATCTTGGCGACCGTGAGTCCATCTTGCTGTCATTTCCCACCGATGCGCAGGAAAACCAAAAGGGGCGGTACCTGTGTTCTAGACATACGTTTACTATCTAACTAATCTAAAATACGGGATTTTAAAAATTTACTTTAAACTCATCACCTTGTAACTGATAAAAACAATATGTTTATATTCCTTACTGTTTTTATGTTTAAAACAACCGTCGGGCGTTGTCTTGGCGACCAGGAGTCTATCTTGGTGTCATGTCCCACCGATGCGTAGGAACACCAAAAGGGGCGGTACTTGATTTCTAGACATACGTTTACTATCTAACTATTCTAAAATACGAGATTTTAAAAATTTACTTAAAACTCATCACCTAAAAACCAATAAAGACACTATTTTTATTATCCTGTACCATTTTTATGTCTAAAACAACCGTCGAGCGTTGTCTTGGCGACCAGGAGTCTATCTTGGTGTCATGTCCCACCGATGCGCAGGAACACCAAAAGGGGCGGTACTTGAGTTCTAGACATACGTTTAATATCTAACTATTCTACAATACGAGATTTTAAAAATTTACTTAAAACTCATCACCTAAAAACCAATAAAGACACTATTTTTATTATCCTGTACCATTTTTATGTTTAAAACAACCGTCGGGCGTTGTCTTGGCGACCGGGAGTCCATCTTGCTGTCATGTCCCACCGATGCGCAGGAACACCAAAAGGGGCGGTACCTGCATTCTTGACATACGTTTACTATCTAACTATTCTACAATACGAGATTTTAAAAATTTACTTAAAACTCATCACCTAAAAACCAATAAAGACACTATTTTTATTATCCTGTACCATTTTTATGTCTAAAACAACCGTCGAGCGTTGTCTTGGCGACCAGGAGTCTATCTTGGTGTCATGTCCCACCGATGCGCAGGAACACCAAAAGGCGCGGTACTTGATTTCTAGACATACGTTTACTATCTAACTATTCTAAAATACGAGATTTTAAAAATTTACTTAAAACTCTTCACCTGGAAACCTATAAAGTTACTATATTTATGGTCCTGTACCATTTTTATGTTTAAAACAACCGTCGGGCGTTGTCGTGGCGACCGTGAGTCCATCTTGCTGTCATGTCCAACCGATGCGCAGGAACATCAAAAGAGGCGGTACCTGCGTTCTAGACATACGTTTACTATCTAACTATTCTACAATACGAGATTTTAAAAGTTTACTTAAAACTCGTCACCTAGAAACCTATAAAGACACTATTTTTATAGTCCTGTACCATTTATTATGTTTAAAACAACCGCCGGGCGATGTCTTGTCGACCGGGAGTCCATCTTGCTGTCATGTCCCACCGATGCGCAGGAACACCAAAAGGGGCGGTACCTGCGTTCTAGACATACGTTTACTATCTAACTATTCTAAAATAAGAGATATTAAAAATTTACTTAAAACTCATCACCTGGAAACCTATAAAGATACTATATTTATGGTCCTGTACCATTTTTATGTTTAAAACAACCGTCGGGCGTTGTCGTGGCGACCGTGAGTCCATCTTGCTGTCATGTCCAACCGATGCGCAGGAACATCAAAAGGGGCGGTACCTGCGTTATAGACATACGTTTACTATCTAACTATTCTACAATACGAGATTTTAAAAATTTACTTAAAACTCATCACCTGGAAACCTATAAAGATACTATATTTATGGTCCTGTACCATTTTTATGTTTAAAACAACCGTCGGGCGTTGTCTTGGCGACCGGGAGTCCATCTTGCTGTCATTTCCCACCGATGCGCAGGAACACAAATAGGGGCGGTACCTGCGTTCTAGACATACGTATACCATCTAACTATTCTACAATACGAGATTTTAAAAATGTACATAAAACTCATCACCTAAAAACCAATAAAGACACGATTTTTATAGTCCTGTACCATTTTTATTTTTAAAACAACCGTCGGGCGTTGTCTTGGCGACCGGGAGTCCATCTTACTGTCATGTCCCACCGATGCGCAGGAACACCAAAAGGGGCGGTACTTGAGTTCTAGACATACGTATACTATCTAACTATTCTACAATACGAGATTTTGAAAATGTACATAAAACTCATCACCTAAAAACCAATAAAGACACTATTTTCATTATCCTGTACCATTTTTATGTCTAAAACAACCGTCGAGCGTTGTCTTGGCGACCAGGAGTCTATCTTGGTGTCATGTCCCACCGATGCGCAGGAACACCAAAAGGGGCGGTACTTGATTTCTAGACATACATTTACTATCTAACTTTTCTAAAATACGAGATTTTAAAAATTTACTTAAAACTCATCACCTGGAAACCTATAAAGTTACTATATTTATGGTCCTGTACCATTTTTATGTTTAAAACAACCGTCGGGCGTTGTCGTGGCGACCGTGAGTCCATCTTGCTGTCATGTCCAACTGATGCGCAGGAACATCAAAAGAGGCGGTACCTGCGTTCTAGACATACGTTTACTATCTAACTATTCTACAATACGAGATTTTAAAAGTTTACTTAAAACTCGTCACCTAGAAACCTATAAAGACACTATTTTTATAGTCCTGTACCATTTATTATGTTTAAAACAACCGCCGGGCGATGTCTTGTCGACCGGGAGTCCATCTTGCTGTCATGTCCCACCGATGCGCAAGAACACCAAAAGAGGCGATACCTGCGTTTTAGACATACGTTTACTATCTAACTATTCTAAAATACGAGATTTTAAAAATTTACTTAAAACTCGTCACCTAGAAACCTATAAAGACACTATTTTTTAGTCCTTTACCATTTTTATGTTTAAAACAACCGCTGGGCGTTATCTTGGCGACCGGCAGTCCATCTTGCTGTCATGTCCCACCGATGCGCAAGTACACCAAAAGGGGCGGTATCTGCGTACTTAACATACTTTTACTATCTACCTATTCAGAAATATGCGAATTTAAAAATTTACTTAGACTCATCGCCCAGAAAGGTAATTAAAAACACTATTTTTATAGTCCTCTACCATTTTTATGTTTAAAACAACCGTCGGGCGTTGTCGTGGCGACCGTGAGTCCATCTTGCTGTCATGTCCAACTGATGCGCAGGAACATCAAAAGAGGCGGTACCTGCGTTCTAGACATACGTTTACTATCTAACTATTCTACAATACGAGATTTTAAAAGTTTACTTAAAACTCGTCACCTAGAAACCTATAAAGACACTATTTTTATAGTCCTGTACCATTTATTATGTTTAAAACAACCGCCGGGCGATGTCTTGTCGACCGGGAGTCCATCTTGCTGTCATGTCCCACCGATGCGCAAGAACACCAAAAGAGGCGATACCTGCGTTTTAGACATACGTTTACTATCTAACTATTCTAAAATACGAGATTTTAAAAATTTACTTAAAACTCGTCACCTAGAAACCTATAAAGACACTATTTTTTAGTCCTTTACCATTTTTATGTTTAAAACAACCGCTGGGCGTTATCTTGGCGACCGGCAGTCCATCTTGCTGTCATGTCCCACCGATGCGCAAGTACACCAAAAGGGGCGGTATCTGCGTACTTAACATACTTTTACTATCTACCTATTCAGAAATATGCGAATTTAAAAATTTACTTAGACTCATCGCCCAGAAAGCTAATTAAAAACACTATTTTTATAGTCCTCTACCATTTTTATGTTTATAACAACCTTCGGGCGTTGTCTTGGCGACCGGGAGTCCATCTTGCTGTCATGTCCCACCGATGCGCAGGAACACCAATAGGGGCGGTACCTGCGTTCTAGACATACGTTTACTATCTAACTATTCTAAAATACGAGATTTTAAAAGTTTACTTAAAACTCATCACCTAGGATCCTATAAAGACGTTTTTTTTGTAGTGATGTACCATTTTTATGTTTAAAACAACCGCCGGGCGTTATCTTGGCGACCGGGAGTCCATCTTGCTGTCATGTCCCACCGATGCGCAAGTACACCAAAAGGGGCGGTATCTGCGTACTAAACATACTTTTACTATCTACCTATTCAGAAATATGCGAATTTAAAAATTTACTTAGACTCATCGCCCAGAAAGCTAAATAAAAACACTTTTTATAGTCGTGTACTATTTTAAAGATTAAAACAACAACTAAAGTTTATCTTTGCGATCGAGAGTCTAAAATATGCGTTTTAGCGCAAAAATGTATATGATTAATGTTGTAGAGAATTTTACATCCTACAACTTTTATTTCAAACTTTGTTTGTATAGGCCCTAACGCTTAGTTTAGCGGTAATTAGCGATTTTCTGTTATTTTTCTCTCGAAAACGTGTGAAAAATCTATTTTTTTTTTAATTTCGGCCTTAGCATGAATTTTACGACAAAAGTATATAAAATAATCAAATTTATAGAAAATTAAAAGATTTATAACTTTTATTTAAAGCATTTTTCTCTATAGAGCCTAGTTTAACGTGAAAGAGTTATTTTCGGTATTTTTAAGCCAAACTGAGGTTGATTTTTTTTTCGTCTTTCACTCATGATTTAAATTAGGTTATGTATATTGAGGTTAGTTTTTGTGTATTTCTAATGTTTTTTTATTACTAATGTTAGATTATATTGTTAATTATTTGCACTGGCAAGAGAAAGTTGTGTGAGTGTTTCACATCAGATTTTTTTATATACCTATTTTTATGAAACAAAACACCTTAGAATTGGCCTACTTCGGTTTACTCGTGGTTACTCTGTATAATAAAGTACGTTTCTTTTGCAAGGTTTTTTATTTGCTGCCAAACGGAGGTTGCTTTCCGAACCGCCTTCGTATTAGGGTAACACACATGCAAAGATTTTAAAAAAACAACTGTTTTGGCTTCAGGGAGTCATGAATGTGAAGATCAGTTGAAATCCAGTTATTAAAGATTTTACTCAATGTTTCAGTAGAATACTTACTAGAAAATATTGTACGTAGTAAATATTTTTTTATTTCTTTATATTTCGAAGCCGATGAAACTTTTCTTTCTCTCGTTTTCTATTTTTATATTTAGAAAAATGCCTCATTAAATTACAGCCGAAAGCGGTTTCAGGTAAGTAGATTCAATTCTACATTTTATTTGAAAAAAATCTACTTCAACATTTTCTAAAAAACTTTTCTATAATAAATGTATTTATTTTTTTATTTTTGAAAATAATAAAAAGAAATAATTTAAAAACATTTTAATTATGGTTTTTTTGTAAAAATAATAATTATGTTTTCATTTACTTTATGTTTAATTAAAGAAAGATATTTTTTCTATTAACTATAACAGTATACAAAGCCATTAGGTGAAAAATCTTGTGTGAACACTCACACAACTTTATCTTACCAATGTACATATAATAATCTATACAGGGTGATTCACGAAGATATGCAGAAACTTTAGGAGCTCATTTTACATGTAAAAATAATGAAAAAAGTTTATATAAACATGGGTCCGGAAATGCTTCGTTGCCGAGTTACGGTTAGCGAAAGTTTCGCCCGGATTTCAGCTCACCAGGTGAAATGAGGTATTTCTGGAATTCTGGTAAGGTAAATTAAGGGGCGAATTCAATCGTTTCTTATGGTTTTTGATCTGATAAATTGGATAAAACCGGTCCCAGAACTGCAAGTTAAATAGTTTTTAAGAAAACCAGTGTCAAATGCAAAAAATGGAGTGAAAATCACATTTTTTTTATCTTTGGGCAAGAATAACGTTGTTATTTCACCAAGAAACAGTTAAAATTTTTGAATAAAACATGTAGAAAATTTTATTCTGAACAAACCGGTGTAAATTAAGTACACAGAAAGCGAATAGATGTTTGATTAAATGAATTTTTATTCATAAGAGTACAAAGTAAAATTAACCGGAAAAACTAAGATGAAAAAATGTGTTTTTTTTCACTCCATATTTTGCATTTGACACTGGTTTTCTCAAAAACTATTTAACTTACAGTTCTGGGACCTGTTTTATTAAATTTATCAGGTCAAAAACCATAAGAAATGATTGAATTCGACCCTTAACCTACCTTATTAGAATTTCAGGAAGACTTCATTTCACCTGGTGAGCTGAAATCCGGGGGAAATCTTTCGCTAGCCGTAACTCGGTAACGAAGCATTTCCGGACCCATGTTTATATGAACTTTTTTCATTATTTTTACATGTACAATGAGCTCTCAAAGTTTCTGCATATCTTCGTGAATCACCCTGTATAACCCACGTGTGTTTAATCATAAGTTAATAATGTAACATGAAAAACATAACCTAATTTTAATCATGAGTGAATTACGCAAAATGAAAATCAATCTCTGTTCGACTTAAGGATACGGGAAATCACTATACAACTAAACTAGGCTTTATTGAAGTAATTGCTAGAAATAAAAGTTGAAGATTTCTTTTATTTCGTATAGTTTAACTTTAGTTATTTTCGTCGTAAATGCTTAATTTTTTTAATTCCTAATGTGTGTACGTTGCAATCTGTTCAATTCAGAACAATGAGCAACCCCTTGACCCAATGAGATAAGGATGATATGTATGACGTGTAAATGAGATGTAGTTTTGCACAGACTCAGGCCAACCATTCCTGAGTTAGTATGGTTAATTGAATCCCAACCATCAAAGTACACCGGTAACCACTGTCTAGTATTCAAATCGGTATAAAAGTAACTACCTTTACTAGCATTTGAACCACGAACCTTTGTCTCCGAAAATCAGCTGTTAAACAGCTGATTTTGGCGACGACTTTACCTCTAGACCAACCCGGTGGGTTAAATGCTTACTAAGGCCGCAATATTTAAAAATACCTTTGATTTTGATAAAAAAATACAGAAAATCACTGTTATTGTCGCTGTAGTGGTTAGAGCAACTGGCTTCTATGCAGGGGTCCCGGGTTCGATTCCCGGTCAGGTCTGGCATTTTTTCATCACTCATTTTTATCTATCACCCTTCTCACCATCTGCATTAACAGTAATTGCAAAACAGTCGGACGTTAAACCAAAAAAAAATTATTTGTCGCTTAACTAAGGGTTGTACAAAAATATATTTTAAATAAAACTGGTTGAGGTTTTATTGTTCTACAACTTTAATTATAAATTTTTTGCTCTAAAATTGCAGCATTAAGGCCGCAATCTATAAACCATTTGTTACCACTATAGAACAACCCCCAAAAATTTCAGCGGGCCTATCTAGTTTCTCACCCTGTCTAGTAGAGCATAAGACATAATAATTATTATTAATAATTATTTCCCATATACAGGGCGTTCTGAAAAAGGGTTTCAAGAATCCAGGGCGTGATTCCCCATAACAAAAGAAAAAAAAGTTCAAATTAACATAGGTCCGAAAATCATTAGTAACCGAGTTATACAGGGTGAAAGATTTCGTCAGAATTTCAGTTACCCCGTTGAAACGAAGCCCTACAGATATTTGTTGGGCGTTAAATTAGGCATATATTTTACCGTATCGTATGTAAAATGAACAGAAAAATTGAACAAACAGGTTTCAGACCTGTATCTGCAGTAATTTTTAAGATATCTGATGAAATACGCAAAACTTGGTCCCGAAAAACAAGCTCGTTTAGGTTTGAAGCAGATGAACTTTGTTAAATGGATTTTAAACACAAGAAATTCTTATACAAAACTTGTAGAGAATTTAATTCTGAAGAGATTGATGTAAAATAAGTCAATAATAGACAAACGCAATTTTAAAAAAAAAATTTTTTTAATTAAATAAAAAAAACGCATTAAAAATAGACAAAATCTATTAAACTCTTTACTTACTTAATAAAACTGTTACTTTTTTGATGTACGATAATTTATGGTTGTTAAAAATGTTTATTGATAAAAATAAACGGTAAGCAACTCATTAATTTATTTTAATACAAGTGTTTTCTTTTAAGTACTTATTACAAGTAATACCACTAAGTTTATACTAAGTTAATACTAAGTAATAATAAGTTTCAAGTTCGTACAAAGTTCCGTTATTGAGATATTCTCTTCACACACACGCGTGCGCGCGCGCACGCACAAACGCACACACACATACAGATTAATCGCTAAAAACATGTGTTTTGGGTTCAGGGGGTCTGTTTAGGTGTAGATCCAGTGAAGAGTGGATTTGTTAAAATCGACATGAAAACAATACTTTCCTTCCTATATATTCATATAAGCAAGAGAAAGTAAAAATTATTTCACACACGCGCGCGCGCGCGTGCACACACACACACACACAGATTAATCGCTAAAAACATGTTTTTTTGGGTTCAGGGGGTCTGTTTAGGTGTAGATCCGGTGAAGAGTGGATTTGTTAAAATCGACATGAAAACAATACTTTTCTTCCTATTTATTCATATAAGCAAGAGAAAGTAAAAATGATTTCACATATTTCACGTGCGAAGCCGCGCGGTTTATGCTTTTATGCTAGTATTTACATATAGGGCAAGAAAAAGAGTAAAAAGAATATCACGTAACAGTATTATAATGATACGGTGATATCTTGAAACGTAGGTTGCTATTACCTATTAGAAAAGACGGAATAATAAATTGTGATATTTGTCATATTTTAGTTATAGACACAATATTTTTCAAACTGAAATTACTTCTTCTTATAATAATATTATTATACTGTATTCACATATAGATAACATTTCATTCCGATATGATAGGAAGAAAATATACTGTCTCGAGTAAGGAAAATCATTAATCGTTGAAATGAGATTACTTTAACTTATGGATAACTCTTATTTGTCACTCTTATTTGAATCGGTTAGAATGATGATCTTTTTAACATGATGTATCCATTTTATAAACTATTTTTTAATCTGAAAAATCTGGTGTGAAACACTCACATAACTTTCTCTTGCCAGTGCAAATAATTAACAATAAGCCTGACATTAGTAATAAATAATTAGAAATAAACAAAAAACTAACATCAATAAACATAACCTAATTTTAATCATATATGAAAGACGCAAAATGAAAATCGATCGGTTTGCCTTAAAAATACGGAAAATCACTCTTTCACACTAAACTAGGCTCTGTAGAGAAAGATGCTTTAAATAAAGGTTGTAGATCTTTTAATTTCCTATAAATTTTATTATGTCACTTTTGTCGTAAAATGCATAAGACATTTTTCTTAGCAATGCTAAGGCCGAAATCTTTAAAAAATCGATTTTTCACACGTTTTTGTGAGAAAAAACAGAAAATTGCTTATTACCGCTAAACTAAGCGTTATACAAAAAAATGTTTGCAATAAGAGTTGTAGAATTTTAAATTCTCAAAATTCAAAAAAAAAAATTTAATTCAAAAAAAAACTCAGGAGCTGATGACACCATACGAAGAAGTCCACAAGGAGTTTGAAAAGAAGAAAAAGCAAACAGCCATAACTAACTATTTTAACACAACTTAAATGTTTTATGCGTACATTACTGTATTTATTAAATGTATTCATAGATTATAATAATGGTAAAATGTTCCTAAAACTATTAAACACTTAAAACGACTACAGGACTTTACCTTTAGAACCTAACTCCCATCTTTTCGTTCATGTAAGGTATTATTATCCGCGGTTTTACTAACTGCGGTAACCCTCCGGAGTGCAACCCCCGCGGATAACGAGGGATTACTGCATTGGCAACGTTGCTGGTAAGTCATTGGCTAGCTATGATTTTACTTTCTCTTGCCTATATGAATATATAGGAAGGAAAGTATTGTTTTCATGTCGATTTTAAGAAATCGAGTTTTCACCGGATCTATACGTTTTCAGACCCCCTGAACCCACACAAACATGTTTTTAGCGATTGGTCTGTGTGTGTGTCTGTGTCTCTCTCTGTGTGTGTGTGTGTGTGTGTGTGTGTGTGTGTGTGCGTGCGCGTGTGAACAGAATATCTCAAGAACGGAACATCGTACGAACTTGAAACTTGAAACTTAAGTTACATACTACTACCGGACGCGACACGAACATTTTCATCAAAATCGGTCAACCGGAAGTAGTAGGTTATTCGTATAATTTTTCAGTTTTTTGCGATTTTCTCAAAAACTGGTCCTACGATTTTTTTTAAAATCGCCTATTTTACTCAATTTTTTATTCTCTACAAGAAAGGGTAGGCGCCATGTTTGCTAAAATTCTCGGTGAGGCTGTTTTCACGTAAAAACGTTGTTTTTTTTAAGATTACGGCTTTAATATAAATTTTAGCGCAAAAACTTATATAATAAAAGTTGTAGAGAATTTAAAAACCTACAACTTCTGTTTCAAACATTTTTTTGTATGACGCCTACTTTAGCAGTAATTAGCGATTTTCTGATTTTTTCTCACGAAAACGTGTGAAAAATCGATTTTTTTAAGATTTTGGCCTTAGTATGCATTTTACGACAAAAGTGTATATAACCTAATTTATAGGAAATTTAAAGATCTACAACTTTTATTTTACGTATTTTTCTCTACAGAGCCTAGTTTAGCGTGAAATAGTGATTTTCCGTATTTTTAAGCCAGACTGAGGTTGATTTTCATTTTGAGTGTTTCACTCATGATTAAAATAAGGTTATGTTTATTGAGGATAGTTTTTTGTTTATTTCTAATATTTTATTACTAATGTTAAATTATATTGTAAATTATTTGCATTGGCAAGAGAAAGTTGTGTGAGTGTTTCACACCAGATTTTTTTTTTAACGTCCGACTTTTCTGCAATTACTGCTAATGCAGACTGTGAAGGATGAAATGATTTTTTGTAACGTATAAAAATATGCTGTGCCTGAATGGGACCTATTCATAAATAAGAAAATCTGGTGTGAAACACTCACACAACTTTCTCTTGCCAATGCAAATAATTAATAATAAACCTAACATTATTAATAAAATATTAGAAATAAACAAAAACTAATCTCAAAAACATAACCTTATTTTAATCATGAGTGAATGACGCAAAATGACAATCGAACTCAGTTTGGCTTAAAAATACGGAAAATCACGCTTTCACGCTAAACTAGGCTCTGTAGAGAAAAATGCTTTAAACAAAAGTTGTAGATCTTTTAATTTTCTATAAATTTAATTATATACACTTTTGTCGTAAAATGCATACTAAGACCGAAATGTTAAAAAAATCGATTTTTCTCACGTTTTCGTGAGAAAAAAAAACAAAATCGCAAATTACCGCTAAACTAAGCGTTATACAAAAAAATGTTTGATATAAAAGTTGTAGGTTTTTAAATTCTCTACAACTTTTATTATATAAGTTTTTGCGCTAAAATTTATATTAAAGCCGTAATCTTAAAAAAACAACGTTTTTACGTGAAAACAGCCTCAAGCAGAATTTCAGCAAATATGGCGCCTACCCTATATTGTAGAGCATAAAAAATTTAGTAAACCAGTTGATTTTAAAAAAAATCGTAGGACTAGTTTTTGAGAAAATCGCAAAAAAGTGAAAAATTATACGAATAAACTACTACTTCCGGTTGACCGATTTTGATGAAAATGTTCGTGTCGGGTCCGGTAGTGATTTGTAACTTAAGTTTCAAGTTCGTACGATGTTCCGTTCTTGAGATATTCTGTTCACACACACACACACACACACACACACACACACACACACACACACACACACACACACACACAGACACACACACACAGACCAATCGCTAAAAACATGTTTGTGTGGGTTCAGGGGGTCTGAAAACGTATAGATCGGGTGAAAACTCGATTTCTTTAAAATCGACATGAAAACAATACTTTCCTTCCTATATATTCATATAGGCAAGAGAAAGTAATAAAACAATTTTCTCTATAGTCGATCTACTTACTGTAAGAGTACTCCGGGCGAGGGAAGCCCCTACAGGTTGTAAACGAATGTTTTACACTAGTTGGCGCGTATCTACCTCTCCGCCTGACAAAATAATCTTCCACTACGTTCCATCATAAAAATATTATCTACATCCTGCTAAAATAAACATTATCCTTTAAGCGTTTTCAATTATACCGTTCAGATTACTTGTAATTATTGTAGTTTCATAAAGCGACAACTTAATTAACTATTTTAACTATTACATTTAACAAAACAATTTTTTTCTACTTTTTTATGTTTACCGCTTTTCAAAAACTCAACTCATTCATTATCAAGCATGTTAACAAAACGCAGCTTACAAAACTTTTCAATTTCAGTCTACGAAGAAAATCGAAACGGACCGATACAATACCAAAAAAAAACTGATGAATCTAAAAATGAGTTAAAACACGGGCAAGTGCAAACAGTTGCATTAAACTAGTAACAGACATTAATTTTAATGATATGAAATAAACAATCTGAAATGATAAACAACGAATCACTGGAATTATTTACTCTCCTGTTATAATTCAAGCGCATTAATCATATATTACTTATGACCAAAAATAAAAACCCACTAATCGTAAATAATAATGTAATAATAGTAAATAATGTAACGAAAAATAACAATGTAAGAGTAACAATAGTAAAAGTTGTAGTTATTAATGGTAAACTAATGTTCGATTTATAAAACATTTTCTGTTGTTGTTGTTTAGGTCAACAGCCGAAAGGCTGGTTTGAACCTCTAGAGGTTTTACTAAGTAAAACGAGGAGTGAGGTGGTTTACCATTGCCTTCCTCACTGAATGGAAAAGTATGCTTATCAGCATGCCGGGCCCTCTGAAAAGCACATATTTTCCACTCTGTAAATGACACCTTCACTTCATTCACCACAGGGTCTGGCTGTACAATGAAATTCATTACTTTCAGAAAAGATAACTCTGATTGGTGTCTTTTACACCTCTACCTCTTCTGTTCTTAAATGATTCAGTCATTTAATTGGCTGACCATGTGATAAGAAACAGAACTATTTATTTTAGCCCTGCAACGAACAAATTGAGTGTAAATAATTTGACACTCCATCTGTCTGTTATGGGCAAACATTTAAAATAAACATTTAAGCAAACATTTAAATAAAACATTTTCTAACAAATGAATTGAACGTCTTTTTATTATGCTTAGAGTGAATAAATTAGTGGTGTATGGAATTTTGTTTTTGACCAAGCTGTGCGTATTTTCAATTATTACGCATGCTCAGTTGTATTGCTGGTTGCCTACGTTGGAGAACTCTTAGCTTAGACAGACTACAGTCCAGCCTCTCTTAGTTTGCTCCTAATGTAAACAAATAATGACGTCACTGGGCATGAGCATTATATCAAAATGTGTCCAAGCTGATTAAAAAATAACAACAAAATACTTTCAAAAGTATTTAAATACAAAATACTTTCAAAAGTATTTAAATACAAAATACTTTCAAAAGTATTTAAATACAAAATACTTTCAAAAGTAATTTTACTATAAATTAAATTGTTAGGCCTACATCATATATCATGACTGATGTTTTTAGTACTTTAAGTAGTTATAATTTAAAAATCTGGTGTGAAACACTCACACAACTTTCTCTTGCCAATGCAAATAATTAACAATAAACCTAACATTAGTATTAAAACATTAGAAATGAACAAAAACTAACCTCAAAAACATAACCTTATTTTAATCATGAGTGAATGACGCAAAATGACAATCGAACTCAATTTGGCTAAAAAATACGGAAAATCACGCTTTCACGCTAAACTAGGCTCTGTAGAGAAAAATGCTCTAAATAAAAGTTGTAGATCTTTTAATTTTCTATAAATTAAATTATATACACTTTTGTCGTAAAATGCATACTAAGACCGAAATGTTAAAAAAATCGATTTTTCTCACGTTTTCGTGAGAAAAAAAACAGAAAATCGCAAATTACCGCTAAACTAAGCGTTATACAAAAAAAATGTTTGAAACAGAAGTTGTAGGTTTTTAAATTCTCTACAACTTTTATTATTTAAGTTTTTGCGCTAAAATTTATATTAAAGCCGTAATCTTAAAAAAACAACGTTTTTACGTGAAAACAGCCTCACCGAGAATTTCAGCAAACATGGCGCCTACCCTATCTTGTAGAGAATAAAAAATTGAGTAAAATAGGCGATTTTAAAAAAAATCGTAGGACCAGTTTTTGAGAAAATCGCAAAAAAGTGAAAAATTACACGAATAAACTACCACTTCCGGTTGACCGATTTTGATGAAAATGTTCGTGTCGTGTCCGGTAGTGGTATGTAACTTAAGTTTCAAGTTTCAAGTTCGTACGATGTTCCGTTCTTGAGATATTCTGTTCACACACACACACACACACGCACACACACACGCACGCACACACACACACACACGCACGCACGCACGCACACACACACACACAGACCAATCGCTAAAAACATGTTTTTTGGGTTCAGGGGGTCTGAAAACGTATAGATCCGGTGAAAACTCGATTTCGAAAAATCGACATGAAAACAATACTTTCTTTCCTATATATTCATATAGGCAAGAGAAAGTAAAAATAGTTAACTTAATAGGAATACGACATCCGTAAAGTCGGAGACTCTAGCGTGCACTGTGTAGTAGGTGGCTTTGGTTTGTTGACAGTAGGAGCAAACTAACAACGGCTGAACTATAGTTTATCCTTTGAGGCTAACGATACGCACATTATAACGATAAGTGCAGCGTGGGTGGAATTTTTACTTTCTCTTGCCTATATGAATACTTTATAGAAAGAAAAGTATTGCTTTCATGTCGAATTTTCGAAATCGAGTTTTCACCGGATCTACACGTTTTCAGACCCACTGAACCCAACAAAACATGTTTTTAGCGATGGGTGTGTGTGTGTGTGTGTGTGTGTGTGTGTGTGTGGTGTGTGTGTGTGTGTGTGTGTGTGTGTACAAAATATCTCAAGAACGGAACATCATACGAACTTGAAACTTAAGTAACATACCACTACCGGACCCGACACGAACATTTTCATCAAAATCGGTCAACCGGAAGTAATAGTTTATTCGTGTAATTTTTCACTTTTTTGCGATTCTTTCAAAAACTGGTCCTACGATTTTTTTTTTAAATCTGATTTACTAAGGTTTTTATGCTCTACAAGATAGGGTAGACGCCATGTTTGATGAAATTTTTGGTGAGGCTGTTTTCACGTAAAAAAAATTGTTTTTTAAGATTACGGATTTAATATGCATTTTAGCGCAAAAACTTATATAATAAAAGCTGTAGAGAATTTAAAATCCTGCAACTTTTATTTCAAACATTTTTTTGTATAACACTTAGTTTAGCGGTAATTATTGATTTTCTGTTTTTTTCTCACGAAAACGTGTGAAAAATCGATTTTTTTTTTTAAGATTTCGGCCTTAGAATGCATTTTACGACAAAAGTGTATATAGTAAAATTTAATAGGAAATTACAAGATCTACAACTTTTGTTTGTAACATTTTTCTCTATAGAGCCCAGTTTAGCGTGAAAGAGTTTTTTCCGTATTTTTAAGTCAAACTGAGGCTGATTTTCATTTTGCGTTTTTCAATCATGATTAAAATAAGATTATGTTTTTTAGGTTAAATTTTTGTTTATTTCTAATGTTTTATTACTAATGTTAGGTTATATTGGTCATTATTTTCATTGGCAAGAGAAAGTTTCGTGAGTTTTTCACACCAGATTTTAATTAATACGCATGCTCAATTGTATTGCTGGTTGCCTACGTTTGAGTATTTTTAGCGTAGACAGACTAGTTTATCGTTTGAGACTAACGATACGCATATTATAACGATAAGTGCAGTAACGATAAGTGGAATTTTTAGTATAAAATCTGGTGTGAAACACTCACACAACTTTCTCTTGCCAATGCAAATAATTAACAATAAACCTAACATTAGTATTAAAACATTAGAAATGAACAAAAACTAACCTCAAAAACATAACCTTATTTTAATCATGAGTGGAAGACGCAAAATGAAAATCGAACTCAATTTGGCTTAAAAAAACGGAAAATCACACTTTCACGCTAAACTAGGCTCTGTAGAGAAAAATTCTCTAAACAAAAGTTGTAGATCTTTTAATTTTCTATAACTTTATATACACTTTTGTCGTAAAATGCATACTAAGACCGAAATGTTAAAAAAAATCGATTTTTCTCACGTTTTCGTGAGAAAAAAACAGAAAATCGCAAATTACCCGCTAAACTAAGCGTCATACAAAAAAATGTTTTGAAACATAAGTTGTAGGTTTTTAAATTCTCTACAACTTTTATTATATAAGTTTTTGCGCTAAAATTTATATTAAAGCCGTAATCTTAAAAAAAACAAACGTTTTTTACGTGAAAACAGCCTCACCGAGAATTTCAGCAGACATGGCGCCTACCCTATCTTGTAGAGAATAAAAAATTGAGTAAAATAGGCGATTTTAAAAAAAATCGTAGGACCAGTTTTTGAGAAAATCGCAAAAAAACTGAAAAATTATACGAATAAACTACTACTTCCGGTTGACCGATTTTGATGAAAATGTTCGTGTCGCGTCCGGTAGTGGTATGTAACTTAAGTTTCAAGTTTCAAGTTCGTACGATGTTCCGTTCTTGAGATATTCTGTTCACACACAGACACACACACAGACACACACACACACACAGACACACACACACACACACACAACAGACACACACACAGACCAATCGCTAAAAACATGTTTTTTGGGTTCAGGGGGTCTGAAAACGTATAGATCCGGTGAAAACTCGATTTTCTTTAAAATCGACATGAAAACAATACTTTCCTTCCTATATATTCATATAGGCAAGAGAAAGTAATAATTTTATTATAAGAGGTTTTAAAGCAGTTGAAATCTTTAAGGAATAACTAACCTATTCATAAATAAGGTAAAACAATTTTCTTTATAATGAAATCAAACTGAATAAACAGTAGGCCTATAATCCCGACTCATAACATTAAAAGACTTCACTTTTCTTGTCATAACATGTCATAAGTTGAGGTGAGGTTGACATAATTCCATTAAATAAATGTAGAACGTATACGGGTATTAATTACTCACCATAAGGAGGTGCTTCAAATCAATTTCAGTCTTTCACATCTTATGATTTATGCCGAGATCACTTACTTGTCTTGTTTTGACACCTATCTCATAACGTATTAATTAATTAACCGCACTGCAGCCGCATTAATTCAATTCTAAACATATCAGAAGCCTTACAAACTTTACTAAGTTTAAACTACTGAGAAATTATTTCATCAGTAATTCTGCATAAATTACTGTTTCTTCGTTATTTCTGAATACATAAATACGTTTCATTTGAAATGTTTTGTTACGCAGGCCATTATTCAAACAGATTGATATGGTAGGTTATAAATAATCTACATGGCAACCTCATGGAAAGTTGTGTGAGTGTTTTACACCCAGATTTTTATTTTCTCTTGCCTATATGAATATATACAGGATGATTTTTTAGTCTTGTTACCCAATTGTTAATGTCTGGTAATATTTTTCTAAAAAAAAATAAATTTTGTTTTGTGACACTAAGTTGGTAGCCCTACTCAACCAGTATGGAAATGGCAGTGTGAGTTGATTCTCCTTGAGCTGTGTAAAATTTTGTGCCATTTTCGGTCGTGCTACAAACAGAATGTCTTTTATCCTAAAATAATCTCTTGTTTAAATCTGGAGGCTGAAGCTGTAGAACTAATCGTATGTGATACGGATACAATTTCAATTTTTTAGCAGCTTCCCGAGCACTCGAACATGACAAATCAACATGCGAGGAAAGTTTTTGTAAACTTTTCCATGGAGAATTGAGCAATCTTGTTTTCACATTCTCTTAACGTCATCTGTCAAGAGAGTTAGTCGACCACTACGTTTTCTGCAGCAAACAATACCTGCCTCTAAAAATCAGTTAGTTAGCCTAGAAATTGACTAGAATAGAGTGTAGGAACACCAAAAAATTTAATTTGAAATGATTCTTTTACACTCGCATACGATTTTGTAGCAAAATATTGTTCAAGAATGAAAACGCGTTGTTCTAGGGTAAAAGACATTCTGTTCGTAACACAACTGGAAACAGCACAAAATTTTACGCAACTCAAGGAGAATCAACTCAAACTGTCGTATCTATACCGGTTGAGTAGGGCTACCAACTTTGTGTCACAAAACAAAATATCCCTTTCTTAGAAAACAATTACCAGACATTAACAATTGGGTAACAGGACTAAAAAATCACCCGGTAGTTTAAACTACTGCGAAATTATTTCATCAGTAATTCTGCATAAATTACTGTTTCTCTTCGTTATTTCTGAATACATAAATACGTTTCATTGAAATGTTTTGTTACGCAGGCCATTATTCTAAACAGATTGATAGGGTAGGTTATAAATAACCTACATGGCAACCTCATAGCAAGTCGTGTGAGTGTTTTACACCAGATTTTATAACTTAACTCTTTATAGGTGTTTGGTAAGTATACTTACCACTGGCAATAAGGTCGATTAACTTAAAGAGTACGCTATACAGTTGAACCCTATTGTCATTTTATGGTTTTGTAGATGTTTTCTGGTAAGTAAGCTACCCATATTTTAAAATTAGTGCGCAGCGACCATTTGCTTTATGAGTTACACGAATGTGGTAAGGATTCATACCAGTGTACGCAACCGTGTTGTTTTGTTGTTATTTTTTGTACTGCGCTTAGAAAATTCGAGTTTCTTATGAGAAAGCAAGCAATCATACTAATATAAAGTTGAGATAAGTTATCCTAAGAATTTTTCTGTTATATAGGACTACAAGTTGTTTTAATAATCATTTTTACCACTAAACATTATGTGATTCCCATTTCAATAAACATTCCTTGGTAAGTATAGTTAATAGGCTTAACATAAAAATCTGGTGTGAAACACACACAACTTTCTCTTGCCAATGCAAATAATTAATAATAAACCTAATATTATTAATAAAATATTAGAAATAAACAAAAAACTAACCTCAATAAACATAACCTTATTTTAATCATGAGTGAAACACTCAAAATGAAAATCAACCTCAGTCTGGCTTAAAAATACGGAAAATCATTATTTCACGCTAAACTAGGCTCTGTAGAGAAAAATACGTTAAATAAAAGTTGTAGATCTTTAAATTTCCTATAAATTTGGTTATATACACTTTTGTCGTAAAATGCATACTAAGGCCAAAATCTTAAAAAAATCGATTTTTCACACGTTTTCGTGAGAAAAAATCAGAAAATCGCTAATTACTGCTAAACTAAGCGTCATACAAAAAAATGTTTGAAACAGAAGTTGTAGGTTTTTAAATTCTCTACAACTTTTATTATATAAGTTTTTGCGCTAAAATTTATATTAAAGCCGTAATCTTAAAAAAACAACGTTTTTACGTGAAAACAGCCTCACCGAGAATTTCAGCAAACATGGCGCCTACCCTATCTTGTAGAGAATAAAAAATTGAGTAAAATAGGCCATTTTAAAAAAAATCGTAGGACCAGTTTTGAGAAAATCGCAAAAAACTGAAAAATTATACGAGTAAACTACTACTTCCGGTTGACCGATTTTGATGAAAATGTTTGTGTCGCGTCCGGTAGTGGTATGTAACTTAAGTTTCAAGTTTGTACGATGTTCCGTTCTTGAGATATTCTGTTCACATACACACACACACACACACACACACACACACACACACACACACAGACACACACACAGACCAACACATATCAGAGTGCGTTTTGGGTTCAGGGGGTCTGAAAACGTATAGATCCGGTGAAAACTCGATTTCGAAAAATCGACATGAAAACAATACTTTCCTTCCTATATATTCATATAGGCAAGAGAAAGTAAAAAAGAAATATCTTAACTGTTCTGGCACTAGAAATACATTATTCAAGTCCGTATAAAACAAAATTTAACATTTTACAACATGTATATTCCCCCCCCCCCGTAGTACTGCCCTATAAAGGGTTAAATACTAAAATAGTGCATGATAAACCTTTTCACCACTTCTTCACTTTATACTCATTTTTTCTTTCTTTTGCCTTTATGAATTTATAGGGAAGAAAAGTAGACTATTGTTTTCACATCGATTTTTCGAAATCGAGTTTTCACCGGATCTACACGTTTTCAGACCCCCTGAATCCAAAAAAGATGTTTTTAGCGATCGGTCTGTGACGGTGTGAGTGTGTGTGCGCGCGAGCGTGCGTGTGCACGCGCGTACAATGCTATTGATGCCATTGCTATTAATGCTATTATACATAAGTTACAATGATACCTTAAAGTACACAAGGCTTAAAGTACACTGGACAAGCCATTTTCTGTTGTTTACACTGTTACAGCAGACTTAAGTAATTTTTGATGAAAGTTGTATGATTTTAAATTCTTTACATTTTGTATTAAATGAATTTTTGCGCTAAAATGCATATTAAAGCCGTAATCTTTAAAAAATAAATTTTTTTTTTTACGTTAAAACAGCCTCACCAAGAATTTCAGCAAACACGGCGCCTACCCTATCTTGTAACGCATAAAAAATTTAGTAAACCTGGCGATTTTTAAACAAATCGTAGGACCAAATTTTGAGAAAATCGCAAAAAAGTGAAAAATTACACGAATAAACTACTACTTCCGGTTAACCGATTTTAATGAAAATGTTTGTGTCGGGTCCAGTAGTGGTATGTAACTTAAGTTTTAAGTTTCAAGTTCGTACGATGTTCCGTTCTTGAGATATTTTGTACACACACACACACGCGCGCGCACACACACACACACACACACACACAAACAGACCAATCGCTAAAAACATGTTTTTTTGGGTTCAGGGGGTCTGAAAACGTGTAGATCCGGTGAGAACTCGATTTCAAAAAATAGACATGAAAACAATACTTTCCTTCATATATAGGTCTATTCATGTATTGCCCAAAACGGGCAGGTGGAGTGTTATTTTAATTGCACTCTATCTGTTTGGTCCAGGGCTAAAAAAAAAAATAGTTCTGTTTCTTATCACATAGTCAGCCACTTATATGACTGAACTATTTAAGAACAGAAGAGGTAGAGGTGTAAAAGACACTAGTCACAGTTATCTCCTCTGAGAGTAATGAATTTCACTATGCAGCCAGACCCTGTGGTGAATGAAGTGAAGGTGTCATTTGCAGGGTGGAAAATGAGTGCTTTTCGGAGGGCCTGGCATGCTGATAAGCATATTCTTTCAACTCAGTGAGGAAGGCAATGGTAAACCACCTTACTCTCCGTTTTTACTTAGTAAAACCTCTAGAGGTTCAAACCCGCCTTTCGGCTGTTGACCTAAACAACAACAACATATTCATGTAGGCAAGAGAAAGTAAAAATTAAATGGCATTATTTTTTACTATTTTTAATAACAGATAAATTTATTTTAAAAAACTTTTCATATTATTTAATTTTCAAAATTTCCGGTTTCCTTGAATCACCCGGTATAATTAAAGACTCCCACAGTATTATTACGAATAATGCAGTGGGAGTTAAGTAAAAACCTTAATATGCCTACACGTTCAATATGAACGAGAGATTTGTTCAAACATTTTATTTTGAACTGGACAATATTTTAAAGAAACATGTAAAGTACCACAACAACTGTTTACCCTTTGACAGGTTTTTTGTGTTTTGTATGACAGAATATGTATTTTTACCCACACGTTTTTAAAAGGAAAGTCGATTGTTCTTTGAAGTTTATAAATCGTGAAACGTTTAACAGTGTTTTAAGTTGTTTCATGTATTGCAAGTGAGTTTTCCATTAACCTGTCTCACGTGGAAAAATAAAAATATTTATAACACCTTTTGTATCGGTTCCTTGTTGACATTCTACTGTGTGTTTTTCCAAACAAAAGTTTTATTTTTTCCAGTTGATTGAAACTATAGGAAAATGAAAAATATACATATAACAAATTATGTTAACGTATGAATTCGTGGTGTAGTGTTAAGGACGCACGTCTACAAAGTAAAAGGTCTCTGAGTTCGGTTTCCAGCTAGAGTATGGAAATTATAAAAGTAAAAATCTGGTGTGAAACACTCACACAACTTTCTCTTGCCAATGCAAATAATTAACAATAAACCTAAATTAGAAATAAACAAAAAACCAACCTCAATAAACATAACCTTATTTTAATCATGAGTGAAAGACGCAAAATGAAAATCAACTTCAGTTTGGCTTAAACATACGGAAAATCACTCCTTCAATCACTCCTTCCAAACTAGGATCTGTAGAGAAAAATGCTTTAAATATAAGTTGTAGATCTTTTAATTTCCTAAAAATTTAATTTCTTAAAAGAATAGATTTTTCACACGCTTTCGTGAGAAAAAACAGAAAATTGCTAATTACCGCTAAACTAAGCGTTATACAAAAAAATGTTTGAAATAAAAGTTGTAAATTTTTAAATTTTATACAACTTTAATATTATAAATTTTTGCGCTAAAATGCATATTAACGCCGCAATCTTAAAAAAACAATTTTTTTACGTGAAAAACGCCTCACCGAGAATTTCAGCAAACATGGCGCCTACCCTATCTTGTAGAGCATAAAAAATTTAGTAAACCAGGTGATTTTAAAAAAAATTGTAGGACCAGCTTTTGAGAAAATCTAAAAAATGTGAAAAATTACACGAATAAACTACTACTTCCGTTTGACCGATTTTAATGAAAATGTTCGTGTCGGGTTCGGTAGTGGTATGTAACTTAAGTTTCAAGTTCGTACGATGTTCCGTTTTTGAGATATTCTGTTCACACACACACACGCGCGCGCGCGCGCGCGCACGCACATACACACACATACACACACACACACACACACACACATACAGACCAATCGCTAAAAACATGTTGTTTGGGTTAAGGGGGTTTCAAAACTTGTAGATCCGGTGAAAACTCGATTTCTTAAAATCGACATGAAAACAATACTTTCCTTCCTATATATTCATATAGGCAAGAGAAAGTAAAAATTACAGCTGTTGTTGACATTTTAAATATTTTTTTAACATAAGAGGATATTTTTTAAATATCTGATTTAAAATTTTTTTAAATTTATTTTAAAATTGATTTTTTTAAAATATTTGATTTTTTTTAATTGATAGGGGTCAGCAAAATACTCAACCTACAAATGGGGTCGCAGCATCTAAAAGATTGAGAACCACTGTTCTAGAATATCAGCAACTATTACTGATTAATTTCAGAGTACAGTTAAGTGGAGCATTTACATGCATCCACATTGTTGTATTAAAGGATGTAGTCGATAGTATGGTACTTAATTGTTGTCACTTGTTGGTTGATCCAATTTAGAGGAAAGCTATTACTGGAATCATTAGTGTCCATCGGACAAAAGATTTGCCACTTACCACTTGATTCAAGTTCACCCTTGATTCTTGTAGTTATAATATTCATGATGACAAATGCTGGTACAAGATGACCCTTATATCTCCTCAATCATATTTACAACACAATTGAAGAGGTTGTTTCCAAAACCCACAAGTCACATTTATTCATAATAATAGTTTAGAGCATGTAGAAACAGTGAAGTTCCTGGGAGTATCTCTAGATAGATCTTTGTCTTGGCACTTCTATACCAATCAAGTTTGTAGTAAAATATCATCTGGGGTATTTGCACTAAAACAAATTGCCAGATTAAATGATAAACAATTACTAATGGCAGCTTATCATGACCTCATTCTGTCTCATATCCGTTATGGTATCTTAGTATGGGGTAATTCTAGCATGGGTAATATGAATAGGGTTTTTAAAATTCAAAAGAAAGCTATTAGGTGTATGGTAGGAGCTAACCAGCTAACCTCATCCACACCACTATTTAACGAGCTTAAATTGCTTACAATTCCCTCTCTCTACATTTTTGAGGTGATTATGTATGTTAGGCAAAATAATTTTATACAGAATTTCAATGTTCACAATCATAACACGAGAAACAGGAATGATTATTATGTGGCTAATCACTCCACAAAATTGTTTGAACAAAAACCTACTTAAGCAGGGAGAAAATTCATGAATAAATTACCCCAATCTTTAAAGTGTTGTGAGGATTTGAATTCTCACAACAAATAGTATGAAACGAAAAATTTCGTAAAAACTTTTGCGAAAATTTTTTCGCAAAATGAAAAATTACTTGATTGGTGAAACTTTTTATAGCGTACAAGGATTTCTTTCTTGACAGTAGTGATACATTGTGTGATTCTTATATGTATTTCAGATGTTATATCTGACGACATGTCCTATACTCCTCCTGGAGTCTCTAGGGCGCAAAAAAAAAAAAAAAATTAAAGATATTGACTTTTTACCTACATATTATTCAGAAGGCACAAACCCATTGATTGGTACAATAGTTTTTTTCCTAATCTCACTAATCACTACAAAATAACATTTATGAATATCGGATTTTTTCCAAAAGCTACAAAGTCCATTTTTGTTGTTTTCCAAACTTTGTCATCCACGCATGTGCACAAAGTTAGCCCGCTACATTATTCTCGTGATGAGTGTCAAGAGGTTATTGTTGTCACATGTGTTAAGTGAAATTAAGCTAATTTTAGAGGATATGCAAAACTATAAGCAGAACTTTGGGTAATAGACTGTCTAATATTCAAATCCAAATAAAAGTAACTACCTTTACTAGGATTTGAACTAGGAACCTTTACCTCCAAAATCAGCTGTTAACCTTTTCTAACCCAGTGTGACATACAAGGCATATTGGATTGAAATAACAGAACTCAATATTTTAGATGTTAAAGACAACTTTGGATTAAAGAATGCTGGATGTGAAGTGTAATAATCTTCTGTACCCTAGCCAGGATTCGAACCTTAGACCTCCGCTTTGCAGTGTAGTATGCTGACCATTGCGCCACGGAGGCAACCATTAATTTCTTTTTAAATTTCTTTTTAATTTTGGTTTCAGAAGTTTGTATCATTTACTAAATAAAGTAACATTTCTTTGAATATATTGTTATGTATGTACAAGTATATTTTTTAAACTGTTACTAAAATAGTGATTTTATCCATTTTACCAATATTTTTTTATTGTAAAATTTTTGAAGTCTTAAATAATATTAAAATCATACTTAGATTTTTTGCTATAAATTTAAGTAAGAGAATATTGTTTTGTTTAGGAAGCCTGAAAATGATTTGACTTATTTTTATTGTTGGGAACTTTCATACCATCAAGTCCTAATGTGACGTACATGTCACACTTTTTTGTCAGGCCATCCAAAGCGTTCAAGGTCTGAAAGTAATTTTATTACACTTAAATATCAGTAAAATGTTTAAAACAATGTACACATATTCTTTTGTATACAGTTTAAAAATTTGGGATTGAAAGGGTTAACAGCTGACTCAAGGCGATGACTTTACCTCTAGACCAACCCGGTGGTTAATTTATATAAATGACAGTATAAATTAAATTTATCATCTTATCTTTGCTTGCTTTTTAACTTAAAAAACTTTAAAAAATTTACGCATGTTTTAGTGTTACCACCTTCTTCAGAGCAATATTATTAAAATTAAAAATTAAAAATTAAAACCCACCGGGTTGGTTTAGAGGTGACGTCATCACCAAAATCAGCTGTTTAACAGCTGATTTTCGGAGACTAAGGTTCCTGGTTCAAATCCTAGTAACTTTTATACGGATTTGAATGCTAGACAGTGGTTATCAGTGTACTTTGATAGTTGGGGTTCAATTAACCATACTCTCTCAGGAATGGTCAACCTGAGTCTGTACAAGACTACACAGTCTCATTTACACGTCATACACATCATCCTCATCATCTCATTGGGTCATGGGGTTGCTTATTGTTCTGAATTGAACAGATTGCAACCTACACAAATTAGGCGTTACAAAAAAAAAAATTAAAATTTAGAATGGTGTTCCCATTCAGTCATTTAGATTAAAACTGTCTTAAATTTCATTCCTGTATTCGTTTATACTTATCACAATAGATGGCAGCAGCTTCTGGCAACAAATTGCCTTTGTTGAATTCCCCTAAATATCTCTAAATATTGCATATATAGTGCTCATAAAAATATTACAGTTACAAAAATGTATTACATTTTAAGTATATTCGTTTTTTTTTTTTGTCATCAGTCTCTCGACTGGTTTGATGCAGTTCTCCAACCTGTTCTATCTTGCGCAAGTCGTTTCATATCTACATACCTGTAACACCCTACATCTTTTGTAATTTGCTTTATATATTCTAATCTTTGCCTCCCTCTACAATTTACTCCCTCAATGTTACCCTCCATTATTGATAGCCCAATACCTGGATGTCTTAGGATATGCCCCACTAGCCTATCCCTTCTTTTGGTAAGATGCTTCCATATACTTCTTTTTTCATCCACTCGCCTAAGAACCTCTAAATTACTTATTTTGTCCACCCACCTAATCTTTAACATTTTCCTATAACACCACATTTCAAAAGCTTCTATCCTCTTCCGTTCTACAGCCCCTATCACCCACGTTTCACTTCCGTATAATGCTACACTCCAAACATAATGTTTTAAGAAATTTTTCCTAATCCGTAAATCAATGTTTGTAGTCAGTAAGCTGTTTTTCATTTCAAAGGCTTTTCTAGCTTGAGCAATTCTACTCTTGATATCACTCGTGCTTCTACCATCCTTTGTTATTTTACTCCCTAGATAGCAGAATTCCCCAACTTCCTGTATGTTTTCGTTGCCTACTTTTAAATTTCCCATCTCTTCTAAACCACTCTTGCTGCTGCACAACACTTTCGTTTTGTTCTTATTAATTTTCATGAAGTAATCCTTCCTCAAGATCTCATCCATTCCATTTAAGGCATCCTCTAGTTCATTCTTTGCCTCGGCTAATACTACTATATCATCGGCGAATCTCAACATTTTTATTGTTTCTCCTTGAATTTTTATTCCTACGTCAAATTTCTCCTTCATTTCATTTATAGCCTCTTCTATATACAAGTTAAAAAGTAGTGGTGACAAAGAACAACCTTGTCGTACACCTTTTCTTACAGCAGCCTCTTTTTCGTACCCCTCGATTCTCAAAACAGCCGTTTGATTCTTATACAGACTGTAGATAACTTTCCTTTCTTTGTATTTAATTCCTAGCCTTTTCAAAGTTTTAAACATTTTACTCCAGTCCAGATTGTCAAATGCTTTCTCTAAATCTACAAATGCCATAAAAGTAGTTTTATTTTTCTGTATCCTTTTCTCAATAATCAGTCTCAGAGCCAATATTGCATCTCGAGTTCCCATTCTCCTTCTAAATCCAAATTGGTCATCGTCCAATACTTCTTCTACTCGGTGTTCTATTCTCCTGTATATAATTCTTGTCAGTATCTTAGATGCATGGCATGTTAGGCTGATGGTTCTGTAATGTTCACACTTCTCCGCTCCTGACTTTTTTGGTATTGGAATCATAATATTTTTTTTAAAGTCCGATGGTACCTCTCCACTCTCATACATTCTGCACACAAGTTCGTATAATTTGTTTTGCGCAACTTTGCCACATCGTAATAATAATTCCGATGGTATGTTATCTATTCCTGGTGTCTTATTCATATTCATATCCTTAAGTGCCCGATCGAATTCTTCTCGTAGTATAGGGTCCCCTTTTTGATCTTCTTCAACATCAGTTTCTTGTTCTATAGCATCATATTCTAATTCTTTTCCCATGTAGAGTTGATTTACGTATTCCTTCCATCTTTCAGCTCTCTCTTGGCCATTCAACAATGGTTTACCACCTGCGCTTTGTAAATTAACAGCTTTCATCTTTCGTTCTCCAAAGTTTTCCCTTATTTTTCTATAAGCTGCGTCCACTTTACCTACTGCCATTTTACTTTCAATGTCCGTACATTTCGCTCTGATCCACTCTTCCTTCGCTTTCTTACACCTTTTGTTTATGGTATTTCTCAAGTAGCAATATTGCCTTTTACCTCTCTCGTCCTTTGCGTTTTTATATTTTCTTCGCTCATCCATCAGTTCTAAAATATCATTAGTAATCCACGGTTTCCTACCTTTTCTTTTAGTATGTCCTAACCATTCTTCCGCTGCTTTCACTACCACTTCCTTGAAGTTTATCCACTCCTCCTCTACACTTCCTGTGTCATTACCTCTTTCTTCTATCCCTTTTTGAATACTCTCCTGGAAACCTACCTGGTTGTCTTGTTCTCTTAGTTTGTCTACATCCCACCTAGCATTTCCCTGTCCCTTCTTCAGTTTTTTAAGTTTAAGCCTGCTATCCATTACTACTAAGTTATGATCACTCCCTATGTCTGCACCTGGATAGGCTTTACAGTTCATAATCTGGTTTCTGAATCTTTGTCTAACCATTATGTAATCTATTTGGTATCTTCCCTTGTCACCTGGCATCATCCAAGTGTATAAACTCCTTTTGTGATTCTTAAAAAGTGTATTGCCTATCACTAAATTATATTTGGAGCAGAAATCTACCAGCCGACTCCCTCTGTCATTTCTCTTCCCTAGACCATATTCTCCGACTATCTTTCCTTTTTTTCCTTCTCCAACTACTGCATTCCAGTCTCCCATAACTATCAAATTTTCATCACCCTTGACATATTTTATTACTTCATCTAATTCCTCATATACTTGTTCTATTTCTTCCTCTCTGTGTGAAGACGTAGGCATGTAGACCTGCACTATAGTGGTAGACTTTGGTTTCGTATCTACTCTAACCATGATAATCCTATCACTACACTGCTTATAGTAAGTCACTCTTTGTCCAATTTTTTTATTCATTACTAGACCCACTCCGCCCTGCCCTCCGATGGCTTTAGTGTTAATAACCCTATAATCCCCGGACCAAAAGTCTTGTTCATCATCCCAGCGTACCTCACCAATGCCTACAATATCTAACTTCAACCTATCCATTTCCCTTTTTAAATTCTCTAACCTACCAGTTTGTTTTAAACTCCTAACATTCCATGTTCCAACTCGCAGAATTTCAGAAACTTGTATTTTTTTGATGAAGTCCCCTCTGATAGTCCTCGCCCGGAGATCCGAATGGAGGACTAGTTTATCTCCGGAATGTTTTACCAGAGAGGACGCCATCATAAATTTTTCATATTTTGAAGTTCTCGAAGTTCTTGAAGATCTGCATATACTAAGTAAGCCTAACCAGAATCATACATGAAGGAGTTTCCTTACGATAATTCTAGTCAGACAGAAAAAGCTGTAGTTTACTGTTGCTTTCAGCTTTTTGGTTGGCAGACTGAGTGCCCCAAGCCACCGTCTGCCAGGGTGGAATGGGCAGCCCTTCCAGTTCCATTCACCATGAGCCGGTTATCGTGCTGATGAGCGGTCACATGGTTACTAACAGGCCACACAACGTGAATGTATGGATAGGACACTAGCCTTCTATCCCGGCTGGTTCCCTTAAGCCTTTTGTAAAAGGAATTAAGGGGTCTCCTTCCAGTTGACGACAGAAGCCCTTTATAGCCCAGTAGTATATTCTACCTTATAAAAATGCTCTAAATAATCCATTAACTGTTTCAGAGTATCATAAAAAACATGCATTTCATGAAAAAAATATTATAATTAAAAATTTTCAAATTATTTTTTCATGAACTAACATATTTTGCAATATTGCCTTTATTTCATTACAAACTCCTCAATTTGACAACTTATAAACTGTCTTAAATTTCATTCCTTTATTCGTTTATACTTATCACAACAGATGGCAGCAGCTTCTGGCAATATATTGCCTTTGTTGAATTCTCCTAAAATCTCTAAACCACTGGGTTGGTCTAGAGGTAAATTCGTCGCCAAAATCAGCTGTTTAACAGCTGATTTTCGGAGACGAGGGTTCCTGGTTCAAATCCTAGTAAATGTAGTTTCTTTTATATGGATTTGAATACTAGACAGTGGTTACAGGTGTACTTTGATGGTTGGGGTTCAATTAACCATACTATTTCAGGAATGGTCGACCTGGGTCTGTACAAGACTACACCTCATTTACACGTCACGCACTTCATCCTCATCTCATTGGGTCATCGGGTTGCTTATTGTTCAAAATTTAACAGATTGCAATGTACACATATTAGGAATTAAAAAAAAAAAATCTCTAAAGTGCTTAGAGTGCTCATAAAAATATTACAGTTACAAAAATTCAAAAAAGTATTCCATTTTAAGTATATTCTACCCTATCAATATACTCTAAATAATCCATTAACTGTTTCAGAGTATCATAAAAAACATGCATTTGACGAAAAAAAAATTATAATTAAAAATATTCATATTATTTTTTCATGAACTAACATATTTTGCAATATTGCCTTTATTTCATTACAAACTCCTCAATTTGACAACTTATAACTGTCTTAAATTTCATTCCTTTATTCGTTTATACTTATCACAACAGATGGCAGCAGCTTCTGGCAACATATTGCCTTTGTTGAATTCTCCTAAAATCTCTTAATATTGCTTAGAGTGCTCATAAAAATATTACAGTTACAAAAATTCAAAAAAGTATTACATTTTAAGTATATTCTACCCTATCAATATACTCTAAATAATCCATTAACTGTTACAGAGTATCATAAAAAACATGCATTTGACAAAACAAAAATTATAATTAAAAATATTCATATATTATTTTTCCATGAAACTAACATATTTTAAAATATTGCCTTTATTCCATTAAAAACTCCTCAATTTGACATTTTGATATTAAAATGATCGTTTCTTAAAAATTACTTGAATCGACACGGTTTATTCAGTAGATGTGTAAGTATGAAAATATCAATTAATTCAACAGCTGATTTCAAAGCAGACTTTAATCATTATTAATGATTTGGGTAGGATCTGGGACACATTTGGACAATACTAAACTAGGAGTATGTACAACACACCCTTCTCATCAGATTATTGTTACTAATGATCATATACAATAGGCATTCTATACAACCCTCGCACCAGGCTGCCCTGTCTCTCTCATCATAATACCTATGTCTATTCCATTACTTTCTCACACTCTATCTGGATTTATTATCTACAAATTCCATGACTGCCTGAATCCAAAGAAATTGTTTTTGGAAGGATCCTAATCTACTGATAATATGTTGTTGTTTAGTTGATCATCCAAAAGGGTGGTTTGAACTAATGATGGGCATTATTATTTTTTGGGGGCTCCCAAACTCCCCTACACCCCGCCATCTCCACCCACTACTATGGCTGGTCACAAGGATGTGAGGTGGTAGTACAGTAGAACATGCGTACTTGCCTATCCGTTTCCGGAACACCCCTCGGCCAACTACGCCCAATCCGTAGGATTTTAAGCAGCTTAGTGGCTCTGGAGCGCTACCCGGCTCAACCACAACCCCCGAGAGTCCTACTCCAACTTGAGTGTGCGTGGATCCGTCCACGGGGCACCACACTCCCCTCGGTACCAGTGTTACGTGCGTGTGCACAAAGCGTTGGACTGGTCGCCGCCGAGCTCCCAAAAGCTCTCCCACACAGTGGATGTACTTAGCCGCCCCGTGCACCACGAGCAGTACACGAATGCACTACCGGCAGCACACGCGACGGTTCGCAGCCGGCCCCCAGTACTAAGTATTCTTACAGCTATTACGGCCTGCTTAGACAGGGTAGCCTAAGCTACGGTTTTATGGGTACGGTCTGTGTGGTCTGGGCCGTACCCCCAGTACAGTAGAACAGCAATAAAATATCGCCTCACCACTACCACTACACCATTACAACTTAACGTAGTCATTCTTTCTTCACTAAAAAAACAGTCAGCCGCCGAGCTTAACATACACCACATAGACACAAACAACATATAATTACATAAAATAACATAAAGATCACGCAGTATTTACAGCCTTCCTTCACAGAATCCTGTACAGTTTTTATTTAATTTTACTATCTCTGTAAAACAGATCTACCTCTCCATTTATTTCATTGGCTGTAGCTATGCATCTATTGATTGAAGCTATTTTACTTTTTGTGGCTCCAGCAAACAGCCTGAAACTTCTTAAAGTTGTGCAAGGCACCCTCAGAAAAATCTTCGAGATATCCGGAATTTCAACTCGTGAATGCAGAATGTTGTAAATGTATAGAACTTCCATCACTCTACGTCGCGTGCTCAGACTCTGAAGCCCGTAGAATGAGAGGGCATCCTCATAGCCATCAAATTTTTTCCAGATCTACATTCCAACTTATAAATTAATCTTTTCTGCACCCTATCTAGTTCCTTTTCTGTGACGTATATTCTGTGATGATTATAAACATAACATAAGGTGGATGAGTAACATGGTTACTGGATTGTGCCAATTATTTTTATTTATTTATTTATTTATTTACAACAATATAAAGGCTAACAGAACTTATCCATATAAGCCTTATTGACATAAAAAATTTACATATTTACAAAACAATATTTGCTTATAACTATTTTATTTACATAATATACATGCTAATACACTTTTTTTTGTCTCTTTTTCTCATAAAAATAAAATAACGTTTCAATAAAATTACTTACTATAATAACAAATTAATAAGAAAAAATTCCCACAAAAATAGTTTAGCAAAACTTGATCAAAAATAATATTCTTTATTAATAAATTAATTAAAGAAAAATGAAAAAGAAAACAATAGAAAGAAGAAAAAAGAAAGAAGGAAAGAAAGAAAGAAAAAGATGTGAGTCTGCTCTGTGAATTTATGTCATTTATTGGTTGGTGAGCGCCTGATAACATTTTGATGAGAATTGTTTGTAATTATCAAAAAAAAAAGGATTGAGTTCCAGATTAAATTTATTGAAAAAGGATAGGGTCCGTATTAAGAACGTATTAGATCCCGAAACGGACCTTAGCAATAAGTCACAATATCTTACATATTAATTTTGTAGAAACAATAAACGCGTATAATATTGTACTTTATTTAGCTGATTAATAAATGAACAAAAAAAGTAATATCATTCACATGGCTGACTAATGCCACTTGGCATCACGGTATTTTTTCACTGCAATGGTGGGCTGGCAAAGCGAAGCATCTGACATTTTAGCCGCCATGCTGAAAGTGTTAAACGGCTTTGAATAAGGGTGTTATAAAGTAACAGGTAAGAGGGTGTTTTTAGAAACGTGTTATCAGGATAATCAACTCTAGTTAGAAGCAAGTTAGAATATGTTGCAATTGTGTGGAATCCCCATCATCGGAATTACATAGACTCGATTGAAAAAATTCAAAATAGACTATTGCGACTCCTGTATTACAAAAAATATCGTATGTCATGCCCTTTAGGGTTTTCTACGGAGATGATGAGAAGAATTTTTGACATACAATCCCTTGAAGTCAGACGAAATGTAATGTGTATGCAATTTTTATATAAAATATTAAATAATAAGGTTGACCTAGAGGATATTGTTTAAAACATTTTTTATTATGTACCTTTTGTTAGATCCAGGACTTTTAATCTGTTTTATTTGCCCAAAGTGAACACTGTGCAATACAGTAATACGTTCCGTATTACTGTATTGCACAGTGTTCACTTTGGGCAAATAAAACAGATTAAAAGTCCTGGATCTAACAAAAGGTACATAATAAAAAATGTTTTAAACAATATCCTCTAGGTCAACCTTATTATTTAATATTTTATATAAAAATTACATACACATTACATTTCGTCTGACTTCAAGGGATTGTATGTCAAAAATTCTTCTCATCATCTCCGTAGAAAACCCTAAAGGGCATGACATACGATATTTTTACTTTCTCTTGCCTATATGAATATATAGGAAGGAAAGTATTGTTTTCATGTCGATTTTTCGAAATCGAGTTTTCACCGGATCTATACGTTTTCAGACCCCCTGAACCCAAAAAACATGTTTTTAGCGATTGGTCTGTGTGTGTGTGTGTGTGTGTGTGTGTGTCTGTGTGTCTGTGTGTCTGTGTGTCTGTGTGTGAACAGAATATCTCAAGAACGGAACATCGTACGAACTTGAAACTTGAAACTTAAGTTACATACCACTACCGGACGCGACACGAACATTTTCATCAAAATCGGTCAACCGGAAGTAGTAGTTTATTCGTATAATTTTTCAGTTTTTGCGATTTTCTCAAAAACTGGTCCTACGATTTTTTTTAAAATCGCCTATTTTACTCAATTTTTTATTCTCTACAAGATAGGGTAGGCGCCATGTTTGCTGAAATTCTCGGTGAGGCTGTTTTCACGTAAAAACGTTGTTTTTTTAAGATTACGGCTTTAATATAAATTTTAGCGCAAAAACTTATATAATAAAAGTTGTAGAGAATTTAAAAACCTACAACTTCTGTTTCAAACATTTTTTTTTATAACGCTTAGTTTAGCGGTAATTTGCGATTTTCTGTTTTTTTTCTCACGAAAACGTGTGAAAAATCGGTCTTAGTATGCATTTTATGACAAAAGTGTATATAATAAAAGTTATAGAAAATTAAAAGATCTACAACTTTTGTTTAGAGCATTTTTCTCTACAGAGCCTAGTTTAGCGTGAAAGCGTGATTTTCCGTATTTTTAAGCCAAACTGAGTTCGATTGTCATTTTGCGTCATTCACTCATGATTAAAATAAGGTTATGTTTTTGAGGTTAGTTTGTTTGTTTATTTCTAATATTTTATTAATAATGTTAGGTTTATTATTAATCATTTGCATTGGCAAGAGAAAGTTGTGTGAGTGTTTCACACCAGATTTTTTGTAATACAGGAGTCGCAATAGTCTATTTTGAATTTTTTCAATCGAGTCTATGTAATTCCGATGATGGGGATTCCACACAATTGCAACATATTCTAACTTGATTCTAACTAGAGTTGATTATCCTGATAACACGTTTCTAAAAACACCCTCTTACCTGTTACTTTATAACACCCTTATTCAAAGCCGTTTAACACTTTCAGCATGGCGGCTAAAATGTCAGATGCTTCGCTTTGCCAGCCCACCATTGCAGTGAAAAAATACCGTGATGCCAAGTGGCATTAGTCAGCCATGTGAATGATATTACTTTTTTTGTTCATTTATTAATCAGCTAAATAAAGTACAATATTATACGCGTTTATTGTTTCTACAAAATTAATATGTAAGATATTGTGACACCTATTGCTAAGGTCCGTTTCGGGATCTAGGTTATTAAATAATTATTACACTAAAGTTTACAATTACAAATATTTATTTCACTAAAAGATTACAAAATAAATGATTAAACTAATTATAATTAAGTATTACAATAAATGATTTAATAATTCACTTAAAATAAATAACAAACAATAAATAACTTACTTAGCCTACTTACAATCACTTTTATAGATTACACTAACATACAAAACACAAACTGCATTCACAAAAACTACACATTAACTTTACAATACACTCACAAAAAGACTTTACACAATACACACACAACAAAGGCAGTACAACAGTCGTTGACCAGCACAATTCTCGGAATAGTTAACCTGCTATAACAAACCCGATAATCGCTTGTCGGAGATCAAACGGATACTGACTGGACCGCACTCAGGGGTCTCCTTTTATAATCATTCACAAAGATCATTCCAGAACAAAGTAGAGAAATCTTAAAGTACAAAAAATAACTCTTAATGAGTGCTAGAAAAATCCGTTGTGAATAGGTCAACAAAAGGTCTTTTGTAAATAGAAAACGTAAACAACCTGCCTCCCTCATAATAGCTGTACACAATACCTAAACTTTATGATAGTTATTACAACCCTTATGAATGAATAGACACACTTTTATGGTTACAACTGTCATTTACAAAACTGGTCTTATTGTGTATTGTTATTTTTATTATTCCTGAATTATTTTTATGAATGGAATGCTGGAACCTTCGTGAACAATCTCGTCTTTTCTTCGATCTTGTTACAATATATTCTACAAAATTAATGCTGTAAGAAAAGGTGTACGATAAGGCTGTTCTTTGTCACCACTACTTTTTAACTTGTATATAGAAGAGGCTATAAATGAAGTGAAGGAGAAATTTGACGCAGGAAGAAAAATTCAAGGAGAAACAATAAAAATGCTGAGATTTGCCGATGATATAGTGGTATTAGCCGAGACAAAGAAAGAACTAGAGGATGCCTTAAATGGAATGGATGAGACCTTGAGAAAGGATTACTTCATGAAAATTAATGAGAACAAAACAAAAGTGTTGTGCAGTAGCAAGAGTGGTTTAGAAGAGATGGGAAATTTAAAAGTAGGCAACGAAAACATACAGAAAGTTGGGGAATTCTGCTATCTAGGGAGTAAAATAACAAAGGATGGTAGAAGCACAAGTGATATCAAGAGTAGAATTGCTCAAGCTAGAAAAGCCTTTGAAATGAAAAACAGCTTACTGACTACAGACATTGATTTACAGATTAGGAAAAATGTCTTAAACCATTACCGGTATGTTTGGAGTGTAGCATTATACGGAATTGAAACGTGGGTGATAAGGGCTGTAGAAAAGAAGAGGATAGAAGCTTTTGAAATGTGGTGTTACAGGAAAATGTTAAAGATTAGGTGGGTGGACAAAATAAGTAATTTAGAGGTTCTTAGGCGAGTGGATGAAAAAGAAGTATATGGAAGCATCTTACCAAAAGAAGGGATAGGCTAGTGGGGCATATCCTAAGGCATCCAGGTATTGGGCTATCAATAATGGAGGGTAACATTGAGGGAGTAAATTGTAGAGGGAGGCAAAGATTAGAGTATATAAAGCAAATTACAAAATATGTAGGGTGTTACAGGTATGTAGATATGAAACGACTTGCGCAAGGTAGAACAGGTTGGAGAACTGCATCAAACCAGTCGAGAGACTGATGACAAAAAAAAATTAATATTTAAAATTAGTTTTTTAGACATCAGAAATTAATACTTTTAAATTATTAAATAAATGAAAATTATTTTTATGTGTAATCTTAATGAAAAACACAATAATTATGTTTGGTAATAATATTTATTTACAAAGTAGAAAAAATTTCAAAATGAGAAAAAAGTTTGTGTACACACGCGCTCGCTCATTATGTTTATAATGCTGCATGAAGCAAGGTTTTCTTTGGTAGATCCAGATAGATTCTGGAGCCATCTGTTTGAACTGTCACATATAACTTTTAACTTTCTCTTGCCTATATGAATATTTAGGAAGGAAAGTAATGTTTTCATGTTAATTTTTTGAAATCAAGTTTTCACCGAATCTACACTTTTTCAGACCCCCTGAACCCAAAAAACATGTTTTTAGCGATTGGTCTGTGTGTGTGTCTGAGTATGTGTGAACAGAATATCTCAAGAACGAACCGCGTAAGAACTTGAAAATTAAGTTGAACCCCACTACCAGACCCGACACGAACCTTTTCATCAAAATCGGTCAACCGGAAGTAGTAGGTTATTCGAGTAATTTTTCACTTTTTTCGATTTTCTCAAAAACTGGTCCTACGATTTTTTTTTTAAATCGCTTGGTTTACTAAATGTTTTATGCTCTACAAGATCGGGTAGGCACCATGTTTCCTGAAATTCTTGTGAGGCTGTTTTTTTGCGAAAAAAAATTGTTTTTTTTAACATTACGGCTTTAATATGCATTTAACCGCAAAAATTTATACAATAAAAATTGTAGAAAATTTAAAATCTTACTAATTTATTTCAGACATTTTATTGTATAACGCATAGTTTAGCGGTAATTAGCGATTTTCTGTTTTTTTTTCTCACAAAAACGTGTAAATATTGATTTTTTTTCAGATTTCAGCCTTTGTATGCATTTTACGACAAAAGTGTATAATCAAATTTATAGGAAATTAAAAGATCTACAACTTTTATTTAGAGAATTTTTCTCTACAGAGCCTAGTTTAGTGTGAAAGAGTGATTTTCGGTATTTTTAAGCCAAACTGAGGTTTATTTTCATTTTGCATCTTTCACTCATGATTAAAATACGGTTATGTAGCTGAAGAAGAAACCCAACGCCCATAGTGTTTAAAGTTTAATTTTCCTATCTTTTACCATTCCTATAAAAATGTACCTAAAAAAAATCTGGTGTGAAACACTCACACAACTTTCTCTTGCCAATGCAAATAATTAACAATAAACCTAACATTAGTATTAAAACATTAGAAATGAACAAAAACTAACCTCAAAAACATAACCTTATTTTAATCATGAGTGAATGACGCAAAATGACAATCGAACTCAGTTTGGCTTAAAAATACGGAAAATCACGCTTTCACGCTAAACTAGGCTCTGTAGAGAAAAATGCTCTAAACAAAAGTTGTAGATCTTTTAATTTTCTATAAATTTAATTATATACACTTTTGTCGTAAAATGCATACTAAGACCGAAATGTTAAAAAAATCGATTTTTCTCACGTTTTCGTGAAAAAAAAACAGAAAATCGCAAATTACCGCTAAACTAAGCGTTATACAAAAAATGTTTGAAACAGAAGTTGTAGGTTTTTAAATTCTCTACAACTTTTATTATATAAGTTTTTGCGCTAAAATTTATATTAAAGCCGTAATCTTAAAAAACAACGTTTTTACGTGAAAACAGCCTCACCGAGAATTTCAGCAAACATGGCGCCTACCCTATCTTGTAGAGAATAAAAAATTGAGTAAAATAGGCGATTTTAAAAAAAATCGTAGGACCAGTTTTTGAGAAAATCGCAAAAAACTGAAAAATTATACGAATAAACTACTACTTCCGTTTGACCGATTTTGATGAAAATGTTCGTGTCGCGTCCGGTAGTGGTATGTAACTTAAGTTTCAAGTTTCAAGTTCGTACGATGTTCCGTTCTTGAGATATTCTGTTCACACACAGACACACACACACACAGACACACACACAGACCAATCGCTAAAAACATGTTTTTTGGGTTCAGGGGGTCTGAAAACGTATAGATCCGGTGAAAACTCGATTTCGAAAAATCGACATGAAAACAATACTTTCCTTCCTATATATTCATATAGGCAAGAGAAAGTAAAAAATCTGTTCATTGTTTCATACAACAATATGAATATGTAAAATTATGTTCAGGCTTCTTAAACAAAATATATTCTCTTACTTAGATTTGTAGCAAAAAAACTAAATATGATTTTAATTTTAAAGTCATCATTTAAGACAATATTTTACAATTAAAAATATTGATAAAATGGATAAAATCATTTTTTACAAACAGTCTAAAAAATATACTTGTACGTACGTACATACGACATATTCGAAGAAATGCTACTTTATTTTAGTAAATGAACACGAATATTTAAAACTAAAATTAATTTTTAAAAGAAACTAATTAATGGTCGCCTCCGTAGCGCAATGGTCAGTATACTACACTGCAAACCAGAAGTCTCAAGTTCGATTCCTGGCTAGGGTACAGAAAATTATTACACTTCACATCCAGTGTTCCTAATCCAAAGTAGTTGCTAATAACTAAAATTTTGATGTCTGTTATTTCACTCCAGTGTGACTTTTTCGTCACACTGGGTTAGAAAGGGTTAAGAACATTTTAAAGATCTGGTGTGAAACACTCACACAACTTTCTCTTGCCAATGCAAATAATTAATAATAAACCTAACATTAGTATTAAAACATTAGAAATGAACAAAAACTAACCTCAAAAACATAACCTTATTTTAATCATGAGTGAATGACGCAAAATGACAATCAAACTCAGTTTGGCTTAAAAATACGGAAAATCACGTTTTCACGCTAAACTAGGCTCTGTAGAGAAAAATGCTCTAAACAAAAGTTGTAGATCTTTTAATTTTCTATAAATTTAATTATATACACTTTTGTCGTAAAATGCATACTAATACCGAAATGTTAAAAAAATCGATTTTTCTCACGTTTTCGTGAGAAAAAAAACAGAAAATCGCAAATTACCGCTAAACTAAGCGTTATACAAAAAAATGTTTGAAACAAAAGTTGTAGGTTTTTAAATTCTCTAAAACTTTTATTATATAAGTTTTTGCGCTAAAATTTATATTAAAGCCGTAATCTTAAAAAAACAACGTTTTTACGTGAAAACAGCCTCACTGAGAATTTCAGCAAACATGGCGCCTACCCTATCTTGTAGAGAATAAAAAATTGAGTAAAATAGGCGATTTTAAAAAAAATCGTAGGACCAGTTTTTGAGAAAATCGCAAAAAAGTGAAAAATTACACGAATAAACTACCACTTCCGGTTGACCGATTTTGATGAAAATGTTCGTGTCGCGTCCGGTAGTGGTATGTAACTTAAGTTTCAAGTTTCAAGTTCGTACGATGTTCCGTTCTTGAGATATTCTGTTCACACACAGACACACAGACACACACACAGACCAATCGCTAAAATCATGTTTTTTGGGTTCAGGGGGTCTGAAAACGTATAGATCCGGTGAAAACTCGATTTCGAAAAATCGACATGAAAACAATATTTTCCTTCCTATATATTCATATAGGCAAGAGAAAGTAAAAAAAACCCTGTCGAGAAGGCTTTTAATTTTGATAACAGGTTATCAGAAATTAGTTTTATTTCCCATCACTAGTTTGAACCTCTGGAGGTTTTGCTAAACGAAATAAGGAGTGAGGTGGTTTACAATTGCCTTCCTCCTCATTAAGTCGAAAAGTATGCTTATCAGCAAGTCAGGCCCTCTAAAAATCACAAATTTTCCACCCTGCAAATTATACCATCACTAGCAATCTCTTACAACATAATCTAAATGACTGAACAGTAATACAGTAAATTCTGTATCTACTTCTTGTAACCAAAATTACAGTATATGACAGAAACAATTTTTTTTTTCATCCAGGAGACTCCAAAGGGAGTACAGGACATGTCAAGATAAAACTGATAAACTGAAAGTTTACCACCAATGATAAATTCATCACTTACCACCAAAAAATTGTTTTTGCTACTGCTTACTTCAGTAGGTTTGTCATGAACCCCATTGAATCAAATAACACACAAAATGACAAATTCATCACTTACCAATAATTTTTTCCTGTTACTGCTTAACTCAGTAGGTTTGTCATGAACCCCTTTGTATCAATGAGTACAAAATATTTGTTTAATTAGAAGTTAAATACCGAAACTATTTAGAAAGGAATTCGTGCACACTGTAAAATGTTTCATCAATCAAATATTGTTTTAGCTTTTTTTTAAAGTGACTTAAATTGTCACAAATTTTTAAGCCTTGAGGCAATTTATTGATGTATTTGCTACCTGCATAAGTTAATTGAAGTTCATTTTTTAATTAGTATGGTAGTTGTATTTTTCTCATTCACCACAGGGTCTGGCTGTATAATGAAATTCATTACTTTCAGAGGAAATAACTAATCAGTGTCTTTTACACCTCTACCTCTTCTGTTCTTAAATGCTTCTGTCATATAATTGAGTGACCATGTGATAAGAAACAGAACTATTTTTTGTAGCATGGGAACTAGCAGATTGAGTCCAAATAAATTAACACTCCAGCTGTCTGTTATAGGCCTCTACTGATAATATAAACAGAAATATGATCATGATTCTTTTTTCTCTACTTAAAAATTATTTAATATAAAAAATAAGTTATTTAAAACACTGATTGAAAGTTTTCAAGATCCTTTGTATGGTATGTTACTAAGAAAAAATGTTAAATTATGTTCACCAAATTAAAATTTTAATTTGATTTATTTATTGTCATTGAACTAATTAAATGAGAACTATTTATAAATTTATTTAATGAGATATAAATTCAATCAAATAAAATATTTATGGTATTAGAAACAATATTTTAAGTACTGAATAAATATTTTATTTATTTATTTATTTATACATTTAAAATATATTTGTAACTATGTACTAAATTTTGTATTTATAAATTTAATTAAAGAATAAATATATTTTAAGTACTGACAATGGACTATTAATAGTTCTTCGTTGAGAACACTAGCGCTAATACCGGAGATTCATAGAACTATACCATGCATGATTTACCGAGAAGTTTACTTTTTCAATTTATTAATTCTCGATAAGTATTTACAAATACACTAATTTTTTGTACGTATATTAATAAATGTATTTTTCCTCGTATGGTGAATGTATTTATATAGTTTGTTAGTGGATTGTTAATTAGTAATATAAGTTTTAAAACTTGATGAATCCACAGGGAGTACATGTACAGTTATGTTAGCTTATATACAAAGTTTTGCAGTTGGGTAGTTGGAAGTGTGTGTCAAGTGATGGCACAACTGAACATTGATCGCTCAATTAACTTAGGCAGATCTGCTCAGTACAGTGTTGTCACGTGGTCTTCTAGCAGCCCGCGAGGGCTCCCGATGCCCCCTCCTGGGGTCGCTCGGTAGAGTCCTCAAAGGCTCCTCGAATCACCGCGGCTTTCCAAATTCTGGGGCAACAAACGGTTTCTTGTTAAATTTAGTCACTTCCATATAAAGGCACTACCGACTGTAGTTTGCCATTTTTTTTTCAATCATTATTATCTGTACCTTTATTTAAAAAACTAATCTAACTCGTTAGATTAATTATGTTTATGTGTGAGAATCGGGTTAAAATCAATTTGTTCTTAAATTGCGGGCTTAAAAATACAAGGCACGGTAAAAACACAACACGTATACTGTATGTCTTGTTTAGGTCATCTGCTGGTTTAATCCTCTAGAATCCCTTGGTGAATCTTTAACTAAAATTGTACCCCCAAAAATGTAACATCACTGTAACTACAATACTTCAATAAGTAGGGTTTATTTAATCACTGGCTTATCTCTAATCAAATTTGCATATTTTCATGTTTTTTATTTATTTCCAAATATTTTGCATAATGTAAATTTATTTTTTTATAATCATAATGGTATTTTTCTGTGAATATACGTTGGTTAGTTTTTAAATACTGCAAAATATAACTTACACTTGTACGTTTTATTATGTGTTCAAATTAAGATATAAATTTAAACCAAGGAAAATGAAAGTTAAAACAAGCATTTAAAATAGATATTTTATTGAAAACTGAACATTTCTTGTATGGTCTTAATTTTACATCAAAATACTAATGACAGAGTTATAATAATTATAGTTTTTCTATTCTAAGACAAGACAGATTAGTTTTAAACTTTGAAAAAAAACTCACATCGAATACAAAATGCTTTTAACATTTGTAAATACAAAATCTAACATGAAAATTGTGATGTATTGAAACTAAATTATTAGTCCAGGAAACGTCTTCAGAACTCTTTTTTAGTGTGACCCTTGAGGCTGCTTTGTTGCACTTAATTGTTTGAAATCAGGTTCAAATGTAGACAAATAAAGCCTTAGATCTGGGCTTGCATTAAGCTTGTCAGTACAATAACCCCACCAAGTTACTCAGAAAAACAACATCCGCCATTGTCCTTTATTTTCGGCGTACCCCTAACCGGTTCGTTGCGTACCCCGGGTTGGGAACCGCTGCTCTAGAGGTTTTACTAAGTAAAACGAGGAGTGAGGAAGCTTACCTTGCCTTCCTCACCGATTTGAAAAGTATGCTTATCAGCATGCCAGGCCCTCTGAAAAGAACTCATTTTTCAACCCTGAAAAATATGTTACCTTCACTTCACTCACCACAGGGTCTGGCTGTATAATGAAATTCATTTCTTTCAGAGGAGATAAATCTGATTAGTGTATTTTACACCGCTACCTCTTCTGTTCTTAAAATATACGGTATAAGAAAAATAAAAATTCAACTTAAAATATATAATAAAAAAATTTCGCTACTTTTTTATAAAATTTTTTGTCTAAGACTTGGTTTAGCGGCAATATTGATGACTGTAAAATGACACAGTAAAATTGTACGATACACTCCATATTGTCATTCGGCATTATTTACCACACACGTAACATTCAAATTGCGGATACAGACTGAAAGTAAAAGAACTAAATAAAGTGAAAATTGTGTAAAACGATAGCCCAATCTTATGGTATTTTATAAGTGATTCTCTGATGAGAGTACCTACTGAAATTTGTTGTTGTTTAGGTCATCAGCCGAAAGGCTGGTTTGAACCTGTAGAGGTTTTACTAAGTAAAACGAGGAGTGATGTGGTTTACGATTGCCTTCCTCACTGAATGGAAAAGTACACTGATCAGCATGCCGGGCCCTCTGAAAAGCAAATATTTTCCACTCTGCAAATTACACCTTCACTTCATTCACCACAGGGTCTGGCTGTATAATGAAATTCATTACTTCCAGAGGAGATAACTCTGATTAGTGTCTTTTACACCTCTACCTCTTCTGTTCTTAAATGATTCAGTCATTTAATTGGCTGACCATGTGATAAGAAACACAACTATTTATTTTAGCCCTGCAACTAACAGATTGAGTGTAAATAATTTGACACTCCACCTGTCTGTTACGGGCAGTACTGAAATTTATCAGATGACTAAATCTGAAATAATATATTTTACAAATGTACTGAAAATTTTCTTTTTTTTCCAAAGATGTTCGATTTTACAATTAAGACTAAAATTTTATAATAAAAGTTATTATTAAGAAGTTTTCATAAATTAGCCATGCAGCTATTCTACACAAAACTTGGTTTTATTGGCCGCTTCCGTGGCTCAGCCGGCACTTCGACTGCTACTTAAGGGTCTGGGTTTGATTTCCACCAAATGTCTGAGAATTTTGTAAGTCATTAAAATTCACTTCAGTATTAAAACATCGACATGATCGTTGGTAAAAACAATGCCGAAGTGGGTTTAATTTAAAAAAAAAAAAAAACATTTTACTGCGATTTTCTGAAAGTGATCAGACAGTATGGCCAACAGTTGAAATCAACTACTACCTACCTTGTGTTAAGATTATTACAAAAATTATATTAGTGTAAATAATAAGATACGTGGTAAAATAATTCCATGTTATTAAAGACAAGTTACTAAAACCAAATACATCCTTAATGGAAGTGTAATATAGGTTTTTTGTTTAACGTATATTACGGTAATAGTAATTATTCAGAAAAGATATTACAGAAAAAATTAAAGTAATGCTCTTAAAAGTTAAGTAAATTATTTTCATTGTAAAATATTATTGCAGTTTTATCAAGTAAAAATCTGATAATACGAACGATAGAAATTATTTTTTCAAGGAACAATATCAAGAAACCATTGGTTTTGTTCTGCTATTTTAAACCAAAATGTTTTTGAATTTTGTTATCTATAATTTTTGTAAGTAAGCTGTGAAATGATTACAAAACTTATTTAGATAATAAAGCAAAAGTATTAAAACAGTTAAAAGTTATCAGATTTAATAATAAAATGAATGAAAATTATAAAAACCATAATTAAAATCGTGCTGTTTCATTGTTTTTGAAATTATAACCTCCAAAATACAGGTAATAGAATATTAAGTTCTCTTTAGAACACTATGAAAACCGTACATTTTGAAATTGTGTATTATAATAAGAAATTTGGACATTTTCATTTGTGGAAAGAAATGTATGATGTTTTGCCATCTGATTATATAATAAATATTGATAATGAAGTTGAAGGTATTCTTACTGATAGAGGAGGATCCATTAACATTTCTTTAAAACATGATGACCATGAGAAAGGTGATTGCATTTTTAGAACGTTACAAAAAAGAAATGATACTAATATTGACGGATTCATAAATGATGATAGTATTACATGTAACTGTGTTGAATTTATTTACAAGAAGAATTTCTTGAAGATTAATATGACTGCGTATTGTATAATATTATTTTATAAAATTTTATTGAATTCTTCCTTATATAGATCGTTAGTTTTGAATAATATTTTCAAATATCGGGAAAGTTGTGTAAACAATCATAGGTATGTAATTGTTGATATTGTATCGTTTGAATATAAAATAATTGATAAATCATGGAATAAAAGGTTAGAATTGATGTTATCAGAACGAAAAGAATTAGATCAGACAATGTCATGGTTATCTACATTAGGAGGTGCTTTTTCTGCACTAGGTGATGAAAATGATCATTTTGCAAAAATGGCTGGACGTACGTCAGTAGAACAATACAGGCTAGCAGTCAGGTTAGGTGACGAGTCAATTAAAGCAAGATGTAAACTTTACTATGCATTAAGTTTAATTCAAAGAGATGAATTCACTTTAGCTCATAAATTAATAAAAGAACAATTTAAATTTGCTCAAAATAATATTGTTAAAGATACTAGGTTAATTAAAATGTGTTATGGTGTTTGGTCGAAATTTAAATATGAATACAGAAGAAAAGTACTGTTAATTAAAACAAGTGATTACAGTATAACAAGTTAGTATATTTAGTTATTTTACAAATGTCTGTATTTATTTATTATAAATTATAAAATTTTTAACAACAATTTTTGTAAACTTTTCATTACCCTCTTTTATTTTTTTTCCAACTCATTGATAAACTATTGCTCGAGTCCCAACTGCGTGTAGTTGTTGTGGAATGCAGTGCGTTGTTATAGTAGTGGGAGAATGAATGAATTAGTAGTGTTTCACAGTTCATGGCATTTGTAGTGGTAGCGTGTACTAACTACAGTAAAAAAATTTATGCTTTCTATGTCACACTGGGTTAGAAAGAGTTAATAACCCGGTAGGTATTTGTTAAATTAATGCTCCGGATAATAAGAATTTTTTTATTTTTTATTTTTTTTTGGTTTAACGTCCAACTGTTCTGCAGTTACTGCTAATGCAGACGGTGAAGGATGAAATGATTTTTTTGCAACGTATGAAAATATGCCGGGTTCGAATCCCATTAAGGCACGGCATATTTTCATACGTTACAAAAAAATCATTTCATCCTTCACCGTCTGCATTAGCAGTAACTGCAGAACAGTCGGACGTTAAACCAAAAAAAAAAAAAAATTCTTATCATCCGGTGCATTAATTTAACAAATACCTACTGGGTTATTAACTCTTTCTAACCCAGTGTGACATAGAAGGCATATTGGAGTGAAATAACAGACCTCAACATTTTAGATGTTAGAGACAACTTTGGATTAAAGAATGCTGGGTGTGAAGTGTAATAATCTTCTGTACCCTAGCCAGGATTTGAACCTGAGACCTCCACTTTGCAGTGTAGTATGCTGACCATTGCGCCATGGAGGCAACCATTAATTTCTTTTTAATTTTGGTTTCAGAAGTTTGTTTCATTTACTAAATAAAGTAACATTTCTTTGAATATATTGTATGTATGTACAAGTATATTTTTACTTTCTCTTGCCTATATGAATATATAGGAAGGAAAGTATTGTTTTCATGTCGATTTTTCGAAATCGAGTTTTCACCGGATCTATACGTTTTCAGACCCCCTGAACCCAAAAAACATGTTTTTAGCGATTGGTCTGTGTGTGTGTGTGTGTGTGTGTGTCTGTGTGTCTGTGTGTGAACAGAATATCTCAAAAACGGAACATCGTACGAACTTGAAACTTGAAACTTAAGTTACATACCACTACCGGACACGACACGAACATTTTCATCAAAATCGGTCAACCGGAAGTAGTAGTTTATTCGTATAATTTTTCAGTTTTTTGCGATTTTCTCAAAAACTGGTCCTACGATTTTTTTTAAAATCGCCTATTTTACTCAATTTTTTATTCTCTACAAGATAGGGTAGGCGCCATGTTTGCTGAAATTCTCGGTGAGGCTGTTTTCACGTAAAAACGTTGTTTTTTTAAGATTACGGCTTTAATATAAATTTTAGCGCAAAAACTTATATAATAAAAGTTGTAGAGAATTTAAAAACCTACAACTTTTGTTTCAAACATTTTTTTGTATAACGCTTAGTTTAGCGGTAATTTGCGATTTTTTGTTTTTTTCTCACGAAAACGTGAGAAAAATCGATTTTTTTAACATTTCGGTCTTAGTATGCATTTTACGACAAAAGTGTATATAATAAAAGTTATAGAAAATTAAAAGATCTACAACTTTTGTTTAGAGCATTTTTCTCTACAGAGCCTAGTTTAGCGTGAAAGCGTGATTTTCCGTATTTTTAAGCCAAACTGAGTTCGATTGTCATTTTGCGTCATTCACTCATGATTAAAATAAGGTTATGTTTTTGAGGTTAGTTTTTGTTTATTTCTAATATTTTATTAATAATGTTAGGTTTATTATTAATCATTTGCATTGGCAAGAGAAAGTTGTGTGAGTGTTTCACACCAGATTTTTTAAACTGTTACTAAATAGTGATTTTATCCATTTTACCAATATTTTTTTATTGTAAAATTTTTGAAGTCTTAAATAATATTAAAATCACACTTAGTTTTTTTTACTATAAATTTAAGTAAGAGAATATTGTTTTGTTTAGGAAGCCTGAAAATGATTTGACTTATTTTTATTGGTGGGAACTTTCATACCATCAAGTCGTAATGTGATGTACATGTCGCACTTTTTTGTCAGGCCATCCAAAGCGTTCAAGGTCTGAAAGTAATTTTATTACACTTAAATATCAGTAAAATGTTTAAAACAATGTACACATATTTTTTTGTATACAGTTTAAAAATTTGGGATTGAAAGGGTTATTTTTTTTTTTTTTTTTTTTTTGGTTTAACGTCCGACTGTTCTGCAATTACTGCTAATGCAGACGGCGAAGGATGAAATGATTTTTTTGTAACGTATGAAAAGATGCCGTGCCTGAACGGGATTCGAACCCAAGACCGCATGATGAGAGGCGAGCACGTTACCAACTGCGCCAATGCGGCCGGCTTGAAAGGGTTAACTTGGTTGGATTCATGATATTTAACTTACCAATTTATATCAAAATATATAAATAAATGTAATAAATACAAACAAATTTGTTAAATACGGAAAGTTTGAAAACGAATGTTTTGTATCAGAGTAATACAACAATCGTATTCCCAGCATGCATCACTCATTCATTATACCTCACCCGTACCCTTCACCCCGCAACTACACGGAGCTTGGAACCGCACAATAAGTGCAGTGCTACTGTAGTATTCAGCCTACCTCGTTATGTTTAGTGAAGATTGTATTTGTTGATGTGGTAGCACTTTTCGCTCATGAAGATTCATATATTTTACATTAAGGTTATGTATATATTAAGGTGCGGAATGAGCATATAAGGGGAACCTTCAAAGTTGCTAATATAGCAGAAAAGGTGTGAGAGTCCAGGATGAGATGGTATGGTCATGTGCTCAGGAGAACGGATGATCATGTCGTGAAGAGGTGCCTTTCCATGGCTACAGGGAAAAGAGGAAGGGGTAGACCCCTTACCACGTGGATGACGAATGTCCAAAGAGACATGAAAATGTTGGGCTTATCCGAGGAAGACGCACAGGAGCGTAACAAATGGAGCTCTCTGATTGGGAAAGCCGACCCCGCGTAACGGGAAGGGGCGAGGCCAAAGAAGAAGAAGAAGAAGTTATGTCTTCTTAACTACAGTTAAAAGTTAAGTGTTAACTAGACGTACAACCCACCAGGTTGGTCTAGAGGTAAAGTTGTCACCAAAATCAGCTGTTTAACAGCTGATTTTCTGAGACGAAGGTTCCTGATTCAAATCCTTGTAAAGGTTTTTTACTTTTATACGGATTTGAATGCTAGACAGTGGTTACCGGTGTACTTTGATGGTTGGGGTTTAATTAACCATACTCTCAGGAATGGTCGGCCTTTGATGGTCGGATTTTCTGAGACAAAGGTTCCTGGTTCAAATCCTAGTAAAGTTAGTTACTTTTATATGGATTTGAATACTAGACAATGGTTACCGGTGAACTTTGATGGTTGGGGTTCGATTAACCATACTCTCTCAGTCTGTACAAGACTACACCTCATTTACTTGTCATACACATCATCTTCATCTCATTGTGTCATGGGGTTGCTTATTGTTCTAAATTTAACAGATTGCAACGTACACAAATTAAGAATAAAAAGTAGACGTAAAAGTAGTTAAAAGATTTTTATAGAAATGTAATTGCTAATAAAGAAACAGCTGTAGCTTTTTTGAGATAGCACAACGTAAATCAACAGTTGCATCAAAAATCTTGACCAAAAACAGCAAAATTCTCAACACAGCGCAAAAGTACATAAATTACAGTATAAATGAAATTTATCACCTTACCTTTGGTTACCTTTGAAGTTAAAAAAACTTACCTGTGTTTTGGTGGTACCACCTTCTTCAGAGCAATATTATTAACAGGTTGGCTCCCAAGGCAATTTTTGCAGTTTTGCTTAAAAACCTATACCTATTTTATGGTTCCTTTGCTTTTTACTTTCTCTTGCCTATATGAATATATAGGAAGGAAGGAAAGTATTGTTTTCATGTCGATTTTAACAAATACACTCTTCACCCGAATATATACCTAAACAGACCCCCTCACACTCACACAACAACATGTGTGTGTGTGAACAGAATATTTCAAGAGCGGAACATCGTACAAACTTGAAACTTAAAACTTAAGTTGCATACCACTACCGGACCCGACACGAACATTTTCATCAAAATCAGTCAACCGGAAGTAGTAGTTTATTCGTGTAATTTTTAACTTTTTTGCGATTTTCTCAAAAAACTGGTCCTACAATTTTTTTAAAAATCGCCTGGTTTACTCATTTTTTTTTGCTCTACAAGATATAGGGTAGGCGCCATGTTTGCTGAAATTCTCAGTGAGGCTGTTTTTCACGTAAAGAAATTGTTTTTATAAGATTACAGCTTCATTATAAATTTTAGCGCAAAAACTTATAAATAAAAGTTATAGCGAATTTAAAAACCTACAATTCTTATTTCAAACATTTTTTTTGTATAACGCTTAGTTTAGCAGTAATTAGCGATTTTCTGTTTTTTTCTAATGAAAACGTATGAAAAATTTATTTTTTTAAGATTTCGGCCCATTTTACGACAAAAGTGTATATAATTAATTTTATAAGAAATAAAAAGATCTACAACTTTTATTACGACAAGTGTTTGAACATCGGTGGAAACTATGTCGAAAAATAGTTTAAGGTTTGGGCTTTCATGTAGAAATGAAATTGTATTGAAAAAAATTGTTTTACTTGTTTTTTTTTAAACGGTACTTACTTTCTGAACACGCCTCGTAAGTGTCTCATGGGAGTCAACCTGTTAAAATTAAATTTTAGAATGGTGTTTCCATTCAGTAATTTAGATTAAAACATAAACTTTTAATTTAAATGTTGTTGTTTAGGTGATCAGCCAAAAGGCTGGTTTGAACCTGTAGAGGTTTTACTAGGTAAAACAAGGAGTCAGGTGGTTTACCATTGCCACAACTCACTGAATGGAAAAGTACGCTTATCAGCATGTTCGGCCCTCTGAAAAGCACATATTTTCCACTCTGCAAAAGACACCTTCACTACATTCACACAGGGTCTGGCTGTACAATGAAATTCATTACTTTCAGAGGAGATAACTCTGATTAGTGTCTTTTACACCTCTACCCTCTTCTGTTCTTGAATGATTCAGTCATTTAATTGGCTGACCATGTGATAAGAAACAGAACTATTTATTTTAGCCCTGCAACTAACAGATTGAGTGTAAATAATTTGACACTCCACCTGTCTGTTATGGGCAGACAATTTAAATGACTGAATGGCAACACCATTCTAAATTTTAATATAACATCTGTACATCAGTTTAAACAGCTTTGAATGAGGGTGTTAGGGTAGTAAGAGGTAAGAGGGTGTTTTTAGAAATGTTTTTATCACGATAACTGGGTGAATCCAGTAACCATGTTACTCATCCACCTTATGTTATGTTTATAATAATGCCCATCAGTAGATTAGCATACTTCCAAAAACAATTTCTTTGGATTCAGGGAGTCATGGAGTTTGTAGTTAATAAATCCAGATAGAGTGTGAGAAAGTAATAGAATAGACATAGGTATTATGTTGAGAGAGACGGGGCAGCCTGGTCAGGCGCGGATCCAGAACTTCGACTTGGGGGTGGTTTGGGGGGTACATTGCCCAACCAAAGGGGGGTCCAGGGTCATCCCCCGAAAATGTTTGTATTTTTGAGTTCAAAATAACATTTTAGAGCTCTATTTTTCAAAGATTGATTGATAATACTTAAGTCACATTAAAGTTGAAATGTACCCGTCTTTTGCTACGTGTCGGCAGGTAACCGCCATGTTGTACTATTATGTAGTGACTTAAAAATGTATATTCAGATTCAGATTTTTGAAGAGGAAGAAAAAAGGAAACAAATAAAGGTATCAAGTTGCTTACAACATGTGTATTACAATTAATGTACAACTAGAGGTAATCAAACTTATTATTTACACAATAAAAATTATAATGGGAAGTTTACAAATAAGCAACGAAAACATACAGGAAGTTGGGGAATTCTGCTATCTAGGGAGTAAAATAACAAAGGATGGTAGAAGCACAAGTGATATCAAAAGCAGAATTGCTCAAGCTAGAAAGCCTTTGAAATGAAAAAAACAGCTTACTGACTACAAATATTGATTTACAGATTAGGGAAAATTTCTTAAAACATGTTTCGATTTATAAACGGAAGTGAAACGTGGGTGATAGGGGCTGTAGAAAAGAAGAGGATAGAAGCTTTTGAAATGCGGTGTTATAGGAAAATGTTAAAGATTAGGTGGGTGGACAAAATAAGTAATTTAGAGGTTCTTAGGAGAGTAGATGAAAAAAGGAGTATATGGAAGCATCTTACCAAAAGAAGGGATAGGCTAGTGAGGCGTATCTTAAGACATCCACGTATTGGGCTATTAATAATGGAGGGTAATATTGAGGGAGTAAATTGTAGAGGGAGGCAAAGATTAGAATATATAAAGCAAATTACAAAAGATGTAGGGTGTTACAGGTATGTAGATATGAAACGACTTACGCAAGATAGAACAGCTTGGAGAACTGCATCAAACCAGTCGAGAGACTGACGATAAAAAAAAATTATAATTAATTAAAAATTATAAAAATTCAAATTTTTACTTTCTCTTGCCTATATGAATATATAGGAAGGAAAGTATTGTTTTCATGTCGATTTTTCGAAATCGAGTTTTCACCGGATCTATACGTTTTCAGACCCCCTGAACCCAAAAAACATGTTTTTAGCGATTGGTCTGTGTGTGTGTGTGTGTGTGTGTGTGTGTGTGTGTGTGTGTGTCTGCGTGTGTGTGTGTGTGTGTGTGTGTGTGTCTGTGTGTGAACAGAATATCTCAAGAACGGAACATCGTACGAACTTGAAACTTGAAACTTAAGTTACATACCACTACCGGACGCGACACGAACATTTTCATCAAAATCGGTCAACCGGAAGTAGTAGTTTATTCGTATAATTTTTCAGTTTTTTGCGATTTTCTCAAAAACTGGTCCTACGATTTTTTTTAAAATCGCCTATTTTACTCAATTTTTTATTCTCTACAAGATAGGGTAGGCGCCATGTTTGCTGAAATTCTCGGTGAGGCTGTTTTCACGTAAAAACGTTGTTTTTTTAAGATTACGGCTTTAATATAAATTTTAGCGCAAAAACTTATATAATAAAAGTTGTAGAGAATTTAAAAACCTACAACTTCTGTTTCAAACATTTTTTTGTATAACGCTTAGTTTAGCGGTAATTTGCGATTTTCTGTTTTTTTTCTCACGAAAACGTGAGAAAAATCGATTTTTTTAACATTTCGGTCTTAGTATGCATTTTACGACAAAAGTGTATATAATTAAATTTATAGAAAATTAAAAGATCTACAACTTTTGTTTAGAGCATTTTTCTCTACAGAGCCTAGTTTAGCGTGAAAGCGTGATTTTCCGTATTTTTAAGCCAAACTGAGTTCGATTGTCATTTTGCGTCATTCACTCATGATTAAAAAAAGGTTATGTTTTTGAGGTTAGTTTTTGTTCATTTCTAATGTTTTAATACTAATGTTAGGTTTATTGTTAATTATTTGCATTGGCAAGAGAAAGTTGTGTGAGTGTTTCACACCAGATTTTTCATATACCACTTGGTCAGTTGGGGGGGGGGGGGGCGATCGCCCCCTGGATTCGCACTGAGCCTGGTATGATGATTGCATTGAAGAATTGCATCCGCCTATTGTATATGATCATTAGTAACAATAATCTGATGAGAAGGGTGTGTTGTACGTACTCCTAGTTTAGTATTGTCCAAATGTGTCCCAGATCCTACCCAAATCATTAATAATGATTAAAGTCTGCGTTGAAATCAGCTGTTGAATTAATTGATATTTTCATACTTACACATCTACTGAATAAACCGCGTAGATTCAAGTAATTTTTAAGAAACGATCATTTTAATATCAAAATGTCAAATTAAGGAGTTTTTAATGGAATAAAGGCAATATTGCAAAATATGTTAGTTTCATGGAAAAATAATTTGAAAATTTTTAATTATAATATTTTTTTCTTGCCCATGACGGACAGGTGGAGTGTCAAATTATTTACACTCAATCTGTTCGTTGCAGGGCTAAAATAAATAGTTCTGTTTCTTATCACATGGTCAGCCAATTAAATGACTGAATCATTTAAGAACAGAAGAGGTAGAGGTGCAAAATACACTAATCAGAGTTATGTCCTCTGAAAGTAATGAATTTCATTATACAGCCAGACCCTGTGGTGAATGAAGTGAAGGTGTCGTTTGCAGAGTGGAAAATATGTGTTTTTCAGAGGGCCCGGCATGCTGATAAGCGTACTTTTCCGCTCAGTGAGGAAGGCAACTGTAAACCAACTCACTCCTCGTTTTACTTAGTAAAACCTCTACAGGTTCAAACCAGCCTTTTGGCTGATGACCTAAACAACAACAACAACAATATTTTTTTCATCAAATGCATGTTTATTATGATACTCTGTAACAGTTAATGGATTATTTACAGCAGGGGTTCTCAACCTTTCAGGCTCTGTGCCTCCCTTAGTAGACTGACTTTTAGTCACGCCTCCCCTGTACTATTACCCCCTTATATGGTCAACACAAGTACTTAGTAGAATTTCAATCTGTAACTATAGCAAGTTTAGGGGCGGGTTAAAGGTTATACTTGCAGGTAATACAATTAAATATTTGATAAACTTTTACAAAATGTTTAATACTACCTTCAATACATTTTTGAACATACAGTCAAATCACAGAACCAAAAAACTTAAAATAGGTATAATTGTTTACGAAATCATCAAACTCTAACATTGAGTGTTGTACAATAAAATAATAGTGTTTGAAATATAAAGGCAGGAACTAACCTGGGTTAATCATAGCTTTTTTTCTATTCTAATACGATGACACCTCCCTTGAAAATCTTCTACGCCTCCCCAGGGGGGCGCGCTCCGCAGGTTGAGAACCCCTGATTTACAGCATATTGATAGGGTAGAATATACTTAAAATGGAATACTTTTTTGAATTTTTGTAACTGTAATATTTTTATGAGCACTCTAAACAATATTTAGAGATTTTAGGAGAATTCAACAAAGGCAATATGTTGCCAGAAACTGCTGCCAATCTGTTGTGATAAGTATAAACGAATAAAGGAATGAAATTTAAGACAGTTTTAATCTAAATGACTGGAAATGGAAACACCGTTCTAAATTTTAATATCATTGCTCTGAAGAAGGTGGTACCACCGAAACACGCATAAGTGTTTTTAAACTTCAAAGACAACCAAAGGGGTAAGGGTGATAAATTTAATTTATACTGTAATTTATATTAATGGTTGGCTGGATGCATTTCAAAAATTAATTTGTTAATGTATAAACTGTAAATACCAACCCAAAATATTTAATATCCTTTTTACATTAGATTATAGTATTATTTGCTATTGTAAATTATCGTGTCATTATCCTTTTCTTGGAAATTATCTTTTTTATTGTCCTTTTTACTTTCTCTTGCCTATATGAATACATAGGAAAGAAAGTATTGTTTTCATATCGATTGTAAGAAATTTAGTTTTCACCGGATCTACACGTTTTCAGACCCTCTAAACCCAAAAAAACATGTTTTTAGCGATTGGTCTGTGTGTGTGTGTGTATACAGAATATCTCAAGAACGGAACATCGTACGAACTTGAAACTTAAAACTTAAGTTAGATACTACTACCGGACCCGACACAAACATTTTCATCAAATTTGGTCAACCGGAAGTAGTAGTTTATTCGTGTAATTTTTCACTTTTTTGCAATTTTCCCAAAAACAGATCATACGATTTTTTTAAAAATCGCCTCATTTACTGCATTTTTTATGCTCTACAAGATAGGGTAGGCGCCATGTCTGCTGAATTTTTTGGAGAGGCTGTTTTCACGTAAAAAAATTGTTTTTTTTAAGATTGTGACTTTAATATGCATTTTAGTGCATAAATGTATCTAGTAAAGATGTAGAGAATTTAAAATTCTACAACTTTATTACAAACATTTTTTTATAACGCTTAGTTTAGCGGTAATTAGCGATTTTCTGTTTTTTTTTCTCACGAAAACGTGTAAAAAAATCGATTTTTTTTTAAAAGATTTCAGCCTTAGTATGCATTTTACGACAAAGTGCACACCAGATTTATAGGAAATAAAAAGATCTACAACTTTTATTCAGAGAATTTTTCTTTACAGATCCTAGTTTAGCGTGAAAGAGTGAATTTCCGTATTTTTAAGCCAAACTAAGGTTGATTTTCATTTTGCGTCTTTCACTCATGGTTAAAATGAAGTTATGTTTATTGAGGTTAGTTTTTTGTTTATTTCTAATGTTTGGTTTATTGTTCATTATTTGCATTGGCAAGAGAAAGTTGTGTGAGTGTTTCACATAAGATATTTCTCTTTGTAGAAGTCCTTAAAGCACGTTTGTCAAAATTGTTTGAACAAAAACCTACTTATTTTTTTTTTTTTTTTTTTTTTTTTTTTTTTTAACTTATTTATTTACAATCAGCCTTACAATGTGGCTTTAAGCAAATCATTTTACAAGAACTAAACTTACGTGAGTGAAGTAGACAGCCTTTGCTCTCACTTCAACTAAATAAAATTAGAAAATAAAGTTAATAAAAACTAAGAAATGTTGTAAAGTTACAAAATTAACAAAAACAATGTAAAAGAAGTAAACAAAAAAAAAAATGAAGTAAACAATGGAAAAGAAGTTAACAATAAAAAAGTAAAATAAATAAAATTTTGAAATTTCACTTTAGATTAAAAAGTGTGATGAGGATGAGTGGTGAATTTAACTTGGTGTATGTATTAAAATCGTTGGTCTAAGTCGAGGATGTGATGTCTTTTGAGGCGCTTCGTTTCCTCACTGTTGTCCAGTAAATTTAATGCCAGGTGGTTCTGGTGATTGTTTAATCTTAGCTGGTACCGGAGGCTCAGCTCTCTTATCTCTTCTGTTACGGTACGGATACGAAGATGGTCATGTATTTCCGAGTTTCTTATAAACCACCCAGCGTTACTCGTCGATCTTAATACTTTATTTTGGAAGCGTTGTATCATTTCTAAATTGGATCTGCTGGATGTACCCCAAAGCTGAGCGCCATACTTCCAAACAGGCTTGAAAATTGTATTGTAGATCAAGACCTTATTTTCAACAGATAATTGTGATCTTCTTCCTAACAACCAGTTAAACCTCATGTATTTTAAATTAAGCTCGTTCCGTTTACATACTATGTGATGTCGCCAAGTTAATCTCCGATCAAGATGCAAGCCAAGGTACTTCACATGATCTTGTTGTGTGAGTACATCATTACCTAGGAGTACTGATGGGCATTCCTCTCTTCTCATAGTAAACGTAACTTGGACGGATTTATTTGCGTTGGCTTTTAGTCTCCATTTGTTCAACCATAGTAGCACTTCGTCTAAGTATATTTGAGCTTTATTTGATGCTTCTGTAGCGTTATTGTCAGATGAAAGAATTGCTGTATCATCGGCGTACGTAGCGGTAAGTACTGATTGGTTTAGAGGCATGTCAGCGGTAAATATTACGTATAATATTGGAGCAAGTATAGATCCTTGAGGAACCCCGGAGTTTATTTCTCCAAATTTTGAGTATGCACCTCTGCATTTAATTTGAAATATCCTACCTTCCAGAAAAGATTTAAGAATAAAATAAAACGGATAAGGTAAAATTGTTTTTAATTTGTATAAAAGACCAATATGCCACACTTTGTCAAAGGCTCTTAATATGTCTAGAAAAAGAGCACAGCAGATATCTCCCCTTTCTAATGTGTCAGATATCATATTCACTACCCGATGTATTTGCTCCACAGTAGAGTGACCGCTTCTGAATCCAAATTGATGGTCTGGAACAACATTCTGTTGTATTAGAATCCCCTGAAGCTTCTTTAAAAACAATTTTTCAAATACCTTGGAAAGAAGAGGCAGTAAGCTAATTGGCCTATATGAAGACATTTCATTTGGTGGTTTACCTGGTTTTGGAATCATTATTATTTGCGAGACTTTCCATTGAGAAGGAAAATGTGTCGTTCGCAAGATACTGTTGAATAGAATTTGAAGATAAGTTAATGCCCTGACAGGAAGATGTTTGATGACTTCAGACGTAATTAAGTCAAATCCCGGAGCCTTTTTTGATGGAAGGTGATTGATTACTTGTTGTATCTCGCCAACAGTAAAAGGTTCTATCGGTAAGTCCATAGGCACTGGTATTTCCATAAACTCGTGAATTTCTTTTTCGTCAATTCCGACAGAAGGATGAGGTTGAAATACATCACTTAGGTAGTCGCAAAACAAATCGGCTTTCTCTTCATCACTTCTAGCCCAGTTCCCATCATCACGTCGGAGTGGAGGAGTATGTTGAATTGGTCTTTTTATTTTAGAAGTGGCTTTCCATAACGAGTGATCTGTTGTTTCGTTGGGAGACAAATTTTCTAAAAAGGTTCGAAAAGAATTATTTTTTATAGTGAATAATAAATCTTTTAGTTCTTTTGATGCTCGGTTGAATGCGGTTTTGTCTGCGGGGTGTCTGCTATTTTGCCATACACGCCGTAATCTTCTTTTTTCTCTTACTTTTTCCAAAATTTCACGTGAGTAATTCATATTATCGTATTCTGTGACTGTATCTTCCGGTGTACTACTCCAAGCTGCTTTTTGAATGATGTTTGTGAAGTGTTGAACTGCTTCATCTATGTCGTCCGATACTTTTAAAGGTATGTTGAGGTTAATGTTGTCATGAATAAAAGCTGAGAAGGAAGTCCAATTTGTGTATTTGTTATATAAAGTGGGAGGTTTTTGTCGTAGAATAATATGTGTACTGATTGTAATTATGATTGGAGAATGGTCTGATGTACTGTCTAGGCTGCTTTCCACATCTGTATAAAACCTACTGATACCTTTTGTGATACCAAAGTCCAATAAATCAGGGATTTTATTTCGGTCTGTTGGCCAGTATGTAGGTTGTCCGGTAGACAAGATATTATAATTATTTCCCAAATCTATGGCCACTTTCAGTTCCCGACCACGAGGTGTAATGAGGCGAGATCCCCAATACGTATGTTTAGCATTCCAATCGCCCGCTGAGATAAATCGATTTCCAAGGAGATGGAAATAATTCTGGAACACATTTCTCGTTATCCGATGCCTCGGCGGACAGTAAACAGATGAAATTACCAGAGGACCAAACCAATCGTGTAATTGTATCGATGTCGCTTGAAGATGATCTGATGTGCATGCTGGCAACTCGTGATGTTTTATTGAATTTTTAACAAGAATAGCACTGCCTCCATGAGCGTTACCATCCGGATGATTGGCGTTGTAGAGTGTATATCCATATAGTCTAAAAAAATCAGGGTTTGTAAGGTGAGATTCAGATATGAGAAGAATATCTATTTTGTTAACCTTCAGAAAAACTTCTACTTCCTGTCGCCTCCGAATAAGACCGTTGACATTCCACTCCGCAATTCGTAGGAATTTCATTTAAACAGTTTATTGACAACGGTTGTCAATAATCCCATCAGATTACTCATTTGACTAACCAATAATTCAATCTGTTCAGATACTTTATTGAGTTTTGTTACTATGTCAGAATCATCCCTTTTGTTCTGCAGTACATCTGCGTATGACACAGATGGTGTAGTTTGACTGTTATCAATAATAACATTTTGTCTGGTTTGTTTTAATTTAGGAAAGTGTTCATTATTTGCATTGAATGATCTGATATTCTTAGGTTGTGAATCAGTCGTAGGGGTATTCTTGTTTCCACGTTTCCTGTTCATTATTTCCTGGTAAATGCGGCAACCTTTATAATTCGCAGGATGATTATCTAAACACAATGCACATGTTGCTGGTGTGTTTCGATCTGTCTTTGGGCAGTCAGTTGTATTATGGCTCTGCGCACACTTTACACAACGATAGGGACGCATGCAATTGTTTTTGGTGTGGCCGTATTGTTGGCAACGTTTACATTGAACTATGTGGTTACTTTTTCTAGGTGGTTCGATATTAACGCAACAATTCGAAATATACCTGATATTAAAAATGTCTTTGTTGTTTTCTTGCAGTTCAAGATTAACAAAAAATATAGGAATTGGTTCTTTAGTTACGCGGTGGCGAGCATTAACAATTTCACCTCTGACTTTGTGCCCATGTTTTTCAATTTCTTCTTTAATAATAGAAGTTGGAATAGAGTAATGTAAATTTTTTATTACTATTCGGTAAGCGCGTTCTTCTTTCCTACTAAATGTATGACCGATTAAATTCACTTCACGAATAACCGCTATTAATTTTTTGTAAACATCAACATTACTTGATATAACTTTTAATTGTTTATTACTAAATGATTTAATTAAATAGTCTGATTTAGAAACCGATTTATCAAATAACTCTATCAATTTGTTAATATCTGTTATGCCGTATAGGATTATAGGTGGAGTTTTAATCTTTTTTTGTTGAGAAACGTTATTTTCTTCAACAGGCAAACAGCTGAATCTATTTTTTAATGAAATATTATTAACATTTGAATCTACTAATTTATCAGCTGATTTGCTTTTTAAAATTGGTACAGTTTGCCAATCAGGTGTATTCTGGAAATCATCTGCTTCTACGTACATGGAATCAATGCCTTCTTGATTATTCATCGTAGATTGGCGAGCTAGCTTACTCTGCTCATTGGAGGAAGATGAAGAAGAAGAAGAAGGGCGTTTCAGCCCATTGTACATTGTTGTTTATAGTTAAATTTTTAGATTCAACCTAACCTCTAGCTTATAACAAAATATTCAAAAACAATTATTATTATTATCCAAAAAAAAAAACGAAATACTTATCAAAAAAAACTCTTGTAGACAGTTGCCCAATATAACAGGTATATTTTTACCATTAACTGACAGTTTATAAAGAAATTTTCTTCAAATAGAGTAGCACTATAAAAAACACAACTATACCGTAAACATGTATACAGCTGACTCAAAAAAAAAAACCTACTTATGCAGGGAGAAAATTCATGAATAAATTACCCCAATCTTTAAAGTGTTGTGAGGATTTGAATTCCTTTAAAAAAAATCTAAAAAATTACTTGATCGGTGAAACTTTTTATAGCGTGCAAGAATTTCTTTCTTGATAGTAGTGATACATTGTGTGATTCTTATATGTATTTCAGGTGTTTTATGCTGGAGTCTCCAGGACGCAAAAAAAACGTAATCAAATGTCTGAATTTGGTTGAACCAAATAACGTATAACCAAACATTCAGCGTAGTGTATAAGTTTGTACGTTCAGATTTGGTGATTTTTTGAAAAAAGTCTCAGATAAATAAATTAATAAACCTGAATATTTTCCTACGGCAAAACTTTTGTCTAGAAAAGTTATACATACCATATTTTTATCTGATTGACTATAAGCAACTAATACGTCATAACCTCAGAGAAAAGGCATTGATTTCAAGCGGGATTTATAATATTTTGTGATTACGAGCTGTTCAGATGTGGAAGTAAAATGTGTGAGTAGTTTGTAAAATATTACGTACCCGTAATTTAATTAAATGTTAATGCTAGAGAAAGTGATATTTGCAGAAAAAAGTATTCTGTAAATTTAAAATCAGTTCTTTAATAGCTTCTAACAACGGTTTTTTATTACACTAACAAAACTAGATTATTTGTTTTGTAGGTTAAAATATTGCTTATGTAAAACCGACGCCAAAAAGTTTTGTTTTGACAGTAAAGATTAGGACTGGAATTAAACATTTAGAATATATAGGTTTGATAAATAACGACTTATGCATAAGGTATTTCGGTATTTCTTTAATTAACTTTGAATTTAATTATGTTGATTAGTTATTTAATACGTAATTCATATTCTAAAGGCAGTGTCGTTGCAACTGTTCTTTTCTGTAATCGGTTGTTTTATGTCTACGTACATTTATTTATGTATTTTGTATTTATATTACCCATTACTCCTTCTTAATTGTGGTTCCACGACCTCCATTTTTACTGTTACCCAGTGTTTGACCATAAAAACATTCATATTGGAACAATTGTCTCCAGTGTATTTTACCTTCCTGCTGTACTCTTGCATTGAATTTCTCGGCTGCATTTGTATCTAATTCCTAGTAATTTTGTATTATTTGTGTTTGTCGTCACAGAGTTCAGTTGACATTCTGAATTCGCCTTCATAGCTATATCTTAGATCATGTGTAAACAGTGAAGTTTCTAGGAGTGTCACTAGATAGGACCCTATCATGGGATTATTACACCGATCAAATTTGTGGTAAAATATCATCTGGGGTATTTGCATTAAAACAAATTACCAGATTAAACGATAAAAAATTGCTTATAGCAGCTTATCGTGGTTTAATTTTATCTCATATATCAGGTATGCCATACTAGTATGGGGTAATTCATCACAGGGTAACATGGAAAGAGTTTTTAAAATACAGAACAAAAGCTGTTAGGTGTATGATGGGAGTCAACCACCTTACTTTGTGCAGCTCACTATTGAAAGAGCTGCAATTGCTCACAGTTCCTTCTTTGTACATTTTTGAAGTGATAATGTACGTAAAGAAAAATACCTTTTTACAGAATTTAGATGTTCACAACCACTACTCAAGAAACAGAATCGATTATTATGTTGCTAATCACAACACTAAATTGTTTGAACAAAAACCAACTTATGCAGGTAGAAAATACATCAATAAATTGCCACAAGGTTTAAAAAGTTGTGACAATTTAAGTCATTTTAAAAAAAAGCTAAAACAGTATTTGATTGATGAAACATTTTACAGTGTGCACGAATTCTTTTCTAAATAGTTTTGATTGAAAAGTATTTAACTTCTAATTAAACAAATATTGTTTATTATTTGATACAAAGGGGTTCATGACAAGCCTACTGAGTTAAGCAGTAGCAGGAAATAATCATTGGTAAATGATGAATTTATCATTGTTTGTTTTTTTTTTTTATTGTGTGTGATATTTGATTCAATGGGGTTCATGACAAGCCTACTGAAGTAAGCAGTAGCAAAAACAATTTTTTGGTGGTAAGTGATGAATTCTTCCTGCTATACTCTATCTTGCATTGAATTTCTCGGCTGCATTTGTATCTAATTCCTAGTAATTGTGTATTATTTGTGTTTTTTGTCACAGAGTTCAGTTGACATTCTGAATTCGCCTTCGTAGCTACATCTCCATTGATTCATTGATCTATCTGGTTCCCCAAACGCCATTGTTTCACTTCCATACATTAAAACATTCCAGAATCATTTTAAATTGTTGTCACAAATTTATCTTGTATATTGTTTATTTAGCCAATTCTTTGCCTCATAATACGAGGGCCATCCGGAAAGTAGTACCCGTTTCCGCCGCATGAGGCGCTGACGAGGCGAGCAGCCGCCGGTCAAGGTCAGATCGCTTCAGTGGCTTGTCTGCCTTCTCTGTTGCAAGTTCCGCGACGCTAGCATTGCCTGTCTTGTTTCTGTGACCGTTCATAATGTTTAAAAAAATTGAGAACGCCGCCAGTTGTGAAGTGAGGGCTGTAATAAAATTTCTCAATGCAAGAAACGTTCGACCTTGTGATATTCATCGCCAATTAAAAGAAGTGTATGGAGACGATGTGATGGATGAGTCATCTGTTCGGCGCTGGTGTCGTAATTTTAACTTGGGGAGGGGGAACACACACGACGATGAGCGTTCAGGGAGACCATCTGTCATTACAGATCAACTGCTGAGGTCAGTAGACGAATTCGTGAGGCACGATCGGCGCGTTACAATTGATGACATCTGTGAACATTTCCCTAATGTTTCTCGCACAATTCTTCATGAAATTGTCAAAGACCATCTGCATTATTCAAAAATTTGCGCAAGGTGGGTCCCTCGCATGCTTACAGATGAGCACAAAACCAAGCGTATGGCTGCTGCATTAACATTTTTGGAACGTTATTCTGATGAAGCAGACGCGTTCTTGAATCGCATAGTTACTGGTGATGAAACGTGGGTTTGTTATGCTTCACCTGAGAGTAAACGACAGTCAATGGAGTGGCATCATCCTCATTCACCAAAGAAACCGAAAAAAATTCAAGACTGTTCTGTCCACCAGGAAACTTATGGCAACCATTTTCTGGGATCGACGTGGTATACTGCTTATTGATTTTATGGCCCGTGGAGACACTATTAACGCTAATGCGTATTGTGAAACATTAAAGAAATTACGGCGGGCAATACAAAATCGACGGAGAGGTCTATTGTCTGATGGCGTCATTCTCCTCCATGACAATGCCAGGCCTCATGCAGCGGGGATAACACAACAACTTCTGCAGCAATTCAATTGGGAAATTTTCGACCATCCACCGTATAGCCCGGACTTGGCCCCTTCAGATTTTCATCTCTTTACAAAACTTAAAGAGTTTTTGGCGGGAAAAAGATTTGACAGCGATGAAGAACTTAAAGAAGGTGTGACTACGTATTTCGATCGGCTGGCGGCGGAGGAATGATGCTGGAATACAAAAACTCGTCACACGTTATGACAAATGCTTAAATTTGCTTGGAGATTATGTGGAGAAGTAGTTTAAGGTATGCTCTTTTCAATAAAAATGTTTACATTTGTTAATATTTACTTCTGTGTCTTTATTTCACAAACGGGTACTACTTTCCGGATGGCCCTCGTATAATATAATATAAACAGATACACTTCATCTTGATCAAGTGTTGTTACCATTGTTTACATCAGTTTTTTAAACCTTTATAGTGTATGGACTTTACTTCCTTAAAAATCGCACATTTTCAGATCTGAAGTCCTATGAACAGTTCACTTGGATTATCACAGGTGTGCTGTACAAACCTAAAGCTTTGTCTGTTTTTTAATTTTCATTTATCATTGAAAACTTAGGGCCTGTTCCATGAAAATACTCTGCAATTGTGCCCTCTTGAATCTCAATTCATGTAACTTACTCAGTAAAATGTTTCATCAATCACTTATTTCTTTAGCTTTTATTTTAAACAAACTTAAATTATCACGACTTTTTAAAGCTTGTTGTTTAGGTCATCAGCCTGTAGGCTGGTTTGAACCTGTAGAGGTTTTACTAAGTAAAACAAGAAGTGAGGTGGTTTACAATTACCTTCCTCACTGAGTGAAAAATTAGGTACGCTTTTCAGCGTGCCAGGCCCTCTGAAAAGCATCTACTTTTCACCCTGCAAATGACACCTTCACTTCATTCACCATTGGGTCTGGCTGTATAATGAAATTCATTACTTTCAGAGGAGATAACTGTGATTAGTGTCTTTTACACCTCTACCATTTCTGTTCTTAAATGATTCAGTCATTTAATTGGCTGACCATGTGATAAGAAACAGAACTATTTATTTTAGCCCTGCAACTAACAGATTGGGTGTAAATAATTTGACTCTCCACCTGTCTGTTATGGGCAGTTTTAAAGCTTATGGTAATTTATTGATGTATTTTCTACCTGCATAAGTAGGTTTTTGTTAAAACAATATAGTGTTGTTGTAATTAGCAATTTAGTAAGCCTAATCAATTTTGGGTGCTACTATAGTACGTCGCCTATCTTGTTATGTTTACTTTACTTTACACCCAGGGCGTTCAGGCTTCTGCAGCCCCTCCTCACCGCGACCTAAAAGATCTTTTGTGATTGCCCCTATTCCTTATTTATGCAAGACCCACACTTTCAATAAAGCGCAGGATCTGCCTAGGATCTAGTGCACTTACCTGAGAAGGTGTTAACACGTCCTTACCCATCAGCGCTCTTCTTTTGCAGCCAACCACTTTGCAACTGCATAAAATATGCTCAGCCTTCTCTTCTGCCTCATGACAGAATCTGCACAGGCTCTCTTCAGCAACTCCTATCTTGGATAAATGATACCCAAGATTACAATGACCAGTCATCAGGCCCACTACCCTCCTCAAGTCCTGTCTTCCTAGTTATCTTGTTATGTTTAGTGAAATTTGTATTTCTTGATGTGGTAGCACTGTCCACTACCACTTTTGGCGCATAATTATTCAAATAATTGAGTTCAAATAATAATAAAGGTAGTTACTTTTATACGGATTTGAATACTAGACAGTGGTTTGATGGTTGGGTTTCAATTAACCATACTCTCTGAGTGTGTACAAGACTACACCTCATTTACACGTCATACACAAATCATCCCCATCTCATTGGGTCATGGGGTAGCTTATTGTTCTCAATTGAACAGATTGCAACGTATACAAATTAGGAATATTATTCAAATACTTTATAGGTTATGTGATATTAACCCTTAAAGTGCCAGCGTCCTATTATTAGGACGTCAGCAGTTTTACCAAAAAATGCCGGCTTCTTCCGCTTCTATTAGTATGTTGACTAAAAAAATTTAAAATTTTTTTTTATTTTTCACTCAATTTGTAAACACAGCGTATGAAAATAATCAGTAAGAAATAAATTGATAAAATACATGTTGAGTTTTTTATGAATGTAATTGATTCATATTGATTAAAAAAACTAAAAATTGAATTTTTAAAACTTTTATCGCAGTATTTTAAACTCCAACCATCAAAGTACACCGGTAACCACTGTCTAGTATTCAAACCCATATAAAAGTAACTACATTTACCAGGATTTGAACCAGGAACCTTCGTCTCCGAAAATCAGCTGTTAAACAGCTGATTCTGGCGACGACTTTACCTCTAGACCAACCCGGTGGGTTTGTTTGTTTTAATGAAATGTTTTTCTTGTAGATATTGGTTGAAATACAGCTGTTATTGTTCATCTATGAATAGTATATTTAACTCGTTCACAAAGTTGTTTTTATCCATTACTTAAATAAATAAATCAGTTGACTTGAAAAATCATGGTCAATGCATGCAGCTACTGTGGCAAGAAACGAGCGCCTGGCAGAGTTCTTTACAGGTAAATATTATTGATTTGTATTATGTATATAGGCTAATATGTTTTTGTTTTTATTTATTTTTTTTCTATTTTACTTTCTCTTGCCTTTATGAAAATATAGGAAGGAAAGTATTGTTTTCAGACTCTGTGAACCCAACAAAACATGTTTTTAGCAATTAGTATGTGTGTGTGTGTGTGTGTGTAGATACAAAATATCTCTAGAACGGAACATCATACGAAGTTGAAACTTAAACTTAAGTTTGGTACCACTAGAGGACCTGACACGAACATGTTCATAAAAATTGGTCAACCAGAAGTAGTAGTTTATAACTGTAATTTTTGACTTTTTGCGATTTTCTTAAAAACGGCTCCTAGAATGTTTTTTAAAAATCGCCTCATTTACTACACTTTTTGTGCTCTACAAGATTGGGTATGCACAATGTGTGCTGAAATAATTGTGGAGGCTGTGATCTCATAGAAAAATATTGTTTTTTACTTTCTCTTGCCTATATTAATATATAGGAAGGAAAGTATTGTTTTCATGTCGATATTAAGAAATCGAGTTTTCACCGGATCTACACATTTTCAGACCTCCTGAACCCAAAAAATATGTTTTTAGCGATTGGTCCTATGTGTGTGTGTGTGAACAGAATATCTCAAGAACGGAACATCGTACGAACTTGAAACTTAAGTTACATACCACTACCGGACCCGACACGAACATTTTCAACAAAATCGGTCAACCAGAAGTAGTAGTTTATTAGTGTAATTTTTCAATTTTTTGCGTTTTTCTCAAAAACTGGTCCTACGATTTGTTTAAAAATCGCCTGGTTTACTAAATTTTTTGTGCTCTACAAGATAGGGTAGGCGCCATGTTTACTGAAATTCTTGGTGAGGCTGTTTTCACGTAAAAAATGTTTTATTTTTTTAAGATTACGGCTTTAATATGTATTTTAGGGCAAAAATCTACATAATAAAAGTTGTCGAGAATTTAAACTCCTACAACTTTTATTTCAAACATTTTTTTGTATGACGCTCAGTTTAGCGGTAATTAACGATTTTGTGTCTTTTTCTCACGAAAACGTGTGAAAAATCGATTTTTTAAGATTTCGGGCTTAGTATGCATTTAACGACAAAAGTGTATATAGTCAAATTTATAGGAAATTGAAAGATCTACAACTTTTATTTTAAACATTTTTCTCTACAGAGCCTAATTTTACGTGAAAGAGTGATTTTCCGTATTTTTAAGCCAAACTGAGGTTGATTTTCATTTTGCATCTTTCATATATGATTAAAATTAGGTGATGTTTATTGAGGTTAGTTTTTTGTTTATTTGTAATGTTTTTATTACTAATGTTAGGTTTATTGCTAATTATTTGCATTGGCAAGAGAAAGTTGTGTGAGTGTTTCACACCAGATTTTTCTATTTCGCCATCGGGCCAGCCCAGTCAGTCAGCTGGTAGAAAGTCGCTATTATTTGTTAAGTAACACCGGTTGAGCCAGCGACTTTGTATGGTGACCAGCTGACAGCCATCCATGAACAAACTCTACTGGGGGTCCCTGTTCAAACTCATGTCATAAACAAATCAAAGCTAAAAAAAAATTTATATTTTTACTTTCTCTTGCCTTTATGAAAATATAGCTGAAGGAAAGTATTGTTTTCATGTTGTTTTTTTTGAAATTGAGTTTTCACCACATATACATGTTTTCAGACCGTCTGAACCCAAAAAACATGTCTTTAGCGATTGGTCTGTGTGTGTGTGTGTGTGTGTCTGAACAGAATATCTCAAGAACGGAACATCGTACGAACTTGAAACTTAAAACTTAAGTCACATACCACTACCGGACCCAACTCAAACATTTTCATCAAAATCGGTCGACCAGAAGTAGTAGTTTATTCGTGTAATTTTTCACTTTTTTTGCGATTTTCTCAAAAACTGGCTCTACAATTTCTTTTAAAATCGACACGTTTACTAAGTTTTTATATGCTCTACAAGATAGGGTAGGCGTCATGTTTGCTGAAATTCTTGGTGAGGCTTTTACATAAAAAAATTGTTTTTTTAAGATTACGGCTTTAATATGCATTTTAGCGCAAAAATTTATATAATAAAAATGTAGAAAATTTAAAATCCTACAACTTTTATTTCAAACATTTTTTTTGTATAACGCTTTAGTTTAGCAGTAATTAGTGATTTCTGTTTTTTTCTCACGAAAACGTGTGAAAAATCGATTTTTTTAAGAATTCGGCATTAGTATGCATTTTACGACAAAAATGTATATAATAAAATGTATAGGAAATTAAAAGATCTTGGACTTTTATTTAGAGCATTTTTCTCTACAGAGCCTAGTTTAGCGTGAAAGAGTGATTTTCTGTATTTTCAAGCCAAACTGAGGTTGATTTTCATTTTGCGTGTTTCACTCATGATTAAAATAAGGCTATGTTTTTGAGGTTAGTTTTTTATTTATTTCTAATGTTGTATTACTCCCTAGTAAAAGTCTGTATTGTGTACGATTTTCTTTATCAGGATTCCATTTTTGAAAAATGAAGAACAGGCGAAAAAATGGATTGAAAGCATGAATTTGGGCCCAGGATTCGACGTGTTACCAAACTTTATGTTATGTTCTGAACATTTTGAAAAAGACTGTTATTATAACATCCGTGGCATGGAACATCGTCTAAAACCAGGATGTGTGCCGACTAAATTTGGTGTCTTTATCAGGTTATGCATATCCTGTAAATCAAAACGTTCTGACGCCAGTAAAACATTTCATTTGTAAGTATCGTTGTTTAATTATATTTTTTTAATGTATATATTTGGCCGGCCCGTGGTGTAGTGGTCAGCGCAACTGGCTACTATCCCGGCGTCCCGGGTTCGATTCCCGGTCAGGTCTGGCATTTTTTTCATCTGTAAATCACCACATATCATTTCCCACGCACAAGCCCAAGGCTTATGTAGGCATCATCACTCAATAAAAAAAGAAAAAAGAAAAATGTGCCTTGAAATCAATCTGTTGTAACACATTTGTCTGTGATCAGTTTTGGTTATGTTTTATGCTTTTACGCCTGGTTGTTTACCCGTTTTACTTTCTCTTGCCTATATGAATATATATATAGAAAGGAAAGTATTGTATTCATGTTGATTTATCGAAACTGAGTTTTCACCGTAACTACACGTTTTCAGACCCCCTGAACACAAAAAACTCGTTTTTAGCAATTGGTCTGCGTGTGAATAGAATATCTCAAGAACGGAACATCATATGAACTTGAAACTTAAGTTACATACCACTACCGGACCAGACACGAACATTTTCATCAAAATCGGTCAACCGGAAGTAGTAGTTTATTCGTGTAATTTTTCACTTTTTTGCGATTTTCTCAAAAACTGGTTCTACGATTCTTTTTAAAATCGACACGTTTACTAAGTTTTTATATGCTCTACAAGATAGGGTAGGCGTCATGTTTGCTGAAATTCTTGGTGAGGCTGTTTTTACGTAAAAAAATTGTTTTTTTTAAGATTACGGCTTTAATATGCATTTTAGCGCAAAAATTTATATAATAAAACATGTAGAAAATTTAAAATCCTACAACTTTTATTTCAAACTTTTTTTTGTATAACGCTTAGTATAGCGGTAATTGGCAATTTTCTGTTTTTATCTCACGAAAACGTGTGAAAAATCAATTTTTTTTAAGATTTCGGCTTTAGAATGCATTTTACAACAAAAGTGTATAATGAAATTTATAGGAAATTAAAAGATCTACAACTTTTGTTTATAGCATTTTTCTCTACAGAGTCTAGTTTAGCATGAAGGAGTGATTTTTTGTATTTTTAAGCTAAACTGAGGTTGATTTTCATTTTGCGTCTTTCACTTATGATTAAAATTAGGTTATGTTAATAAAGTTAGTTTTTTGTTTATTTCTAATGTTTTATTACTAATGTTAAGTTATACTGTTTAAATTATTTGCATTGGCAAGAGAAAGTTGTGTGGGTGTTTCACACCAGATTTTTTTTTTTTATATAACTGCATCCAAGAGACTCCAAAAAGGAGCATAGGACATGTCAAGATAAAACTGATTATTCAATAATGCTTTTTACGGTTGATGAACTCTCCTGTTGCACAAGTTTAGACCAATCAGAACTTTTGCCAGCATTGTCAGATTGTACGAATGTTTCAACCTGACAAACATTTCGTGCGCGTGCATATAAGAGCCACAATAGTTCACTCGTGTCTTGCATCTCATACTGAACACATCAAAATTAAAGAGCGCGTTAACATGCAATACTTTATAATATAATCAGCTGAGATTGTATGTCATAGGTTATAATTGTTATTGAAAGACCAAAAAATCTGGTGTGAAACACTCACACGACTTTCTCTTGCCAGTTCAAATGATTAAAAATAAACCTAACATTAGTAATAAAACATTAGAAATAAACAAAAAACTAACCTCAATAAACATAACCGTATTTAATCATGAGTGAAAGACGCAAAATAAAAATCAACCTCAGTTTGGCTTAAAAATACGGAAAATCACTCTTTCACTCTAAACTAGGCTCTGTAGAGAAAAATGCTTTAAGTTGTAGATCTTTTAATTTTCTATAAATTCAATTATATACACTTTTGTCATAAAATGCATACTAAGGCCGGAATTTAAAAAAAAATTGATTTTTCACACGTTTTCGTGAGAAAAAACAGAAAATTGCTAATTACTGCTAAACTAAGGGTTATACAAAAAATGTTTGAAATAAAAGTTGTAGAATTTTAAATTCTCTACATTTTTATTATATCAATTTTTGCGCTATAATACATATTAAAGCTGTAATCTTAAAAAAAACACTATTTTTACGTGAAAACAGTCTCATCAAGAATTTCAGCAAACATGGCGCCTACCCTATCTTGTAGAGAATAAAAAATTGAGTAAACCAGGCGATTTTAAAAAAAATTGTAGTACCAGTTTTTGAGAAAATCGCAAAAAAGTGAAAAATTATGCAAATGAACTACTACTTCCGGTTGACTGATTTTGATGAAAATGTTCGTGTTGGGTTCGGTAGTGGTATGTAACTTAAGTTTCAAGTTTGTACGATGTTCCGTTCTTGAGATATTTTGTGTACACACAGACCAATCGCTAAAAACATGTTTTTTGGGTTCAGGGGGTCTGAAAACGTGTAGATCCGGTGAAGAGTGTTTTTATTAAAATGGGCATGAAAACAATACTTTCCTTCCTATATATTAATATAGGCAAGAGAAAGTAAAAATGGCTGACAAAATGTATATAACAGAGCTATGAGTGCAAGTATTGGCAACGTTGCTGGCAATTAATTCGCTAGCTATGAAGTGGGTAGTGCACAATGTGTACATTCAAAGCTCATCAGCCCTGAAAAATAGTATAAATTTTAACTATGCTAAATTCATCACGTACCAATAATTTTTTACCCCGATTAACTTTGTATAAAACATCACAGATTTTCTCAAAAAACTATTTTTATTTAATTACTTACATGTTTCTGTATTTTGTTTTACATAGTTCCCATATTTGTGTAAACATATGTCGTAACATTCTACAAACTTTTGTATGCCTAAGTCATTTGTGTAAACATGTGTCATAACGTTCTACAAACTTTAACATGCCGAAGTCATTTGTGTAAACATGTGTCATAACGTTCTACAAATGTTTGTATGCCTAAGTCATTTGTGTAAACATGTGTCATAACGTTCTACAAACGTTTGTATGCCTAAGTCATTTGTGTAAACATGTGTCATAATGTTCTACTAACTTTTGTATGCCTAAGTCATTTGTGTAAACATGTGTCATAACGTTCTACAAACGTTTGTATGCCTAAGTCATTTGTGTAAACATGTGTCATAATGTTCTACAAACTTTTGTATGCCTAAGTCATTTGTGTAAACATGTGTCATAACGTTCTACAAACTTTTGTATGCCTAAGTCATTTGTGTAAACATGTGTCATAACGTTCTACAAACTTTTGTATGCCTAAGTCATTTGTGTAAACATGTGTCATAACGTTCTACAAACTTTTGTATGCCTAAGTCATTTGTGTAAACATGTGTCATAATGTTCTACAAACTTTTGTATGCCTAAGTCATGGACGTCTGCTGCCTCTAAGGATAACCAGTCTTTAACAGCTTCTTTCACCTCGTCATTTGTGGCAAAGTGCCTTTTTTTCTTTTTTTTTCTTTTTGTTTAACATCGGACTGTTCTGCAATTACTGCTAATGCAGGCAGTGAAGGATGAAATGATTTTTTGTAACGTATGAAAATGCCGTCCCTGAGTGGGATTCGGACCCAAGACCGCATGATGAGAGGCGAGCATGTTACCAACTATGCCAATGCGGCCAGCGGCAAAGCGCTTGCCGCTGAGAAACTTCTTTTGGTAGCAGAACAATGAAAATCGCTCGGCCTCAAGTACGTACTGTTGGGTGGTCAGGTATCTGTTCTTCCACGGCAATGACCAGATCTGTGATCACTGATGATCGGCCTGATCGTGGTTCATCATTGACATTTTCATGTCCATCCTTGAAAGCTCTCACCCACTTAAGTACTTTGCTGTCACACATTGCATTGGTGCCGTACACTTCATTTACCTGTCAATGGATTTCCATTGCTGAGCGGAAGCATCATCTTCTCTCTTGTGGGGTTGTCGTTTAGTTTTCGCTGGAGTCCTGTAGCCGTGTGGCGTGGTGGACGTCTTGTCGATGCTGTAGACTGGTGGAAGTAAATCTCTCTGTGTCTGGATCAGAATTGAATCTCTCGGCTCAGTGTAGCGCTCTTTATATAGTTGCTGAGAGCGCTGTGGTAAAGGGGGGTCATTGGTCTTGGCCTTGATGACAAAGACCTCTGTCGGTTCACAGCCAAAAGGTTTGTCGGTACGCCGCCAAACGGCCTACCACACCGACAAGGGCCAGGAGAAGTATTGAAGGTCGGCAACACAGTAAATGATTAATAATTAAAAGGTGTGGCAGTGACATTACATTTTCAAAAATGATAACCCTAACGACCCTAATGAAGATTTTCATATATATGTGTAAAGAAAAATTAATTTTCTCATTGTGAATTGTGCCGCGTTAGCGTAAACAACGTACACAACAATGTAAACAAATAAACAGCTGAGAAATATTTTAATAGTTACGATTAAATAGAAATTATAAACAAACACAAAAAGTAAGTAGTGATTGTGGCTAAAGAAACAACTACAATTAATGACATTAAATGTCGTTTCTCATGTAAAAGGAGAAACTCAATTGTGTTTTTGACCATAAATTGTGTTTTTAATAGATTTAATACTTCTAATTTAAATTAGGTAATTATCTAATTCTAATATTATCATTATAATAAAATTCTTTTTAATTGTGTTTTTGATTGCCATTGTCATTTCAGTTAATTAGTCAATATCATTATATATATTATTTTATTAAACATCCTATGTAGGATTTTTAAACAGCCGTATTATTTAAAATTGAAATATATATTTTTCTAACCACCAGAATACGGTAACATAAAACACTTACCAATGTTTATAGCGCTTTCGTGTATCTTGTACACATCTTCAGTAAATTCAAATTTATATCAAGTCAAAATTTAAAACTTCCTGCTCCTACCATGGTAGATAAGGAATACAGTTTTAAATTTTGACTTGATATAAATTTTAATTTACTGAAGATGTGTTCAAGATACACGAAAGCGCTATAAACATTGGTAAGTGTTTTATGTTACTCTATTCTGGTGGTTAGAAAAATATATATTTCATTATATATATATATATATATATATATATATATATATATATATATGTGTGTGTGTGCTTGTGTGCGTGCGTGCGTGTAAGTACCTGTTGCTGTTGAAGTAGATGAAGGGGTTTGATAAAGGCGAAAGACGTATCTGGGGAAAATTATCACAACGTTGTTTGTTTGTGTGTATGTGTGTGTATTTTGTAGTATACAGTGATCTAGCAGTTACACAATTTATATTAAATATTTATTTTAAAAAAATTGATTACACATGTTTCGTGTGCAAAGCCATGCGGGGGGGGGGGGGGCATGGCAAGTATTTAACTTCTAATTAAACAAATATTGTGTACTATTTGATACAAAGGGGTTCATGACAAGCTTACTGAATTAAGCAGTAGCAGGAAAAAAATCATTGGTAAGTGATGAATTTATCATTGTGTTTGACTTTTTTATTCTTTTAATTTTGTGTGATATTTGATTCAATGGGGTTCATGACAAGCCTACTGAAGTAAGCAGTAGCAAAAACAATTTTTTGATGGTAAGTGATGAATTTATCACTGGTGATAAACTTTTAGTTTATCGGTTTTATCTTGACATGTCCTATACTCCCTTTGGAGTCTCCTGGATGCAAAAAAAAATGCTAGTATAATATTATAATCGTATCGTTAGTCTAATATTTAACGCAGTTCTCCATCACATTAATTACATAACATAAAAAAAGAGCTGTTTGAAATAAAGAAATGCGTTTTTTCTTTTCAAAATGTACACATCATATTTTTTTGGTCCAATTTATTCATAGTTAAGAATTTTGAATTTGTTTTCAGCTTTCCGTTGAAAAATTCAACGCAGTTTGAAAAATGGGTCACTGCAGTTGGGTGCAACGGTTCAGATATCACAAGAAACACTGTGCTTTGTTCTGATCACTTTGAAAAATCTTGTTATTATAATCTTCTACCTGCGTACAAGATGCGTCTTAGAGAATTATCAGTGCCTACTATATTTAATACGTTTCGATCTTCTAATTCTGAAGGTATTTAGTGAAAATTCATTATATCATTTTAAACCTCTAAATATACTTGTAGCGTGATCTTTTAAACTAATTATTTATAAAATAAAAAAACTCAACTGCACATTCCGGTAACCATCTACCAACAAAAATTTTTTTTATTCATTTTCCTTTTTTAAACTTCCAATTGTTGTAAAAAATAAATTAAATTTATTTGACATAAATATTAGATTTAAATTTATAATAATAAATAACATTTATTTTTAATAATTTAATAATAGACAGGTGGAGTGTTAAATTATTTACACTCAATCTGTTCGTTGCAGGGCTAAAATAAATAGTTCTGTTTCTTATCATGTGGTCGGCCAATTAAATGACTGAATCATTTAAGAACAGAAGAGGTAGAGGTGTAAAAGACACTAATCAGAGTTATTTCCTCTGAAAGTAATGGATTTCATTATACAGTTGGACCCTGTGGTGAATGAAGTGAAGGTGTCATTTGCAGAGTGGAAAATATGTGCTTTTCAGAGGGCCCGGCATGCTGATAAGCATACTTTTCCATTCAGTGAGGAAGGCATGGGTAAACCACCTTACTCCTCGTTTTACTTAGTAAAACCTCTACAGGTTCAAACCAGCTTTTCGGCTGATGACCTAAACAACACAATAATATTTTAATAATTTCAATAACATTTTATTTTGAAAATTTTTTAATTATTTTTACTTTCTCTTGCCTATATGAATATATAGGAAGGAAAGTATTGTTTTCATGTCGATTTTTCGAAATCGAGTTTTCACCGGATCTATACGTTTTCAGACCCCCTGAACTCAAAAAACATGTTTTTAGCGATTGGTCTGTGTGTGTGTGTGTGTGCGTGTGTGTGTGTGTGTGTGTGTGTGTGTGTGTCTGTGTGTGAACAGAATATCTCAAGAACGGAACATCGTACGAACTTGAAACTTGAAACTTAAGTTACATACCACTACCGGACGCGACACGAACATTTTCATCAAAATCGGTCAACCGGAAGTAGTAGTTTATTCGTATAATTTTTCAGTTTTTTGCGATTTTCTCAAAAACTGGTCCTACGATTTTTTTTAAAATCGCCTATTTTACTGAATTTTTTATTCTCTACAAGATAGGGTAGGCGCCATGTTTGCTGAAATTCTCGGTGAGGCTGTTTTCACGTAAAAACGTTGTTTTTTTAAGATTACGGCTTTAATATAAATTTTAGCGCAAAAACTTATATAATAAAAGTTGTAGAGAATTTAAAAACCTACAACTTTTATTTCAAACATTTTTTTGTATAACGCTTAGTTTAGCGGTAATTTGCAATTTTCTGTTTTTTTCTCACGAAAACGTGTGAAAAATCGATTTTTTTAAGATTTTGGCCTTAGAATGCATTTTACGACAAAAGTGTATATAATTAAATTTATAGAAAATTAAAAGATTTACAGCTTTTATTTAGAGCATTTTTCTCTACAGAGCCTAGTTTAGAGAGAAAGAGTGATTTTCCGTATTTTTAAGCCAAACTGAGGTTGATTTTCATTTTGCGTCTTTCACTCATGATTAAAATTAGGTTTTTATGTTTTTGAGGTTAGTTTTTGTTTATTTCTAATATTTTATTAATAATATTTGCATTGGCAAGAGAAAGTTGTGTGAGTGTTTCACACCAGATTTTTATACTTAGAATAAATGTCATGTTTTCCAATAATGAAACCTCAAAACTGGCTCTGCTACATTTTATGTTAGAGGAACGTCCGATAACTAACCGAGATGAATTAATGTATAGACAAATGGTTCATTCATTGACAATGAAACTTTTTATTGGTAAAGTTGGCAACCTTGTAAACATTGTGAATCTGCTGTTCGATCATAATCAATTTTATGCCTCTCCGGTACACAAGACGTGGTCTGTCATATCGAGCAACGAGTACAGGTATACAGGTACAGTAAACAGGTACCCTTGGTATCCACGGGGATTACGTTCCGGAGGGTTACCGCGGTTCGTAAAACCGCGGATAATGATACCCCTACCTTATATGAACGAAACGATATGGGGGTTAGGTTCTGTAGTCCTAACAGATGTTGGTGGAGGTGTTGATACTGAAGTCACGAGATTGCCTTTTGCGTACATGTATGGGCTGTGAGGAAGGGAAGTGAAATATCTGCAGTGCTGCCAACCTCAACTGTGAGACACTACTCGTACATTTCACTACTGTGCAGTTTCTGGATACATTTTGTAAGCTGTGGTTTATTCCAAGAAAATGTTTTCTTCATAAACCTTATAAGAAGTAAATATGACCTGTAATATTGCCTATAGCTTAATTACATGACTAAAAATGTTTGATTTACTGTAATTACGAATGAATCGCCTTCTTTACTATTGCTGTCATCGGCGTTTTCATTATCAGTCTCTCTAGTATCTACCTAACCGTTTTCTTTTTTTTACCAGGTGTCAACAAAATTTAAAGAATAGCTTCTTCATGTCATTAATTTCCTTCTTTATTTTTCAAATTGTGGAAAGAGAAACATCACAGTAGTTAGCTGCTCGCTCATGGCTTTTGTTAAGAGGCACAGATAGGCATTTTTGTTTAGCTTCAACTTCACAACATTTTATTACATTGCATTCAGCACTGTAAATAATTTCACAACATGGAAGTGGAAAAGTCCTGTAGTCGTTTTAATTGTTTAATAGTTTTAGGAACATTTTACCATTATTATAATCTATGAATATTTAATAAATACAGTATTGTATGCATAAAAAATTTAAGTTGCTTCAAAATAGTTAGTTATGGCTGTTTGCTGCTTCTTCTTCTTTTCAAACACCTTGTGGACTTCTTCATATGTTATCATCAACTCCTGGAGTCTTCTTTTGAATTGAAGTGCCCTTTCTATGACGGGATTCGTCTCCAACACGTGATCGAGCTGTGTTGGCATGCTGAGGATCTCATTGATGGTTTGTGAAGAAAAATGCTTGGCTTCGTTTCAGGATCGTCAAACAAACAAAGAACTGTACATACGTACAAAGAAGTTAGACTGACACATGGAGGAAAACGTACGAAGAAATGACAGTATGGGACATGGGCGTACGTGTATTGGGTGGGGGTGGAGGTTGTACAGGTGGGGCTCGGTACCCAGTGACGCGTCACTACGTACTGTCGCCGCCTGCCCTTCCAATATTAGTGTCTGCACACAGTCCCACTACCTGCCTGCCGCGCGGAGCGCTACAGACGCGCAGAGCCTACAGCCTTTCCCCACCACCTTGTTGACTCGAGGGAGAGGTATTTAAGAGGGGGCCCTCGTCCGCGAGACTCACTCTTCACTCAACTTGCAAGCGGAGAAGAAAGAAGAGCTCCTGACTGAAGAGGACGAGACCAGACGCACCATTCCTGGTCTATGTTACCAGTGGCGGACGCTACATTCCTGCACCGGTCAGCCTTCGCAGGCCCGGAGAGAGCCGCGCTATCGGCAGACGGCCTACGCCAACCCGACACTGTGGGGCTCTGGGGGCCACACTACAGTGGGGACCCAACTGCCGCTGAGGGAAGGCTAGGCCTGAACCCGGTAGCCAAGCCGTCACTCTTCGGGCTCCGCTTCCGACCGCCAACAACGGCCCTTTTCAGGACCACCAATTTCACAAACAAGGTTTTGCCACGTGTCATCGGCGACAGTACAGTACGTGGGAATCCAGTTTGGCTCGTGCCAGTCGTCGCCATACTAGTGTGTAACTCAACATGATACAAACGCCAAAACATTTATTCAAAATCGCAGGGTGACACGTTTTCGGAATTGTATGACTTCCCCACCTCCTACCAAGTACGGTGTATACAAGGTGAGATTGCCGGCCGCATTGGCGCAGTTGGTAACGTGCTCGCCTCTCATCATGCGGTTCTGGGTTCGAATCCCACTCAGGCACAGCATATTTTCATACGTTACAAAAAATCATTTCATCCTTCACCGTCTGCATTAGCAGTAATTGCAGAACAGTCGGACGTTAAACCAAAAAAAAAAAAAAAAAAAAAACAAGGTGAGATTACGTATATATTTTAAGGTTTTATGCCCTTATGCGGATACCAAAGGAATAGCTTTAATATTATCACAAAAAATAAAATATCCCCTCTATTCCTCATTAAAATCAAAGGCATTCTTGCGACCCAATTAACTATATGTCTTGTTTTCAGTTATGAAATTGTTCTATCATGTTTTTTTTTTTAACTTTGCAGAGGTACAAAGAATGGAAAGTGATGACGTCACTTGCCTTAATTATGTTGATATGAATGAAGTTAGCCAGTCGACTGTTAAGGACAAAATCTCCGATGAGAGTGATCCTTTAAGCACAACCGATTCTACAATGTCAACTCGGTTGAGCACTTTTAATCTCAAGGAAGTTCGAGTTTTGCTCGAACATTGTGTAAGTCTGTACATGCAAGCTTAAAATTAATTTTAGTCTTCAGTCCAGCCTCTCTTATTTTGCTCCTAATGTAAACAAATTGTGACGTCACTGAGCATGCGCATTATATCAAAATATGTACACGCTGATTAAAAAGTAACAACAAAATACTTTCAAAAGTATTTTAATAAATGAAATTGTTAGGCCTACATCATATCATGACTGATGTTTTTAGTACTTTAAGTACTTATAATTTAAAAAATAGTTAACTTAATAGGAATACGACTTCCGTAAAGTCACAGACTCTAGCGTCCACCCTGTAGTAGGTGGCTTTTGTTTGTTGACAGTAGGAGCAAACTAACAACGGCTGAACTGTAGAAATATATTTTAACACCTAAGCGTAGGTTTGTTCAAGATCTGAGTAAAATAAATAATAAATAGACTTTGTTAAAGTTATTACAGTATTTATTTACGCAGTTAATAAATTACAATTAACTATTATTAACTATTAAACTTAGCCTATTACTTCAATTAAATTAATTACAAAACTTAAAGCTTAAACTAACGTAACTAACTAATATCCCTTACATGAGACGACGCGTCTCATGGCAGGTGGCAACTTTCTCTTGCCTATATGACTATATAGACAGGAAAGTATTGTTTTCATGTTGATTTTTCAAAATTGAGTTTTCACTGGATCTACATGGTTTCAGACCCCCTGAACCCAAAAAACATGTTTTTAGTGATTGGTATGTGTGTGTGGGCGCGCGCGTGTGTGTGAACAGAATATCTCAAGATGGAACATCGTACGAATTTCAAACTTGAAACTTAAGTTAGATACTACTATTGAACCCAACACGAATATTTTCATCAAAATCGGTCAATCAGAAGTAGTAGTTTATTTGTAGTTTATTTGTGTTTTCTCTTTCTTGCGATTTTTTCAAAAACTGGTCTGACGATTTTTTTAAAAATTGCCTGGTTTATTACATTTTTTATGCTCTACAAGATAGGTTAGGCGCCATGTTTGCTGAAATTCTTGGTGAGGCTATTTTCACGTAAAAAAATTGTTTTTTTTTTAGGATTACGGCTTTAATATGTATTTTAGCGCAAAAATGTATATAATAAAAGTTGTAGAGAATTTAAAATCCTACAACTTTTATTTCGAACAATTTTTAGTTTAGCGATATTCAGCGATTTTCTGTTGTTTTTTTTTCACAAAATTGTGTAAAAAAATAGATTTTTTAATGATTTCAGCCTTAGTATGCATTTTACGACAAAAGTGTATATGATGAAATTTATAGGAAATTAAAAGATCTACAACTTTGTTTTTGAGTATTTTTCTTTCTACAAAGCCCAGTGTAGCGTGTAAGAGTGATTTTCCATATTTTTAAGCCAAACTGAGGTTGATTTTCTTTTTGTGTCTGTCACTCATGATTAAATTTAGGTTATATTTATTGAGGTTAGTTTCTTGTTTATTTCTAATGTTTTATTACTAATGTTAGGTTATATTTTCAATTATTTGCATTGGCAACAGAAAGTTGTGTGAGTGCTTTTATCGGATTTTTATCGCAATTAAGGTTTTTATTACAATTAGGTAGTATATAATTTTTTGTTATAATATATAATGTATAAATATATGTATAATTTTTTTTTTTTAACTTTGACTTATGGCAAAAACCATTTTAATGATTTCTGTGTCTATTCTTTATGAAGAATCGAATGACACTATTTTTGTTTCCAAATTCAGACTTTTATTTCTTGACTTCCAGTTTTTAGCCACTTACGATCGAAACTGTTACTTCTAGAGTCTGTCTACATTAAAAGTACTCCAAAGTAGGCAACCAGCAATACAAGTGAGCATGTGTATTAATTAAAAATACACACAGCATGATCAAAAACAAAATTCCATACAACACTAATTATTCGCTCTAAGCTTAATATAATAAAAACACGTTCAATTCATTTGTTAGAAAATGTTTTCTGCCCATGATGGACAGGTGGAGTGTCAAATTATTTACACTCAATCTGTTCATTGCAGGGCTAAAATAAATAGTTCTGTTTCTTATCACATGGTCAGCCAATTAAATGACTGAATCATTTAAGAACAGAAGAGGTAGAGGTGCAAAAGACACTAATCAGAGTTATCTCCTCTGAAAGTAATGAATTTCATTATACAGCCAGATCCTGTGGTGAATGAAGTGAAGGTGTTATTTGCAGAGTGGAAAATATGTGCTTTTCAGAGGGCCCGGTATGCTGATAAGCGTACTTTTCCACTCAGTGAAGAAGGCAACGGTAAACCACCTCGCTCCTCGTTTTACTTAGTAAAACCTCTACAGGTTCAAACCAGCCTTTTGGCTGATGACCTAAACAACACACAACAGAAAATGTTTTATAAATCTGACATTAGTTTACCATTAATAACTAAAACTTTTACTATTGTTACTCTTACATTGTTTTTTTTTGTTACATTATTATTTACGATAAGTGGGTTTTTATTTTACTCAGTTTTATTTTTGGTCACGAGTAGTATATGACTAATGTGCTTGAATTATAACAGAAGAGCAAACAATTCCAGTGAGTCATTGTTTATTTTGAATCATTTATTAATGTCTGTGACTAGTTTAATGCAACTGTTTGCACTTGCCCGTGTTTAACTCATATTGGGGGGGGGCCTCTGAAAAGCACATATTTTCCACTCTGCAAATGACACCTTCACTTCATTCACCACAGGTTCGGCTTGTATAATGAAATTCATTACTTTCAGAGGAGATAACTCTGATTAGTGTCACAGTACACCTCTACCTCTTCTGTTCTTAAATAATTCAGCCATTTAATTAACTGACCATGTGATAAGAAACAGAACTATTTATTTTAGCCCTGCAATGAACAGATTGAGTGTAAATAATTTGACACTCCAACTATCTTGTTATGGGCAGAATAACATTCTACACTTACTGAAATAACTATCTTTTTACAACTACAGTTATCGACACACAACACAAAAACTATTGTGTTAAAAACATAATAATTGTATATCTATTTGTCACAATATCTATTTAAAATGTTCTTTAAATTTTACAGGATCCATTTACTTACAATAATTTTAATACAACAAAAGATAATTTAAACGTGAAAAGTGCATCTACTGTGGAAGCGTTTCCATCCAAACTACAGCCGGAAATTGGTATCGTCAAACGATCTCCGAGAAGGAGGAAACAGATATTCAATCTTAAAGATATTATTCCGGCAATCATCTCGGATGAAGAGGATGATGATGATGATGATGATTGTATCACTGTAGACAATGATCATCAAAAATCAACAAGTTTAAGTAACGTTAAAAAAGTAACTAGTAACGAGAGGTATCCTAAAAAGTCAAATTGTAAAAGAGTGATAAATGTAAGAGACAGTAAGCCAACCAGTTGTACCGTTAATAAAAACGAAAATTCAGCTTCTCCATCGGTAAATTTTGTTAAAGTAATTGCAGAAGAGCCTACGAAAATGTCCAGTCATTGTGTTTCAGGTATTGTGGTTTATTTTGTTTTGTTTCTTGTTTTTATGTGTAAGGAGGAAGTAACCTTTTAGGGAAAATTTCTTCTATTAATAGTTAACCTTTGGAGACAACGGTTCCTGGTTCAAGTTAGAGAAGAGACAAAAGAACTGTCACTGTGAACGAGTCACGGTTACTTATAACTCACGGTGACCACAGTTATTCAGATAGGCGAGTAAGGAACTGTTCCCCAGTCACTGTTACAAAGATCACTTACTCTTCTGTCACTGGAAGACAGGACAACACGGTGAATGTGCACCGTACTTCAACAGATATAGTACAGACAGTTGTTCTCCAGTCACTTTTTACAAAAATCAGTTACTTACTCATTCACTGTTCACTGTCACTTTTAATGCAGACCGAATGCTTTACCTTAGAAACTAGTGAAGAAATTCACTCACTCATTCACTGTTCACAGTTAATAGACAAAACGACATAATAGCTAAGTACGATATGTTGGTCTGTTCCTGGGCTTAGTGCTCTCCTTTGATAACCGGCACATCCATTCTCTTTTACTTCAATTTTTACGCACTCTTCTCTCTCTCGCTCTTTCTCTCTCCCTCTCTCTGTCTCTTCCCCTTGTTATGTTTTTCATCTACTAGACTAAACAAAACGAGGGTAGTTCCTTTACATTTCTGATCGCGGTAACATAATTATATTACAGTGTTATTTTTATTGCACGGCGCGTTCTACCTAGCTATTTTATTTATATTGTCCGCTGTTAATTTCTTTCAGTTGTACATTGTTTCTTGTACTTTCTCTTTTTTACACAAAATTTTCTTTTTATTACTAATTTAGGATACCTTGTGTTGATCAGTTTTAGGCTAAATTTTTGTTGTAGTTATATATGCATCCCATTTTTGTAATTTATCAAAACTTCAGTTGTTATCATGAAATAACAACTGAAAACATTATTATTATTATTTCATGATAACAACTGAAATATACTAAGTATATACACAGTTATTACTAAATCACTAGTAATTATTAAAAGTAACGATGAACGCAAAATCACTGTCACCGTGATCACGGTGACAGGTTCGGCTAGTTGTTTATAAATGAACAGATTTCAATGTACATACATTAGGGATTAAAAATAAATAAATATATTTATCAAATTCAAAAAAACCCTTTAAAAAGTAAAAAAAATATATTGTGTATTGGCCCTTTGAGTTTGAAGTCGCACAAATATTTGTAAACTACACAAATCATGTTCAAATGATAAAATGTTCCGAATAAGGTTACGGTAAAAAACAATAAACTTTCCTGTGTAAACGTCAGATGGCGCCTTAAACACTCATTGTTGCCAACGCTCAAAATATAAATAGTGCCCCTTTTTTAACATGTAACACTTATGATTTAATTTTTTTACTTTCTCTTGCATATATGAATATATAGGAAGGAAAGTATTGTTTTCATGTCGATTTTAAGAAATCGAGTTTTCACCGGATTTATACGTTTTCAGACCCCCTGAACCCAAACAACATGTTTTTAGCGATTGGTCTGTGATTGTGTGTGTGTGTGTGTGTGTGTGAACAGAATATCTCAAGAACGGAATGTCGTACGAACTTGAAACTTAAAACTTAAGTTACATACCACTACCAGATCCGACACGAACATTTTCATCAAAATCGGTCCACCGGAAGTAGTACTTTATTCATGTAATTTTTCACTTTTTTTGCAATTTTCTCGAAAACTGGTCCTATGATTTTTTTTAAAATCGCCTGATATACTAAGTTTTTTATGCTGTACAAGATAGGGTAGGCGCCATTTGTGCTGAAATTCTTGGTGAGGATGTTTCCGCGTAAAAAAATTGTTTTTTTAAGATTGCGGCTTCAATATGCATTTCAGCGCAACAATGTATATAATAAAAGTTGTAGGAAATTCAAAAATCTACAACTTTTATTTCAAACATTATTTTGTGTAACGCTTAGTTTAACGGTAATTAGCGATTTTCTGGTTTTTTTCTCACGAAAACGTGTAAAAAATCAATTTTGTTAAGATTTCGGCCTTAGTACTCATTTCACGACAAAAGTGTATATAATAAAATTTATAGAAAATTAAGAGATCTACAACTTTTATTTAGAGCATTTTTCTCTACAGAGCGTAGTTTAGCGTGAAAGAGTGATTTTCCGTATTTTTAAGGCAAACTGAGATCAATTTTCATTTTGCGTCTTTCTTATATGATTAAAATTACGTTATGTTTATTGAGGTTAGTTTTTTGTTTATTTCTAATGTTAGGATTATTGTTTATTATTGTATTGGCAAGAGAAAGTTGTGTGAGTGTTTTGCATCAGATTTTTTTTTAAAGACGTTTCTGTAATATTTGTTTTGCGTTTATCTGTTGTTTAGAAAAAGGAGAAGAAAAGCCGATTGTTAAAACAGTTGTGCGTGTAAGTACTGAAAAAATATGCAGGATTTGTGGAAAAATAAGCGATTCATTGGAACCTATTTTTAATAGAAATATTGCAGGTGTGGAAGAAACTGATGTACCAGTTTTAATTCATAGTCATTTGCCAATAATGGTAAGTGTTTTTTTTTTTTTTTTTTTTTTATAAGTTGTTAAGGTATTTATTATTAGTTGTCAAGCTCCCGAAGTGGAAGACCGCTAAGTAAATCTGGTTTGTTTTTGGGATTTCTTGTCCTTTTTATCTGCCCACCAGTTTTTCAGTCTTTGTGAGAATTCAGCTTTTCTTTGTTCACTCCATTTTGTTCCAGTTCTTGGAGCTTTTGTCTCTGGTTTAACCTCCCATTTTTTAACTTTTGTTCTAAAATTGTCTTTTATGAGAATTTCTCCTTTGGTGATTTTGGCCAATTCTAAATCTTTTTTAACATTTTGTATCCATTCCCCCCCATTAACAAGTGATGATACATATTTTACTATTCTCTTTGTGAGTGTATTGTCAGGAAGCCTCATTATGTGGCCATAAAATTGAAGGCGTCTTTTCCTCATGTCTGTCTCTATGTTGGAATATTCTTCAATTTTAGAAGTTCTCTGTAATCTGTACCCATTTTCGGTCCATCTAGGTCCAAGAATTTTCCTAATTATTTTTAAGGTAATTGTTAAGTAAGGTTATTGTTAAGGTATTTATTAATATTGTTAAACAGTATAACATAAGAGATGAAAATTTGAATCTCTTGGAAAAAATATGGTGTGAAACACTCACATGACTTTATCTTGCCAATGCAATTAATGAACAATATAACCTAACATTAGAAATAAACAAAAAAACTAACCTTAAAAAAACCTAACCTTATTTTAATCATGAGTGAGTGATGCAAAATTAAAATCAACCTCAGTTTGGCTTAATAATACAAAAAAAATCACTTTTTCACGCTACACTAGGCTTTGTAGTTGAAAATGCTTTAAATAAAAGTTGTAGATCTTTTAATTTCCTATAAATTTGATTATATACACTTTTGTCATTAAATGCGTACTAAGGCTGAAATCTTTAAAAAAACCTTTTTTTTACAGATTTTCATGAAAAAAAGAAAATTACTAATTACCACTAAACTAAGCGTTACACAAAAAAAATGTTTGAAATAAAAGTTGTATGTTTTTAAATTTTACACAAATTTTATTATATACATTTTTGCGCTAAAATGCATATTAAGTCTGCTATCTTAAAAAAAAACATTTATTTCTACGAGAGCACAGCCTCCCCAAGAATTTCAGCAGACATGGTGCCTACCGTATCTTGTAGAGTATAAAAAATATAGTAAATTAGGCAATTTTTAAAAAAATTGTTGAAGCTTGTTTTTGAGGAAATCGCAAAAAAGTGAATGATTACATGAATAAACTACTACTTCTGGTTGACCGATTTCGATGAAAATGTTCGTGTCGGGTCTGGTAGTGGTGTCTAACTTAAGTTTCAAGTTTGAACTTTGTACGATGTTCCATTCGTGAGATATTTTGTTCACACACAGACCAACCACTAAAAACAAGTTTTTTGGGTTCAGAGGGTCTGAAAACGTGTAAGTCCAGTGAAAACTCGATTTCAAAAATCAACATGAAAACAGTACTTCCCTTCCTATGTATTCATAATATAGGTATGAGAAAGTAAAAAGGATTTATTTTCATCCAGGAAACTCAAAAGGGAGTATAGGACATGCCAAGATAAAACTGATAAACTAAAAGTTTATCACCAAAGATAAATTCATCAGTTACCACCAAAAAATTGTTTTTGCTACTGCTTACTTCAGTAGGCTTGTCATGAACCCCATTGAATCAAATATCACACAAAATAAAAAATAAAAAAAGTCAAACACAATGATGTATTCATCACTTACCAATAATTTTTCCCTGCTACTGCTTAACTCAGTAGGCTTGTCATGAACCCCTTTGTATCAAATAGAACACAATATTTGTTTAATTAGAAGTTAAATACTTTTCAACCAAAACTATTTAGAAAGGAATTCGTGCACATTGTAAAATGTTTTGCAGGTTGCTGTGATATATCACCTATAAAGTAGTCCCTGTTTGACTGAACACATAAACTGCAACAGTGTTTTGGCATATGGTAGCATTCCTGGAAATTATCTTTATAAAGTGTGTAATTCTTCTTTGCATTCATGACTTCTACTACCAGTCAGTTGGTTTTGTATTTTAATAATGGCAAAGGTTGTTTTCCAAGCATTAGTAAAAATCTTCATAACTTTGGTTATATAAAAGGTATTATCGTGATTTTTTTTACCGAAATACTTGCAGTTTTAGTCCATTATGCTAGATGTTCAAAAAAATTACAATTTTTTTTTGTCAGTAGCCTTTTTTATAAAAATAATAAAAAGTAAAAAATAAAAGTGAAGTTTTTGATTTTTTTTAATGAAAACTATTAACAATTTTATTATGGGAAACCTATTAATTTTGTAGAGAATTTTGTTCTGTACATGCTTATAAATTTTGTTTAAGTTAAATTAAAAAGTTACACGCAAAAATGTTTTTACATGACAAAATTAAAAATCACGTCCAACACGCTTAGAAAAATTAATTTACGCACAAATATCAACCTCTTGATGATTCACTAGTTTTCTAAATACAAATTATAAAAATAAATTACACTAATTAAAAAATTAGTAATAAACACTGAAATTAATATCTAACTGCACTAAATTGTTTACAAACAAACACGAGAAACAAATCACGCATGATTGTCGAACGATAACCTCAAACTAACCACAAGACAACAACACAATTGCGCACAATACATTCAGTTCTGCTCTCGGCAAACAGCTGATTGAATAAAAAATTATTTTTGAATATGTAGACATAATATAGCAGAAAAAAATGTAATATGTAATTAAATATACATAATATTTTATTTACTGAAATAATAACCGAAACGCATTTAGGACACGTTTCATGTTGTTATATAAACAGCGACAATATAAACAACACGATCGGCCGACAAATCGGCCTGCCGTCTTTTTTGCACTAACAGTTAAGGCCGACCGATCGGCCTGGCGGTCTTCAAGCAAAAAAAACACAAAGGCCGACGAATCGGCCCGTGGTCCTCAAAGGTTTAAAAGATATAGTCATATGATAACTAGGTAAAAATAAATATTATAGCAGCTGTAAGAGTTTAGTAAAAAAAATTACAATAGAATTAACTGTATTAACCTGCAGCTGTTATTTTAATTGCACTCCATCTGTTTGGTCCAGGGCTAAAAAAAAATAGTTCTGTTTCTTATCACATAGTCAGCCACTTATATGACTGAACTATTTAAGAACAGAAGAGGTAGAGGTGTACTGTGACACTAGGCAGAGTTATCTCCTCTAAAAGTAATGAATTTCACTATGCAGCCAGACCCTGTGGTGAATGAAGTGAAGGTGTCATTTGCAGTGTGGAAAGTGAGTGCTTTTCGGAGGGCCTGGCATGCTGATAAGCACACACTTTCAACTTAGTGAGGAAGGCATAGGTAAACCACCTTACTTCTCGTTTTTACTTAGTAAAACCTCTAATGGTTCAAACCAGCTTTTCGGCTGTTGACCTAAACAACAACCTGCAGCATGGATTATAAAAATTTTATTTGTAAGTATACTACTTTTTTCGTAACCGTACTTTTTTCGTAGGTGAACGAAAGCGACGTGGGTTGGCCAAAGAACATATGTGATCTCTGCGTTCAAGTATTAACTGGTTGGGATAAATTGTATAAAACATGTGTGTATGTTGACGCAAAATTTAATCAAATGTTTAAAAAATTCACCACGCAAACTACTACTGATAATGTTGACATTAAAAATGAAGAACTTCCGCAACGTTTGTCGGTTTCTTTAAATGGACACGATTATGTAAGTATGTTGTCTGATATCTATCATATAAGTGAGTTGTAGTATAGGGTGATTCAAAAAGAGCGTCGGTTTTGATATATCAAATTAAGAGATTTATTTTATTGAAAAACTGAAAATAAATACATCAACAAGTTCATCTTACCTTCCGATTTCATGTATGAAAAATGATGTCATGCATGTGTCCTCCTCTACTGCGCTGGCACGCATCAACTCTGTCCATGAAATTGGATATTACTGCACGACAAGTTTCGACTTCCATTTGCCCGATAACCCGTCGAATTTCCTCCTTCAAGTCATTGATGTTTCGGGGTTTATTGGCATACACCAATGACTTCAGATGACCCCAAAGATGAAAGTCACAAGGCGTCAAGTCACACGACCTTGGTGGCCATTGATGGTCAGAATTACGAGAAATGATGCGATCCTGGAACCGTTCACGGAGCAACAACATTGTTGCTGGGTGATATTGGAGATCGTACCGAAGAATTCTCCGTACAGAAGAACATCGTAAACCCAATTGTTGAGAACGGCGACGTATTGATTTTGCTGGGCTAACAGCCACACTTTCACGAACCAACGCAACGTTCTGCTCAGTTCGGCCAGAACGACGTCGTCCAGAACTTTTAAGGTCGACTGTTGAACCCGTCTCAAAAAACTTTTTCATGAGCCTGCAAACTGTTGATTCATTCGGTGCTTCATTACGTCCTAGAGTACGGCGAAGTCGCCTGACAGTAGCCGCATAACTCTCTCCACTCTGGTAAAATGTTTTGACGATTAGCACTCGTTGCGCAATAGTAAACTTCTCCATGGTTAGACACAGACTGCGAGAGTACTACACTGTGAACAAGAGAAACTACAACTGAATCGTCAATCGGAATGTTCTCCGAAATAGAAATGAGGTCTAACAATGTTGCCAACCGATAAACAAAAATTTACCAGCCGTTTAAAAACCGGCGCTCTTTTTGAATCGCCCGTTATTTTATTGACTATATTATTAATTTATGAATATGATTTACTGTATTCAGATGAACTAATGTCCCCTTGCCGTGGGAGTGAGAGAATGCATCACGCTCTCGCTCGCACAACCCATACACGCCGTTTCAATAACATTGTCTTTAATTTTACCCATTGTTGTTAGCTAGCGTTTATGCATGCAGTAAACTAACAAGCAAGGTAGCGACTGTAGTATGTTTTCAGATTTGGATTACAACGGTAATGACCTTTGAGTGCCTGCGTAGTTATGCCACATACGAGGTGTGATTGGAAAGTTTTAAGAATGGATTTGGTACTGCTTATTTGTTTGGCGGGTGGTTACACGGAGAGTGGGGAGTGAGTCATTGCCTTGTCCTTGAACGCCCTCTGACAGGAAACTGCATTTCCTTGATTCAGTTCGCTGTGGCAGCTGGTTGAGTGCGGGTCTGTTAATGCTTGTTGCCGGATTCTGTCTGCGTGAAAATGGACGTAAAAACAGAGCAACGAGTTTGTGTGAAATTTTGTTTCAAAACCGGGAAGTCAGCTTCTGAGACTTACGAACTATTAAAAACAGCTTTTGAAGATAATTGTATGAGCCAGTCAAATGTTTTTGTCTGGTTCAACAGGTTTAAAAATGGCCGCGAATCATTTGAAGGTCGGTCGAAGGTAAAGACAATGTTGGTGATTTTTTTTTATTCTACCGGTATTGTGCATCATGAATTTTTGCCTGGAGGCAGACAATTAACCAGCAATACTACAAATGTGTCCTTCAGCGTTTGCGCGTAAAGGTGCGGATGAAAAGGCCTGCATTGTGGAAAGACAGGAGTTGGGTTCTACACCATGACAATGCTCCGGCTCATCGTGCCTTCTCCATCGTTAAATTTTTGACCAAATTCAACATTCCTGTGCTTCCACAACCGCCATATTCCCCTGATTTGGCCCCTGCGAACTTCTACCTGTTTCCTAAACTGAAATTTTCACTGAAAAGGAAGCGATTTGACTCGATTGAAGACATGCAGGCAAATACAGAGAGTGTTCTTAACACACTCCAGGAAAAAAATTTCCAGGAATGTTTCCAAAAACGGAAACACCGTTGGAGTCGGTGTGTTCAGTCGGAAGGGAACTATTTTGAAGGAGGGAGATGCATCACAGTAGCATGTAAGTACCACCATTGTACCATTACAAGCCCATTCTTAAAACTTTCCAATCACACCTCGTATATCCCTCTCACTCACTCGGCTTTGGGACATTAGTTCGTCTGATACCTATATTAATGGAAACAAATTGCTATTGATACTGAAGTCACAAGATTGCCGTTTGCGTATGAATGGGCTGTGAGGAAGGGAAGTGAAAATTTGACAGTGTTACCTACCTCAACAATGAGACACTACTCGTACATTTTACTACTGTGCAGTTTCCACTTACATTTTGTAAGCTGCAGTTTATTCTGAGAAAATGTTTTCTTCATAAACCTTATAAGAAATAAATGTGGCCTATAATATTGTGTACAGCGTAATTACATGACTAGAAATGTTTGATTTTCTGTAATTATTAGCTACCTTATTCCATTTGAATGAAATTTTCTACGAATGAATCGTTTTCTTTACTATCGCTGTCATCGGCGTCTTCATTATCACTCTTACTAGTATGTATCTAACCGTTTCCTTTTTTACCAGATGTCAACAAAACTTCAAAATTTAATTAAATTAATTAATTAATTAATTAAAATTTCTTCACATATTTAAAATGTGTTTATAATGAGTGGGGGTTGCTAGTCAAAGATAATTTTTTTTGATCCATCCCAATTTTTTTTCAGAGTTAAAATATTACACAATGTCGTATAGCCTGTGTTACCCAGGAAGCTCTAAGCTTTCCAACGGTGAAGGAATTTTTGAAATCAGTTGGGTAGTTTCTGAGGTATCTTGTACAATCAATGCTCGATTTAACAAACTAACTGGGGGATACCGATGTCCGTTGTTGTGAAAGTCATTCTGTTATAACAGGATTGCTCATGTACGAGCGGGTACCCAAAAGAAACCAAAATTATTTTTAAAAACTATTTATTTTTAATTTTTTTACAAAAGAACCTTATCCCCTTCAAAATACTCTCCATTACAACTAATACATTTGTCCCACCGGTGCTTCCACTGTTCAAAACATTTTTTGTACTCCTCTTCAGTGATGGCTGCCAGCTCATCCGTCGTTTTTTTCTTGACATCATCAACGTTGTTAAATCGGAGACCTTTCATGCCCCTTTTCATGCGTGGGAACAAGAAAAAATCACACGGAGCCAGATCGGGTGAGTACGGTGCGTGTGGTAGCAAAACCATGCCGTTTTTCGCCAAAAACTGGATAACCGAGATTGCCGTGTGTGCAGGCGCGTTGTCGTGGTGGAAAAACCAGTCCCCTGTCTGCCACAAATTAGGTCTTTTACGACGAATGCTGTTTCGTAGTCTTCTTAACACTTCAAGATAAAAAGCTTGATTTACCGTCTGGCCTGGTGGAACGAACTCTGAATGGACAATTCCCCTCACATCAAAAAAACAAATCAGCATTGTTTTGATGTTCGATCTGACTTGACGACTTTTTTTTGGTCGGGGTGGTAATGAAGTCTTCCATTGACTGGATTGTTGTTTGGTTTCTGGGTCGTACCCATAGCACCAAGACTCGTCACCCGTAATGATCTTTGACATGAAATCTGGATCAGTTTCAAGCTGTTGTTTCAAATCACTACACGTTTCAATTCGACGTTCCTTTTGAGTGTCTGTCAGAACCCGAGGCACAAACTTGGCAGCGACTCTTTTCATTGTCAAGTCTTCTGTTAAAATGCGTTGGACTGAGCTCCAAGATAACCCACTAACCTGTGATATTTGGTCAATGGTCTGTCGTCGGTCTGTTCGTACAATTTCTTTCACTTTCACAACATTTTCGTCTGTTCGGGAAGTCGACGGTCGTCCAGAACGAGGTTTGTTCTCAATCGACATGTCACCATTTTTAAAGCGCAAAAACCACTCGTACACTTGGGTTTTTCCAATAGCGTCGTCTTTGTAAGCTGTGTTCAACATTACAACTGTTTCCGCGGCGTTTTTACCGAGCAAGAAGCAAAATTTCACAGCCGCACGTTGTTCATTAAAACTTGCCATCATGAAAAACGACACGAGCACAAAACAGCACTAGCGAGAACAATCACTGCACGAGAACAGAACAAGCTAGATCAACGAACAAAATGGCATTGAACTGGCAATGAGTAGCGCTACAAGCAGCCTAGTGGCGGGAATTTGTACTGCACAAGCTCCGCCCACAGCAGAGCTATTCCGGATACTTTTGGGTACCCCCTCGTATGTTTCTACAGGGTGTTTCATTTAAAAGTAGCCCGCTGCATTTAACAGCAGCCTTCGGCACTCAATTGGATTAAAATAGTAAATGAATAAATAGAATTACTTAATACATAATTTTACATTCTAATTTAAAATTTATATACAAATTTCAACTTCACCTTTACAGTAGATGTGCAATGTTATTAATGCACACACGACGCAATACGGAAACGTCTATAGCTTGAATGGCTGCCACGATGTTATTCTTTAGCTCATGTATACTGCGGGGGTTTGTTTGGTAAACAGTTCCTTTTAAATAACCCCGTAGAAAAAAATCGCACATACTCAAATCGGGTGAACGAGGAGGCCACAAATCTTTACTAACAACTCGCATGGGAAAAGCCTGATTGATATGAGATAGGGATTGGCGAGATGTGCGACATGTTGCACCATCTTGCTGAAAAAAATTGTACTCTATAATAATATAATAATTAAATAATAATATAAATTGCACTATAAAGGCCAGTCAATCACATCGTGATCAGTGCTGCCAATACAGCGTATGAAAATTACTCGAGCGACGGGCTACTTTTAAATGAATCACCCAGTATTATGTGTTAAAGTAAACATTGGATTTGCTTGTAGCGTTATTCTTATTGTAACTTTCAAAAAAACTGTACCTTTCAGGAAAAAAAGTACAGGTTTTTAAACGGTTTTATTTATTTAGGAGACTAGTTGGTTAAATCGAGCATTGATCGTACAATCAGACAAACGTTACTTCTTTATAATTACTAGTATTGATGAATTACCAAATTTGAGACAGTTTTGTATTTCAATAATACCATTAACTTTTGGAGGGGCGGTCTGCCAAACTACGAGGGCGAATCAAATATAAACGGTAATTTTGCTGTTGACTGTACCAAACACAATCGGACCAGATGTGGCGGTGAGCAGTTGTTGTTTTGTTCAGTAGGAGTGGGGGGAACAGCTTACTTCGCAGCATTGTTGCGTTCTGCCGTCAGTACAGCCATGACCGAGCGAGAGGTACATCCATCTGTTGCGCAACGAATCGTCATAAAATTTTTAGCAAATGAACGTGTTAAGCCTTCGGAAATTTTTACTCGTTTGGGGACACTACTCTGTCTAAGAATCGAGTGTATACAAGGGCCAGAGAATTTAGGGGTGGGTGAGAACGTGTTGAAAACGAAAGTCACCGTCGACGCCCAAGGTCAAGTCTCACAGATGACAACATTAGTGCCGTTCGAGAGCTTATTGAAGGTGATCGCCGGTTAACTGTTCAAGAAATCTCGTCAGAAATTGGTATCAGCTAAGGAAGTGTTCAGTCTGCAATCACAGACCACCTTGGCTTCAGAAAGATTAGTGCTCGATGGGTTCCGAGGTTGCTGTCCGGAAATCAAAAACAGGTCAGGTCGGAGATCGCCGGGAGACTTGTGCATCGATTTCAAGAAGAAGGTGAAGATTTTTTGAGGCACATCGTCACATGTGATGAGACGTGGGTCCACCATTACACTCCCGAATCGAAAATGGCAAGTAAGGAGTGGCGAAGGAAGGATGAAGGCTGCCCAGTGAAAGCCAAAACTCGTCTCTCAGCCGGAAAAGTTCTTGCAACAATTTTTTTTGACTCAAGGGGAGTTCTACTCATTGATTTTCTTCACGATCAACGAACAGTGAATGCGGCTTACTACTGCCAGGTGCTACAGTCGGCAAAAACCAGTTACCAAAACAAAAGACGAGGTGTGCCCATTAGAGATGTCATCCTTCTCCATGACAACGCAAGGCCTCATACCATATTGTTGACAAGGGATAAATTGGAAGAAATGGGCTAGGAAACTCTCAAACACCCTCCTTACAGTCCAGACTTGTCCCCTTGTGACTACTTTTTGTTTGCGCCTCTGAAAGAATCACTTGGAGGAAAACGATTTGAAAGCAATGAAGATGTTGAGAAGCACGTGCGCGATTGGTTGATAACTCTCCCTCAATCTTTTTATGAACAGGCAATATTCAAGCTTCCAAATCGGTGGCAGAAGTGTGTAGATAATGCAGGAGACTATATTGAAAAATGTTGAAGGCATAGTTTTTGTATAATATTATTCAATAAATATAATTTTAAAAATTACCGTTTATATTTGATTCGCCCTCGTATATCTCTCAATTCTGAAAAACAAAATAAAATTCCAAAAGTTTGGGTTTTAGAGGTGAGTAGGAGAACTAGCAACCATTTACTCATCTTTATTGAGCATGACATAATTTTAAGTGGCATAAAATTACATAATTACTATTTATGTTACCTACGAGAGGGTACAAAAAAGTAACCAGAATAGTATTGCCGTGGGCGGTGCTTGTGTAGTACGCATTTCTGTCGCACAGACGTGTTTAGCGCAACTCATCGCGAGTTCAATATTCATCTGCAGTGATTGTTTTTGCGAGTGCTGTTTTGTTGTTGTTTCGTTTTTTATGATTGCATGTTTAAGTGAACAACTTGTAGCTGTGAAATTTTGTTTTCTACTGGGTAAAAGTGCTGCTGAAACTGTTTTAACGCTGAAAACAGCTTACAAAGATGACGCTGTGGGAAAATCTCAACTATACGAGTGGTTTTCTTGGTTTAAAAATGGCAACATGTCGATTGATGATAAACCTCGTTCTGGACGTCCATCAACTGCCCGAATCGATGAAAATGTTTTAAAAATCTGAGAGCGTGTGCTGTCAGACCGTCGACTGACAATTTGGAAGTTTTAAGAAGATTGCGCAAAAGTGTTGGTCAAAAAAAAAACCGATCTGTGGCAGACAAGAGACTGGTTCTTCCACCGCAACAATGTACCTGCACAAATAGCCATCTCGGTGAAAATTTTTTTGACTAAAAATGGCATGGTTCCGCTGCCCCACGCACCTTACTCGCCTGAACTGGCTCCATGCAACTTTTTCTTATTTCCACGCATGAAAAGGGACATTAAAAGACACAAATTTGATAACATTGAAGTGGTTAAGAAAAAAACGAGGTAGGAGCTGTCAGCCATTTCGAAAGATGACTACAAAAAAATTTTCAAACGGTGGAAGCACCGGCGGGATAAATGAATTAGTTGTAATGGAAAGTATTTTGAAGGGGATAAGGTTGTTTGTAAAGAAATTTTAAATAAATAGCTTTTGAAAAATAATTCCAGTTTCTTTTGGGTACCCCCTCATAGGTTATCTTTGTTTTATTTATCTATGCGAAATAAATATTGACAAAATTTTTGTTGACAGGCTGAAAAGAATCTGTTGCAAAATGAATATAATAGGGGTGTAAACGATAACAACAAAGAAAATGAAGTCTTGACTGAAAGTGAAAAGAAATCTAAGGTGAGTGGTTGTGTTACATTTTTAACACTTTGAAAACTGACATTTTTTTGTAGTTTTGCCCGTGAACTGCCATTTTTTGAGTAGTTTCTTTACGATTCTGGAGTTTTCCATCCTGTTGATATGTGCGTAAAACTTTGCTCTGCATTTCCTGATTTCTTCTGTAATTGTGTTGGTATTTATGTAGAGCTCATTCTGAGGTCTCTTCATCCAAATGCCGTTTTTATTGATGGCCCCATAAATTATTCTAAGTATACCGGATATACCGTTTTGATACCGGAAGGGGCTACCGTTTGGTATACTGACGGCTCAGTGATGAGCGGAAGAGCGGGATTGGGGGCCTGGGGGGCCGGGGGAAAGATTTCCCTGGCCCTTGGGTGTAACATAACCATCTTCCAAGCTGAAATATTGGCCATTAAGGTCTGTGCGGAGAGGTGTATTGAGAGGCGCCTCAGTGGGTCGCACATTTATATTTTGTCCGATAGTCAGGCGGCCATCAAGGCTTTGAGTTCTTGTACTTTTGAGTCGCGATTGGCCTATGAGTGTCGGGAAGTTTTGAATGCCGTGGCCAAGTGTAACGTGGTGACGCTGCGTTGGGTGCCGGGGCACCAGGGAGTGCCTGGAAATGAGAGAGCGGATGCCTTAGCAAAGAAAGGTGCAGCCTCTCACTTCATAGGCCCAGAGCCATTCTGTGGAATTGGTGAAGGCTATTATAGAGGTATAGTTAGGGCCTGGGAAGAGGAGGCTAAAACCTCCTATTGGAATAAGGTGACAGGCTGTGAACAGGCAAAGAAATTCATTGCCTATTCCAGCAGGAAGGCTGGGATATACAATAGACTAGGAAGACAGGACCTGAGGAGGGTAGTGGGCCTGATGACTGGTCATTGTAATCTTGGGTATCATTTATCCAAGATAGGAGTTGCTGAAGAGAGCCTGTGTAGATTCTGTCATGAGGCAGAAGAGAAGGCTGAGCATATTTTATGCAGTTGCAAAGTGGTTGGCTGCAAAAGAAGAGCGCTGATGGGTAAGGACGTGTTAACACCTTCTCAGGTAAGTGCACTAGATCCTAGGCAGATCCTGTGCTTTATTGAAAGTGTGGGTCTTGCATAAATAAGGAATAGGGGCAATCACAAAAGATCTTTTAGGTCGCGGTGAGGAGGGGCTGCAGAAGCCTGAACACCCTGGTTGTAAAAAAAAAAAAAAAGTATTTTTCTTTCCTGCTTTTCCATTTCCCTAATTTTGGAATGGCCTTCAATTACCATTGTTTCGGCTGCGTAGATTGCTTCAGGAAGAATTACTGTTTTATAGTGCCTTAGTTTTGCGTCTGTTGAAATGCACTTCTTATTGTAATGAGCCCACGTTAGCTTATAGGCCTTCCGGAGTTTGTTGATTCTCTGTTCATTGGCAATTCTGTTTAGTCCTGAGGACTGTATGGTTTGTTGAACAATTATGCTGTATTTTTTTTTTTTAAATACGCTTTTTTCTTCAAAACCAAAACTTTTACTAAATTATACATTATCTCTTTAAGCATGTGTTTACGAAATAATTTTATAGAAGAAAAAACATGTGAAATACTTTTGTTTTATTAAAATACATAATTTCTGACAAGTTTCAGTTACCTAAAAAAAAATTGGATGTATTTTCTGAAATGGGTTTACAATCCACGTATTGCTCCTCTCTGCCGGAGGTCATCAAGTTATAGACGGACACTATATAAATAATAATAGAAAAGTATTATTTGTGTATTAATTGTATATTATTTAATTACAATTTTTGTTTGTAATCTGATATTTAATTGAAATGTAGTGTTTGTATTTATCATTTGTATTGTACGAGGTCTGTTAAAAAAATAACCGAACTTTTTGAATTTCGCGCTAACAGGGATATTTAGAGACGTGCGGTTGGTAGCACACTGCTCTACGTCTTTCTTTGTTAAACACATGTTTTTGGATTGTTGATATGTCATTTACTTTTCGTGATGTTATGTTTTTAGTACGACGTATTTAAGTGCTAGTGACGATTTTTGTAATGTGAAATTTTTGTCAACCCGTTGTGAACGCTGCACAATGCCGTAGTCGTAAACCCAGTTTTCGTCTCCTGTTATGATCCTTTACCTGAATGTTGTATCATCATTGGCTTCTTCAAGAAGTCCCGACAAACGTCCACATGATGTTCTTTTTGCTGTTAGGTCATCAAACGGGTAACAAACTTTGCTGCAACTCGATGCAAGTTCAATTTTTCAGTTAAAATTTTATGGTACGATCCAATTGAGATGCCAACCTCTTTTAAAAGTTCTCTGACAGTCACCCACCAGATTATGGATTTTCCTATCGAGGTTGCCATCAGTTGAAGTCAAAGGCGTTCCAGGTCGAGGGTCATCTTCAATTGACTGGCGACCACTTTCAAATTGAGAAAACTATTTACAACAATGCGTACAACTCAGAGAATCATCTCCTTAAGCTTGCTCCAAAAGTTGAAATGTTTCTGTGAAAGTTTTCCCCTGCTTCACGCGAAATTTCACGTTGCACCTTTGCTCCCGAATTTTGCACATTACAGAAATCGTCACTAGCACTTAAACACGTCGTACTAGAAACAGAACACCATGAAAATTAAATGAGATGTCAACAATCCAAGAAAATGCGTTCACAAAAGCAATGACGTAGAACAGTGTGCCACCAACCGCACGTCGCTAAATATCCCCATTAGCGTGTAATTCATAAAGTTCCGTTATTTTTGAACAGACCTCGTATATCCAGGGTATTTAATTTTGTTGGTATAGTTCTTTTATTTGCCCATAACAGATAGTGTCAAATTATGTACACTCAATCTGTTAGTTGCAGGGCTAAAATAAATAGTTCTGTTTCTTATCACATGGTCAGCCAATTAAATGACTGAATCATTTAAGAACAGAAGAGGTAGAGGTGTACTGTGACACTAATCAGAGTTATCTCCTCTGAAAGTAATGAATTTCATTATACAGCCAGACCCTGTGGTGAATAAAGTGAAGGTGTCATTTGCAGGGTGGAAAATATGTGCTTTTCTGAGGGCCCGGCATGCTGATTAGCGTACTTTTCCACTCAGTGAGAAAGGCATGGTAAACCACCTCACTCCTCGTTTTACTTAGTAAAACCTGTACAGGTTCAAACCAGCCCTCCGGCTGATGACCTAAACAAGAACAGTTCTTTTATTAGCATTCCGTGGTATTAAAAAAAATCTGGTGTGAAACACTCACACAACTTTCTCTTACCAATGCAAATAATTAACAATAAACCTAACATTAGTAATAAACCATTATAAATAAACAGAAAACTAACCTCAATAAACATAACCTAATTTTAATCATATATGAAAGACGTAAAATGAAAATGGATCTCGGTTTGCCATAAAAATACAGAAAATCACTCTTTCACGCTAAACTAGACTCGGTAGAGAAAAATGCTCTAAATAAAAGTTGTAGATCTCTTAATTTTCTATAAATTCGATTATATACACTTTTGTCATAAATTGCATACTAAGGCCGAAATCTTAAAAAAATCGATTTTTCACACATTTTCGTGAGAACAAAACAGAAAATTGCTAATTACCGCTAAACTAAGCATTATACAAAAAAATGTTTGAAATAAAAGTTGTAGAATTTTAAATTCTCTACATTTTTTATTATATACATTTTTGCGCTATAATACATATTAAAGCCGTAATCTTAAAAAAACACTTTTTTTTACGTAAAAACAGCCTCACCAAGAATCTCAGCAAACATTGCGCCTACCCTATCTTGTAGAGAATAAAAAACTGAGTAAACCAGGCGATTTTTTAAAAAAATCGTAGGACCAGTTTTTGAGAAAATTGCAAAAAAGTGAAAATTTACACAAATAAACTACTTCTTCCGGTTGACCGATTTTGATGAAAATGTTCGTGTCAGGCCCGGTAGTGGTATGTAACTTAAGTTTCAAGTTTAAAGTTCGTACAATGTTCCGTTCTTGAGATATTTTGTATACAGACACACACACACACACAGACCAATCGCTAAAAACATGTTTTTTGGGTTCAGGAGGTCTGAAAACGTGTAGATCCGGTGAAAACTCGATTTTGAAAAATCGACATGAAAACAATACTTTCCTTCCTATATATTTATATAGGCAAGAGAAAGTAAAAATATTATGCTCATCAATTGCAATTTTTGTTTATAATCTGATATTTAATTGAAATGTAGTGTTTGTATTTATTATCATTTGTATTGTATATCCAGGGTATTTAATTTTTGTTGGTATAGTTCTTTTATAAGCATTCCGTGATTTGTATTTCTTAAGAGCCAACTCCTTGCTCTAAGTTGTATTCATATAACAATAAAGTACAGTGTAACCTCAGAAATCCGAACCCCTAAAATTCGAAATTTCGGATAATCCGAACACCAATTATGCTCATGCATTAAGCTAAAAAATTCTACTCTTGAAAAGTGATGGAAAGTTATACTAATTACAAATCAGAAATGAATTTAATATTTATTTGAACATTTTAGTTTATATTTTATAATGAATACGTCACCTTAATTGGTTGGAACAAAATCGGTTATCTTCTTCTGACGCAAGGAAATAATCCTCCGCTAGCGTCGCATAAACATCATGTTTGTCGGGGTAGCGGCAGCATGCTGTTCTACGTAGCGCAGAGCAACTTCAAGTGCACTAGTGGCATCTGCATGTGAAATAACATCAGTCGAGATGTCCTCTTCTTCACTTTCTTTGACTGTGGCATTATTTTGGTCTTGTTCCTGTACCATTGAAACAATAGCGCCATCGCTTAAACATTGATTACCGGCGTCGTCATCTGCAAACCATTCTTGAAGACAGTTTTCTTCGGCTTCTTCGCATCCAGGAATCTGCTGAACGAGTGGATAAGCGATGCGTACAGGTCTGGGGGGTCTAGAAAGTGTTTTGTTTTTATTTTAAACGGTTTATACTATACCCACACAATTGTGTGGGTTGGGACTTGATTCTGACCAACACAATTGTGCGGGCAGGGTCTGAAAGGGCCATCCACAATTCATAGCCTTCTTTATTTGGAATGGTAAAGGTAAATTACCAAGTGCCCCGCATAATCCGAATTTTCCGTAATCCGAATGGGGGTCAGCCCCAATTAGTTCGGATTTCTGAGGTTACACTGTAATTATATTCTATTCTATTCTTAAAAGTAAAATGTGTTGTTTTTGTTTTGTAGACCAAGGAATTCAAGATCGGTTTGAAGATTGTAAAAGAAAATGATTGTAAAGAGAACAATCCAGCAGCAGAATTAGATTTGAGTTCTTTAAAAACAATATTGAGCACAAAAGTGAATCAGTTGTTTCAAAGTATCTGTAATGATGAGGTCATCGGTAAATCATTGATCGGTACTAATTTAAACGATACCGATAACGATATAAGTGGCGTTGTAAAACAAACAAATATTGAAAATAATGACGATAACGTTGTCAATTTAAATAAATTGAAACGTTCTAAAACAACACGCAAATCAAAACGAAATGTTATTAACGAAAATAAATCTGTTAGGAAACGTAGAAAGAGTGATACTACGATCAGTAAAAATAATGATGATATTGCAGATGATGTGAATAAAGATAAAATTAACAATGGTAGCGAAAACATAGTTAATGAAGACAATTTAAACGTATCGCTTAATAAACTGAAACAAAAAAAAAACCAGTACAAAAAACCGGTTTTATGTTACGAATGCGGAAAACTTTCGACCAGCCGATTATGTCATGTAAAACATCGATCAAGCTATCACGAACAACGAAAATGCGAATACTGCGATTTAGTTTTCTGCGGTATGATCGAGTACAAAAAACATCTGAAAATTATTCACCATGAAAAACTCATGGTCAACTGTTGTGAATTATGCGGTGCTAGGTTTATCAAAGACGAACAATTAAACGCGCATAAATTACGCATGCATAATATCGGCGATTATCATCATTGTGATTTATGCGATAAAAAGTATCCAACTAGACTCGGTCTTCTAAATCATAAATCTGACGTGCATCCTCAAAAGGAATGTATCTGTCAACTTTGCGATAAGAAATTTACCAAGCGTACTTCTTTAAAAGATCATATGAAAGTCGTTCACGGTGCCAGTAAGTTTCTGGCTTTCAAATGCTTTGTCTGTCATCGAGTATTTCCAAATAGGTAAGTCTTTTTTTTTTACAAATTTATACAACTATTATTGTCGTGTTTTTTTTGCTTTCTCTTGCCTATATGAATATATAGGAAGGAAAGTATTGTTTTCATGTCGATTTTTCGAAATCGAGTTTTCACCGGATCTATACGTTTTCAGACCCCCTGAACCCAAAAAACATGTTTTTAGCAATTGGTATGTGTGTGTATGAACAGAATATCTCAAGAACGAAACATCGTACGAACTTGAAACTTAAGTTACATACCACTACTGGACCCGACACGAACATTTTCATCAAAATCGGTCAACCGGAAGTAGTAGTTTATTCGTGTAATTTTTCATTTTTTTGCGATTTTCTCAAAAACTGGTCCTATGATATTTTTTAAAATCGCCTGGTTTACTCAGTTTTTTATTCTCTACACGATAGGGTAGGCGCAATGTTTGCTGAGATTCTTGGTGAGGCTGTTTTTACGTAAAAAAAAAGTGTTTTTTTAAGATTACCGCTTTAATATGTATTATAGCGCAAAAATGTATATAATAAAAAATGTAGAGAATTTAAAATTCTACAACTTTTATTTCAAACATTTTTTTGTATAATGCTTAGTTTAGCGGTAATTAGCGATTTTCTGTTTTTTTCTCACGAAAAAGTGTGAAAAACCGATTTTTTAAAGATTTCGGCCTTAGTATGAACTTCACGACAAAAGTGTATATAATCAAATTTATAGGAAATTAAAAGATCTACAACTTTTATTTAGAGCATTCTTCTCTACGAAGCCTAGTTTAGCGTGAAAGAGTGATTTTCCGTATTTTTAAGTCAAACTTAGGTCGATTTTCATTTTGTATCTTTCACTCATGATTAAAATAAGGTTATGTTTATTGAAGTTAGTTTTTTTGTTTATTTCGAATGTTAGGTTATATTGTTAATAAATTGCATTGGCAAGATAAAGTTGTGTGAGCGTTTCACACCAGATTTTTTTGTTTTTTTTTAGTATGTTACACCAAAAACACTGTTTGGCGAAACATATGGATGTACTCACATCTGAGCAACTATCGCAGCTTTTGGAAACAGCTTCTAAAGTGTATTTCTGTATTATTTGCGGTATTCGAAGCACTAACATTGAGTTATTAATACAGCACATGAGTTTTCATGAAAATGATGATGATGTAAGTATTATTTTTGTCTTAACTTTTACAATATGATTTGTTGTGTGTTTTACAATTAAGTACCATGTACACGGTGGGGCAGCATAACTACCTTTTTTCGAAACTTAATAAAACGCATTGTATGAGTCAGAAAATTTTTATTTGGTTTTTACAATGTAGGTAAGGGCCTGGGAGGAGGAGGCTAAAACCTCCTATTGGGAGAAGGTGCCAGGCTGTGAACAGGCAAAGAAATTCATTGCCTATTCCAGCAGGAAGGCTGGGATATATAATAGACTAGGAAGACAGGACTTGAGGAGGGTAGTGGGCCTGATGACTGGTCATTGTAATCTTGGGTATCATTTATCCAAGATAGGAGTTGCTGAAGAGAGCCTGTGTAGATTCTGTCAGGAGGCAGAAGAGAAGGCTGAGCATATTTTATGCAGTTGCAAAGTGGTTGGCTGCAAAAGAAGAGCGCTGATGGGTAAGGACGTGTTAACACCTTCTCAGGTAAGTGCACTAGATCCTAGGCAGATCCTGCGCTTTATTGAAAGTGTGGGTCTTGCATAAATAAGGAATAGGGGCAATCACAAAAGATCTTTTAGGTCGCGGTGAGGAGGGGCTGCAGAAGCCTGAACGCCCTGGTTGTAAAGTAAAGTAAAGTAACAATGTAGGTACGTACATAAAGTTTTGTTGTACGTAGTTTTGAAGAGTGAATCATGTAGGTGACGTCACGCATTCCTGATACATTGAGTATACCGATTTCTGGTGTTTGTCATTACCCTTCCAAGCATAGCAGGCTTTATGTTGGCAATTTTTTCCTGGATGTTGTTCTTTAAATCTTGAATGGTCCTTGGACGGTTCAAATAAACATGGGATTTCAAAAAAACCCCGTAGAAAAAAATCACAAGGGGACAAATCAGGAGATCGAGCCGGCCATTGCAAATCGCCCCTGATTTGAGATAAGGCGTCCTGGGAAGTGTTCCCTCAAAACAGCCATCGATGCTTTTTTTTTCTACTTGCATCCAGGAGACTCCAACGGGAGTATAGGACATGTCAAGATAAAACTGATAAACTGAAAGTTTATCACCAATGATAAATTCATCACTTACCACCAGAAAATTTTTTTTGCTACTGCTTCAGTAGGCTTGTCATGAACCCCATTGAATCAAATATCACACAAAATTAAAAATAAAAAAAATCAAATGCAATGATAAATTCATCACTTACCAATAATTTTTTCCTGCTACTGCTTAACTCAGTAGGCTTGTCATAAACCCCTTTGTATCAAATAGTACACAATATTTCTTTAATTAGAAGTTAAATATTTTTCAATCAAAACTATTTAGAAAGGAATTCGTGCACACTAAGTGCTCTTGCGGTGTGTGCCATTGCACCATCTTGCTGGAACCAACTCATCTAGCCGTGAGAAAAAAATTCCTGTAACATGTTTACATACCGGCCTGAATTCACTGTCACTGCGACTTCATTTTCCTCAAAGAACCAGGGACCAATAATTGCAGATGAGGAAATTGCACACCACACTATCACTTTAGGTGAATGCAAAGGCCTTTCATGCAATTCTCGAGGATAGGTGTCAGCCCAGTAACGCATGTTTTGTTTATTCACGGACCCACACAAATGAAAATGGGCTTCATCACTAAAAAACACCATAGCATTCTCAGGAACGACATCCAGAAGCACCTCACATGCGTTCCTCCGATTATTGTTGTCACGTCCTGACAGCTCCTGCACAATCGCCATCTTGTATGGATGGTAATGTAGGTCTTCATGGAGAATTCTCCTAACAAAACGATTGGAAAGTCCAAGGGCAGACGACGCATGTTTGCGCGCTGGACGCCGTGGTGATTGCAACACTGAAGCTCTCACTGCCTCAATGTTCTCAGGTGAACTAATTGGCCGTCGGACTCTAGTTCTTCGTTTTGTCGAAACGTAGTGACCCACATAACAATTGATTTCCGGTCCGGAACAGGGGCCAACGGGGCTAAATTAAAGCGATTCCGAAAGGCGCGCTGGGTTGCGATCACTGAACATCCACTCGAAAAGTAGGCCTCAACGGCAAACGCACGCTCCTCACTGTTCCAACGCATGATGGCGACTGAACTGTGCCAGAAAAAAATAGAAAACAAAACTTTATAGCCCTGCCTCTCGAACGAGACCGCTAGCGCTCCACTATGACATCAACTTATTGAATGGCGCGCATTTAAAAAAAGGTAGTTATGCTGCCCCACCTGTATTTGCCAGTGTATAAGGCATACTTTTTCCCTTCAGTAACTCATCAAAATAATAGGGTGTGTCTTATACAACAGATAGGAATTTTCTGTAACTGTTTTAATGTTTACTATATAGTGTCACCAACAACACGTGGCAAAACCTTGATTGGTAAAGTTGGTGGCCCTGAAAAGGGCCATTTAATTGGTTGGGGGTCCTAAGAAGGACTGTAGATGTAGCATATTAGTGGCCCTGAAAAGGGCCATTTAATTGGTTGGGGGTCCTAAGAAGGACTGTAGATGTAGCATATTGGTGGCCCTAAAAAGGGCCGTTGCTGGTAGTCGGAAGCGGCAAGGTGGCATATAGAGAGCGGAGCTCGAAGAGTGACAGCACAGCTACTGGGTTCAGGCCTAGCGCTCCCTCAGTGGTAATTGGGTCTCCACTGCAGCGTGACAGTGGTGGCCTCGCAGTGTCAGGTCGGCCGATACCGCGGCCGAGGTTGTTCTCTCCGGTCCTGCGCTGAACTCTCTCTTCAATGTGGTGCCATCAGGCATGAACGGGCTTCCGTCGGCGGCCGGGTAGGCGAAGGCTGATCGATGCAGGAATGTGCATCCGCCACTGGTAGCATCAACCAGGGATGGTGCGTTTGATCTTGGCTGGGCTCTTCTTCTTTTTTGTTCTTCCCAGTTTGGGAGCTGGATGGCGAGTGCGTCTCACAGTTCAGTGCGGCTGCGCGTCGGCAGCGCTCCCCTGTTTCTGATCGCATGGTCAGTCAATTTTTAGACTAAAGCATTTAAAAACAGAAGAGGTAGATGTTTAAAAGACACTAGTCACAGTGATCTCCTCCTAAGAGTAATGAATTTCATTATACAGGTAGACCCTGTGGTGAATGAAGTTAGGTGTCACTTGTAGGATGAAAAGTAGGTGCTTTCAGAGGGCCTGGTGTGCTGATAAGCATACTTTTCCACTCAGTGAGGAAGGCAATTGTAAAAAAACCTCACTCCTTGTTGTTGAGTAAAGCCTTTAGAGGTTCAAACCAGTCTTTCTTTTCGGCTGATCACCTATACAAGTGATTTTTCACATTTTGCTCATCAAAATCAAAGTCCAGTAGAGGTTGATTTTTATTTAGCTTCATCCACTCAGGATTGGTAGAAATTTTAAAAATTGTCGTCCATCATTTATCTTTTTCCGCCCATCACATCAAGACATCAGAAGACATCTTCTACAAGAGGAATAAGAGATGGTAACAAACAGTTTTAGATTCATCATCTACACATAAAATTAGTGGGCGTAAATCGGGTTTGAAGTTCCAGAAGTGGCCCTAAACCGGAAGTGAAAAAATTAAAGCCGGAATTTGGAAACAAAAATAGTTTTTGCCATAGGTCTAAGGCAGTGTTTCCCAAACTTTTTGACCTCGCGGCTCCCTTGTGATTTTTTAAGGTTATGGCGGCGCCCCTCTACCTTGCCCAGTGGCGGCTGGTGAGGTATTTCGTTGGGGGTTCACACCTTTCGGGGGTATGGAATTTTTGAAAATTAAACGTTCAAATACAGCATTTTCTCGGAATGCGGAAACGGGGCGAGCGCCGGCCGGCGCGCAGTCTGCTCGTTTGCACTGGGCACTGCTCGGCGCCGTTAACATTTTTATCATTTTATTGACTTAAATTAAAAGTATACAGTATATACACGAGTAAATTTTGCTAATACCAACAGGATAATTTTTTAATTTTAAAAAAGACTAACCCGTGGCCTGCGGCGCCCCTGGAAAGGTTCCGCGGCGCACACTTTGGTAAACACAGGAAAGCATTTTTAAAAGTTACCGCCCCAGCCCAGCCATGAGATGGCGGCATCTCATGAAAGGGATATTTTAAAAATTAAGTTATGTTTTTTATTATTTATTGGCAAGAGCATGTCATGTGAGTGTTTCACACCAGTTTTATTTTTTGTTTCGTTTTAGGTGAAAAGGAATTTATGTGGACAAGATGAAGTAACAAAATTCCGTTGTGTAATTTGTGGCAAGTATCTTAATACGAAAAAAGATCTTGGATCACATAGATATTACGCCCATAAAGAACCGCCATTTAGTTGCACTGTGTTCGGTTGCCGTAAATCATTTTGGAAACAATCTTTGGTCGAAATGCATTATTCGTCCGAACACAAAGGTGGACATGTACATGATTCAAAAATCACGTACGATTGCCCTTCGTGTCCAGCCACATTTAGTAATCACCTGATGAAAGCACGCCACTTCAGAAATTTTCATAACGTCGATGAAAACGGCGTGAAACGTAAAAAAGTAATGAAAACACCGTACGCTTGCGAAACTTGCGGTAAACGGTTCAATTCTAAATATATTTTGAGTATGCACCTGACTAGTCATTCAAATGTTAAACATCATAAATGTCCTCATTGTAATAGAATGTTTAAATTACAGTTTACATTACGTAAACATTTGTTGTCGCATGAAAAACGCAATGATACATCAAAGAATGAACAAAATCATTCGACCAAGGAACGATTAGAAACAATCATCAGCGAAGCGGTTGAAAAAGACAAAGATGAAATAGTTCTAGATAATAAACAACAGGTTTTCGAAGAAATCGTCGTAGAACAAGAGGAGGTATTTGACGAAAATGTCATCCAACACAAAGTCGATGACGTTTACGAGGAACAATTCACCGAAGATAATTTGATTGTTGAAAATACAGTCACGGTGTTTGATGAAAACCAATTATCATTAAAACCAACTATCGGTGTAATCGACGTTAGTGCTCTTTTCAAGTGCAGTTATTGTGAATTGTTATTTCAGGACAGATCTTTACTCGAAAAACATTGTCATGAAATCCATAGAGATGAAAATTATGGTTTAGAAATTTTCAGTTGAAACGTTTTAATGTGACACGGAATTGAAAATATCGTTTTTTGTTTTTAATTATTTTTTTATTTTGGCACTCGAATAACACGGTCTGTATCAGTAAAGTAAAAGTATCCTGGAATCTGGTGATTTCAAAAGAATTTTTTTTTCCTAATTTTTGTACGTTGCAAATCTGTTCAATTCAGAACAATAAGCAACCCCATGACCCAATGAGTTGAGGATGATGTGTATGACATGTAAATTAGGTGTAGTCTTATACAGACCCAGGTCGACCATTCCTGGGAGAGTATGGTTAATTAAACCCCAACCATCAAAGTACACCGGTAACCACTGTCTAGTATTTAAATCCGTATAAAAGTAACTACCTTTACTAGGATTTGAACCAGGAACCTTCGTCTCTGAAAATCAGCTGTTAAACAGCTGACTCAAGGCGATGACTTTACCTCTAGACCAACCCGGTGGCTAAAAGAATTTATTAGTGCTGAAAATAGGAAAATATTTTTAAAATACTGTCTGTCTATAACTTGATGGCCTCCCGCAGAGAGGAGCAGAATCAGTCCGCTACTAGCCTTCTCAATAACACTTCATTATGTACCAACTAGGTAAACCTGTGCGGGAAAACCCGCACAAAAGTGTAAATTTGTTTTTATAGAACTTCTCTGTAAACAACTTTTTTTGTTTTATTGTACTTCTGGTTCATTAAATCTTCTTTTGTCCTCATTCGGCTCATGATGGAACTTCATAAAAAAATTGTATAGTGGCAGGCGATTTTCAGTTCGTGCAATTGCCTCTTCATATTTTACCATGTCACCCAGTTTCTTATAGCTTTGAGCATACGGATTGATAGCAGTCATAACTGCTCCAATTTTTTCTAAAATCTCATTATTTAATTCCACATAAAAACAAAACCAAAGTATAGCAGATCGAACTGTATACAAATTTACAACAACTACGTTGGAAATTCCAAAGCGATCTGACCGTGACACTGCCAATGCGTTGGTAGGCCTATACTTTATAGTTCGTTGAACTTGCCCCCTCTCCAAACTGAAATAGCTGTGCGAGATGTGGGAGGGATAGATAGAGAAAGAGAGAGGCCTATACTTCAGTTCGTTGAACTTGCCCCTCTCCAATCTATTTTAGACCTCCTATTTTACAGTCATAAATTGAAATATTTGATTTTGGACAGTTTTCTGCAAATCTACTCGAACAGACGATTCATTTGAGCCCACTTCGGGGAAAATCGGTGAAGGTTCAGGTGGTTAAAATCGTGTCGAAAAAAAGCTGCTCGCTATTAATTTATGGATTCCAGTGTGCTAGTTAGAAGTTGTGCATAATGAAATGTTTTTGAGAAGGCTACTAGCAGGTCGATTCTGCTCCTCTCTGCAACAGGCCATCAAGTTATAAACAGGCAGTACCATCATGTTTTTTTCACAATTTGTACATTTTTGTTCTGCCTGTAGGTTTATTAGCCTATTAGCTGGCCTGTGGTGTAATGGTCAGCACAACTACACTTTTAACCATGAAATTGTGAGCTTCTTAGTAAACCAAGCAGTCGTTTACTTCCACCCATCCTGCCTTACAGTGTTGCCACTTCACCCACCCTGCCCCATAGCATTGGAATTGCTTCACTCAATGCAAGCGTGGTGGGCTGTTTTTATTTTTAAGTCATTTTCATTTTAAAACTTTGTATATTTTATAGGCCTACCGTTTAATTTTTTTTTTTTTTTTTTTTTTTGTTACTTGCATCTGGAGACTCCAAAGGGAGTATAGGACATGTCAAGATAAAATTGATGAACTGAAAGTTTTATCACCAATGTGATAAATTTATCACTTACCACCAAAATTTGTTTTTGCTACTACTTACTTCAGTAGGCTTGTCATGAACCCTATTGAATTAAATATCACACACAATAAATAATAAAAATAAATCAAACACAATGATAAATTCATCACTTAACAATAATTTCCCCCTACCACTGCTTAACTCAGCAGGCTTGTCATGAAACCCTTTGTATCAAATTGTACACAATATTTGTTTAATTAAAGTTAAATACCAAAACTATTTAGAAAAGAATTCGTACATACTGTCAAATGTTTCATCAATCAAATATTGTTTTAGCTTTTTTTTAAAATGACTTAAATTGTCACAACTTTTTAAACCTTGAGGCAATTTATTGATGTATTTTCTACCTGCATAAGTTGGTTTTCGTTCAAACAATTTAGTGTTGTGATTAGCAACATAATAATCGATTCTGTTTCTTGTGTAGTGGTTGTAAACATATAAATTCTGTAAAAAGGTTTAATTAGTAATTTAATTGTTTAATGTAGTCTTTCATTAAAAAACTTTAAAATTTTATTTTTTCAGTGTTTATTTAGTTGTAAATAGGAATGAATTCAGTGATTTTGACGAACAACCGGTAAATCAGTTACTAACAGTGTCCGTCGTTATCAAAAGAAAGACCTTAGAAAACAAAGTAAAGAAATAAGTAATTTTTATAAATTTTTTTCAAAATTTTGTTAGAAATCCTGAAACTGGAACGAAATTAAATTTCTAATTTTTAGGATAATAGGTTACAAATAAAAGATAAAAAATTGTTGTTGGCACTCTGCCAAATACGGTAACACTGTATTACGGTTTACCTAGATCCTGGCTCGCAATTTCATAGTTATTGGTATAGCTTCTGTGCCGGTCAGTATCCCAGGTAGGGGCGGTTTCAGGGAAGGGGCTATGGGAGCCATGGTCCCCCCCAAAATACTAGGAAAACTTAGTTTAATATTTTCTATAAGCTATTATTTCTAACAAAAATGAATCCCAATACTTGTACCTATCAATTAACAATAATTATTTTAGTATAAAAATGAGTCAAACGGAAAGTATCTGTTTTTAAATAGTATTAAGATAACAATAAGTGTCAGTAGTCAAAAGCTACTCGCATCCAGTCAGCGCCTTCATTTTTCAAGATTTTCTTGATTTACAAGGACTTTGACGTAGTGAAAATTTCTCAATGAATTAAAATTATGGTTACAGCAATACAGCATAAAAGAGGACTATTCAATGACTCAATTACAAACAGTAAGAGCTACATAAAAACAAGATAGCCCCCCCCCTGAAAATCAGCCCTGGAACCGCCCCTGATCCCGGGTTTAACTCTTTGAGGAGCCAAAGTTACATGATAACCACCTCACTGGAAGACGTCGAAGCGGTTGTAGTTACACAGCGTAACTATTCATATTGCTAACATTTTTCCATTATTAGAACAGCAGCTATAGGTCAGGTCCAACCTCCGTGTTGTTGGAGGGGGGGGGTGAAGGGTACAGGTGAGGTATAATAAAAGAGTGATGCATGCTGGGAATACGATTGTTGTATTACTCTAATACAAAACATTCAATTACAAACTTTCCCTATTTAACATATTTGTTTGTATTTATTACATATTTATTTATTTACATATTTTGATATAAATTGGTAAGTTAAATATTATGAATCTGACCAAAATTATAACTCTGTAGGTATTTGTTAAATTAATGCGCCGGATTATAAGAATATTTTTTTAGTTTAGTTAGTACACGCTACCACTACAAATGCATCAGCTGTGAAACACTACTACTGTCCGACAAGTTTCGAAATAGGATTCCCTCCCTTTTGCACTTCATCCGCGCCACCTCGTATTACGCACCGTCCCAAAAACATTAGCTCGGATAGTCAGCCTACTGGTACAGCTCATTACTACAACAGTACTTATATTCATACTTACTATTACTTTATTATTTATTATTATTTGCACTTATTTAACCTGTACCTTTTTAAATCACAAATATACACTTACACTGTATTAGTTTAATCGAAACAAATTTATCTGAATATTGAACAACCGATCAAACTCAAACCTTAATAAAACTGCACTGACTACAAAACCAATATTGCACGGTCGCTAACACTGTAGAACTGAAGTAAAAGCATAGTTTATATTAGCTGCTCTCAAGTAACTAAAGAATAATGCTTACTCCATTTAATAATTAAATCGTATCAATTATTTACATTAACAGTCGACATTATAAATTAAAACTTGCTGAGTTATATTATGACTGTACTACATAATAGTAAACAAAAGTAATGGAAACACTAATGACTTTCTGCTGGTGGTCACATAATGTGTACAAAATGTTATGGATAACAAGAATCTAGTATAAGTGATATTAATATTAATTGCTCATTTGTGTTGTGCGTACCGATGTATTAGATCCTGCACGTAGTGTGAACGGGCTGCCCATAATAGACAGGTGGAGTGTCAAATTATTTACACTCAATCTGTTTGTTACAGGGCTAAAATAAGTAGTTCTGTTTCTTATCACATGATCAGCCAATTAAATGACTGAATCATTTAAGAACAGAAGAGGTAGAGGTGTAAAAGACACTAATCAGAGAGATCTCCTCTGAAAGTTATGAATTTCATTATACAGCCAGACGCTGTGTGAATGAAGTGAAGGTGTCATTTGCAGAGTGGAAAATATGTGCTTTTCAGAGGGCTGATAAGCGTATTTTTCCATTCAGTGAGTTGTGGCAATGGTAAACCACCTGACTCCTCGTTTTACTTAGTAAAACCTCTACAGGTTCAAACCAGTTCGGCTGATGACCTAAACAACAAGTGCGAACGGGAATGGAAGAAGTAGGGAAGGGAGGGAATCCTATTTCGATCGTTGTCAAGCAGTAATTCATTAATTTTCCCACTACTATAACAATGCATTGCATTCCGCCTAACTACACGGAGCTGCGACTCGAGTTATACATACCGTATGTAGTCACCTTAGTAGTTCATAAACGTGCCAATTGAAGAGTTTTATGAATTTGGTGCCGGTTCCCATGGTTCTAGCTAATTTTTTTTTTTATTTTTACTTTCTCTTGCCTATATGAATATATAGGAAGGAAAGTATTGTTTTCATGTCGATTTTTCGAAATCGAGTTTTCACTGGATCTATACGTTTTCAGACCCCCTGAACCCAAAAAACATGTTTTTAGCGATTGGTCTGTGTGTGTGTGTGTGAACAGAATATCTCAAGAACGGAACATCGTACGAACTTGAAACTTGAAACTTAAGTTACATATCACTACCGGAACATTTTCATCAAAATCGGTCAACCGGAAGTAGTAGTTTATTCGTATAATTTTTCACTTTTTTGCGATTTTCTCAAAAACTAGTCCTACGATTTTTTTTAAAATCAACTGGTTTACTACATTTTTTATGCTCTACAATATAGGGTAGGCGCCATGTTTGCTGAAATTCTGCTTGAGGCTGTTTTTACGTTAAAAAATTTTCTTTTTAAGATTGCGGCTTTAATATGCATTTTAGCGCAAAACTTTATATAATAAAAGTTGTAGAGAATTAAAAATTCTACAACTTTTATTTCAAACAATTTTTTGTATAACGCTTAGTTTAGCGGTAATTTGCGATTTTCTGTTTTTTTCTCACGAAAATGTGTGAAAAATTGATTTTTTTTAAGATTTCGGCCTTAGTATGCATTTTACGACAAAAGTGTATACAATTAAATTTATAGAAAATTAAAAGATCTACAACTTTTGTTTAAAGCATTTTTCTCTACAGAGCCTAGTTTAGAGAGAAAGAGCGATTTTCCGTATTTCTAAGCCAAACTGAGGTTGATTTTCATTTTGCATCATTCACTCATGATTAAAATAAGGTTATGTTTTTGAGGTTAGTTTTTTGTTTATTTCTAATATTTTATTAATAATGTTAGGTTTATTGTTAATTATTTGCATTGGCAAGAGAAAGTTGTGTGAGTGTTTCACACCAGATTTTTTTTTTAAATCGCCTGGTTTACTTAAAAACATTTTTTTTTGTATAACGCTAGCGGTAATTAGCGATTTTTTGTTTTTTTTTTTCTCACGAAAACGTGTGAAAAATCAATTTTTTAAGAATTCAGCATTAGTATGCATTTTATGACTCAAATGTATAATTTGTAGGAAATTTTTAAATTTCCTATCTACAACTTTTATTTCGAGCATTTTTCTCTACAGAGCCTAGTTTAGCGTGAAAGAGTGATTTGCCGTATTTTAAAGCCAAACTGAGGTTGATTTTCATTTTGCGTGTTTCACTCATGATTAAAATAAGGTTATGTTTTTGAGATTAGTTTTTTGTTTATTTCTGAAGTTGTATTACTAATGTTAGGTTATATTGGTCATTATTTGCATTGGCAAGAGAAAGTTGTGTGAGTGTTTCACACCAAATTTTTCAGAAGAAGGTTCGCTATAGATAATAACAGCCTGCTCGATCATAGGATTCTACAACCTGTTATTAAAATAATATTTACAGTGCTGCCAACCTCAGCAGTGAGACACTACTCGTACATTTCACTACCGTGCAGTTTCCAGATACATTTTGTAAGCTGTGGTTTATTCCGAGAAAATGTTTTCTTCATAAACCTTATAAGGAATAAATAATACCTGTAATATTGTTAATAGCTTAATTACATGACCAGAAATGTTAGATTTACTGTAATTACAAATGAATCGCCTTTTTTAATTTTGCTGTCATCAGCGTTTTCATTATCAGTCTTTCTAGTATCTTCTTAACCGTTTTCTTTTTTTAGCGGGTGTCAACAAAACTGTTAAAGAATAGCTTCTTCACGTTCTTAATTTTCTTCTTTATTTTTTGAATTGTGGAAAGAGAAACATCACAGTAGTTAGCCGCTTGCTCACGGTTTTTTGTTAAAGAGGCACGGATAGGAATTTTTGTTTAGCTTCAACTTCACAACATTTTATTAGATTGCGTTCAGCACTGAATAGTTCGACCACATTTTCAAGAAACCGACATTTGTGTTTACAGTAACAAACAATTATATTGGTACAGTTAACCTTGTGTCTAAGCTAACCAGTTAGCCATGTGTCTAAGCATAGGGAACAGTGTTAATCTTAAAAGGGTTTAGGAGTTAAGCAAATAATAAGGGATTTTTGTTGTTGGTTACTGCCCATAACAGACAGGTGGAGTGCCAAATTATTTACACTCAATCTGTTCATTGCAGGGCTGAAATAAATAGTTCTGTTTCTTATCACATGGTCAGCCAATTAAATAACTGAATCATTTAAGAACAGAAGAAGTAGAGGTGTAAAAGACACTAATCAGAGTTATCTCCTCTGAAAGTAATGAATTTCATTATACAGTTGGACCCTGTGGTGAATGAAGTGAAGGTGTCATTCGCAGAGTGGAAAATATGTGCTTTTCAGAGGGCCCGGCATGCTGATAAGCTTACTTTTCTATTCAGTGAGGAAGGCTGGTAAACCACCTCACTCCTCATTTTACTGAGTAAAACCTCTAGAGGTTCAAACCAGCCTTTTGGCTGATGACCTAAACAACAACAGTTAACCTACGAAAGGTTCCGCGATATACTGTATGTGCGCTCTGGGTACAGTATTAGTTGTTATGTTTGTCGTACTGAAATTAAAGTAGTCGCTCATGCGCACTGGTGCTTTACCCCCTTTACCCCTCGTTGCAAACAAGGGCAAACTCGTGACTCGTGTGACTATAATACTACGACTACTGGCTTCTACGCCGGGTTTACAAAACACTATTCAAACTATAAAAAATCTGGTGTGAAACACTCACGCAACTTTCTCTTGCCAGTGCAAATAATTAACAATAAACCTAACATTAGTAATAAAATATTAGAAATAAACAAAAACTAACCTCATAAAACATAACCTTATTTTAATCATGAGTGAAACACGCGAAATGAAAATCGACCTCAGTTTGGCTTAGAAATACGGAAAATCACTCTTTCACGCTAAACTAGGCTCTGTAGAGAAAAATACATTAAATAAAAGTTGTAGATCTTTTAATTTTCTATAAATTTGATTATATACACTTTTGTCGTAAAATGAATACTAAGGTTGAAATGTTAAAAAAAAAATCGATTTTTCACAGGTTTTCGTGAGAAAAAAACAGAAAATCGCTAAACTAAGCGTTATAAAAAAAAAGTGTTTGAAATAAAAGTTGTAGGACTTCAAATTCTCTACAAATTTTAATATATACATTTTTGCGCTGAAATGTATAATAAAGCTGCAATCTTTAAAAAGAAACAAATTTTTTACGTGAAAACGGCCTCACCAAGAATTTCAGCAAACATGGCGCCTACCCTATCTTGTAGAGCATAAAAAATTTAGTAAACCAGGCAATTTAAAAAGAAAATCGTAGGACCAGTTTTTGAGGAAATCGCAAAAAAGTGAAAAATTATAAAAATAAACTACTACTTCCAGTTGACCGATTTTGATGAAAATGTTCGTGTCAGGTCCGGGGTAGTGGTATGTAACTTAAGTTTCAAGTTCGTACAATGTTCCATTCTTGAGATATTTTGTATACACACACACACACACACACAGACCAATCGCTAAAAACATATTTTTTGGATTCAGGGGTCCGTGTAGATCCGGTGAAAAATCGAATGAAAACAATACTTTCCTTCCTATAAATTCATATAGGCAAGAGAAAGTAAAAAAATCTACCTGTTAGTGATTAATTTAATTCACTTCTTTTCCGCATGTGTCATGCTATTACCTATTACTACATTGTATTGTAGGTTGGATGGTAATAAGTGTTATTTTAGTAACAGATTATAATCCTATTATTTTCAGTAACACATAGTCAAAAATAGCTACTTTTCCCATCACTAGTAAGTACCCAATTGTTTTTTTAATTTTCTGTTGAAATTTTTTTAGCCCAATAATTAAAGGATATATTGTTAAGTAAAGTGTATTTAATTTGTATTATTATGTAACATACATAGTGGCATTTCCCCATCATTTATGAATGTATCCTAAGTAGTCTTGGGAGAAAGGCTATATTGTAGCGGTGTCCTGCTATTATCCATGTACAGTTCAGCCGTTGTTAGTTTGCTCCTAGTGTCTGTCAACAAACAAAAGCCACCTACTACAGGGTGCACGCTAGAGTCTACGACTTTACTTATGTCGTATTCCTATTAAGTTAACTATTTTTTAAATTATAACTACTTTTTTTTTAATCCCTAATGTGTGTATGTTGCAATCTGTTCAATTCAGAACAATAAGCAACCCCATGACCCAATCAGATGAGAACGATATGTATGACATGTAAATGAGGTGTAGTCTTCTGCAGACCCAGGCCGACCATTCCTGAGAGAGTATGGTTAATTAAACCCCAACCATCAAAGTACACCGGTAACCAATGTCTAGCATTCAAACCCGTATAAAAGTAACTACCTTTACTAGGATTTGAACCAGGAACCGAAAATCAGCTGTTAAACAGCTGATTTTGGCGGCGACTCTACCTCTAGACCAACCCGGTGGGTATAAGTACTTAAAGTACTAAAAACATCAGTCATGATATGATGTAGGCCTAACAATTTCATTTATAAAAATGCTTTTCAAAGTATTTTGTTCATTAGATACTTTTGAAAGTATTTAGTTGTTACTTTTTAAACAGCGTGTACACATTTTGATATAATGCGCATGCTCAGTGACGTCAGTATTTGTTTACATTAGGAGCAAACTAAGAAAGGCTGGACTGTAAGTATGTCTCAGAAGGAAGATGGAGTCGTGCCATTCACCTCCAGTCAGCTGTTCTAAAGTCAACAGGATTGTATGCATTTTGTTTTGTAAAATTAAAAAAAAAAATTTTTTAGCTTTTATTTGTTATCGGGAACTGTACATTGTTGACAACAACCCAATTTGATCGCTGCTTTTTGCTATAGTTTTTATGACGTTGATTAGACATGAGTTTGAACAGGGACCCCCAGTAGAGTTTGTTCATGGATGGCTGTCAGCTGGTCACCATACAAAGTCGCTTACCCAACCGGTGTTACTTAACAAATAATACCGCCTTTCTACCAGCTGACTGACTGGGCTGGCCCGGAGGCCAAATTCAAAAATTATAATTAATAAAATTAAAAATTGTCCGCCTCCGTAGTGTAGTGGTCGCGCGTTAACCTGCAACGCGGAGGTCCCGGGTTCGATTCCTAGTCAGGTCTGAGATGTTTTCATCATCACTTCATCTATCATCCTTCTCACCGTCTGCATTAGCAGTAATTGCAAAACAGTCGGACGTATATAAAAATATATACTAGGGGATCTATCAATTCTCGATAGGTACCACCGATATTTGAGAAAATAATCGTATCGAGAATTTTTTTTGTTTTATGACTGTTTTGCAATTTCTGCTAAAACAGACGGTGAGAAGGGAAATAGATGAAGATGTGTTGAAAAAATGCCAGACGACCGGGAATCGAACCCGGGACCCCGGCATTGAAGCCAGTTGCGCTAACCACTACTCCAACTGGCCGGCCCGTAGGCGTATCGATATAAAGCCGATTCTCTATTTTTCAGGCTGTGGAAAAAATGCCGTAATTCTGTGACATAAAATATTTTAAATATTAAAACAGCAGTCAGCTGGTAAAAAGTCTTTATTTGTTAAGTAACACCGGTTGCGCAAACGACTTTGCATGGTAACCAGCTGACTGTCATACATGACTGAACTCTATTGGGAATACCTGTTCAAACTCGTGTCTAATCTGTGTCAAAATTATACAGCAATAAAATTGGGTGGTTGTTAATGCTGTACAGTTCCCGATGACAAATAAAATAATTTAAAAAAAATAATACAGTTGGCAGCGTGGTGGCTAGTCTACTACGCGGAGGTGCCGGCTAGGATCTGGAAATTTTTATAAGTCAAAATTAGTTGCATAACCCTCCGTAATCGCTAATAATAATCAAGCTGTTGAGGCTAAAAAAAACTAAAAAATATTATATACAGTTGGCTAATTTTGGCTTGGGGGTAGTAAAAATATGCGTTGTTTTATGAAATAACAGATTCCGAAAAAGGAACGTGTCCAAATTAATCACGTGATTAAAGATAAACAATATTGCCGACCAATACACAGTGTGTATAGTTTTGTTTGATCTGAAAGAATATCAGAATATGCACAACGGATTACTAACCAATTAAATAAAATATTTAAAAAAAGTAAAATTTTTGAGGACTGCATTACTTCAAAATATTGACATGTTTTATTTTATTGAATGAAAATGAAGTATTAAATAAACACCCACGCTATCTACCGTATGGTTGTGGAAAAATTAATTTGTAAAGAAGTCAACAGAAAGATAAGGTAAATTTATATAATGTTAGGTAAAATTTGTACTAAAAATTGGTAACACTGACAGAAAAAAAGGTATTTAAGAAAGATATCTCCGGCGGGCTTGTGGGTGGGGTATAGGGAACTGGCCGATCAACATCTTCCTTCGACAATATTGTTACAATTTTAATGTAAAAAACATTGGGTTTTTGTGAGCGTTGTTAGAGAAGTGTTCCTTTGAATTCTAAAATATATCGTACATCTTCAAAGAATGTTAGTTTTACCGCCATCCGCTAGATGGCGTGAGAATGCACTTTTACGAACTATAGTTTACCGCCACTCCGCTAGATGGCGGGAGAATGCACTTTTACGAACTATAGTTTACCGCCACTCCGCTAGATGGCGTGAAAATGCACTTTTACAAACTATAGTTTATCCACCGACCGCTAGATGGCGTGAAAATGCACTTTTAACTTACTGTAGGTTTCAACAGGTAGTAAGAATGTACGTTTATCGATTCATACCTTTATAGGCTGATTCGTAAATCATCAGTACTGAAATTACTAGCCTTTTAATGTCTGTATGGATTACAACTTCTCAGCAGTGCAAAACTAACCATATATCTTGTTATTTTGCTTTTTTCACAGTTTGTTTAACATTTTGATTCTGTGAGGTATTACTGTAATCTTAAAAACAAATTGATTTTTTTCAAAACCACAATTTTTAAGACAAAATCCTGGTAGTATATGTTTATCGATTCATACCTTTATAGGCTGATTCGTAAATCATCAGTACTGAAATTACTAGCCTTTTAATGTCTGTATGGATTACAACTTCTCAGCAGTGCAAAACTAACCATATATCTTGTTATTTTGCTTTTTTCACAGTTTGTTTAACATTTTGATTCTGTGAGGTATTACTGTAATCTTAAAAACAAATTGATTTTTTTCAAAACCACAATTTTTAAGACAAAATCCTGGTAGTATATGTTTATCGATTCATACCTTTATAGGCTGATTCGTAAATCATCAGTACTGAAATTACTAGCCTTTTAATGTCTGTATGGATTACAACTTCTCAGCAGTGCAAAACTAACCATATATCTTGTTATTTTGCTTTTTTCACAGTTTGTTTAACATTTTGATTCTGTGAGGTATTACTGTAATCTTAAAAACAAATTGATTTTTTTCAAAACCACAATTTTTAAGACAAAATCCTGGTAGTATATTTCCCATTTATTACAGATTTCCATAATAATACTTACTGCGCAAGTTTAGTTTAAAAATTACTTCGATCCAAAATCTGGCTTTTTTAATTAAATATGTTGCAGGTTTAATTAATTTATATAAAATTACTGTTTATACAGGTTACTTGAATTATTCCTACATACAGGAAATGAGTCCAGAATTCCAATGTGCAGCCAACGCCCAGGAAAGTAAATTGTTAAGAAACATTGCAACAAACAAAAAACTTTTATATTTATTTAAGAAGCATTTTACAAAAATTAAACATTTTTTCTCAGATAAATAAACTTTATTATTGCTTAAATAAATAAAATACATTATACATGACAAGTGTTTTGAATTAGGAAATAGGAACCATGGAATGATATTTAAGACTGAAAAGGCATTTACTTAGAGTGGCCAAGGAAAACATATGGAAAACCTTTATCAAATACTTACTTTAAAAACAAAATAATGTGGTCTAAAGGAAATGAACTTGTCCACGATTATTTATTACATAACCTAGAAATACATAACCCTAGTTGCAATGCTAAAATAAATAGTTCTGTTTCTTATCACATGGTCAGCCAATTAAATGACTGAATCATTTAAGAACAGAAGAGGTAGAGGTGTAAAAGACACTAATCAGAGTTATCTCGTCTGAAAGTAATGGATTTCATTATACAGTTGGACCCTGTGGTGAATGAAGTGAAAGTGTCATTTGCAGAGTGGAAAATATATGCTTTTCAGAGGGCCTGGCATGCTGATAAGCATACTTTTCCATTCAGTGAGGAAGGCATTGGTAAACCACCTCACTCCTTGATTTACTTAGTAAAACCTCTACAGGTTCAAACCAGCCTTTTGGCTGATGACCTAAACAACAACAATCTAGAAATGCATTTAATAACAATGTTGCAACATGAATATCACTTTTTTTCCCCTCATTTAAGATACATAGCGCAAAGTGTGCACTATTGTCTGTTAATTTGTGCCTGAAAGGAAGGTTGGTTCATTCACATTTGTGTCAACAAATGTGTAAAAAACATATTAGACAACACTTACGCTTTCTGCATTTGCGTTTCCTAACAGTGACTACCAAATCATTTTCTACAATTTTTTTTATAAACTACCTATTCTATCAGGTAAGGAGAGTGTAATTTATTTTATTGCTACATTTTTGCCTAGACAAATTTACAAAATACACAATTTAAAAAATTAAAAATAAAAATTTGAACAATTAATTACACGTGGTTTCATTTTTCTCCAGTTTTTATTAAATTAAAATTTTTACGTTCTCATGCCCTATAGTTCAGCCGTTCTTAGTATGCTCCTACTGTCAACAAACAAAAGCCACCTACTACACAGTGCACACTAGAGTCTGCGACTTTACGGATGTCGTATTCCTATTAAGGTAACTATTTTTTTAAATTATATATACTTAAAGTACTAAAACCATCAGTCATGATATGGTGTAAGCCTAACAATTTCATTTAGAAAAATACTTTTAAAAGTATTTTGTTTTTAAATACTTTTGAAAGTATTTTGTTGTTACTTTTTAATCAGCGTGTACACATTTTGATGAAATGCGCATGCTCAGTGACGTCATTATTTGTTTACATTAGGAGCAAACTTAGAAAGGCCGGACTGTATATGAATTTATAGGGAAGGTAAGTATTGTTTTTATGTCAATTTTTCCAAATTGAGTTTTTACCGGAAACACATATTTTCAGGCCCCTGAACCCAAAAAAAAAATGTTGGCGATTGGGTCTGTATGTGTGTGTGAACAAAATATCTCAAGAATAAAATAACATACAAAGTTGATAGTTGAAATTAAAGTTAGGTACCACTAGGGGATTCAACACAAAACACTTTCATCAAAATCAGTCAACTGGAAGCATAGGTTATTTGTGACTTTCTTAAAAACGGCTCTTACAATTTTTTGATGTGAAACACTCAAAAGACTTTCTCTTGCCAATGTATATAATGAACAATATAACCTATGTTTAATCATGATTTAACCTATGATTAAACAATTAAAATGAAAACGTGAAATTACTAGCCTTTTAATGTCTGTATGGATTACAACTTCTCAGCAGTGCAAAACTAACCATATATCTTGTTATTTTGCTTTTTTCACAGTTTGTTTAACATTTTGATTCTGTGAGGTATTACTGTAATCTTAAAAACAAATTGATTTTTTTCAAAACCACAATTTTTAAGACAAAATCCTGGTAGTATATTTCCCATTTATTACAGATTTCCATAATAATACTTACTGCGCAAGTTTAGTTTAAAAATTACTTCGATCCAAAATCTGGCTTTTTTTAATTAAATATGTTGCAGGTTTAATTAATTTATGTAAAATTACTGTTTATACAGGTTACTTGAATTATTCCTACATACAGGAAATGAGTCCAGAATTCCAATGTGCAGCCAACGCCCAGGAAAGTAAATTGTTAAGAAACATTGCAACAAACAAAAAACTTTTATATTTATTTAAGAAGCATTTTACAAAAATTAAACATTTTTTCTCAGATAAATAAACTTTATTATTGCTTAAATAAATAAAATACATTATACATGACAAGTGTTTTGAATTAGGAAATAGGAACCATGGAATGATATTTAAGACTGAAAAGGCATTTACTTAGAGTGGCCAAGGAAAACATATGGAAAACCTTTATCAAATACTTACTTTAAAAACAAAATAATGTGGTCTAAAGGAAATGAACTTGTCCACGATTATTTATTACATAACCTAGAAATACATAACCCTAGTTGCAATGCTAAAATAAATAGTTCTGTTTCTTATCACATGGTCAGCCAATTAAATGACTGAATCATTTAAGAACAGAAGAGGTAGAGGTGTAAAAGACACTAATCAGAGTTATCTCGTCTGAAAGTAATGGATTTCATTATACAGTTGGACCCTGTGGTGAATGAAGTGAAAGTGTCATTTGCAGAGTGGAAAATATATGCTTTTCAGAGGGCCTGGCATGCTGATAAGCATACTTTTCCATTCAGTGAGGAAGGCATTGGTAAACCACCTCACTCCTTGATTTACTTAGTAAAACCTCTACAGGTTCAAACCAGCCTTTTGGCTGATGACCTAAACAACAACAATCTAGAAATGCATTTAATAACAATGTTGCAACATGAATATCACTTTTTTTCCCCTCATTTAAGATACATAGCGCAAAGTGTGCACTATTGTCTGTTAATTTGTGCCTGAAAGGAAGGTTGGTTCATTCACATTTGTGTCAACAAATGTGTAAAAAACATATTAGACAACACTTACGCTTTCTGCATTTGCGTTTCCTAACAGTGACTACCAAATCATTTTCTACAATTTTTTTTATAAACTACCTATTCTATCAGTTAAGGAGAGTGTAATTTATTTTATTGCTACATTTTTGCCTAGACAAATTTACAAAATACACAATTTAAAAAAAAAATAAAAATTTGAACAATTAATTACACGTGGTTTCATTTTTCTCCAGTTTTTATTAAATTAAAATTTTTACGTTCTCATGCCCTATAGTTCAGCCGTTCTTAGTTTGCTCCTACTGTCAACAAACAAAAGCCACTACACAGTGCACACTAGAGTCTGCGACTTTACGGATGTCGTATTCCTATTAAGTTAACTATTTTTTTAAATTATATATACTTAAAGCACTAAAAACATCAGTCATGATATGGTGTAAGCCTAACAATTTCATTTAGAAAAATACTTTTAAAAGTATTTTGTTTTTAAATACTTTTGAAAGTATTTTGTTTTTAAATACTTTTGAAAGTATTTTGTTGTTACTTTTTAATCAGCGTGTACACATTTTGATGAAATGCGCATGCTCAGTGACGTCATTATTTGTTTACATTAGGAGCAAACTAAGAGAGGCTGGACTGTATATGAATTTATAGGGAAGGTAAGTATTGCTTTTATGTCAATTTTTCCAAATTGAGTTTTTACCGGAAACACATATTTTCAGGCCCCTGAACCCAAAAAAAAAATGTTGGCGATTGGGTCTGTATGTGTGTGTGAACAAAATATCTCAAGAATAAAATAACATCGAAGTTGATAGTTGAAATTAAAGTTAGGTACCACTAGGGGATTCAACACAAAACACTTTCATCAAAATCAGTCAACTGGAAGCATAGGTTATTTGTGACTTTCTTAAAAACGGCTCTTACAATTTTTTGATGTGAAACACTCAAAAGACTTTCTCTTGCCAATGTATATAATGAACAATATAACCTATGTTTAATCATGATTTAACCTATGATTAAACAATTAAAATGAAAACGTAACCTTACTCAAGAGTGAATGGCACAAAATGAAAATCAACCTCTACAACTTAAAATTACAGAAAATCAGTAATTGCCTCTAAAACAAGGCTCTGTAAATAAAAGTGCTTTAACTAAATAAAGTTTAACTTCAATTATATTCACAATTGTAAAATGCATACTAATGCCACACACAATCTTAAAAAATACCATTTTTTACAGATTTTGATGGAAAAGAAACAGAAAAACACTCATTACTGCTAAACAATTCCACAATTTTGATTATATACACTTTTGCCCGAGAATGTATATTAAGGCTGTAATCTTAAAAAAAAAACATTTTTTCTACAAGAGCCTTCTGAAGAAGTTCACCAGACATGGTGCTTATAAAAAAATGTAGTAAACGAGACGATTTATAAAAATTTGTAAGTACCGTTTTTGAGAAAATCGTAAACAAGTAAAAAATTTGCATGAATAACCTACTGCTTCCAGTAGACCGATTTTTACTTTCTCTTGCCTATATGAATATATAGGAAGGAAAGTATTGTTTTCATGTCGATTTTTTGAAATCGAGTTTACACTGGATCTACACGTTTTCAGACCCTCTGAACCCAAAAAACATGTTTTTAGCAATATTGGTCTGTGTGTGTGTATACAAAATATCTCAAGAACAGAACATCGTATGAACTTGAAACTTAAGTTACATACCACTACCAGAGCCGACAGAAACATTTTCATCAAAATCGGTCAACCGGAAGTAGTAGTTTATTCATGTAATTTTTCACTTTTGTGCGATTTTCTCAAAAACTGGTCCTACGATTTTTTTAAAATCGCCTTATTTACTTAATTTTTTATGCTCTACAAGATAGGGTAGGCGCCATGTTTGCTGAAATTCTTGGTCAGGCTGTTTTCACGTAAAAAATTTGTATTTTCAAGATTGCGGCTTTAATATGCATTTTAGCGCAAAAATGTATACAATAAAAGTTGTAGAGAATTTAAAATCCTACAACTGTTACTACAAACATTTTTTGTATAACCCTTAGTTTAGCGGTAATTAGCGATTTTCTGTTTTTTCTCACGAAAACAAGTGAAAAATCGATTTTTTTAAGATTTCGGCCTTAGTATGCATTTTACAACAAACGTGTATATCAAATTTATCAAATTAATCAAATTTATAGAAAATTAAAAGTTCTACAACTTAAAAAAAAATAATAATAATAATAATAAGTGTTAAAAGCATTTACCTCTACAGAGCCTAGTTTAGCGTAAAAGAATGATTTTCCATATTTTTAAGCCAAACTGAGGTAGATTTTCAATTTGCATCTTTCACTCACGATTAAAGTAAAGTTATGTTTTTCGAGTTTAGTTTTTTGTTTATTACTAATGTTAGGTTATATTGGTCATTATTTGAATTGGCAAGAGAAAGTTGTGCGAGTGTTTCACACCAGATTTTTATAAAAATGTTCATGGTATGTCTCCATATGGTGTACATAACTTAAGTTTCCACTTTGAATGCTATTCCGTTCTTGAGATATTTTGTTCACACACACCCCCACGCACGCACGCACGCACCCACCCCCCCGCACGCACACACACACACAGACCAATCGCTAAAAGCATGATATTTTTGGTTCACGAGGCCTGAAAATGTGTACAGACGAGGAAAACTCAATTTGGAAAAATAGACATGAAAACAATACTTTCCTTCCCTTATATAATCTACTAGGGCGAGAGAAAATAAAAATAAGATTCTCTCGATCTTATTCTTTTTGAGGTTTCTATCCGTTACGAATGTTGATTTCCTTGATACAGAGTCCATTATGAAAGTAATGCGTATGATTTTATTGTGACGCAACTATCCATCCCAGCCCGGTAAAACTGATCGGGAAAAGTGATGGAGGGGTGGGGGTCTGCCCTTCCAATGCACCCGGTCGTCGATTTGCTCCGAACTGTCTTGAGTGGAAAGACGTGTCTCCGCGTGAAACATGTACAGGGTGAGCATAAAGTCTTGCCATGATTATAAAACTTTATTACAGAATAACCGTTTGACGTAATAATTTAAATCTGGCGCTGTTACATAGGTTATTGTTAGTAGTTTTTGTGACCAATAGATGGCGCTAGTGCTCCTCAACAATGACACGGTCTGTTAGTTCACGTTAGTTGCTGGTGAAATGGTGTCGAAGCAGGAGAAAGCGCAATGTGTGTTTTGGTTTCACAAAATGAAATCGCCCATCAGTCTTCAGCGTAATTTTCGGGCTTCTTATGGACGCAGCCCTCCTGATGTTAAATCAATAAAGCGATGTTATGAAAGATTTAAAGAAACAGGCAGCGTTGAAGATCTTCCTAAAAGTGGCAGGCCTAGTGTGAGTGAAGCAACTGTTGATTGTTTTCGGCAATCGTTTCAACGGAGTCCGTCTAAATCAACTCGTCAAGCATCACGTAAACTTCAAATACCGCAAGCAAGTTTGGTGACAATTCTTTATAAAAGGCTTAGGTTGCATGCTTATAAAGTGCAAATCGTGCAACCGAATGATTTGTTATGACGTGCAGAATTCGCAACTGAGATTCTCAACAGGATTGATGGTGCTAACGATTACTTAAAACGCATTTTATGCTTTACTGATTAATCAACCTTTCATGTCAGTGGAATGGTAAATAGGCATAATGTTCGTATATGGGGATCAGAGAATCCACATGCTAATGTACAGTTACAGGGAGACAACGAAAAAGTGAATGTTTGGTGCGGCCTCATGCATAACAAGGTTTTCGGGCCGTTTTTCTTCACGGAAAACACCATTAACGCTAACATTTACTTGATGTTTTGCAACAGTTCATTGCACCACAGTTAGAAGAATATCAACCATGGATAATTTTCCAGCAAGATAGAGCACCCCCCCCCCCCACTGGGCTTTGATAGTGTGCAATTTCCTGGATGAAACATTTCCGGATCGGTGGATTGGAAGGGATGGTCCAACACCCTGGCCACCCCGCTCTCCAGTCATTACTCCCCTTCACTTTTTTTCTGGGCTATATCAAGGACAGTGTTCGCCACACCAGTTGCTGACGTCGACGAACTGAAGGCTAGGATACAAGCTGCTGTGGGTACTGTGACAGAACACAAGTTACAAAACACCTGGCGGGAACTGGAATACCGCTTCGACATTCTCCGAGCTACCAAGGGGGCACACGTTGAAGTTTACTCATGTAAGTAATCTTAAAAAAAACTAGTAACACTAATCTATGTAACAGCATCAAATTTAAATTATTATGTCAAACGGTTATTCTGCAGTAAGTTTTTATAATCAGGGCAAGACTTTATGCTCACCCTGTATTTCAACTTTGTAACACAGCGCAATGGAGCGTTCACTTGAACAGCGATACACCATCAAGTTTTGTGCGCACCTTGGAAAAAATGCAACCGAAACATTCCAGATACTTCACGAGGCCTCTAAATACCACTACATTTCAAGGTATAGTCATTTGAGTCACGAGTTTGCCCTTGTTTGCAACGAGGGGTAAAGGGGTAAAGGAGGAACAGCACCAGTGCCCATACGGGACTGCTTTAATTTCGGTACGACAAACATAAAAACTTGTACTATACCCAGAGCATATACAGTACATCCTTTTGAAGGAACCTTTCGTAGGTTAATTTTACGAATACAACTGTTTGTTACCGTAAAAAAAAAATGTCCGTTTATCGGAAACGTGGTCAAATTATTCACAGTGCTGAACGCAATGTAATAAAATGTTGTGAAGTTGAAGCTAAACAAAAATTCCTACCCGTGCCTCTTGACAAAAGCCGTGAGCAAGCGGCTAACTACTGTGATGTTTCTCTTTCCACAATTCGAAAAATAAAGAAGGAAATTAAGGACGTGAAGAAGCTATTCTTTAACAATTTTGTTGACACCTAGTAAAAAAAAAAAAAAACTGGTTAGATAGATACTAGAGAGACTGATAATGAAAACCTGGTGACAGCAATAAGAAGGTGATTCATTCGTAATTCCAGTAAATCAAACATTTCTATAGTCATTTAATTAAGCTATACTTACTTAACAACAGGGCGTTCAGGCCTAAACAGCCCCTCCTCACCGCGACCTAAAAGATCTTTTGTGATTGCCCCTATCCCTTATTTAAGCCAGACCCACACTTTCAATAAAGCGCAGGATCTGCCTAGGATCTAGTGCACTTACCTGAGAGGGTGTCAACACATCCTCACCCATCAGCGCTTTTCTTTTGCAGCCAACCACCTCGCAGCTGCATAAAATGTGCTCAGCCTTCTCTTCTGCCTCATGACAGAATCTACACAGGCTGTCTCCAGCAACTCCTATCTTGGATAGATGATACCCAAGATTACAGTGACCAGTCATCAGGCCCACTACCCTCCTCAAGTCCTGTCTTCCTAGTCTATTATATATTCCAGCCTTCTTGCTGGAATAGGCAATAAATTTCTTTGCCTGTACACAGCCTGGCACCTTCTTCCAATAGGAGGTTTTAGCCTCCTCTTCCCAGGCCCTAATTAAGCTATAGGTAATATTACAGGTCATATTTATTTCTTATAAGATTTATGAAGAAAACATTTTCCCGGAATGAACCACAGCTTACAAAATGTATCTAAAAACTTCACGGTAGTGAAATGTACAAGTAGTGTCTCACTGTTGAGGTTGGCAGCACTTTAAATATATCATTTCCCTTCCTCATAGCCCATACAAAAAGCAAAAGGCAAACTCGTGACTTTAGTATCTATAACAGTCTGGGAGGTGGCACAAGGCATTCATGGAGGGCCGGGAGGAGGTCGCCGATGAACCGATTCTGGACGCCCAACAACGGCCAGAACCAACAACAATGCAAATCGTGTGTGCGAAGTTTTACATTCGGACCGTCGATTGAGCATCCAGCACATTGCTGACACCTTCAACATATCCACATTTGCAGTACATGGGATAATGAACGAGGATCTACAAATGCGCGAAACTCGTTTTGAAAGTGTTGACGGAAGACCAACTCCTGGGCCGAAGCAACACCTCGGTGGTCCCCCAGCCCTCTTACAGTCCCGACTTGGCTCTGTGCGACTTTTTTTTGTTTCCCTGACTGAAGAGAGAGCTGAAAGGACAGCATTAGGAGTCCGTGGAAAACATCCAAAAGCATGTTACAAGGTTCCTAACGAAAATCTTTGTCGAGGAGTTGTCCGAGTGCCTTCCAGGGCGTGGCAGACACGTCTCCGCAAGCATATTGATACAGGGGGAGAGTATTTTGAAAAATTTTAAGGGTTTGTACCAGTACAATCTATTTTAATAATAAATCTATTTTCATAGAAAATGTGCATTATACGTAACTCGCTATAAGTTGATGATTGCACCTATAACGCGGAGGACAGTATACTATCTATCCTACTTACATCGGCCAACCCGAAAGCATAAGACGTCATGGTTAGAGCTGTCACTATGATGTATTTAGAAAAGCACATATAGTAGCACTTCCAACCCCCGCATAGTCCAGCCTTACTCTCGCTGACGATCGTCAACTTATATGGGGTTTGTATAAAAAGTAATAATCGGACTGAGCTTGTAACGCCCATGTAAAACGTTTGTAAACCGGTTGTTGGTGCTCTAGTGGTGGTGGGGGATCGAGGGAAGGGGAGCAAGCCCGAGTCAGTTGCTTCTAGACGCTTGGAGGGTTAGCATCGTGCGAGAGCGCAGTGCGTGTTCAGTGATCTCGTCGGAGTGAAAATGGAGCGTACCATCGAGCAACGTGTTAACATCGAATTTTGTGTCAAACTCAAAAAAACGCCTACGGAAACTCTTAAAATGATCAATGAGGTTTACGGTGAGGAAGCTATATCCAGAACTCAAGTCTTCCAGTGGCAAAAGAATTTCCGAGAGGGCTGCGATGACGTTCACGACAAACAGCACGCCGGACGTCCATCAACAGTCACACGGACCCAAATGTGCAAAAAGTGCGTGATGTGTTGAACACTGACCGTCGTCTGAGCATCCGAGCAATCGCAGAAGAGATCGGGATCAATAAGATGACCGTTCACAACATTGTTAAGAACGATCTGGTCCGTCCGGAGATTGCCGATTCCTGGATCCTCCACCACGACAATGCGCCGTCGCACACCTGTCTGCTTGTTACTGAGGAATTGGCCAAACAATCGAGGGCGACGTTGCCACAGCCTCCCTACAGTCCGGATACCCTATTTATCAGTCCTATTTATTACAGTCCCTATTTATTACAGTCCGGATACCCTATTCCCCTATTGGGGAATAGGACTTCTTCCTATTCCCCAAGATCAAGAGAGTATTAAAGGGGACACGGTTCGGGACTCTAGAAGCTGTTCAACTCGCTACGACGAGGGCTCTAGAAGCTTTACGGGTTGCCGACTTCCAGGGGGCGTTCAGGGATTGGAAAATCCGATACCAAAGGGTTATCGACTTCAATGGGGACTACTTCGAAAATTTCTAGAAAAAAAGTGTAGAAATTTTGCCAATAAATGTTTTCTAAGTTCAGTCCGGTTACTTTTTATACAAACCCTGTATTACGTTACCTATACTTTCATAATGGACCCTGAATGCAGTTAAATAGAAATTTGATTTCACTATGATCAGGAGACAGCCGTATGCTCCATGCGATCTCGTGCATTATCAATACGAAAGGATTAAATTTATTAACAATTAACTTGACTGAATGAAGCCAACGGGCACTTCTATGACAAGACTTCCTTCCTCAATTTGTTGTTTATAAACTTCCGCAACGTTTTTATCAGCAACATTTTCTTCTTCAACGGGTTTTTCATTTAGAACCAGCTCATCATCACCGTTATTTTCATGCGCCAACACTACATGTTTCCTCATTGTAAGATATAATTTAAAAAATCTATCGCAGTACGGACATTTATAGTCTCTCACATCCGAATGGCCAGTCATATGCAAGCTCAAAATATATTTCGTATTAAAACTCTTATCGCACACATCACACGCGTAAAATTTCTTTTCAATTTTATCACCGTTTTCATTGGAACGATGATGAACGGTTCTCATGTGACGCGATTTTTCGATCGAACTATCAAAATATATACCCGGGCACTTTGAACACTTGTACTTTAAACTAGTGTCATCATTCGCGGTAGCATTTTTATTTGAACATTTTTTACCGTGTTTGGTCGCGCGATGGATTTTTAACAAAGTCACTTTCCAAAACGATTCTTGACAACCCGATACGATGCAAGAAAACGGTGCGAATTTATGCGAATAATATCTATGTATGCCAAGACTCTTTTGTGTGATAAAGTATTTCCTACATGTTGTACATCCAAAATTTGTCGCATGAACTTGTCCGGATAAATTTCTTCTGATCTGAAACAAAGCCAAAATTTATCTTTATTAGAACCCGTCAACAAAGTTTAAAAATTAAAACAGATCAGATATATATTTTATATATTCTGACAGTTAAAAAAAAAACACCTGTAAATGACAAGTAATTACAGAACACGTTTAATTGTCTTATCAAAAACATTCGCCTGTAACAGGCATGTAGAGTGTTTCATTATTTGGACTCAATCTGCTAGTTCCATGGATACAAAAAAAAATAGTTCTGTTTTTTAAACACATGTCACCCAATTATATGACTGAAGCATTCAACAACAGAACGGGTAAAGATGTCAGACGAATTTAAGTCCCATACCCGAGCGAGTGAGAGGGAGATATATGGCAGAACTACGCATGCGCTCAAAGGTCTTTACCGTTATAATCCAGATCTGAAAACATTCTACAGTTGTTATCTTGGCCCGTGCTACAGTGCACGTGTGCATGCATGCGTGTGTGTGGGTTTATGATTGTTCTCATATTATACACTGTTCTCTTGCGAAAATATTCACTCAATCTGTATTTTTGTCAGACTCTGGTTTCTTACTAGCCTAGCATATAATTTTAACTGTAATTGAGATTTCGCGGTGCATTTTATGTGGCATAAAAATAATGTCTACTGATGTAAGTGTTCGTAAACGTGGGCACACAATCTATAGCGGAGAAAGAAATCTGACATTACATGTATTAACTTGCTGTGAGGAGGAAGCTAATTTTAATAGACCGTTGAAAGAACTTCAAAATATTCTAAAACATCTCGAAAAACAATTCAACAGATAAAGAAAAAAAAATAAGATTGGTTGTTAGTTTACTGCATGCTGTCGCCAACTGGGGCAGACGACACGTGGCGAAACCTTGTCTGTGAAATTGGTTGCCCTGAAAAGGGCCATTTAATTGTGTTGGTGGCCCTGAGAAGGGCTGTTGTTGACGGTCGGAAGCGGCGAGCCGGTGTGGTAGAAGCGGAGCCTGAAGTGTGACGGCTCGGCTACCGGGTTCAGGCGTAGCCTTCCCTCAGCGGCAGTTGGGTCCCCACTGCAGCGTGGCAGTGGTGGCCCCCAGAGCCCCGCAGTGTCGGGTCGGCGTAGGCCGTCTGCCGGTAGCACGGCCGAGGCAGCTCTCTCCGAGCTGGCGAAGGCTGACCGGTGCGGGAATGTAGCGTCCAGTCTCAGCTGGGCTCTTCTTCTTCTGGCTGGAGCTCTTCTTTCTTGTTCTTCTCCGGTTGAGAGTTCAGTGAGGAGCAAGTCTTGCGGACGAGGGCCCCCTCTTAAATACCTCTCTGTTGAGTCAACAGGGTGGTGGGGAGGGGCTGTAGGCTCTGCGCATCTGTAGCGCTCCGCGCGGCAAGGCAGGTAGTGAGACTGTATGCAGACGCTGATATTGGAAGGGCAGGCGACGACAATGCATAAACGCTTGCTCACAACAAAGAGTAAAATTTATACAATGCTAGTGAAATGGTGTGCATGGCTTGTGCGTGCGAGAGCATGATACATTCTCTCACTCCCACAGCTAGGGGACTTCAATTCATCTCAATACTGTACAGTTGTAAATCACACTAATATCTAGTCACTTTGTCTGTAGACAAGCAGTAAACAAATGGATCACGTGATAGCTGTTGATTGAACGCATAATCAAGGTCATTATGCATTCGTCTAACATTCTTCATTCATTCATACAGTCACATTCTTCATTCATACAGTCATACTCTTCATTCATACAGTCACATTCTTCATTCATACAGTCATATTCTTCATTCGTACAGTCTTCGTTGCATTATCCCTAGCTTAACATACAGTGCGAGTTATTTTTAATGACATAGATCATTAAAATTTGTGAAATATTTAGATGGAATTAATTTTACGTAAGCGCGAATCATTATCCAATAGCCGGTGTTGGTTAGGCAACCGGCAGTACAAATATCACGTGAACAGCGCATGTATTAGTTGATGCTTGTCTCTGAACTCGGTAAATTCAGTAAAGTCACAGTTATCTCCTCCTGAAAATAATGAATTTCATTATACAGCCAGACCCTGTTGTGAATGAAGTGTAGGTGTCATTTGCAGGGTGGAAAGTAGATGTTTCTCAGAGGACCTGGCATGCTGATAAGCATACTTTTCCACTCTGTGAGAAAGGCAATTGTACACCACTCTCCCCTCGTTTCAGTTAGTAAAGCCTCTAGAGCAGTGGTTCTTAACGTGTGTGCCGCGGAACTTCTGAAACTTTGCAACATTTGCGACAAAAAAATTTAAAATAATTTCACTCATTATTTATTTAAAAAAAAAAAAGGACAAGCGAATAATATTCAAGTACTTATTAATTGAAACCAACACACACGTATTTCTTATTCAACTGAGAGAAGGCCCTCGCGCTTCTTGTTTTTTTACGTTTATTTGCGTCGAAAAGCCCAGCTCGCACTAGTAGCTGGTTGAAAACAGTAACAAAGTATTAACTGCTTGCAATGCTATTACTGGGTAATCTTTCATTTTCACTCGTACGAGTGCCACGGGAACTCTCTACACAGGGTAGTGTGACATGACAGCAAAAAAAAAAAAAAATCTAATGTGAAACACTCACACAACTATCTCTTGCCAATGCAAATAATTAACAATAAACCTAACATTAGAAATGAACAAAAAAACTAACCTCAAAAAACATTAGTGAAATACGCAAAATTAAAATCGACCTCAGTTTAGCTTAAAAATACGGAAAATCGCTCATTCACGCTAAACTAGGCACTGTACAAAAAAATGCTTAAAATAAAAGTTTTAGATCTCGTAATTTCCTATAAATTTTATTTTATACACTTTTGTCGTAAAATGCATTCTAAGGCCGAAATCTTAAAAACATAGATTTTTCACACGTTTTCGTGAGAAAAAAACAGAAAATTGCTAATTACCGCTAAACTAAGCGTTATACAAAAAAATGTTTGAAATAAAAGTTGTAGAATTTTACATTCTCTACAACTTTTATTATATAACGTTTTGCGCTAAAATGCATATTAAAGCCGCAATCTTAAAAAGAAAATGTTTTTACATGAAAACAGCCTCACCAAGAATTTCAGCACACATGACGCCTACCCTATCTTGTGAGAATAAAAAATTGAGTAAACCAGGCGATTTTAAAAAAAATCATAGGACCAGTTTTTGAGAAAATCACAAAAAAGTGAAAAATTACACAAATAAACTACTACTTCCGGTTGACCGATTTTGATGAAAATGTTCGTGTCGGGTCCGGTAAGGGTATGTAACTTACGTTTCAAGTTCGTACGACGTTCCGTTCTTGAGATATTTTGTATACACACACACACACACACACACATCGCTAAAAACATGTTTTTTGGGTTCAGGGGGTCTGAAAACGTATAGATCCGGTGAAAACTCGATTTTGAAAAATTGACATGAAAACAATACTTTCCTTCCTATATATTCATACAGGTAAGAGAAAGTAAAAATTAGGTGTGAAACACTCCCATGACTTTCTCTTCCCAATTAACAATATAAGCAAACATTAGAAATAAACAAAAGAACTAACCACAAAAAACATAACCTTATTTTAATCACGAGTGAATGATGCTAAATGAAAACCAACCTTAGTTTGGCTTAATAATAAGAAAAATCACTCTTTCACGCTAAACTAGGCTCTGAAGAGAAAAACTCTTAAAGTAAAAGATCCAGTTCTTTTCGTTTTTATTATATACACTTTTGTCGTTAAATGCATACTAATGCCGCAATCTTAAAAATCCATTTTTTACAGATTTTCATTTAAAAAAAAATCACAAATTACCGCTAGTTAAGCATTTTACAAAGAAATAATTGAAATAAAAGTTGTAGATTTTTAAACTGTCTAAAACTTTTAATATATACACTTTTGCACTAAAATGCATATTAAGGCTGCAATCTTAAAAAGAAACCACTTTTTCTACAAGAAAACAGCCTGCCCAAGAATTTCAGAAGACACGGCACCTACCCTATCTTGTAAAGCATAAAAAAATGTAGTAAATGAAGCAATTTTTAAAAAAATTGCCAACATAACGGACTGTGGCCTTCCCCATTTATTTTTTTTTTTTTTTTGGTTTAACAAAAAAAAAAAAAAAAAAAAAAAATTTACCGCATGTGTCATGCTATTACTTATTACAATTACCATGTAATTACAGTTGAGCCGTTGTTAGTTTGCTCCTCCTTCTGTCAACAAACAAAAGCCACCTACTACAGGGTGCACACTAGAGTCTGCGACTTTACGGATATCATATTCCTATTAACTAACGGGTGATTCAAAAAGAGCGCCGGTTTTTAAACGGCTGGTAAATTTTTGTTTATCGGTTGGCAACATTGTTAGACCTCATTTCTATTTCGGAGAACATTCCGATTGACGATTCAGTTGTAATTTCTCTTGTTCGCAGTGTAGTACTCTCGCAGTCTGTGTCTCACCATGGAGAAGTTTACTATTGCACAACGAGTGTTAATCGTCAAAACATTTTACCAGAGTGGAGAGAGTTATGCGGCTACTGTCAGGCGACTTCGCGGTACTCTAGGACGTAATGAAGCACCGAATGAATCAACAGTTCGCAGGCTCATGAAAAAGTTTTTTGAGACGGGTTCAACTGTCGACCTTAAAAGTTCTGGACGTCGTCGTTCTGGCCGAACTGAGCAGAACGTTGCGTTGGTTCGTGACAGTGTGGCTGTTAGCCCAGCAAAATCAATACGTCGCCGTTCTCAACAATTGGGTTTACGATGTTCTTCTGTACGGAGAATTCTTCGGTACGATCTCCAATATCACCCATATAAAATTCAGTTGCTGCACGAGAAACAATGTTGTTGCTCCGTGAACGGTTCCAGGATCGCATCATTTCTCGTAATTCCGACCATCAATGGCCACCAAGGTCGTGTGACTTGACGCCTTGTGACTTTCATCTTTGGGGTCATCTGAAGTCATTGGTGTATGCCAATAAACCCCGAAACATCAATGACTTGAAGGAGGAAATTCAACGGGTTATCGGGCAAATGGAAGTCGAAACTTGTCGTGCAGTAATATCCAATTTCATGGACAGAGTTGATGCGTGCCAGCGCAGTAGAGGAGGACACATGCATGACATCATTTTTCATACATGAAATCGGAAGGTAAGATGAACTTGTTGATGTATTTATTTTCAGTTTTTCAATAAAATAAATCTCTTAATTTGATATATCAAAACCGGCGCTCTTTTTGAATCACCCTATATTTTTAAAATTATAAGTACTTACAGTACTAAAAACATCAGTCATGATATGATATAGGCCTAACAATTTCATTTAGAAAAATGCTTTTCAAAGTATTTTGTTCATTAGATACTTTTGAAAGTATTTCGTTGTTACTTTTTAATCAGCGTGTACACATTTTGATAAAATGCGCGTGCTCAGTGAAGACATTATTTGTTTACATTAGGAGCAAACTAAGAGAGGCTGGACTATATATACTTATTACCATGTTACCCATCCTGTTATGTTCAATAACGCCCGTAACTAGTGTCCATAATTCTACCTTATTGAATACTTACTTGAATATCATTCTCATGAGACTTCAAATGCTCCTTTAACGTTTCTATATCAGCGCTCCTAATACCACAAACAATACACGGATACACCTTGGAAGCTCTTGCTAATAATTTTTCTAACTGCTCTGTAGAGAGTTCATTCCTATGTAGCGATAAATAATGCTCTAGAAGTTTCGAACTGGAAAGAAATTACATTTGCGCTTTTAAAAATACATATTTAATTTAAATAAATATACAGTAACGCGCCCGCTATGAGGTGAATCAAATATAAACGGAAATTTTTTTATACCGGCAGTGAGGTGAGCAAAGAGGGAGATTGGCTTCTGAGATCCATAAGTGGGAATGCTTAGTTGACATTCCACCACTAAAGAACTTCACACTTCACATACCACCTCTTTAGTAACTATAACGATATCTGAGCAAGAAGTAACGTCATCTGTTGCACAAAGAATTCAGTAATCCCTCGTTATCCACGGGGGATACGTTCCGGAGGGTTACCGCGGTTCGTAAAACCGCGGATAATAATACGTTATATGAACGAAAAGATGGGGTTCGGTTCTAAAGGTAAAGTCCTGTAGTCGTTTTAAGTATTTAATAGTTTTAGGAACATTTTACCATTATTATAATCTATGAATATTTAATAAATACAGTACTGTATGCATAAAAAATTTAAGTTGCTTCAAAATAGTTACTTATGGCTCTTTGCTTCTTCTTCTTCCTCTTCAGGGGTCTGAAAACATGTAGATCCGGTGAAAATTCGATTTCTTAAAATCGACATGAAAACAATACTTACTTTCCTTCCTATATATTCATATAGGCAAGAGAAAGTAATATACGTTGTCGATTTAACAAACAAAAGTTATTTGTGGTCAAACGCAAAAAATGTCGCAAAATTCATGTCGCCTAACTGTGTGCATGCGCAACTGACCTTAAGATGACAACACAATAATAACGTTTAAGTAGTAACAAAACAGGCAAACAACCACAAGTTACATATGGCAACAAAACATTAGCAAAAGTGACCAAGACAAAAGCAATACACAATGTCCTAAAACTCGAAAGACGAATCCTAAGAACCTGCATAGGAAAGAAAAACAAAGTAGATGGGCAATGGAGAATTCTAACAAACGAACAAGTCTATAAAGAAAACGAACCCATAACAGATACAATAAGGAAGAAAAGGATATATTTTCTTGGACATCTTATCAGAACACCTAGAGACAGAATTTTAAACAAGATGATTAGAAAACACTTCAAAGGTAACATCAGGAGCATGGATCCGAAATGTCAAAGAAGACATTATCGAACTCGGATTAACTTTCGCTGATTTAGAAAACAAAACAGAAATATTAAAAATCTTAAGAAATAAGGAAAGTAGATTTGAAACAAAATCAGCAGGAAGAAACCGGTCGATTCAGAGGAAGTTCGGCAAGCAAGATCAGCCCGAATGAAGGCATACTGGCAGAACATCAAGCTAAAGAATATGAAAAGAAAGAAGCTTTCTAAATTTGACTAAAGTGATTTGTTGAGGTCATAAAAGACAAAAAAAATATATACGCATCATTAGAAACCCACAGTATTATTTTATCAAAAAAATCTTCTGTGAAACACTCACACAACTTTCTCTTGCCAATGCAAATAATTAACAATAAACCTAACATTAGTAATAAAACAAAAAAATTAACCTCAAAAAACATAACCTAATTTTAATCATGAAAGATGCAAAATGAAAATCTACCTCAGTTTAGCTTAAAAATACGGAAAATCACTCTTTCACGCTAAACTAGGCTCTGTAGAGAAAAATGCTATAAATAAAAGTTGTAGATCTTTTAATTTTCTATAAATATGATTACATACACTTTTGTCGTAAAATGCATATTTAGGCCGAAATCTTAAAAAAATTGATTTTTCACATGTTTTCGTGAGAAAAAAACAGAAAATCGCTAATTACCGCTAAACTAAGCGTTATCCAAAAAAATGTTTGAAATAAAAGTTGTAGGATTTTAAATTCTCTACATTTTTAATGTATAAATTTTGGGCTAAAATGCATATTAAAGCCGTAATCTTAAAAAAACAAATTTATTACCTGAAAACAGCCTCACCAAGAATTTCAGCAAACATGGCGCCTACCCTACCTTGTAGATCATAAAATATTTCATAAACCAGGCGATTTCTAAAAAAATCGTAGGACAAATTTTTGAGAAAATTGCAAAAAAGTGAAAAATTACACTAATAAACTACTACTTCCGGTTGACCGATTTTGATAAAAATGTTCGTGTCGGGTCCAGTAGTGGTATGTAACTTAAGTTTCAAGATTCAAGTTCGTACGATGTTCCATTCTTGAGATATTCTGTACACACACACACACACACACACACACACACACGCATGCACGCGATCGCACACACACAGACCAATGGCTAAAAACATGTTTGTGCAGGTTCAGGGGGTCTGAAAACTTGTAGATCCAGTGTAAACTCTATTTCGAAAAATCAACATGAAAACAATAGTTTCCTTCCTATATACTCATTCGTATAGGCAAGAGAAAGTAAAAAGAGCTTAACCCTTTATAGGGCAGTACTGCACGAAAAAATACAGCCTACATGTTGTAAAATGTTAAATTTTGTTTTATAAGGACTTGAATACGGTATTTCTAATGCCAGAACAGTAAGACATTTCTTTTTTTTTTTTTGTTAAGCCCTGGTAAGTATACTTACCATGGAACATTTATTGAAATGGGAATCACATAATGTTTAGTGGTAAAAATGATTATTAAAACAACTTGTTGTAACGTCATCTCGTTACTGGGATGTTCGTTTGGTATTTTGAATTTGTCGCGGCGTTGTGACGTCATCCTGGTGTTGTGCGCTCTGTTGGGGAGTTTTGCTACCTTTTTTTTCTGACCTGTTCGTTCTGTTGTAAGATGTCTTTCGAAAAGTATTGTGCGTATAGGTTATGTTCTGTACGTTGTTCGTGATATTTTATTTGATTTTATTAAATCATATTATTTATTTATTTATTATGAGTTACTTCTTTTACCCTACCTGTAGGTAAGTTCTTCGTTTTTTTATTTTCTTTAGAATTAAGCAGTTAGCCTGGAAAGTCTCACAAAAATTCTTATGATTACGATGTTATTTTTTTTTCTAACATCTAACTTTGGAAATTAGGTTGTACATTTTTTTTTATCTTTTTTGAAATGACTTGTTTTCAACTAGTACTTTTTTTACTCTTTTCTGTTTTCTGAATATGATTATATTCGCCTTTCTGTGGGACTTAAGTTACGTTTTTTTTAATTTGTTGTGGCGTTTTCCTTCTGGAAATTTCTACTGACATTTCTGTGCCTGCTTGGTACATGTGTCGTATTTTTTTTAGCACACCTCTGTATGTTTTTTTTTTTTTTTAATAATAATTCTGCTACTGTTTTTCTAAATTTAATTTTTTTATTTATTTTCTGTTTGTCTAGTTTTTTCTTTATAGGGGGGTTTTAAAAAATTTTGTTCTCTTGTGAGTGCAAGATTTTAATTTTTTTTTTTTGATTTTGTAACTTTTCAGGGTTCCACCTATGGTTTCTGTCTTTGGGTTTCTACTTGGTGTCTAATCTGGGTTTCTATTAACCATTTCTTTTAATGATTTCTACTTCTGATCTCAACTTTGATTTCAAATTACATTTAAAGTAAAGTAAAGAGCATGCGTTTGAAATGATGGCTAATTATTATTATTATTCAAAGATCTGGATTTGGTAATGTACACCTTATTTTTTATATTCTTATTTGATATTCTTCATCGAGTAGTTTTGGTTATGACTGAGGAAATCAATCTCGCCAATATAAGAAGATGGATCGCCTAACCAACTACTCTACTATTTATGGAGACTTACCTTTTTAAAGTGAACTAGTTTTGTAAAACAAAATAATATAAAGTGCTAAATTTTTATAAAAAAACTTTTTGAGAAATGGGAAAATAATAATTAATATTTTTTTTGGGGGTTGTCGACAACTCTATTTTGTTAATTTTCGCAGGGTGCACCCACCTTTTTTGATCTGTATTATTTGTAATATTGTTAACATGGAACGACTCCATATTCTTGTTACTAATCCATAAACTTAAAAATATTTTTTTATATATTTTTTTGAAGAAATTGATAATTTTCACATAAATGAAATCTTGTAATTTGCGTCTATTTAAATTTAACTATTATAAATTTTGGATATTTTTTGATTATTATTCTTTTGGTAAAATTTTGAGCCATCCATAACTTTGCATGTATTTTTGCTCTTTTCTTGTTGACCTAATTTAATATTAAAATTTTCTATTGGTGCAACTGTTACTTCGTTTAATTTATGTTTTCCCTTAGCAACCACAATTCTACAATTCCTGTTTTTTTTTATTTATTGTTGTGTTTTTTTTATTTTATGTTCACCTCAATTAGTACAGTTTTTCACGAGGTGTTACATTGTAGTCCTATAAAACAGAAAAATGTGTAGAATAACTTATCTCAACTTTATATTGAGAATGCTTGCTTTCCCGTAGAAAACTTGAATTTTTTAAGCACCGTACAAAAGTAACAACACAACAATACGGTTGCATATGCTGGTATGAATCCTTACCACACTCGTGTAACTCATGAAGCAAATGTTCGCTGCGCACTAATTTCAAAATGTGGATAGCCTACTTACCAGAGAACATTTATAAAACCATAAAATGCCAATAGGGTCAACTGCATAGCTTATTCTTATAGAAAATCAACCTTATTGCCAGTGGTAAGTATACTTACCAAAGACCTATAAAGGGTTAAGATGGCTAGTTAAGGAGATTTCTAAAAATTCTAGCCGATTTGAATAAATATGCGAGCAGCAATCGGGCAACCATGCTTCAACTACCATCAGACCATTCGCGTGTGGGTTCCTTTAGTGTTATACAAATGCGAGTGTAAGTAATACCATTTTCAAATACATTATCGTATAATTATTAAATACGAGGCGTGTTTTTTAAGTAAGTACCGTTTTGCGATTCCGCCGCCGCAGCGCTACGGTCGGCGTTCCGCGCATGCGCGCTGGTTACCTACATCTCTTGTCTACGCACTGACGCCATTACAGTCTGATTCTTCATTGTATACATTGTTTACTGAGTGTTTAAGATGCCTCCGACAATCGTGAGTCCCGCTGATTGTGAAGTACGGGCTGTTATACGATTTCTTAGTGCTAAAGGCGTAAAACCGATCGATATTCATCGTGAGATCGTTGAAGTTTACGGACAAAACATTATGAGTGATGGAATGGTAAGGAAATGGGTGAGAGCATTTAAAGATGGCCGCACAAATGTGCAACAATTTCTGCCCGGAAAATCATGTGCACAGTTTTTTGGGACAGAAAAGGAGTATTGCTAGTGGAGTTTCTGCCTCGTAATGAGACAATCAATGCAGCGTCTTATTGTAAGACATTGAAAAATCTGCGTCGTGCAATCCAGAACAAAAGACGTGGCAAGTTGAGTAAGGGTATCGTTTTGCTGCATGACAATGCCCGTCCACATGTGGCTAATCAGACCAAAGATCTCATCAAATCATTTAAATGGGAAACTCTAGATCATCCTCCATACAGCCCTGATTTGGCGCCCAGCGACTACCATTTGTTCCTGCACTTGAAGAAACACCTGGGCGGTCGGCGTCTTCAAGACGATAACGAAGTCAAAACATTTGTGATGCAGTGGTTAACAAATCAGGTGGCAGAATTTTATCAGGAGGGTATTCAAAAACTGGTGCCACGTTATGACAAGTGCCTCAATATTCACGGAAATTATGTAGAAAAGTAGATTAAGGTACAGGCTTTCATGTAAAAATAAAATTATTGCGATATCTTTGCACGTCTTTTTTTAATTCCAAAACGGTACTTACTTAAAAAACACGCCTCGTATAAATATATTTATATACCAAACACTCACCTGTTTGATAATACGACACCGCAGATGTTACACTGATACATCTGAAAACGGCCTTCACGATGATCAGTTCTCAGATGACACGAGAACGCAGTGCGCGTAGCAAACTTTTTATCACAATGCTTACAGATCAGTTCTCGTTTCGGATGACATTCCGATTTGTGATTCACCAGAAACATTTTCAGCGTGAACTTTTTATCGCACAAGTCGCAATAGTGATATTCGCCGATATTGTGGACGAGTAATTTATGCCTGACTAATTGTTTCGACGTGATAAACGTATCGCCACATAATTCGCAGCAACTTTCGCTGGCGGTTCTCGGGTGTATCATTTTCACGTGTTTTTTGTACGCAACGGTGCCCGTTAGAACGAGACCGCAGTAATTACATTTTTGTAAATCATGGTAAAAGATTTTATGTCTTAAAAATAACCTACGGCTGGGCACATATTGTCCACATATCGCACATAAGGCTGGCCCTTTATTAACTTTTAAATTTTTCGGTTTGTTCAAAGATTGATTTCCGCTTTCAATAGGACTAACTTTTGATCCTTTAACATTTTCTTTATTTGTCACTTTCTCCGATGTTTTTATTAAGCCTTTACAATCGATACGTTTATTTAGATCGACATTTTGCTCTGACACATTCTTATCCGCTTTTCTACTTAAGTCTAGCTCTGAACCTAGATCATTTCTCAAACAATCGTTCGCTTTCAACATTTTAAAATTTTTTTTGTATTCTTTAGTCTGCAAAAAGAAAAATATTACATTAGCGATCGATATTTAAATCCACCAGGTCGGTGTAGCGATAGAGTCATCGCTAAAGTCAGCAAAACAGCTGATTTTTGGGGACAAAGGTACTTAGATACGTGACTACAATACCGCTCAAGTTATAAAAAAGATGAAGGTAAATTTAAATTTGAAATAAATTACTAAAATAATGTAAAATAATACCCTCCGGGTCAGCCCAGTCAGTCAGCTGGTACAAAGTCGGTATTATTTGTTAAGTGACACCGGTTAGGTAAGCAGCTTTGTAGTATGGTGACCAGCTGACAGCCATCCATTCACAAATTTTACTGGGGTCCGTGTTCAAACTCATGCCTAACCACTTCAAAAAATACAGTGAAAAGCAGCGATCAAATTGGGCAGTTGTCAATGATGCACATACTAGGAATTAAAAAAAAAAAAATTTTGTTATTTCCTAGTATGTGTACATTGCAATCTGTTTAATTCAGAACAATAAGCAACCCCATGACCCAATGAGATGAGGATGATGTGTATGACGTGTAAATGAGACTGTGTAGTCTTGTACAGACCCAGGTCGACCATTCCTGAGAGACTATGGTTAATTAAATCCCAACCATCACTGTCTAGTGTATTCAAATCTGTATAAAAGTATAACTACCTTTACTAGGATTTGAACCACGAACCTTAGTCTCCGAAATCAGCTGTTAAACAGCTGATTTTGGCGACGACTTTACCTATAGACCAACCCGGTGGGTTGAAGGTAGATTTAAGTTTGAAATAAATTACTAAAATAATATAAAATCATACCCTCCGGGCCAGCCCAGTCAGTCAGCAGGTAGAAAGTCGGTATTATTTGTTAAGTAACACCGGTTAGGTAAGCAACTTTGTATGGTGACCAGCTGAGGGCCATCCATTAACAAACTCTGTTAGGGTTCCGATGCGAGGGAAACCTTGTATGTTTAGACAATGAAAAATTACCCACGACGTGGTTATTGTATTTAACAAAATGGCAAATAAAACGATTGTTTCCGAAGGACCAGATTGCTTTTAAAAGACAGTTGGCAATCACAACTAAGCGATTGATTGGCGGTAACGGGTAGTTTAAGACGGTTAAGAACGACTTGCAAAACGAACAATAGAATGAATTAAGGAACATGAGTTACAGGAATTGCACTAATAATCAACAGAAAATACAACAAATAACTGCACTTACCTTGATTAAGTCTGGAATAGTGTCGCAATTGTCGCTAACAAGTGGTTGATAAATTGAAAACTCACTAAACATAATTTGCAAATTAAACAGTTATAAGTTCACAATACACAAATGAAAAAGCGCACAATAAGAGTTCTCAAGTAGAGATCGAAATGAATGAATGCCATGCCTGGTTTACATCACAATGAGAAGCCATAATTCGACATTATGACCACGAACGAGAGTGCCTTGACTTGTTGCGTTGACTGCTAGATTACAAGTGCAGAGTTTGGGGAAGAAAGGAAGTAAGAGAAGTGGTAGGGGTAGGAAAATGACGTATGCAATGAGGTCACAGGAACTATTTTACTTAGGAATTTGAAATACTGAGTAGCGGGAATCTAATACGTTATTGCCAGTATACCGTGCCTTAACAAACTCTACAAGGGGTCCGTGTTCAAACTCATGCCTAATCCACTTCAAAAAATCTGGTGTGAAACACTCACACAACTTTCTCTTGCCAATGCAAATAATTAACAATAAACCTAACATTAGTATTAAAACATTAGAAATGAACAAAAACTAACCTCAAAAACATAACCTTATTTTTATCATGAGTGAATGACGCAAAATGGCAATCGAACTCAGTTTGGCTTAAAAATACGGAAAATCACGCTTTCACGCTAAACTAGGCTCTGTAGAGAAAAATGCTCTAAACAAAAGTTGTAGATCTTTTAATTTTCTATAAATTTAATTATATACACTTTTGTCGTAAAATGCATTCTAAGGCCGAAATCTTAAAAAAATCGATTTTTCACACGTTTTCGTGAGAAAAAAACAGAAAATCGCAAATTACCGCTAAACTAAGCGTTATACAAAAAAATGTTTGAAATAAAAGTTGTAGGTTTTTAAATTCTCTACAACTTTTATTATATAAGTTTTTGCGCTAAAATTTATATTAAAGCCGCAATCTTAAAAAAACAACGTTTTTACGTGAAAACAGCCTCACCGAGAATTTCAGCAAACATGGCGCCTACCCTATCTTGTAGAGAATAAAAAATTGAGTAAAATAGGCGATTTTAAAAAAAATCGTAGGACCAGTTTTTGAGAAAATCGCAAAAAACTGAAAAATTATACGAATAAACTACTACTTCCGGTTGACCGATTTTGATGAAAATGTTCGTGTCGCGTCCGGTAGTGGTATGTAACTTAAGTTTCAAGTTTCAAGTTCGTACGATGTTCCGTTCTTGAGATATTCTGTTCACACACACACACACACACACAGACACACAGACCAATCGCTAAAAACATGTTTTTTGGATTCAGGGGGTCTGAAAACGTAAAGATCCGGTGAAAACTCGATTTCGAAAAATCGACATGAAAACAATACTTTCCTTCCTATATATTCATATAGGCAAGAGAAAGTAAAAATACAGCGAAAAGCAGCGATCAAATTGGGTAGTTGTCAATGATGTACAGTTCCTGATAACAAATAAAAGCTAAAAAGAAAATAATGTAAAAGTGAGATTATGGAATAAGTGCTAGTGCCGGAGTGAATGCATAATTGTGGAGAAGGGACAGTAACGCTGAAAAAACTATCAAGTTTTAAATAACTGGTTATTGCAGTAAATTAAAGATAACAAAAGACAGCCTATAGGGGAAACTCCATTAATTATCCATCAATTAATTACAATTTTGCATTTATAACTTATGAACTATAATGGATAGTCAACAGCAGTGGCGGATCCAGGATAGGCCAAAGGGGGGGGCTAGGCGTTTGGGTGGGTGAAAGCACCGGGGGGTCTGGTGGGTATGGAACACCCCCCAGCAAGGCGGGGGATCCGGGGAATTGTCAAAATTTAAGTGTAAAATGACACATTTTTAGGCCGTTTTTAACTCTTTATTAACCAGAGTTTAGAGGCAAAAAACTATGGTTTGACTCAAGAATATTGACTAAAAATAAAAGGATTTTGAAGCCATTAGAATGACCTTGGTCGGGCGTGCGGATTCCTCTCATGTTCGGCAACCGAACAAAACAAATTACCCATTTTATCTAGTGTAAATTGGATACCCAAGGGGGGGCTATAGCGCCCCCTAGCCCCTCTTTGGATCCGCCACTGGTCAACAGTAATAGATTATATTATTCAATCCCAAATTATTTTCTTGATATTTCAACACTCAAAAAGACTATTAAGCTATGAACCCACATCAAAACTTACCTTACACTGCCTTTCCTTTTCCATTGTTAACACGTTATCTTTAGCACCATTCTTTTTATTTTGATTTTTCACACGGTATTGTAAAAAATTTTTTTCAGCCTGTCAAAAGAAACACACTACATAAATATATGATATACTTTTAATTAATAATTACATAATTTTGTAAACCACCAGTAATAAAATAATATATAACACTCGCCAACATTTTGTAGAGCACTTTTGGTGGTCAAAAGGTTAGAGTGAGTAGTTTTTGATAATTGCTCGCAACACTGTTTGTACTTTCTCCAGGGTTTTTGAATACAATTGGCAATTACGAGGTTTGTTTGAAATGTAAGTTGCTTTTGTAAAAAAAAAAATCTGGTGTGAAACACTCACACAACTTTCTCTTGCCAATGCAAATAATTAACAATAAACCTGACAATATTAATAAAACATAACAAAATAAACAAAAAAACTAACCTCTAAAAACATAACCTTATTTTAATCATAAGTAAAAGACGCAAAATGGAAATCTAACTACGTTTGGCTTAAAAATACGGAAAAATCACTCTTTCACGCTAAACTAGGCTCTGTAGAGAAAAATGCTATAAATAATAGTTGTAGATCTCCTTATTTCTTATAAAATTGATTGTATACACTTTTGTCGTAAAATGCATTCTAAGGCCGAAATCTTAAAAAAAATCGATTTTTCACACATTTTCATGAGAAAAATACAGAAAATCGCTAATTACCACTAAACTAAGTATTATACAAAAAAATGTTTGAAATAAAAGTTGTAGGATTTTAAATTCTCTACAACTTTTATTATATACAATTTTGCGCCAAAATGCATATTAAAGCCATAATCTTAAAAAAAACAATTTTTTTTTATGTGAAAACAACCTCACCAAGAATTTCAGCAAACACGGTACCTACCCTATCTTGTAGAGCATAAAAAATTTAGTAAACCAGGCGATTTTTTAAAAAAAATCGTAGGGCACTATTTGAGAAAATGGCAAAAAAGTGAAAAATGACACAAATAAACTACTACTTCTGGTTGACCGATTTTGATGAAAATGTTCGTGTCGCGTCCGGTAGTGGTGTGTAACATAAGTTTCAAGTTTCAAGTTCGTACGATGTTCCGTTCTTGAGATATTTTGTTCACACACGCACGCACGCACACACACACACACACACACACAGACGAATCACTCAAAGCATGTTTTTTGGGTTCAGGGGGTCTGAAAACGTATAGATCCGGTGAAGAGTGGATTTGTTAAAATCGACATGAAAATAATACTTTCCTTCCTACATATTCATATAGGCAAGAGAAAGTAAAAAAGAAATCCTCAAAATATATATAACTTTTTTATTATTTTATTAAACATCCTATGTAGGATTTTTAAACAGCCGTATTATTTAAAATTGAAATATATATTTTCTAACCACCAGAATACGGTAACATAAAACACTTACCAATGTTTATAGCGCTTTCGTGTATCTTGTACACATCTTCAGTAAATTAACATTTATTACAAGTCACAATTTAAAACTTCCTGCTCCTACCATGGTAGATAAGGAATAGTCGATTCTTATATTTAAAACAGTCTTGCCAACTTAATCAGTTGATTGTCGTATTCAATTTGTGTGTTCATTAATTTCTCCCTGCTATTGTATTTGTAAATATAATATTTTTCCAGAATTTCAATTTCATTTTGTTTGTTATTTATTTCTAATATTTCTAGATTATTTTTTATATTCGACATATTGTGTTTATTTTTTATCATGTGTTCAGTTACATTGGAGAATTTTCGATTTCCTTTTTTATAGTTAGAATAGTGTTCTGTAAACCGTTTTTTAAAAGATCTGGTGGTTTTACCGATATATATTTCATTACATTCATTACATTTAATTTTATAAATTCCACATGAATTAAATTGATTATTTTCTTTTTCTTTATCATTTACGTTTGCTTTAATATTATGTTTTTGTAAAATAAATTTTATAGGAAACTGGGGTTTATATGCTATTTTGTATTTATTTTTATCGTATATATTCGTAATTTTATGTATTCTATGATTTATGTAATTATATGTAATGTATTTATTACCATTTTTGTTTATTTCTTCTTTATTGTTTAATGGTAATAGATGTGTTTTTTCTGATTGATTTTATGTAAATATTTATTTATTAATCTCCAATGTAAAATTCTCCAATGTAACTGAACACATGATAAAAAATAAACACAATTTATGTCGAATATAAAAAATAATCTAGAAATATTAGAAATAAATAACAAACAAAATGAAATTGAAATTCTGGAAAAATATTATATTTATAAATACAATAGCAGGGAGAAATTAATGAACACACAAATTGAATACGACAATCAACTGATTAAGTTGGCAAGACTGTTTTAAATATAAGAATCGACTATTCCTTATCTACCATGGTAGGAGCAGGAAGTTTTAAATTTTGACTTGTAATAAATGTTAATTTACTGAAGATGTGTACAAGATACACGAAAGCGCTATAAACATTGGTAAGTGTTTTATGTTACCGTATTCTGGTGGTTAGAAAATATATATTTCAATTTCAACTTTTTACTTTCTCTTGCCTATATGAATATATAGGAAGGAAAGTATTGTTTTCATGTCGATTTTTCGAAATCGAGTTTTCACCGGATCTATACGTTTTCAGACCCCCTGAACCCAAAAAACATGTTTTTAGCGATTGGTCTGTGTGTGTGTCTGTGTGTCTGTGTGTGTGTGTGTGTGTGTGTGAACAGAATATCTCAAGAACGGAACATCGTACGAACTTGAAACTTGAAACTTAAGTTACATACCACTACCGGACGCGACACGAACATTTTCATCAAAATCGGTCAACCGGAAGTAGTAGTTTATTCGTATAATTTTTCAGTATTTTGCGATTTTCTCAAAAACTGGTCCTACGATTTTTTTTAAAATCGCCTATTTTACTCAATTTTTTATTCTCTACAAGACAGGGTAGGCGCCATGTTTGCTGAAATTCTCGGTGAGGCTGTTTTCACGTAAAAACGTTGTTTTTTTAAGATTACGGCTTTAATATAAATTTTAGCGCAAAAACTTATATAATAAAAGTTGTAGAGAATTTAAAAACCTACAACTTCTGTTTCAAACATTTTTTTGTATAACGCTTAGTTTAGCGGTAATTTGCGATTTTCTGTTTTTTTTCTCACGAAAACGTGAGAAAAATCGATTTTTTTAACATTTCGGTCTTAGTATGCATTTTACGACAAAAGCGTATATAATAAAAGTTATAGAAAATTAAAAGATCTACAACTTTTGTTTAGAGCATTTTTCTCTACAGAGCCTAGTTTAGCGTGAAAGCGTGATTTTCCGTATTTCTAAGCCAAACTGAGGTTGATTTTCATTTTTCATCATTCACTCATGATTAAAATAAGGTTATGTTTGTTGAGGTTAGTTTTTTGTTTATTTCTAATATTTTATTAATAATGTTAGGTTTATTGTTGATTATTTGCATTGACAAGAGAAAGTTGTGTGAGTGTTTCACACCAGATTTTTTATTATATACAACATTTGAAAGAGTAACTCTTAACCCTTTCAGTGCCCAAATAATATTTACAAGTTTGATCGTTAAGTGTGTGCGTGACCAGCGCCATCAGTCTTACAAGCCTACCTAACCGTTTCCTTTTTTTACCAGGTATCAACAAAACTTTCAAAGAATAGCTTCTTCACATCTTTAATTTCCTTCTTTATTTTTCGAATTGTGGAAAGAGAAACATCACAGTAGTTCACGTTCAGCAGCTGTGAATAGTCTGCCCATGTTTTCAAGAAATTTAACACATCTATTTGTGGTAACAAACAGTTATATTCGTACAGTTAACCTAATAAAGGTTGTGCGATATACTGTATATGCTCTGGGTATAATAAAAGTTGTTGTGTTTGCTGTACGGTAATTAAAGCAGTCGTGCATGTGCACTGATGGTTTTCCCCCTTTACCCCTTGTTGCAACCAAGGGCAAACTCATTACTCAAGTAACTATACTATAGCTTAACGAACTAAAGGCTGCAGGTGAAGGTGGAGCATAGTGACCTAGATCACAGCTCACAGCCAATTGAATTTCGTTAATCGTATCCTGCATTGTCACGTTGTGATCCCGCTGTGAATGACAGCCTAACAAAAAGTCAGCTGGAGTTCGGTGGAACAGAGTGTGACTTAGCGAAGGGGCAACCTCATACCCGACCTTGGCTATTATTGGCTAGATCTCATCATCAGTCCATAGTTCGTTGGGGTATAAGACGAGGGCAGTCCAAAAAACGTTTTGATATAAAAAAAAAACTAAGTACAAGAAAAAAAATTTATTATATACATTTGAAAGTGCAGCTGAAATGCTATTTTTCAACATAATCACCAAACAAATTAAGACACTTATCATAGCGGTGAACTAATTTTGAAATGCCGGCGTCATAAAAATCTACCACCTGTGATTTTAACCAGTTAGTCACACCCTCCTGCAGCTCCGTGTCGTCGTCTAAGCGCTGCATCGCAAGTCATGTCTTCATTGTCGGGAACAAGTGATAATCGCTGGACGCAAGGTCCGGACTGTATGGCGGATGTGGGAAAACTTCCCATTTGAAAAGCGTCCAGGACTTGTCGTATTCAATTTGCCGTGTGTGGTCGGGCGTTGCCATGCAAAAAGAGAATTTTTCCAGTCAACTTCCTCTGCGCTTGTTTTGGATCGCTCTTCTTAACTTTTCAAGTGTTTCACAATACCTCGCAGAGGTTTTTGTTGTGCCACGTTCCAAGAAATCGATAAGAAGAAAACCGTATTACCGACCGTACTTCACAACTGGCGGGATTTTGAATTGCGGCACATATTTTAAATTGTTGTTGAAAAACAACGAAGAGCGACACAGACCTCTCGCTAGCACAGCTGGATAGCCACTGAACGGAGAAACGCCGCGGCACCAAAATGGCCACGATAGCTCCGCCCCTAGCGGCTACAACGCAAAACGTGACGAACTTTCTGGACTGCCCTCGTAAAATATTTAATCCAAATAAAAACAATTTATAAATACTACTTACTTACATAATCATGTCCATTTATAAAAGATATTGACACCGATGATGATGGAGACATGTTTTCAGCGGCGATGTCGATAGTATTACTACTGGTTTCCATCTCATGTTCTATTAATAGTTTAATGAACGTTCTATCAAACGCAACGCATTTCTTGTATAACTTGTCCCAATCTGTTAATACTTTAATACACAAATCGCATATATTTTTTGGACTACCGATTTCTTCTTCGTCCACCTGATCAAATAACAACGGTTATTTATTACTAATAGTGATAATATTAATTAGTTAACCTAAAACCATTTTGCCCATACCGGGCCTTTTTTTGGATTTTTTTGGCCTTTTTTTGGATTTTTTTGGTCCTTAGGTGGAGCGTTAAATTATTTTCACTTGATCTGCTTGTTACAGGGCTACAAAAAAAGTTCTGTTTCTTATCACATAATAGTCAGCCAATTGTACGACTGAACTATTTAAGAACAGAAAAGAGGTAGAGGTGCAAAAGGCACTAGTCAGGAGTTATCTCCAATGAGAGTAATGAATTTCACTATACAGCCAGACCCTGTGGTGAATGAAGTGAACGTGTCATTTGCAGGATGGAAAGTAAGTGCTTTTCAGAGGGCCTGGCATGCTGATAAGCATACTCTTTCAACTCGGTGAGGAAGGCAATGGTAAACCACCTTCACTCCTCGTTTTTACTTAGTAAACCTCTAGAGGTTCAAACCAGCCTTCCGGCTGTTGACCTAAACAAACAACCTAAAACCACATACAACAAAAAATGTCTCTCTATTAACCCTAGATATGCGGTAAGCTGCAGCGAAATGCCAGCTGCAAAACTCTCTTCACTCCTACTCTTATTCTTCAGCCATTTTTTACTTTCTCTCTCGCCTAAATGAATATATCAAAAAGAAAGTATTGTTTTCATGTCGACTTTAACAAACCCACTCTTCACCAGATCTACACATTTTTAGACCCCGTGAACCCAAAAAACATGTTTTTAGTGATTGGTCTGTGTGTGTGCGCGCGCGTGTGTGTGTGTGTGTGTGTGTGTGTGCGTGAACAGAATATTTTAAGAACGGAACATCGTACGAAGTTGAAACTTGAAACTTAAGTTAGATACTACTACCGGACCCAACACGAACATTTTCATTAAAATCAGTCAACCAGAAAAGAAGGCAATGGTTGGTTAGAAATGAAAATGAACTCGATGCAGAATACTTCAATGAAGATAAAATCGTAGCCCAGATACAAAGAGATCACGAAGAAACAGATGTTGAAAATGAAGACGGTATTGACAACGAAATTAACAACAAAGAAATTAAGCTTTCTGTAGTTTCGCAACACCTGGACAAACTAATACAATTTGTGGACAGTAATAGTAGCTTCCTTTTAAAAGTTTTAACGTTAAAAAGGCAAAAAGTACTTGAAAAAATTCCTTGAATAAACACTACTTACAATTGACTGATTTTGATCAAAATGTGACAGTGGCTTTCAAAAGTTTTAATGTTAAAAAGGCAAAAAGTGCTCAAAAAAATTCCGCGAATAAACACTACTTACAATTGACCGATTTCGATGAAAATGTGACAGTGGCTTTCAAAAGTTTTAACGTTAAAAAGCCAAAAAGTGCTCGAAAAAATTCCTCGAATAAATACTACTTATAATTGACTGATTTTGATGAAAATGTTCTTGTCGAAACCTGAAGTGGTATCTACGCAAGTTTCAAGTCCATACTATATTTTGCCCTCGAGATATTTTGTCCGCATACACGCCAATCGTTAACAACTTTTTTTGGGTTCTGGTGGCCTGAAAACGTGTATATCCATTGAAAACTCGATTTCTAAAAATTGGCGTGAAAACAATACCTTCCTTCCCTACATACTCACAAAGAGCAAGAGAAAGTAAAAATACTGGGAGTATATTTATTGTAACAGTATAAAGTGTTTTTCTAAAATGGGTTTGCTAACATTTTGAAAATTTGGCATACTCAAAGTTCATTATCTCAATTGGTCAAATAAGTTACTCATTTTGGTTATTGACAACCACCTTGTTATTTTCTTAGAAGAATTTGGTAAATAATTTTGATAATGCCTTATTTACACTGCATTTATTTATACATGAACGTACCCGTGAGGTGCACGTACAATCGCAAGTTATCTATCAAAACGGCCTGTGGTGTAGTGGCCAGCGCAACTGGCTACTATGCCAGGGTCCCAGGTTCGATTCCCGGTCAGGTCTGGCATTTTTTTCACCTGTAAATCACCACATATCATTACCTACGCACAAGCCCAAGGCTTATGTAGGCATAATCACTCAATAAAAAAACAAACACATTTAATTTAATTTAATTAAAATAATTAACGAACCATCACTGGTAGATATCTGTGTATTAACACCGGGATGTCTAGTTCTTGAATGTGTGCGCTGGTGTTGTTAAAAATAGATTCCAACGAATCGCTTAATCTACCACAAACCCTGCATATGTTATCTGGATTTAAATGTACCACTTTGTTTTTAACATTGCATTTTTCTTCTTGATTATCTATACAACAAAAAACAAAACAATATTAATGTTAAACAAAAAAAATTTGGTGTGAAACACTCACAAAACTTTCTCTTGCCAATGCAAAAAATGAACAAAATAACCTACAATTAATAATAAAACATTAGAAATAAACAAAAAAACTAACTTCAAAAAACATAACCTTATTTTAATGAGTAAATTCATGAGTAAAAGATGCAAAATGAGAATCGACCTCAGTTTGGCTTAAAAACACGGAAATCACTCTTTCTCGCTAAACTAGGCTCTGTACAAAAAAATGCTTTAAATAAAAGTTGTAGATCTTTTAATTTCTTATAAATTTTATAATATATACACTTTTGTCGTCAAATGACAAAATGGCTATGGCTATGGCTGAAATCTTAAAAAATCGATTTTACTTTTTTTTACACTATTTCATGAGAAAAAAACAGAAATCACTAATTACCGCTAAACTAAGCTTTATACAAAAAAATTGTTTGAAATAAAAGTTATAATATTTTAAATTCTCTACAACTTTTATTACGTACGTTTTTGCGCTAAAATTGCATATTAAAGCCACAATCTTAAAAAAACAATTTTTTTACGTGAAAACAGCCTCACCAAGAATTTCAGTAAACATGGCGCCTACCCTATCTTGTAGAGCATAAAAAATTTAGTAAACCAGGTGATTTTTAAAAAAATCGTAAGACCAGTTTTTGAGAAAATCGCAAAAAAATGAAAAAATGACACGAATAAACTACTACTTCCGGTTGACCGACTTTGATGAAAATGTTCATGTCGGGTCCGGTAGTGGTATGTTACTTAAGTTTCAAGTTCGTACAATGTTCTGTTCTTGAGATATTCTGTTCACAGACACACACACACTGACATATCGCAAAAACATGTTTTTTTGGGTTTAGGGGGTCTGAAAACATATAGATCCGATGAAGAGTGGATTTGTTAAAATCGACATGAAAACAATACTTTCCTTCCTATATATTCATATAGGGAAGAAAAAGTACAAAAGCGTGAACAAAGTCAAAATAAATTTGTCAAAATAAGATCAAAGTGTAGTATTCAGATGAACTAAAGTCCCCTAGCCGTGGGAGTGAGAGAATGGATAACGCTCTCACTCGCACAACCCATACGCGCCGTTCCAATAACATTGTCGTATAATTTTACTCATTTTTGTGAGCAAGCGTTTACGCCCGCAGTAAACTAACAAGCAAAATAACGATGGTAGTATGTTTTCAGATTTGGATTATAATGGTAAAGACCTTTGAGCCCAGGGAGTGCCTGGAAATGAGAGAGCGGATGCCTTAGCAAAGAAAGGTGCAGCCTCTCACTTCATAGGCCCAGAGCCATTCTGTGGAATTGGTGAAGGCTATTATAGAGGTATAGTTAGGGCCTGGGAAGAGGAGGCTAAAACCTCCTATTGGGAGAAGGTGCCAGGTTGTGAACAGGCAAAGAAATTCATTGCCTATTCCAGCAGAAAGGCTGGGATACATAATAGACTAGGAAGACAGGACTTGAGGAGGGTAGTGGGCCTGATGACTGGTCATTGTAATCTTGGGTATCATTTATCCAAGATAGGAGTTGCTGAAGAGAGCCTGTGTAGATTCTGTCATGAGGCAGAAGAGAAGGCTGAGCATATTTTATGCAGTTGCAAAGTGGTTGGCTGCAAAAGAAGAGCGCTGATGGGTAAGGACGTGTTAACACCTTCTCAGGTAAGTGCACTAGATCCTAGGCAGATCCTGCGCTTTATCGAAAGTGTGGGTCTTGCATAAATAAGGAATAGGGGCAATCACAAAAGATCTTTTAGGTCGCGGTGAGGAGGGGCTGCAGAAGCCTGAACGCCCTGGTTGTAAAGAAGAAAGAAGAAGAAGACCTTTGAGCGCATGCGTAGTTATGCCACATATCTCCCTCTCATTCACTCGGCTATGGGACATTAGTTTGTCTGATACTTATACTACACCTTTGCCTATTTCTTTTGATAGGCTACTTCTTAGTTTCAAGATTCAGGATCATTGGAATTACACTCACCAGTAGATCTGTTATTTTGCCCCGTTTGAGGTCTTTTGACTTGAAGACTAGTCGTCGATTTTGGATCTTCACTAAAAATCGTTTCATTTGCTCCTAAAGTGAATTCATCTAATACACTAAAAATTGGTTTATCAAAATCACTTTCTCCGCTTGAAATTCGTTCATTTTTAGTAGCTCCTAACGGTTTGGAAACTTTCGTCGATTTAGAAGTCCTCTGAAAAATTAACACAAAAAATTACAAACTGCCTTTTCAATAGAGACAAACAAATTATGAGGGTTATCCAGAAAATAACCTCCGTTTTGAAATAAAAAGTAAACAAGTGTGAAGATACAAAACTTTATTATATACATATTAAAACTACAGTTTTCTCTATTTTTCGACATAGTCGCCAAACAGATTCAAGCACTTATCGTACCTTGGAACAGTCTTTGAAATACCCTCTGCATAAAAAACTGCCGCCTGTGAATGTAGCCAACCATTCACGACGTTTTGAAGCTCTTCGTCGTTGGCGAACCGCTGAGATGCAAGCCACCGCTTCATGCTCGGGAACAGGTGAAAGTCTCTAGGAGCCAAGTCCGGGCTGTATGGGGGATGATCGAAAACGTCCCATTTAAACTTGGCCAAAAGTTCATTTGTTCTTTAAGCTGTATGAGAGCAAGCGTTGTCATGCACAAACACAACACCACGTGTCAGAACGATGTACGATTTGAGATGATTAATTCTCTACAATTTTTACTATATACATTTTTGCGCTACCATGCATATTAAAGCCGCAATCGTAAAAAATCAATTTTTTACGTGAGAACAGCCTCCCCATGAATTTCATCAGACATGGCGCCTACCCTATCTTGTAGAGCATAAAAAATTTAGTAAACCAGGCGATTTTTTTAAAAAAATTGTAGGAGCCGTTTTTGAGAAAATCGCAAAAAAGTGAAAAATTACACAAATAAACTACTACTTCCGGTTGACCGATTTTGATGAAAATGTTTGTGTCAAGTAGACATATCTAACTTACGTTTCAAGTTCGTACGATGTTCTGTTCTTGAGATACTCTATTTACACACACACACACACACACACACAGACCAAATGCTAAAAACATGTTTTTTGGGTTCAGGAGGTCTGAAAACGCGAAGATCCGGTGAAAACACAATTTTGAAAAATCAACATAAAAACAATACTTTCCTTCCTATATATTCATACAGGCTCGAGAGAAAGTAAAATGTGTAATCCCTACTCATAAAATAAATATTTTTAAAAAATTTCTAATTTAACAAATTGAAACTTGTGTAAACTTACACAGCAATCGACCAACGAAACCCGAGGTTGTTTAATCCAATTTGAGGAAGTCAACTGCATTAAAGTTGGTCCTAGAGGATCTTTACTATTAATAATATCACAACTTTTTCCCTGACCAGCTTTAACTTTTTCATTATTCTTGACAGGTGATACTGCTGAAAACATAAAAACAGATGAGAATTAAAATATTATCATTATAACGAAGTACACAATACTTTATCGCTGGATAATTGAACAGGTCAACGGTAAAACATTGCAAGTAACAAAAACAAGTTTCTACAAAAAGTAAAAGATACCATCTGATTTTTAGCTGTATAATGATTTTTCACTGTATGACAAATTTGTTTCAAGAATTCGTTCATGAAACTTGTCGCGGCACTACGTCCGTTTTATGATCGACATAATCGTCCATCAGAGTATTTTGTTCAGTGATGAAGCCCATTTTTGGTTGAATGGCTTCGTGAATAAACAAAACTGCCGCATTTGGAGTGAAGGTTATACTTGATATATTGCTGAAAAGCCTTTACATCCAGAAAAATCTGGTGTGAAACACTCACACAACTTTCTCTTGCCAATGCAAATAATTAATAATAAACCTAACATTATTAATAAAATATTAGAAATAAACAAAAACTAACCTCAAAAACATAACCTTATTTTAATCATGAGTGAATGACGCAAAATGAAAATCAAACTCAATTTGGCTTAAAAAAAAATGGAAAATCACACTTTCACCCTAAACTAGGCTCTGTAGAGAAAAATGCTCTAAATAAAAGTTGCAGATCTTTTAATTTTCTATAAATTCGATTATATACACTTTTATTATAAAATGCATACTAAGGCCGAAATCTTGAAAAAATCGATTTTTCACACGTTTTCGTGAGAAAAAACAGAAAATCGCAAATTACCGCTAAACTAAGCGTTATACAAAAAATTGTTTGAAATAAAAGTTGTAGGATTTTTAATTCTTTACAATTTTTATTATATAAAGTTTTGCGCTAAAATGCATATTGAAGCCGTAATCGTAAAAAAACGACGTTTTTACGAGAAAACACCCTCACCAAGAATTTCAGCACACATGACGCCTACCCTATCTTGTAGAGAATAAAAAATTGAGTAAACCAGGCGATTTTTTAAAAAATCGTAGGACCAGTTTTTGAGAAAATCACAAAAAAGTGAAAAATTACACGAATAAACTACTACTTCCGGTTGACCGATTTTGATGAAAATGTTCGTGTCGGGTCTGGTAGTGGTATGCAACTTAAGTTTTAAGTTTCAAGTTCGTACGATGTTCCGTTCTTGAGATATTCTGTTCACACACACACACACACATACACACAGACCAATCACTAAAAACATGTTTTTTGGGTTCAGGGGGTCTGAAAACATATAGATCCGGTGAAAACTCGATTTCGAAAAATCGACATGAAAACAATACTTTCCTTCTTATATATTCATATAGGCAAGAGAAAGTAAAAAGTGACTGTTTGGTGTGCTTTATGGGCTGGTGGAGTCATTTGTCCTTACTCCTTCAAAAATGATGCCGGGCAGAATATTACAGTTAATGGTGACCGCTACAGAGCCATGGTCAATGACTTTTTTGTTCCTGAATTGAATCGCCTTAATGTTGGAGAGCTGTGGTTTCGACAAGATGGTGCAACATGTCACACAGCACGTGCCACAATCGATTTACTGAAGGAAACGTTTGATGAACGCATAATTGTACGTTCTGGACCTGTAAATTGGCCTTCAAGGTCGTGCGATCTAACACCGATGGACTATTTTTTGTCGGGGTATGTGAAGTCGCTAGCCTATGCCAATAAGCCACAGCCAATTGATGACTTAGAAGACAACATTCATCGCGTTATTACCAATTTACGGCCCCAAATGCTGCAAAAAGTGGTCACAAATTGGACGTCTCGATTGGACCACGTCCGAGCCAGCCGCGGCGGCCACATGCCGGAAATTATTTTTAAATAAAAATGGCAAATAATTATCTTTAAAAAAAAACCAATTCCACGTCAATTGTTAAATTATTCTGTGTTTTATTTCATTTTAAAGTTCCATATTTCTAAAAAAAACACCCTATAGTTGCTTTCTAGGGGGCCTTGCATGCCGATACACATACTTTTCGACTCAGTGAGGAAGGCAAAAGTAAACCATGTTGCTTCTAGTTTTACTTAACACTTTCCACTCGGCTGTCGGATCTGATCCAACACAATAGTATTACCGTTCCACTTGTATGTCGGACCCCATCCGACTCAATTTACACAGCTGATTTTGTATGAAAATAAGCGTTTAACAAAGTTGTTGTAATGTGCTGGCCTCTACGGGATGTTTTAAAAATTAATTCTTGAAGCTTTCAATAATTGACTACCAACAATTATCGATATAAACGGAATTAATTGAACCAATGTCACCAAACCGAACTAGTAAACAAACTAACCTAATTGTGAACGTGCATCATTCAGTTTGCGGTATTTTGTGTCGCTTTAAGATCAGTTAATGTTTTTAGGTAGTTTTAGGTAACTAATTCACACAAAAATAATATTCAGATTATTTTGTGTGTTTTTATTAGGTTTTAGTTATCAATTTCTAGTTACCTAGTTTATTTTATCTCAGTTTTTACAACAGCAGTGTACGTTTTGCAGGTTATATTTTAAAAGTTTTTAGTTGAGAAAAAGAATTTTTTATGTATCATTATTAACTAACATTAAAGTAATAACACGTCAAAAGTATAGCGTACTCTTAAAACTAACAACAACACATTATGCGTATGATTAATGTAATAGGGGGGGGGGGGTATCAACAAATCATAAAATAAATACAAGTGGAGGGGAATCACAGTGGAGGCAAACATAATACAAGTGGAAAGGGTTAATAAAGCCTCTACAGGTCCAAACCAGCCTTTCGATTGTTGACAACAATCAATAATAACAACAAAATAAAAATCTTTTTTTTTTGTAATCCCTAATGTGTGTACCTGCCCATGACGGACAGGTGGAGTGTCAAATTATTTACACTCAATCTGTTCGTTGCAGGGCTAAAATAAATAGTTCTGTTTCTTATCACATGGTCAGCCAATTAAATGACTGAATCATTTAAGAACAGAAGAGGTAGAGGTGCAAAAGACACTAATCAGAGTTATCTCCTCTGAAAGTAATGAATTTCATTATACAGCCAGACCCTGTGGTGAATGAAGTGAAGGTGTCGTTTGCAGAGTGGAAAATATGTGTTTTTCAGAGGGCCCGGCATGCTGATAAGCGTACTTTTCCACTCAGTGAGGAAGGCAACGGTAAACCACCTCACTCCTCGTTTTACTTAGTAAAACCTCTACAGGTTCAAACCAGCCTTTTGGCTGATGACCTAAACAACACAATGTGTGTACGCTGCAATCTGTTCAATTGAGAACAATAAGCAACCCCATGACCCAATGAGATGAGGATGATGTGTATGAAGTGTAAATGAGGTGTAGTCTTGTACAGACTCAGGTCGACCATTCCTTAGAGAGTATGGTTAATTGAACCGCAACCATCAAAGTACACCTGTAACCACTGTCTAGCATTCAAATCCGTATAAAAGTAACTACCTTTACTAGGATTTGAACCAGGAACCTTCGTCTCCGAAAATCAGCTGTTAAACAGCTAATTTTGGCGACGACTTTACCTCTAGACCAACCCGGTGGATTAAAAAATACAAATCTATAAATCATACCGTCTAATTTCATCAATTTTTTTTTGTTCATACCTGAATTAGCAACATTGTTGTCATTTGCAAGGGAATACGATTTCAAAATATTCTGAACTTCGACACGACGATTTCTCTTTTCTAGCCGAGCTCCTCTATCGTTATCAGATTCTTTAGGTTTTTTATTAGATGAAGAAGGTAAATTTTTTGTAGGTACAGCATCCGGTTTAAGATACCGATAGTTCTTTACGGTATAATTAAGTAAACGATGACGAAGAGGTATAAAAAAGCAAGACGGTTCAAAATGAACGGAACAAACGCAACCAAATTTCACATTGAACTTATCACCTCGCCGGCAAGCAACGGTCCACTGTTTCGCTAAATTATTGTCTTTCGGAAAACCGTAGTACTTTATTTCCGTTCCTTTCGTCCTCTTGCTGTTGTTACGACAACCAAAAACAGAGCACGGAGGCATTATCGCAAAAATATCACACAATTGGTTTACGATATGAGCACTGGAACAAAAAAAAAAAATCTGGTGTGAAACACTCACACAACTTTCTCTTGCCAATGCAAATAATTAACAATAAACCTAACATTAGTAATAAAATATTAGAAATGAACAAAAAACTAACCTCAAAAAAATTAGTGAAATACGCAAAATTAAAATCAACCTCAGTTTGGCTTAAAAATACGGAAAATCACTCATTCACGCTAAACTAGGCACTGTACAAAAAAATGCTTAAAATAAAAGTTGTAGATTTCTTAATTTCCTATAAATTTTATTTTATACACTTTTGTCGTAAAATGCATTCTAAGGCCGAAATCTTAAAAAAATAGATTTTTCACACGTTTTCGTGAGAAAAAAAAAGAAAATTGCTAATTACCGCTAAACTAAGCGTTATACAAAAAAATGTTTGAAATAAAAGTTGTAGAATTTTACATTCTCTACAACTTTTATTGTATAACGTTTTGCGCTAAAATGCATATTAAAGCCGCAATCTTAAAAAGAAAATGTTTTTTACGTCAAAACAGCCTCACGCAGAATTTCAGCAAACATGGCGCCTACCCTATCTTGTAGAGCATAAAAAATGTAGTAAACCAGGCGATTTAAAAAAAAATCGTAGGACCAGTTTTTGAGCAAATCGCAAAAAAGTGAAAAATTACACGAATAAACTACTACTTCCGGTTGACCGATTTTGATGAAAATGTTCGTGTCGGGCCCGGTAGTGGTATGTAACTTAAGTTTCAGGTTTGAAGTTTGCACGATGTTCCGTTCTTGAGATATTTTGTATACACACACACACAGACCAATCGCTAAAAACATGTTTTTTGGGTTCAGGCGGTCTGAAAACGTATAGATCCGGTGAAAACTCGATTTCTAAAAATCGACATGAAACACTACTTTCCTTCATATATATTCATATAGGCAAGAGAAAGTAAAAATCTCAATAGAAAACCGTATCACCAAACTTAAACTAGCCCAAAAACTCACATGATCATCATAGAAAAAAAAATCGCTGTCTATAAAAGCCAAATTACATCATTAGAATACTATTTTGAAACCCATAGCCACTAACGCCTGCGAAACTCTTTTCAAGTTGAACACCAAATCCACAACTGATGTCTCAAAAATAGATTTATTAAGAACCATTCTCAACTTTAAACATCAGTCCTACAGGAAATGGTGTAATGAAATTTATTAAATCTAATGAATGCATAATGAAATAAACGCAAAGTTGAAATTTAAAATGAAAAAAAATTTTAAATTGACTGACAAAATTAAAATGATACAAAAATTACTTATCTTGAATTTAATTTATTGAAGACACTTCTATTCTAACAGGTGTTTCAAAAAGGATGCCCTTTGAAGTTTAAGGGTTAATATTTTCTGCATAGAGAATATTTTTTTCCCCAATTAACAGTTGGCACTACCGTACTCATTGTTGACCCATTGTGTATTACTGACATGTACTAGTGCTATCCCAGTATTCATTTGTGCCTGTAGTGTCCGTATAAGTTCAAACATCGTTTTTTCAAAGGATGAACGTATTTTATTATTGAAAGTTATTACGCATATAAATCTTACGAACGAGTGAAAGACGAGTTCCAGTTAAAATTTCCCAAGTCTGAAGTACCTAATAACACCACAATATCGCGTCTGATTAATAAATTTTGTGGGACTGGCAGTGTACTGGATCGGAAAAGCACAGGTCGACCATCAGTGTTAACTGAATAAGTTTTGAACAATGTGAAACAACGTTTGACTACCTCACCCAGCAAATCACTTATAAAGTTATCTTCACAGGCTGGATTATCACTATCTTCCGCTTTAAGGGCAACAAAAATATTAAATCTGCATCCTTACCGCATCGGTGTCGTTTATGAACCGAAAGAAGTTGACCATGGGAAACATACACAGTATTGTTGTTGGATACGTTCTCTTGTTAATGACAACGGTGCTGAAATATTGGATCGTGCGTCCACTACACGCAAGTAAAATTGGTGTTTGGTGTGCGACCTCCCGGCGTCGTATTGTTGGGCCTTTATTTTTTGACACATCTGTAGATGGTGTGGTGTACCGCAACTTAATTGAACAGTTTATAGCGTTGTTAGAATTAAACGATCGAGATTGTTGGTTTCAGCAGGATAACGCAACGTGCCATACTTCTACTGAAACGCTGAATATGTTACAAGAATTTTTTGGCCATCGTGTGATATCAAAAGGATTGTGGCCACCAAGATCGCCAGATCTTACTCCTGCGGATTTTTTTCTTTAGGGAATTTAAAGAGTAAGGTTTTTAAAAACAATCTTCATACAATTGAAGAATTGAAGGCTAATATTGAAAGCGAGATTACAAACATTAATGAGCAAACACTACGAAAAGTGGCTGCAAATGTTATGAAACATGTCCGAACTTGCATTACAAGTGAAGGAAGTCATTTTAAACATTTATTGTGAAGTTTTAAAGGTTATCTGAATGTTATAAAGGTAATAATTTCATACCGAATAATTTGTAATGGTTGTTGTTTAGGTCAACAGCCGAAAGGCTGGTTTGAACCTCTAGAGGTTTTACTAAGTAAAACGAGGAGTGAGGTGGTTTACAATTGCCTTCCTCACTGAGTGGAAAAGTACGCTTATCAGCATGCCGGGCCCTATGAAAAGCACATATTTTCCACTCTGTAAATGACAACTTCACTTCATTCACCACAGGGTCTGGCTGTACAATGAAATTCATTAATTTCAGAGAAGATAACTCTGATTAGTGTCTTTTACACCTCTACCTCTTCTGTTCTTAAATGATTCAGCCATTTAATTGAATGACCATGTGATAAGAAACAGAACTATTTATTTTAGCCCTGCAACGAACAGATTGAGTGTAAATAATTTGACAATTGTGTAAATAATTTGTAATTACTTAATGTAATAAATTAGGGTTCTCAAACTTCGAAGTGCGTCCTTTTTGAAATACCTGTTACATTATTGAGGTTCTATTATACTTTTCCTTACCTTTCAAGTTCATTCTATCTAAACGCAGTTACTATTTGCTAAATTCACCAAAACTTCCCCATAATTTTCTTTGGTCCCTTCACATACAATGCAAGAACATCCATTTGTTTCTATGAATTTAGTAAACCTTCTACACTGAAGTTTTGGAAACAAGATTTCAATAAATGAATTTATGAATAAGAACCATAAAAGCTATTTTCAGAGGCTCAAACATTATGTTCACGGTGATCATCCGATATCAATTAAGCAGCTAAAAATTGTCAGCAATTTACATTTATTAATTTGTTTACTGTATTTTCAATCATAACATCTCATACATAACCAACCTAACATCACTGTTATGTAATATTTATTTTATTCAAACAGTACTTACCGCCCCAACCGTGTTTATCACAAAATGTTCGTCTAAATTTTTACAGATATTCAACAGCAATTTATTCATTGACTGTATATTTTATTCACCCCTTTTTAAATAAAATACCTACTGACTTTTTCTATTTATTAATGTATTTAACTTCATGAAAATGTCTGAACTAACCAAAACCAAATACACTATTTTACATTTCAGTAAGTAACCTAAAAAATAAATCTTAATTTAACACCCAACGTTAAAGTAATTCAGAAAATTCATAATCAGATGATTCTTACAAAAAAAAACAACAAGTTAATTGAAATATTTAGTTTAAATTAACCTTATAATAAATAACAAATAATTGATCAGAAGCTTAAAAATGTAATAACATCAGAAAGAATTAATAAACGCGACTGCATTGCACAACATCGGGAACCGCTTAACATGCGACACGGCGGGAGTCTCTGTAACTAGAATGAAGATTACTCGAGGTATACAAAAAATAATTGAACGTGTTCACTGATTTTTTTAGCCAGACCTCTATAATAACTGGGTATAATATTTTGATAATACTCCCGCCACTGTTATTTATTTATCTGAAATAATAAATTGTAAATCGTTTTACATTTTATTATCTACATTGACATAATTTTATACTTAAAACACACAATCTGGTTCATTATGTAGGATACTAAAAAGAAACAACTTGAACTGATAGTACGTAAACTACACTGGTTAATTGGTAAATACACACCTTTGTCAAACGAATCAAAAATTATTTTGTATGAATCCCTTTTAAAACCAATGCGGACATATGGGCTTCAATTGTGAGGTACATCCAGCACTTCAAACATAAATATATTTGAACGTTTTCAGTCAAAATTCTTGCGGCGGACCCTGCAAATTCCGTGGTACATCAAAACACCTATATCTATGCCGATATTATTGTAGACTATATAGGCTATAACGATCGTATAATGGATAATGATAACAATAATGCTCAGTACCTACCACAGTTAGGAAAAATAGCAATTTTCCCTACTGTAGTAGAAAAAATTTCTTAAATACCTACACTTCAGCCGTTCTTAGTATGCTCCTACTGTCAACAAACAAAAGCCACCTACTACAGGGTGCACGCTAGAGTCTACGACTTTACGGATGTCGTATTCCTATTAAGTTAACTATTTTTTAAATTATAAAGTACTAAAAACATCAGTCATGATATGATGTAGGCCTAACAATTTCATTTAGAAAAATACTTTTAAAAGTATTTTGTTGTTACTTTTTAATCAGCGAGTACACGTTTTGACATAGTGCGCATGCTCAGTGACGTCATTATTTGTTTACATTAGGAGCAAACTAAGAGAGGCTAGACTTTACTATGTTTGGAGTGTAGTATTATATGGGAGTGAAAAGTGGGTGATAGGGGCTGTAGAAAGGAAGAGGATAGAAGCTTTTGAAATGTTTTGTTATAGGAAAATGTTAAAGATTAGGTGGGTGTACAAAGCAATTTAGAGGTTCTAAGACGAGTGGATGAAAGAAGAAATATACGGAAATATCTTACCAGAAGAAGGGATAGGCTAGTGGGGCATATTTTAAGACATCCATCTATCAATAATGGAGAGTAATATTGGGGGAGTGAATTGTAGGGGGAGGCAAAGTTTAGAATACGTAAAGAAATTTGCAAAAGATGTAGGGTGTTACAGGTATGTAGATATGAATTGACTTGCGCAAGATTGAACAGCTTGGATAACTACATCAAACCAGTCGAAAGACTGATGACAAAAAAATGTCGTATTGATAGCTTGGCAATTAGTGATTACTGCGGGTTTTGGTGCTACAATTTGATGGGTTTTGACATGTTAAAATTTCCAAAGCCTAGTCGGGAATCGCACCCAGGACCTCCACATTGTAGACCAGTGCATTACCACTATGCTTTGGAAGCAGCCATTCAGACATTTCAATTCAGAAACATAATTTATTTTGTCATATTTTGTTGTTAATGTATTTCAGTATTAAATCAATTGATTTTTTATTTTATAGGAATAAAAAACATACTTGCATACAAATTACACAAGAAAGTTTTTACAAATACATTTCCTATTTCACTATATTGTTGTTTAGGTCCTCAGCCGAAAGGTTGGTTTGAACCCATAGAGGTTTTACTAAGTAAAACGAGGAGAGAAGTGGTTTACCTATGCCTTCCTCACTGAGTAGAAAGTACGCTTATCAGCATGCCAGGCCCTCTGAAAAGCACATATTTTCCACTCTGAATGACACCTTCACTTCATTCATCACAGGGTCTGGCTGTGTAATGAAATTCATTACTTTCAAAGGAGATAATTCTGATTAGTGTCTCAGTACACCTCTACCTAAAAAATATACCTAAAATTACTAATGGCAGCTTATCATTGTAACGTCTGGTCTTCAGACCGTTACATTTTTTATTTTAAATTTTATATTTTGGCGGTTGTTTTAATTTTACTACTCATCAGCTGATTATTTAACTGCACTTTTGTTGTGTCCGAGAGCTGGCGCCCCCTGGCGTGTGCTGTTTGTACTGTGGTGGCCTGTTTTTTTTCTGTTTAGTCATTGCTGGAATTAATTGAAAACTTTCCTGGTTGTACAGACGAGTTTGTTCTTTCAAGTTTAAAGGCCGGCTTTACCATTCGCGTAATGTCCGTTCCTATTTGATTATTTATTACTTTAGTAAAAAGTATTTTTATTATTAATTTTTTTTTTATTATGTATTCTGCTGTCCGTTTTCCGTTATAAATAATTTTGGTTTTCCGTAAATTTTTGAGTCTTTTCGGTACTTCTGCTATTCGTTCTACTAAATCGAAATGTGATTCTATTACGCCCAATTTAAAATTGGGTTCGAGTCCCGGCCAAGTTATTCGAGTCCCAGCCCAGTTTTTCGAGTCCCGGCCAAGTTGTTCGAGTCCCGGCTACGTAACTTAAAGGTTGGCCAGTGAGAGCCTGAAATGTGATTGTGCTATTTAAATATGTATATTTTTGGAACATTTTGATTTAAAGAATATTAATTTGTATTTTGATAGAAAGCTGGCATGCTAAGCTGAAAATTAAGATTGAATTTAAATAATTATGGCTATAAAATTTTTAATTTACTGTCATTTAATTAATTTATCTTTAAATATTATTTTTGACTATTAACTAATATCTAAGACTCAATAATTGTATCAACATTGGTATTAACACCTTTTATTTAATTTTATTATATTAAATTATTTTGGTTTTATCCACTTTTAAAATTTGTATTCATTCATTTATGCAGCACAACCTGAGTGTATTTATTGTTTTATTAGCTTCCTTTCCTGTTTTTTTGTTAACGCCCCTACCAACCTATCGATGTAGATAGAGGGATCGTTACATCATGGCCTCATTCTGTCTCATATCTGTTATGGTATCTTAGTATGGGGTAATTCTAGCATGGGTAATATGAATAGGGTTTTTAAAATTCAAAAGAAAGCTATAAGGTGTATGGTGGGAGCTAACCAGCTAACCTCATCCACACCACTATCTAAGGAACTTAAATTGCTTACAGTTCCCTCTCTCTACATTTTTGAGGTGATTATGTATGTTAGGCAAAATAAATTTTCTGCAGAATTTCAATGTTCACAATCATAACACGAGAAACAGAAATGATTATTATGTGGCTAATCACTCCACAAAATTGTTTGAACAAAAACCTACTTATGCAGGGAGAAAATTCATGAATAAATTAACCCAATTTTTAAAATGTTGTGATAATTTGCATTCCTTTAAAAAAAATCTGAAAAATTACTTGATCGGTGAAACTTTTTATAGATTACAAGAATTTCTTTCTTGATAGTAGTGATACATTGTGTGATTCTCATATGTATTTCAGGTGTTATAACTGGCATGTCCTATACTCCTCCTGGAGTCTCCAGGACACATTAATAAAAAAAAAACCACTACGCTACGAAGGCAGCTGAATGAATACTCTCTTAGTTTACTAAAAAAAAATGTTTCAAATTTTGCAGTTTGTTCTTTCACTATCTTTTTACAGAAATCATTATTCTGTATAATTTCATTCAGATTTTTTTTATTATTCTTTAAAGTTGCATCAATAGCTTTGTGTTTAGTGACTACTATGAGTTTTAGTACTAAAATTCGATGGGTTTCAACTCGTTGAAATTTCCAAAACCTAGTCAGGAATCAAACTTAGTACCAGTGTGTTGTAGGTGGTTAGTGTACTACCACTATGCTACGGAAGCACCCATTCAGATATTTAAATTCAGAAATATAATATATTGTGACACTTATTTCTAAGGTCCGTTTGGGATCTAGGTTATTAAATAATTAATACGCTAAAGTTTACAAATTACAAATATTTATTAGGCTAAAAGATTACAAAATAATGATTAAACTAATTATAATTAAATAACACGATAAATTATTTAATGATTCACTTAAGCTAGATAAACAATAAATAACTTACAACTTACTTAGTCTACTTACAATCACTTTTATAAATTACACTAACATACAACACAAACGGAATTCACACAATTACACATTAACAACTCTACAATACACAAACACAAAGAAACGGTATAACAATCTTGCACGGATACGATACTCGGATGTATAGCCTGCAAATACACACCCGTCACTGTTCGGCAAAGATCACACGACTACTGACTCACTGCCTCGGGGCGGGTCTCTTTTTATACCTACTCATTCATAAAGATTTTCTAGAACAATTTAGAGAAATCTACTCAAGTACAACAATAACTCTTTATTAATGAATACTAGAAAAATCCCTTTTGTTAATAGGTCAACTATTGTAAATAGAAAAACGTAAACAACTTTATAAAAATACCCTTTTTATAACACACAATACCTAAACTTTATGATAGTTATTCAACCCTTATGAATGAATAGACCCACTTTTATTGTTACCACTGTCATTTACAAAACTGATCTATTGTGTATTGTTATTTCTGTCTTTATTACTCCCTCTTGTTGTGACTATTATTATTTATTAACTATTATTATCAATGGAATTCTCGAATTTTCGTGAGGAATCTCGTCTTCACTTCGTTCCTGTTACATTGCCCCCTTCTTAAGGCTGCTCGTCCCGAGTAGCCCCTAAGTACGGTGCCAATCGATCGAGATGAACTACCATCTTCTTGGTCCCTGGGCGTCGCTGTACTCGGTAGACCACGTCGTTGATGCGATCGAGGACAGCATACGGGCCTTCCCATTGATTTTCCAGCTTAGGGCACCTTCCTTTCTTCCTTCTCGGTCTGTAGAGCCATACATGGTCACCAGGTTGAAATCCCGCGGAGTTAGCCATCAAGTCGTATCTTGCCTTCATTCGATCACTTGCTACTTGCAGATGTCGCCGTGCATACTCGTGGATTTCGTGGATACTTGTTACCAATTCCGCGGTGTACTGTTGCGCTGGTTGTTCCTTGTCAGGCGGGGCGCCGAACAGCAGGTCACAGGGCAACCGTAGTTCACGGCCGAACATCATCTTGGCGGGTGTCAAGCCGGTGGTTTCATGTATCGCCGCTCTGTAGGCCATCAAGAAAAGAGGAAGCTTTTGGTCCCAGTCTCGTTGGTTCTTGGAGACTACCTTGCGTAGATGCTCTTCAACTGTCTTGATGTAGCGCTCAACCATTCCATCCGATTGCGGGTGTAATGCTGTCGTCCTTGTCTTATGGACGCCCAAACGTTCCAGTACTTCTTGAAGTAGCTGCGATTCGAAGTTCCGCCCTTGATCACTATGTAGCTCTCTCGGTACTCCGAATCGGGAGAACAGCTCGTTCACTAAGGTTTCCGCCACCGTAGCCGCCTCTTGGTTTGGGATGGCGTATACTTCCGGCCACTTAGTGAAGTAATCCATGGTCACTAATAGATACTTGTTTCCGCCGTCTGTCACGGGAAACGGACCAGCAATGTCAATGGCGATGCGCTCGAACGGAGCTCCCACATTGTACTGCCGCATTTGTCCTTTACTTCGAGTCCGCGGCCCTCGACTAGCCGCACAGGTGTCACACAACTTGCAGAAATTCTCGACGTCGTCCCGTAAGTGGAGCCAGTAGTAGCGCTGACGAATTTTCTCCATAGTCTTCTTGACGCCGAGGTGTCCGCCTGAAGTGCCGCCGTGTAGTTCTGACATAACGTCCTTCGTCTTTGTGCGTGGAAGTACTAGCTGCGGGACGCGCTTACTGCCATCCACTGACTGCCACTCTCTATACAGCAAGCCGTCCCTTACGGAGAATGAGTCCCACTGCGCCCAGTAGCTTTTATATTCCGGGCTTCTCAAGCTTATATCTTCCCATGATGGTCGTTGGCCTGACTCCTTCTCGTTGATCAGGGGTCCTATGTCCGGGTCCTGCCGCTGCTCCTCGCGAAGATCGTCGTCGCTCCAGCCATCTGCTGCCACCGTCGTAATTATTCGTACCTCAGCCTCGTCACATCGCTGCTCGATTTTCTGGCAGTGCTTACAGTCCTGAGCACACGGCCTTCTTGACAAGGCGTCCGCGTTAGAGTGTTTTTTCCCAGGGCGATGCTCGGCTTTGTAGCTGTACTCCTGCAGGCGCTCGACCCAGCGCGCGGTTTGGCCTTCCAAGTTCTTAAAGTTAAGAAGCCATGTCAGCGCTGAATGATCAGTCCGAAGTGTGAACTCCCTCCCGTACAGGTATTTCCGGAAGTGTTCAATCGTCTTGACGACCGCTAACAGCTCACGTCTCGTCACGCAGTAGTTTCTCTCCGGTCGCGACAGAGTTCTGCTAAAATAGCCGATAACCTTCTCTTCGCCTCCTTGGACTTGAGAGAGTACACCACCGATTCCGACGTTGCTGGCATCCGTGTCGACGATGAAACGGTCTTCTGAGTTCGGGTAGCTCAGGATTGGCGCGGAGCATAGTTTTTCTTTCAGCCGCTTAAAAGACTCTTCTTCTTCTCGTCCCCACTGATAGTTCTTCTTGTCCTCCGTCAGGCGTGTCAAAGGCTTCGCAATGTTGGAGAAGCCTTCAATAAACCGGCGGTAGTACGCGCACAGTCCTAGGAAACTTCGGACATCATGCTTGTTTTGTGGTGTAGGCCACTCCTTTACGGCTTTCAGTTTGTCGGGGTCTGCGGCGACGCCTGCTGCTGATACGATATGGCCCAGGTACTGTACTTCTCGCCGAAACAGATTACATTTCTTCGGATTCAACTTCAACCCGACGCCTCGCAGCCGCTGGAACACTTTCCTTAGATTCTGCAGGTGTTCTTCTTCTGTGCGTCCTAGCACAATGATGTCGTCTAAATAGACGAGGCAGGATTCAAACGTCAATCCTCGTAGAACTGACTCCATCAACCTCTCGAAAGTGGCCGGCGCGTTGCATAGTCCAAACGGCATCACTGTGAACTGCCAAAGGCCTCGTCCAGTCGAGAACGCAGTCTTCTCCTTGTCTTCTGGATGAACCGCAACCTGCCAGTATCCACTTTTCAAGTCGAGTGTAGAGAACCATTTCGCTCCTTCAAGAGTGTCTAGTGTATCGTCGATCCGAGGAAGAGGAAAGCAGTCTTTCTTGGTTACATCATTTAACTTCCTGTAGTCCACGCAGAATCGTAACTCGCCGTTCTTCTTCTTTACTAACACTACAGGTGATGACCAAGGGCTGTCGGACTCTTCGATGACGCCTTGCCTTCTCATGTCTTCCACCATCTTATCAACCTCTCCCTGTTTTGCTAGCGGTAGTCGTCTCGGCGGCTGGCGTATCGGTTGGGCATCTCCAGTGTCGATTCGATGGTACACTTGATTAGTACGGCCGTATCCTTCTTCTTCCGTCGCGAATATGTCTTGGAAGTCCCTGATTAGGTTGTCAAGTCCCTTCCGTGTATTATCGCTGAGCTCCACGCCGGCTGCCGCCGTCAGTTGCTGTAGTTCCGGGTTCTTCCGACGCCTTCCCTGATTTAGTGCTCTTGGCGGTTCAGATGTCCAAGTTACTGGTTCGCAGTTACCAAGAACAGTTCCCTTCGGTAGTACCTTATCTGAGGAATCCAAATTCGCTACCCGGACGGAGATCGTCTTGCTGTTCGGTACTACAGCTCGCCCGATGATCACTCCTTCCTTTCCGGTGATTTCACCAGCTTCCGTAACGCCGCTGTTGGTGCCCAGATTATTCGACAGTGTGGCCGTTACAATCTTCTCGCATCGGGCAGGTATCACTTCGTCCGCCTTTAGTAGAACTTCAGCATTGCTGGGCTTGAGGCGAGGACTCCATAACGCTACTTCACACCGCCCCATCTTCAGCAAGTGGCGTCCGATATCTACTGCAGCGTCGTGCGATCTCAGTATGTCAAGCCCTAATATGAATTCGTCCACGATGTCGGCGACAAACACCCAGGCTTGTAGTTTGTAACACCCGAGTGTTATATTAACTAAGGCTTCGTCCTTAATAGGCAGTGTGCTGCCCGAAGCGGTCTGCACGGCGTACTTCTGGTTTACTTTCCTTCTCTTGCAGCGGGTCGCCTTGTCCGGCCGAATTACTGAAATAGAGGCCCCCGTGTCTACGGTAATAGAGCATGGCCTGTTATTTAATAATCCGTCGGCGATGAGGCTGTCTGACCCTCCTCGTACGGTGGCTAGACTGAAGATGGCTGGAGGGGAAGAGATCTTCGGCGCCGGCGGTCCCCTCTTTACGCCGGCGTTTCGTCGTTTCCCTGGTCGGATGTCGGCTTATTCTCTCCGCAGTTCCTTCTAAAGTGGCCTGGCTTTCCACATTGCCAGCACAGCTGCTTTTCGCTGGTCGGTGTCCGTCGATGGTTTTGACTCGGTGTGCTTCGGTTAGGCCGGGCTTCAAATCTATTTGAGCCGTTGTATTCGTCGGCAGTCACCCTCCGTACTTTTGCTGGTGTATCTGTAGATGCAGTGACAGCTTCTATACGCAGGGCCTGGGTGAGAGCCTCACTGAGTGTCTTATGGCCCTGGAGAATCAGGTGTTTCTTCATTTCGGCGTCTCGAACCCCATTGCCGAAACACTGCGCCGCTTCTTCCTGGATAAACCCGACAGGCTGTTCTAGAAAAGCCTTCTGTGCGAGTTGTTCAATATCCAGGGCGAATTCTTGCAAGGTTTCGCCCGGCTTCTGTCTTCGTCCGCGTAACTCACACTTATAGATGGCCGCCAAGTTATGCTCGCCGTATCGCCCTTCTAGTGCTGCGACGATTTCTTCGTACCCTGCGGTCGCCGGTACAGCGCGTAGAACTTCCGCTGCCTGGCCCTGTAGCGAAGTCATCAGTACCGTTGTTTTCTCCGCCGGTGACCATGTGTTGAAGTCGGCCGCTGCCTCGAACTGTCGTCGAAAGACTTGCCAAGAAGAACTCCCGTCAAATTTTGGTGCTTTCACACTAATTCCACGCCCGGACGATGTACTGTCGGCGAGAATTACCGAGCCGCGATTTTCACTTAATTTTACTGTTTTAACAATGTCCTTAAACCTAATATCTATAGCCTTATCTATTTCTTCTAACCTAGTGTCCATTAACTCATTATTTTCTTTTAATCTAGATTCTACAAATTTTACAACATTATTTCTAACTTCCTTAACATTTTCATCTAACTTAGATTCTAAAAATTCTACATTTTCTTGTAACTTAAATTCTACTGAATCTACTCTACTATTTAAGCTATCTACATTATCTCTAATTTTCCCTAACTCTACTTTTAATTCTGTCTTTATCTCATCATTACCTGACTGAATTTTATCATCAATTGCCTGTATTTTATCATTAATTTCCTCATTTCCGGATTTTAATTCATCTTTAATCTTTTCATTACTTGTCTTAATCTCATCATTACTTGCCTTAATCTCATTTAACATTTGCATTAATACGGTCATGTCTACAGAACTCGCCATTTTAAAACCAGTTTATAATTAATTACAAAACAATTAGCAACTTGTACAGATACAAAATTAGTTATAGAAAGCAAAATAGAACTATTTTATGAATCAGTTTCCCAAGTAATGATAAGAGATTTTACAAAACTTAATAAACTTACTACATACACAAAACTTTAAACGCTAAATTTAGAAAAACACAACACTAATTTACTTTACGATAATTTTAAAACACTTAACTGAATTTAGATTTTACTTACAATTATCCAAAACACTAGATCCCGCACTTCTGACACCAATGTGACACTTATTTCTAAGGTCCGTTTGGGATCTAGGTTATTAAATAATTAATACGCTAAAGTTTACAAATTACAAATATTTATTAGGCTAAAAGATTACAAAATAATGATTAAACTAATTATAATTAAATAACACGATAAATTATTTAATGATTCACTTAAGCTAGATAAACAATAAATAACTTACAACTTACTTAGTCTACTTACAATCACTTTTATAAATTACACTAACATACAACACAAACGGAATTCACACAATTACACATTAACAACTCTACAATACACAAACACAAAGAAACGGTATAACAATCTTGCACGGATACGATACTCGGATGTATAGCCTGCAAATACACACCCGTCACTGTTCGGCAAAGATCACACGACTACTGACTCACTGCCTCGGGGCGGGTCTCTTTTTATACCTACTCATTCATAAAGATTTTCTAGAACAATTTAGAGAAATCTACTCAAGTACAACAATAACTCTTTATTAATGAATACTAGAAAAATCCCTTTTGTTAATAGGTCAACTATTGTAAATAGAAAAACGTAAACAACTTTATAAAAATACCCTTTTTATAACACACAATACCTAAACTTTATGATAGTTATTCAACCCTTATGAATGAATAGACCCACTTTTATTGTTACCACTGTCATTTACAAAACTGATCTATTGTGTATTGTTATTTCTGTCTTTATTACTCCCTCTTGTTGTGACTATTATTATTTATTAACTATTATTATCAATGGAATTCTCGAATTTTCGTGAGGAATCTCGTCTTCACTTCGTTCCTGTTACAATATTTTGTTGTTAATCTCTTTTGGTATTAAATCAATTGATTTTGTAATTTTATAAGAATAAAAAACATACTTACATAAAAATTACACGAGAAATTTTTTACAAATACATTTCCTTTTTTTACTATATTATAATGAACAATGATAACAATAATTTAGAGTACCTTTCACAGTACAGAGAATGTAATTACATGTTTAGATAAAGATTTATCTGTATGTGAAAGACAACAAGACATCGAAATTGATAATAGATTTCATTGTCACAGCTTATTTTCCTAAAATTTGTAGTGTTATAAGTATTTCTTCGTCATCATAATACTGAATTATTTTATAATTACTAGTGACAACTTGATTGAAAATTAATTATTTTAAATATAATTAAAGTGTATTTCGTAATGTAGTGTTACCTGCATATAAAATTTAATAATTAAGTAAGTTTTCTTATTATTATATTAACAAATAATTTATTAGTTTAGGTACTCAAAATTAAATCTGTGTTTTCTTCTCATGATCATTTCACATCGTTACACCATTTTTAATGATAACAGTACGTTGTTGAATGTACTTATTTAGTATTACTTATAATTCATAAATGTTTCTTTTATTAATGGATTTAATTTTGTTTTTATTATTTTAACTTAATTTCTGATTAATAGTTTTTAAATTTCATAATAATATTTCGTAAGAATTTTGAAAGACAGAGTGAATAAAGTTATACTATTTCAAAATCTGAATTTTTGAGATTGATAAAGGTGTAAAGTACCCATATAATGTGGTATTGACTAATTAATTGAAATGACAATGGCAATCAAAAACACAATTGAAAAGAATTTTAATATAATGATATTAAATGATAATATTAGAAGTAAATATTTACCTAATTTAAATTAGAATTATTTAATATAAACACAATTGAGTTTCTCCTATTACATGAGAAATTAAGATTAAGATTAAAAAATTAAGATACCATTTTTTATAAATTTTGAGAAAAGTTCCAAAAACAATTAAGATGTTGTAATACAGGCAGTTATGGCCCCCTTACACATAAATCTTTTTTTTATCTAGGATCTTAACAAAAAAATTAAATCTTAGTATTTTAATGTTTATTATTTAAGATTTTTTCCCATGAATTATTTTTTTCTAATCTATTTAACCTTCCTTGCATTTTTGTAATACACGCCAACTATTGTTCTAACCTATCAAATATAAGTTTTAACTGTTTATATGAATAACTGCTGCCCATAACAGACAGGTGGAGTGTCTAATTATTTACACCCAATCTGTTAGTTGCAGGGCTAAAATAAATAGTTCTGTTTTTTATCATATGGACAACCAATTAAATGACTGAATCATTTAAGAACAGAAGAGGTAGAGGTGAAAAAGACACTAATCAGAGTTATCTCTTCTGAAAGTAATAAATTTCATTATACAGCCAGACCCTGTGGTGAATGAAGTGAAGGTGTGATTTGCAGAGCGGAAAATATGTGCTTTTCAGAGGGCCTGGCATGCTGATAAGCGTACTTCTCCAATCAGTGAGTTGTGGCAATGGTAAATCACCTGACTCCTCGTTTTACTTAGTAAAACCTCTACAGGTTCAAACCAGCCAACCAGGCTGATGAACTAAACAACAACATGAATAACTGATTTACTGTTTGACAGTTCTGTATATAGGCCAACTGAGTGGCCACTTAATACATATTCCAAAACACTGTGAAGACCCATTTCAAGTCACTTGTTGCTACGTTTTCAGAAGACGGTATTGGAAAACATGTACACCTACATCGGAATGATAAATACCTCAATTTAATGGTGATTATTGTAAAAAAGTAACCACGGATGTATATAACTTTTGATTATAAATTTTTACTTTCTCATGCCTATATGAATATATAATTATACAGAAAGGAAAGTATTGTTTTCACGTTGATTTTTCGAAATCAAGTTTTCACCGGATCTACACGTATTCAGACCCCCTGAACCCAACAAAACATGTTTTTAGCGATTGGTATGTGAGTGTGTCCGCTGTGTGTGTACCTGTGTGCGTGTGTGTGTAAACAGAATATCTCAAGAATGGAACATCGCACGAACTTCAAACTTAAGTTAGATACCACTACCTGACCCAACCCGAACATTTTCATCAAAATCGGTTAACCAGAAGTAGTAGTTTATTCGTATAATTTTTCACTTTTTTGCAATTTTCTCAAAAACGGCTCCAACAATTTTTTAAAAAATAGCCTCATTTACTAAATTTTCTATGCTTTACAAGATAGAGTAGGCACCTTATCTGCTGAAATTCTTGGTGATGCTGTTTTCTCGTAAAAAAAATTAATTTTTAATATTGCAAGTTTAATGTGCATTTTAACTCCAAATGTATATAATAAAAGTTGCACAGATTTTAAAATCCTACAACATTTATTTCAAACAATTTTTTTATAACGCTTAGTTTAACAGTAATTAGCAATTTTCTGTTTTTTCTCACAAAAACGGGTGAAAATCTATTTTTTAAGATTTCAGCCTTAGTATGTATTTTACGACAAAAGAGTATATAATCAAATTTATAGGAAATTAACAGATCTACATTTTTTATTATGAGAATTTTTCTCTACAGAGCCTAGTTTAGCGTAAAACAGGGATTTTCCATATTTTTAAGCCAAACTAAAGTTGATTTTCATTTTGCGACTTTTACTCATGATTAAAATGAGGTTATGTTTTTTGAGATTAGTTTTTTGTTTTTTTTCTAATGTTAGTTTATATCGTTAATTATTTATATTGGCAAGAGAGAGTAGTGTGAGAGTTTCACACCAGATATTTTATTATTCTGATTAGTTTTATTTTTATAACCAATCAGAGGTTGAAGAAAAAAATCTGGTACAAAACAATCACACAACTTTCTCTTGCCAATGCAAATAATTAACAATAAACCTAACATTAGTAATAAAACATTAGAAATAAACAAAAAACTAACCTCAAAAAACATAACCTTATTTTAATCATGAGTGAAAGACGCAAAATGAAAATCAACCTCATATCAGCTTAAAAATACAGAAAATCACTCTTTCACACTAAACTAGGCTCTGTAGTGAAAAAGGCTTTAAATAAAAGTTGTAGATCTTTTTATTTCCTATAAAATTTATTATATACACTTTTGTTGTAAACTAAGGCCGAAGTCTTAAAAAAATTCGATTTTTCACACGTTTTCGTGAGAAAAAAACAGAAAATCGCTAATTACTGCTAAACTAAGCGTTATACAAAAAAATGTTGTAAATAAAAGTTGTAGAATTTTAAATTCTCTACAACTTTTGTTATAAATTTTTGCGCTAAAATGCATATTAAAGTCGTAATCTTAAAAATGTATTTTTTTACGTGAAAACAGCCTCACCAAGAATTTCAGCAAACATGGCGCCTACCCTATCTTGTAGAGAATAAAAAATTGAGTAAACCAGGCGATTTTAAAAAAATCGTAGGACCAGTTTTTGAGAAAATCGCAAAAAAGTGAAAAATTACACGAATAAACTACTACTTCCGGTTGACAGATTTTGATGAAAATGTTCTTGTCGGGTCCGGTAGTGGTATGTAACTTAAGTTTCAAGTTTCAAGTTCGTACGATGTTCCGTTCTTGAGATATTCTGTTCACACACGCGCGCGCGCGCGCGCACACACACACACACACACACACACACACACACACAGACCAATCGCTAAAAACGTGTTTTTTTGGGTTCAGGGGGTCTGAAAACACGTAGATTCGGTGAAAACTCGATTTCGAAAAATGGACATGAAAACAATACTTTCCTTCCTATATATTCATATAGGCAAGAGAAAGTAAAAATAACCCTCGTACTGCAATAATATCTGGTTAGATATTGAAAATTTTATCCAGATGCAATATTATAGAGAAAGTAAAAAGCAATTTTTAATTTTTTTTTCAGGTGTAAACTTCAGTCATGAATAGAAATGATTTACTTATGCACAACATGTTATGTTGTCTCTTTATTAGTTATTACCCAACTGTTGATGAGCGGTAATAGTGGGCTAGTGGTAAATGACCAGGTGAATTACACAATTGGTTCGGCCGATTCTTTCTTCAATTGGACTACCCGTACCGGCAATATTATATTTCCTGATAACAGTAAGTATACCAAATTCTTTTTAAGAACCAACTGCGAAGTAAACAAACAGTGAATGACGTCACAGCTCCAGAACCGTACGCACCAAAAGTATTATGTGATTTTCATAGTAGGCGTATGCGAAACGACTAGTGCTTAATACTCTTATGAGTAGTTAATTCTTTAGCTTAATAAAATCAATTACTATAATGATTTTTATAATTTTAAATGCTTACTTTATAAATAAAATTATTATTGTTTACTAATTTTAAAACTCACTTAATTCTCAAAGATTTACCTTTTCGTGTTTGTAAATAGAGGACTCGGGTGCATTAGCCATCACTATAAATTAATATCAACTTTTTCAGCAAAAATAATAATAAACTTACTTTTGTTCATACAGTCGAATAAAGTAATAACTACAATAAAATTAAACCGTACATGAAACTAAAAGCACCATTCGAACTAGATGCACAATTAAACCGAACCGAACAGTTTTAAAAGCCAACTAAATTGAAAACTCATTTAGGATCATAAAATTAAAAATCTGGTGTGAAACACTCACACAACTTTCTCTTGCCAATGCAAATAATTAACAATAAACCTAACATTAGTATTAAAACATTAGAAATGAACAAAAACTAACCTCAAAAACATAACCTTATTTTAATCATGAGTGAATGACGCAAAATGACAATCGAACTCAGTTTGGCTTAAAAATACGGAAAATCACGCTTTCACGCTAAACTAGGCTCTGTAGAGAAAAATGCTCTAAACAAAAGTTGTAGATCTTTTAATTTTCTATAAATTTAATTATATACACTTTTGTCGTAAAATACATACTAAGACCGAAATGTTAAAAAAATCGATTTTTCTCACGTTTTCGTGAGAAAAAAAACAGAAAATCGCAAATTACCGCTAAACTAAGCGTTATACAAAAAAATGTTTGAAATAAAAGTTGTAGGTTTTTAAATTCTCTACAACTTTTATTATATAAGTTTTTGCGCTAAAATTTATATTAAAGCCGTAATCTTAAAAAAAACAACGTTTTTACGTGAAAACAACCTCACCGAGAATTTCAGCAAACATGGCGCCTACCCTATCTTGTAGAGAATAAAAAATTGAGTAAAATAGGCGATTTTAAAAAAAATCGTAGGACCAGTTTTTGAGAAAATCGGAAAAAACTGAAAAATTATACGAATAAACTACTACTTCCGGTTGACCGATTTTGATGAAAATGTTCGTGTCGTATCCGGTAGTGGTATGTAACTTAAGTTTTAAGTTTCAAGTTCGTACGATGTTCCGTTCTTGAGATATTCTGTTCACACACACACACACAGACACACACACAGACCAATCGCTAAAAACATGTTTTTTGGGTTCAGGGGGTCTGAAAACGTATAGATCCGGTGAAAACTCGATTTCGAAAAATCGACATGAAAACAATACTTTCCTTCCTATATATTCATATAGGCAAGAGAAAGTAAAAATGACACATACATGAAGAATTTGTAATATAAATATTGAATAGCTTATAAACAATACGGAGTAGTATGCAGTATACAGTGTTCAGATGAACTAATGTCCCCTAGCCGTGGGAGTGAGAGAATGGATAACGCTCTCACTCGCACAAGCCATACGCGCCGTTCCAATAACATTATCTTTAATTTTACTCATTGTTGTGAACACGCGTTTACGCATGCTGAAAAACATACTGCCTGTCCCCAAGCTTTGTACAGCTGAGAGGTATGCATTACGTCACTACTACTGTGAGAGATGGCATTAGTAGTATAACGTTTTACTTGTATTATGTTTGTAGTAGTCACGGGTACTATCCAAACTACATATATTCTGTGTCGCCGTAGTAACGTTTTACTTGTATTATGTTTGTAGTAGTCACGGGTACTATCCAAACTACATATATTCTGTGTCGCCGTAGTAACGTTTTACTTGTATTATGTTTGTAGTAGTCACGGGTACTATCCAAACTACATATATTCTGTGTCGCCGTAGTAACGTTTTACTTGTATTATGTTTGTAGTAGTCACGGGTACTATCCAAACTACATATATTCTGTGTCGCCATAGTAACGTTTTACTTGTATTATGTTAGTAGTAGTCAAGGGTACTATCCAAACTACATATATGCTGTGTCGCCGTAGTAACGTTTTACTTGTTTTATGTTTGTAGTAGTCACGGGTACTATCCAAACTACATATATTCTGTGTCGCCGTAGTAACGTTTTACTTGTATTATGTTTGTAGTAGTCACGGGTACTATCCAAACTACATATATTCTGTGTCGCCGTAGTAACGTTTTACTTGTATTATGTTTGTAGTAGTCAAGGGTACTATCCAAACTACATATATGCTGTGTCGCCGTAGTAACGTTTTACTTGTTTTATGTTTGTAGTAGTCACGGGTACTATCCAAACTACATATATTCTGTGTCGCCGTAGTAACGTTTTACTTGTATTATGTTTGTAGCAGTCACGGGTACTATCCAAACTACATAATTTCTGTGTCGCCGTAGTAACGTTTTACTTGTATTATGTTTGTAGTAGTCACGGGTACTATCCAAACTACATATATTCTGTGTCGCCGTAGTAACGTTTTACTTGTATTATGTTTGTAGTAGTCACGGGTACTATCCAAACTACATATATTCTGTGTCGCCGTAGTAACGTTTTACTTGTATTATGTTTGTAGTAGTCACGGGTACTATCCAAACTACATACGAGGTTTGTTCAAAAAATAACGGGAATTTTCGTTTTTTGAAAAAAATATTTATTTATTCATCTACATTAATATTGTCGCCTCAAAGTAGTCCCCTTTGCATGCAATACACTTGTGCCAACGCTTTTTCCAATCCTCGAAACACTTCTGAAACTCGATCTTTGTGATAGCTTTTGCTCTTTCACCGATTCGCTTTTAATGTCATCTATGCTTGTAAAACGACGGCCTTTTAATGTTCTCTTTATTTTTGGAAATAGAAAAAAGTCACATGGAGCCATGTCTGGCGAATATGGAGGCTGGGGCATCGTTACAGTTTTGTTTTTGGCCAAAAATTCACGAACAAGCAATGAAGTGTGAGCAGGTGCATTATCGTGGTGCAAAAGCCATGAATTGTTTTGCCACAAATCCGGGCGTTTTTTTCGGATTGCTTCACGCAAACGGCGTTGAACTTGTAGGTAGTACTCCTTATTGATTGTTTGACCTTGTGGCATGAATTCATGATGCACTATGCCATTAAAATCGAAGAACACAGTGAGCATAACCTTCACATTCGACCGCACTTGTCGAACCTTTTTCGGTCTTGGCGATCCAGAATGCCTCCACTGGGACGATTGAGCCTTAGTTTCGACATCGTGTCCGTAAACCCATGTTTCGTCACCTGTTGTAACACGTTTGAGTAGATCTGCATCGTTGTCGACTTCATTTAGTGACTCCTGAGCAACTTCCATTCGCCGCTGTTTTTGTTCGAAATTCAACAATTTTGGAACAAATTTTGCTGCCACACGTTTCATACCCAAAACATCCGAAAACATTTCATGGCATAAGCCAATCGATATGCCAACATCATCACTGACTTCTCTGATTGTGATTCGGCGATCGTTCATAACCATTTCTTTCACTTTTTTCACGTTTTCATCGGTTGTTGATGTGCTTGGACGTCCGGGTCGTTCGTCATCTTCAACGTTTTCGCGGCCATCTTGGAAACGCTTATACCACTCGTAAATCCTTGTTTTACTCATAGCAGACTCACCATATGCCTTTACCGTTCATAACCATTTCTTTCACTTTTTTCACGTTTTCATCGGTTGTTGATGTGCTTGGACGTCCGGGTCGTTCGTCATCTTCAACGTTTTCGCGGCCATCTTGGAAACGCTTATACCACTCGTAAATCCTTGTTTTACTCATAGCAGACTCACCATATGCCTTTACCGTTCATAACCATTTCTTTCACTTTTTTCACGTTTTCATCGGTTGTTGATGTGCTTGGACGTCCGGGTCGTTCGTCATCTTCAACGTTTTCGCGGCCATCTTGGAAACGCTTATACCACTCGTAAATCCTTGTTTTACTCATAGCAGACTCACCATATGCCTTTGTTAACATTTCACACACTTTATTCCACTTTACTTCATATTTCACGCAAAATTTAATACCAATTCTTTGATCCATTTTTTTTAACAAACAAAAATAGCCGTGCTCGAAAAACACGTCTAACCTTAGCGGCTTCCACTTAAGAACTAATCAATGAATATTGTTGAAAATTTTATCGTACGTCAGGGGCATGTGTACCAACATAATAAAAAAATTTTTTTACAATCGGACTATCCAAACCCGCGAAATTTAAAAATTCCGTTACTTTTTGAACACACCTCGTATATTCTGTGTCGCCGTAGTAACGTTTTACTTGTATTATGTTTGTAGCAGTCAAGGGTACTATCCCAACTACATAATTTCTGTGTCGCCGCAGTAACGTTTTACTTGTATTATGTTTGTAGCAGTCACGGGTACTATCCAAACTACATAATTTCTGTGTCGCCGTAGTAACGTTTTACTTGTATTATGTTTGTAGCAGTCAAGGGTACTATCCAAACTACATAATTCCTGTGTCGCCGTAGTAACGTTTTACTTGTATTATGTTTGTAGCAGTCACGGGTGCTATCCAAACTACATATATTCTGTGTCAACGTCTACAGCGAATAGTGAAAATAACACCCACGTATGTCACGCACTAGGCAACCTACTGCCCAGCGAAGAGCAATGAGATGATTAGTACAGTGTTATGACGTAACAGCAGTCTGGTACTTCGTCTGTCCCCTTCATCCCGCAGCTGCACAAAGCTTGGGGACGGGCAGTAACAAGCAAGATAACGACTGTAGTATATTTTCAGATTTGGATTATAACGGGAAAGACCTTTGAGCGCATGCGTAGTTATGCCACATATCTCCCTCTCACTCGCTCGGCTATGGGACAATAGTTCGTCTGATACGTTTTTTTACTTTCTCTTGCCTATATGAATATATAGGAAGGAAAGTATTGTTTTCATGTCGATTTTTCGAAATCGAGTTTTCACCGGATCTATACGTTTTCAGACCCCCTGAACCCAAAAAACATGTTTTTAGCGATTGGTCTGTGTGTGTGTCTGTGTGTGTGTGTGTGTGTGTGTGTGTGTGTGTGTGTGTGTGTGTGTGTGTGTGTGTGTGTGTGTGTGTGTGTGTGTGTGTGTGTGTATGTGAACAGAATATCTCAAGAACGGAACATCGTACGAACTTGAAACTTGAAACTTAAATTACATATCACTACCGGACCCTACACGAACATTTTCATCAAAATCGGTCAACCGGAAGTAGTAGTTTATTCGTATAATGTTTCACTTTTTTGCGATTTTCTCAAAAACTAGTTCTACGATTTTTTTTAAAATCAACTGGTTTACTACATTTTTTATGCTCTACAATATAGGGTAGGCGCCATGTTTGCTGAAATTCGGCTTGAGGCTGTTTTTACGTAAAAACATTTTCTTTTTAAGATTGCGGCTTTAACATGCATTTTAGCGCAAAACGTTATATAATAAAAGTTGTAGAGAATGTAAAATTCCACAACTTTTATTTCAAACATTTTTTTGTATAACGCTTAGTTTAGCGGTAATTTGCGATTTTCTGTTTTTTTTCTCACGAAAACGTGAGAAAAATTGATTTTTTAAACATTTCGGCCTTAGTATGCATTTTACGACAAAAGTGTATATAATTAAAATTATAGAAAATTAAAAGATCTACAACTTTTGTTTAGAGCATTTTTCTCTACAGAGCCTAGTTTAGCGTGAAAGCGTGATTTTCCGTATTTTTAAGCCAAACTGAGTTCGATTGTCATTTTGCGTCATTCACTCATGATTAAAATAAGGTTATATTTTTGAGGTTAGTTTTTGTTTATTTCTAATATTTTATTAATAATGTTAGGTTTATTATTAATTATTTGCATTGGCAAGAGAAAGTTGTGTGAGTGTTTCACATCAGATTTTTATAGTAGTCCATCTACTGTAAGAGTACTCCGCGCGAGGCAAGCGCCTCGTTTTGTTGTAAACGAAAGTTTTACTCTATTTGGCGCGTATCTACCTCTCCGCCTGACAATAAACTTGCACTACGTTCCATCATAAAAATATCTGCATCCAGTTAAAATAAACATTATCCATTAAGCATTTTCAATTATACTGTTTCAATTATACTTGTAATTATTGTAGTTTCATAAAGCGACTCCTTAATTAATTATTTTAACCATTACAATTAACAAAACAATTTTTGTCTACTTTTTAATGTTTACCGCTTTTATGTTTCAAATACTCAACACATTCACTATCACGCATGTTAACAAAACACAGCTTACAAAACTTTTCAACTTCAGTCTACGAAGAAAACGAAACGAACCGATACAATACCAAATGATAATGATGAAACTAAAAATGAGTTAAACACGGGCAAGTGCAAACAGTTGTATTAAACTAGTCACAGACATTAATTTTAATAATACAAAATAAACAATCTGAAATGATAAACAACGAATCACTGGAATTGTTTACTCTCTTGTTATAATTCAAGAGCATTTGTCTTATATTACTTGTGATCAAAAATAAAACTCAGTCTATAATAAAAACCTACTAATCATAAAATAATGATGTAATAATAGTAAATAATGTAACGAAAAATAACAATGTAAGAGTAACAATAGTAAAAGTTTTAGTTATTAATGGTAAACTAATGTTCGATTTATAAAACATTTTCTAACAAATGAATTGAACGTGTTTTTGTATATATAAGCTTAGAGTGAATATATAATTAGTGTTGTATGGGATTGTTGTTTTTGATCATGCTGTGAGTATTTTTAATTAATGCGCATGCTCAGTTGTATTGGTGGTTGCCTACGTCGGAGTACTCTTAGCGTAGACAGACTCTAATGTCCCCTAGCCGTGGGAGTGAGAGAATGCTTAACGCTCTCACTCGCACAAGCCATACGCGCCGTTCCAATAACATTGTCTTTAATTATTAAACGCTTTTATTTAACTTACTCTTGGATCCATCAAATCTTGCAACTTAAAATTTTAATACTTCTACCGTATCAATATGAATCAAACTTTGCACACTTGTTTATCTTCGATGACAATACGCTGTGGAGGTGTTTGTAAAAAAAAATTTTTTAATTAAAAAAAAATTTTTTTTAAAAATTTAAAAACCGCTTTTATTTAACAATTACTTAAAAAAATTAACTAAAAAGAAAAAAAATAAAAAAATTTACAAAAAAATCACAGAAAAAAAATTACAAAATAGGCCTAATCAAAAAAAAATTAAAAAAAAATGTTAAGAAACGCTATTATTTAACAATTAATCAAAAAGAAATGAACTAAAAAGAAAAAAAGAAAAAATTTACAAAAAAAAAATCACAGACATTACAGTTAAAAATAAAAGCGTGGCGCATTAATATATATAATATTTATTGTAAAATATTATATATATTAATGCGCCACGCTTTTATTTTTAACTGTAATGTCTGTGATTTTTTTTTTGTAAATTTGTAATATTTTACAATAAATATTATATATATTAATGCGCCACGCTTTTATTTTTAACTGTAATGTCTGTGATTTTTTTTTTGTAAATTTTTTCTTTTTTTCTTTTTAGTTCATTTCTTTTTGATTAATTGTTAAATAATAGTCTACCAAAAGTAATAATAATAATAATAGGAAAAACAAAGTCCTAGTATTGGCGGATAGTCATGGCCGTGAATGTTGGGAATTGTTAGATAAAAAACTAAATTCTGAATTTGAAGTAAAAGTAGTGTTTAAGCCGAATGCTCCTCTAAAAGAAGTTGTTAAGTCATCTAAAGACGATGTAAAAACCTTAGGTATAAATGACCATTTAATAATTCTTGGAGGAACCAATGACATAGAATCAAAACAACTTAAAAACACTCCTCAAATCTTAAAAACATTCGAAGAATTGGTTCCACTAAGTAATAAAACTAATTTAATAATAAACGCTATTCCATTTCGGTATGACAAGCCAGAAGTAAACAAAGTTATAAGTAAAACAAACCACGAAATGCATAAAAGAATTAACAGCCTAAAAAATAAAACAATTGAAAGGGTAAAAATCAACTTTATCAATGAAAGATTAAATCGTGATAACTATACTAAACATGGGTTACATTTAAATTTAACTGGCAAAAACATACTGTGTGATAGATTAGCTTCACTCGTTACATGTAAACTCCCAGATAAATTAAAATCTAAGGATACTTTTTTAATGAAATGGCTAAAAAAGGGGGAAAAAAGTTAAGAAAAAGAAGGGTAGGTTATGTTAGGACAACCCAACCTCACATTAAGCAATCACAGGTGCTACAAATAGGTAATGACAGGTTAGGTTTAAATCCGGATGATAGGTTAGTGCATCCACTACCAACAGATGCAGAAATTATAGGAAATAAACAGGTAGGTGCACAAAATGATTTCATCAATCAAGTTCAGGTTAGGAATACATCTCACTTCTCTATTTTGCACCAAAATATTCAATATTTAAGTAATAAAATAGATAGGGTTGAAATATTTTTAAGGTCTGAGAACCCAGATTTGGTATTATTCACCGAACATGGGTTAAAAAGTAATGAGATTCCTATGATTAGCTTTCCGGGGTTTTCTATTAATGCTTCTTACTGCAGGAAATTTCATAAAAGTGGAGGAGTCTGTATACTGACTAATATTAGTAGGAACATACATACACGTAACTTACCTTTTTTAGATAGGTTTTCTCAGGAAATGAATATGGAAGTAGTAGGATTAGAAGTTAGGTTGGGGGTACAGGAAAGGATGGCTGTCGTTGGTGTTTATAGGTCTCCAAATGGTGATTGGGACCAGTTCTGTAAATTGTTCAGTGCATTGCTGGAGAGTTTGACTGAACGGTACTTAAGAGTTGTTGTTATGGGTGATTATAATGTAAATCTTGCTATTCAGAGTAAAATGTCCGAAGAGTTCAGGGATATCGTGAACATGAACAATCTGGATATAAAAGTTAGTGATTATACAAGGATTACTAGCCATTCTCAAACGATAATAGATAATATTCTAACAAATATTGTTAGTTGTCAGGTTAGGTTAGGGGGTTCAGAATTCTCTGATCACGGGTACCAAGTAATAGAAATTCAGCATTTAGGTGGTCAGGCCCTGAATCAAAAAGTTAATAAAGAAACTAGGCAAGAGGACAAGGGTAATATAAATTGTTTATTGCACAGTTTATCCAAAGAGGATTGGAAGACTGTTATCAATGCTTCCGAAATTAATCAAAAATATCATTATTTTATTGAAACTTTAAAATTTCACTATAATAGTAGCTGTCCAGTAAAAAGGGTAGTTTTAACAAAGAGAATTAGTGAAATAGACCAATGGATTACAGGGGATATTTTGAAACTGAAATCTGATGTCAGAGATGTCTACTCTGAGTTCAAATCAGATAAAAATGAATTGAATGAGCAAAGATACAAACAAATTAAAAAATATTATGCTAAAAAAGTTCAGAGTGCTAAATGCAAAAAAACTGCTGAAGTCCTTCGTAAATCAACTAATTTAAACTCAGCAATATGGGAAACAATAAATAGGAATCGGAATGTAGTTAGTAATAGGGGATACACAGATATACCAAAAATTGTTAATAGTAATAATGAAGTTATAGAGAATGGATCAGAAATTAGTAATTATTTTAATAAGTATTATCAGGAAGTAGCTTCAAAGCTTAAACAGCAGATTACGGAAACTGAGGGATATTATGAAGTTAGGGGGGATAGAGTTGTAGATAATTTTGTATTTAGCTCAGTTTCATATGAGGAACTAGAATCAGTTATCGATAGCTTAAAAAGTAAGAAAACAGTAGGGTTAGATGGGATCTCAAGTATTGTTGTTAAAAAATGTAAAAAGTTTTTATTAACACCTCTCCTTCATCTAATTAACTTCTCCCTGGAAAGAGGTGTATTTCCAAAGCAACTGAAGGAAGGTAAAATATTGCCTGTGTTTAAGAATGGCAATACCCAAGTAGTTGAAAATTATAGGCCCATAAGTATATTAAACACTATTAGCAAAATTTTTGAAAAGGTAGTGTTCATTAGGTTAATCAATTTTTTGACTGAAAACCTTATCATCTCAAAAGATCAGCATGGTTTCCAAAAGGGTAAGTCAACCAAAACTGCTATTGTCTCACTTTTTGAGCAGATAGTTGATATATTGGATGCAGGAGAGAAAGCCTTAGCTGTGTTTTTAGATCTCAGTAAAGCTTTCGACTGTGTTGATCATGAAGTTTTGTTGAAAATGTTAGAGTCATTAGGTATTAGGGACGTAGAACTTAAATGGTTTCAGTCTTATCTGGTAGGTAGAGTACAGTGTGTAGAAATAACTAGAGTAGTTAGGGGGAAACTTACAAAAATTTTGTCTGAAAAGCTTGATGTCAAAGCTGGTGTTCCACAGGGGTCAATTTTAGGTCCCATTTTGTTTTTGTTGTATATAAATAGATTACCAGATATCTTACCCAACAGTAAAGCTTTATTGTTTGCTGATGATACTTCAATCATAAACAAAAGTTTACTGGTAGATAGTCTCGAAGTGAACACACAGATTAGCGTAGAATCTGTAGTCCAATTTCTGAATGAATTAATGTTAACAGTTAATGGGAAAAAGTGTCAGTTCTTACAGTTCAAAAACAAACACAACGTAAGGGAAAACAGAGAAGTGGATGTCTTGATACAAAATAATATCCTAGATCATGTGCAAACAGTGAAGTTTCTAGGAGTGTCACTAGATAGGACCCTATCGTGGGATTATTACACCGATCAAATTTGTAGTAAAATATCATCTGGGGTATTTGCATTAAAGCAAGTTGCCAGATTAAATGATAAAAAATTGCTTATAGCAGCTTATCATGGTTTAATTTTATCTCATATCAGGTATGCCATATTAGTATGGGGTAATTCATCACAGGGTAACATGGAAAGAGTTTTTAAAATACAGAAAAAAGCTATTAGGTGTATGATGGGAGTCAACCACCTTACCTCATGCAGATCACTATTTAAAGAGCTGCAATTGCTCACGGTTCCTTCTTTGTACATTTTTGAAGTGATAATGTACGTAAAGAAAAATACCTTTTTACAGAATTTAGATGTTCACAACCACTACACAAGAAACAGAATCGATTATTATGTTGCTAATCACAACACTAAATTGTTTGAACAAAAACCAACTTATGCAGGTAGAAAATACATCAATAAATTGCCTCAAGGTTTAAAAAGTTGTGACAATTTAAGTCATTTTAAAAAAAAGCTAAAACAATATTTGATTGATGAAACATTTTACAGTGTGCACGAATTCCTTTCTAAATAGTTTTGGTATTTAACTTTAATTAAACAAATATTGTGTACAATTTGATACAAAGGGGTTCTTGACAAGCCTGCTGAGTTAAGCAGTAGTAGGGGGAAATTATTGGTAAGTGTTGAATTTATCATTGTGTTTGATTTATTTTTATTATTTATTGTGTGTGATATTTAATTTAATACGGTTCATGACAAGCATACTGAAGCAAGCAGTAGCAAAAACAAATTTTGGTGGTAAGTAGTAAATTTATCACATTGGTGATAAACTTTCAGTTCATCAAATTTACCTTGACATGTCCTATACTCCCTTTGGAGTCTCCAGGATGCAAGTAGCAAAAAAAAAAAAAAAAAAAAAAAAAAAAAAAAAAAAAAAAAAAAAAAAAAAAAAAAAAATAGCGTTTCTTAAAATTTTTTTTTTGTAAATTTTTTTTACTCATTGTTGTGAGCAAGCGTTTATGCATGCAGTAAACTAACAATCAAGATAACGACTGTAATAATATGTTTTCAGACTTGGATTATAACGGTAAAGACCTTTGAGCGCATGTGTAGTTATGCCACATATCTCCCTCTCACTCGCTCGGCTATGGGACATCAATTCATCTGATACTTATAGTAGTAGTGCACTAGCCTACCAAGTGGAAGGTGTTAAATTCCTGGCTATTTATTTATTTATTATTTTTTTTTTTTTTTTGGTTTAACGTCCGACTGTTTTGCAAATTGCTGCTAATGCAGACGGTGAAGGATGAAATGAATTTTTTGTAACGTATGAAAAAATGCCATGCCCGAGTGGGATTCGAACCAAAGACCGCGTGATGAGAGGCGAGCACGTTACTAACATCGCCAACGCGGCCGGCGAATTTTCCTGGTTAGGGTCTGGAAATTAATACATGTCAAAATCCTTTGTTTCATACCACAAATAAGTCGCTAATAACCAAGATGAAGATGCGACTTAAAATAATACTAAAACTTATTGTCGCTAAATTAAATATTACAGTAGAACTTCGATAGTTCGACTTCAGTCCTTTGATAATGGGGGGGGGGGATTAGAGGTTAAGTGGTTAAATAATTTAAACTGTAGATCTGAAGCAATATTTGGTGTAAATTTCAAGTTTTTCATAACTACAAAAATTTTGATACAAAATTATGAAAAAAAAGTCGTCGCCAAAATCAGCTGATTTTCGGAGACGAAGGGTCCTGGTTCAAATCCTAGTAAAGGTAGTTACTTTTATACGGATTTGAGTACTAGACAGTGGTTGCCGGTGTACTTTGATGGTTGGGGTTCATTAGTAATGATATGTGGTGATTTACAGATGCAAAAATGCCAGACCTGACCAGGAATCGAACCCGAGACCCCGGCATAGTAGCCAGTTGTGCTGACCACTACACCACGGGCCGGCCGTTTTTTTTTGTTAAAAAAATTACAGTTTAACAGCTGATTTTCGGATACGAAGGTTCCTGGTTCAAATCCTAGTAGAGGTAGTTACTTTTATACGGATTTGAATACTTGACAGTGGTTACCGGTGTACTTTGATGGTTGGGGTTCAATTAACCATACTCAGTGAGTGTGTCTGTAGAAGACTACACAGTCTCATTTACACGTCATACACATCATCCTCGTCTCATTGGGTCATGGGGTTGCTTATTGTTCTAAATTGAACAGATTGCAACGTACACATATTAGGAATTGAACAAAATAAAATTTAAAAAACCTTTAAGTTTTGGCTCTTTTTTTATTATTATTGAGTGATGATGCCTACATAAGCCTTGGGCTTGTGCGTAGGTAATGATATGTGGTGATTTACAGATGAAAAAAATTCCAGACCTGACCAGGAATCGAACCCGGGACCCCAGCATAGTAGCCAGTTGTGCTGACCACTACACCACGGGCCGGCCGCTATTTTTTTTTATTTTGTTACAACAATAACAAAAATGGAGTTAACCCCCTTTATTTCTTAAATACTACAGAAATAAATTTAAAAAAACTGTATTTTTCCAGGTGACAGTCAACTGGATTTTTGTGGGTGCAATGGAAGCTCGACAGGATATTGTTTCTGTGAACATTATTTCCTTTGTCTCTACACAAACTTCTCATCGTGTATTAATGCAGTATGGCAAAATGAGTCGTTAAATAAGAATATTAATAATAATAATAATAATAACAGTTTCATTAATGAATATGATAAAGTTTCATACATATTTCAAAATGTAACATCGTTAGTTTTAGATACGAATTCTATTCAAGATGCACTAGATAGTAATTATGTAAAATTATACAAAAATATCACTGTTTTTACTTTCTTCATAACGGAAAATGCATCAGATAGTTGGAACAAATCTTTTTATTTTTTGACCCATGCGGAAAAATTGAAATCATTAAATATAATGAACTATGCTGACCCGGAACTTACATTTGATATGGTGCAGTACAACAATGGATCTAATCTTGAAAACCATTTAAAGAAATTGAATTATATTAATTTTGCAGGTAAGTCTTAACTATATTAAATTAATTTTATTTTATAATAATAACTATAGTCAATGTCGGTAAATACAAAGGTAAGACATTACAAAACGGTAATACAACCTGCAGTGACTTACTGTGGAGAGACCCTAACAAAACTGTCACAAAAAACTAAAACCCACAGAATCCTGACGTTAGAACGAAGAATCCTTAGAACCTGTATTGGTAAGAGAATATGCAAAGATAATAGTTGGAGACTGCAACCAAATAATGAAGTCTATAAAATTTCGGAGCCAATACTAGACACAATTAGGAAAAAACGAATCTCCTTTTTGGGCCATATCCTTAGAACACCGGAGAACAGAGTACTTAGACGACTTATTGAAAGTGTCTGGGATTTTAAAATCGGTTTGAACTGGACAAAGGAGGTCAAGGAGGACTTGGAAAGGTTTGGGTTGACGCTGGAGGATGTGAGGTTCAAGTCTGAAAGTTATAGAGGGTTGAAGGATCTGGCTTTGGAACCGGAAACCAAGACTAGAAGAGTGCAGAGGGTGACGGAAGAACTCCGGGCTCAGAGATCACAAAGAATGAGGGAATACTGGGTAAAGATCAGGGCTCAGAGATCGAAGTAGAGTCTTTCATGTTGTGGCTGAAGTGGTCCATTGTGGCCCCACAAGTAAAAAAAAAAAAAAAATAACTAGCATACCCTGCACGGTCTGCCCATAACAGGCAGGTGGAGTGTCAAATTATTTACTCTCAATCTGTTCGTTGCTGGGCTAAAATAAATAGTTCTGTTTCTTATCACATGGTCAGCCAATTAAATGACTGAATCATTTAAGAACAGAAAAGGTAGAGGTGTAAAAGACACTAATCAGAGTTATCATCTCTGAAAGTAATGAATTTCATTATACAGCCAGACCCTGTGGTGAATGAAGTGAAAGTGTCTTTGCATAGTGGAAAATTTGTGCTTTTCAGAGGGCCCGGCATGCTGATAAGCGTTACTTTTCCATTCAGTGAGTTGTGGCAATGGTAAACCACCTCACTTCTCGTTTTACTTAGTAAAACCTCTACAGGTTCAAACCAGCTTTTCGGCTGATGACCTAAACAACAACAACCCTGCACGGCTTCGCATGCGAAACAAATGCAATCAATTATTTCTTTCTCTTGCCTATATGAATATATAGGAAGGAAAGTATTGTTTTCATGTCGATTTTAAGAAATCGAGTTTTCACTGGGTCTGAATCCAAAAAACATGTTTTTAGCGATTGGTCTGGTGTGTGAACAGAATATTTCAAGAACGGAACATCGTACGAATTTGAAACTTAAGTTAGACTAGAGGACCCGACACGAACATTTTCATTAATATCGGTCAACCGGAAGTAGTAGTTTATTCATGTAATTTTTCACTTTTTTACGATTTTCTCAAAAACGGCTCCTACGATTTATTTTAAAATCGCCTCATTACTAAATTTTTTATGCTCTACAAGATAGATAGGGTGGGTAGGCGCCATGTCTGCTGAAATTCTTGGGAGGTTGTTTTCTCGTAAAAAAGTTGTTTTTTTAAGATTACGGCTTTAATATGCATTTTAGCGCAAAAATTTACATAATAAAAAATATAGAAAATTTAAAATCATACAACAACTTTTATTTGCAAAATTTTTTTGTAATACACTATTAAAGCGGTACCCTACCACCCAACGGTTGAGAAACACTGGTCTAAACAATCTATTCCCTCAACCATTTCTAGCCGGCCGCATTGGCGCAGTTGGTAACGTGCTCGCCTCTCATCATGCGGTCTTGGGTTCGAATCCCATTCAGGCACGGCATCTTTTCATACGTTACAAAAAAAATCATTTCATCCTTCACCGTCTGCATTAGCAGTAATTGCAGAACAGTCGGACGTTAAATAAAAATAAAAAAATCAAGCATTTCTAGAATAATCACAGACTGCTACTTACATCACAGTACTTTGCAAATCTACAATTCAAATTTCAATTTTTCAGGTCAATGCCGCGGTATTGAGCTGGACTGGATAAAACACACACCAATTAAATATCTTAATTTACGAAATGTTCAACTATCTCAAGACATAGGTAAATATTTATATATATATTTTTTAAATATAAGTTACATAACATTATGTGATGTAACACTACAGGCCGTGGAGCACTCAGTGATCTTGATATTAGGGATATTTTATGTTTCGCGATTAATGTACACACCCACCGGGTTGGTCTAGAGGTAAAGTCGTCGCCAAAATCAGCTGATTTTCAGAGACGAAAGTTCCTGGTTCAATTCCTAGTAAGGCCTTCGGGCCAGTCCAGTCAGTCAGCTGGTAGAAAGTCGCTATTCTTTGTTAAGTAACACTGGTTGGGCAAGCGACTTTGTATGGTGATCATTTGACAGCCATCCATGAACAAACTCTACTGGGGGTCCCTGTTCAAACTCATGTCTAATCTACGTCAAAAAAAAATACAGCGAAAAGCAGCGATCAAATTGGGTAGTTGTCAACAATGTACAGTTCCCGATAACAAATAAAAGCTTAAAAAAATAAAAAATGAAATAAAAAAAATCCTAGTGAAGGTAGTTACTTTTATACGGATTTGAATACTAGACAGTGGTTGCCGGTGTACTTTGATGGTTGGGGTTCAATTAACCATACTCTCTCAGGAGTGGTTGACCTGGGTCTGTACAAGACTACACCTCATTTACACGTCATACACATCATCCTCATCTCATTGGGTCATTGGGTTGCTTATCGTTCTCAATTGAACAGATATCAACGTACACGTATAAGGAATAAAAACAAAAATGTACACAAATTAAACTTTGCAATAAAGGCAATAAGGCCAGCCCGATGGCGTAGTGGTTAGCTCAACTGGCTTCTACATTGGGGTCCCGGGTTCGAATCCCGATCAGGTCTAGAATTTTTTCATCACTCATGTTCATCTTTCATCCTTCTCACCGACTGCATTAGCAATAATTATTGCAAAACAGTCGGAAGTAAACAAAAAAGTAAATTATTATTATATTATATATTATAATATTATAATATTATTATTATTATAATTATTAATAATTATTATAATTATTATAATTAATAATTATTATAATTATTATAATTAATAATAATTATAATAATATAATTATATAATTAATATATAATTAATTAATATTAATATAATTATAATTATATTATTAATTGTATTAATATAATTATATAATTAATTAATATTAATATAATTATAATTATATTATTAATTGTATTAATATAATTATATAATTAATTAATATTAATAATAATATAATATAATAATTATAATTATTAATAATTATTATTATAATATTATATATTATTATTATTATTATAAAAAGTAAATTATTATTTACAGGGTGATTCTAAATTAATGAATGGTAAAATACGTAATTTAGTACTGGTAAAGCGCTATAAGTTGACGATTGCGCCTATCATGAGGAGGACAGTATACTATCTATCCTAATTACATCGGCCAACCCGAAAGCATAACACAATGTATCAAGCGTGTAACTCAAAATGTAACCACCACAAACACTTAAGTAATAAAATACAGTTCATGACCCATCACACTAAATAATAAGTAAGGAGTAATGTAATTATTTAAAGAAAGTGAATTGTTTAAAATTCAATTGCAATTTAACATAACTTTAACATAACGGCAAGAGAAAGTTGTGTGAGTGTTTCACATCAGATTTTTCTATTTTAGAATAAATCTCTTCGGTTCATTTATTTATTTTATTGTTTATTCTGGTTTGCTCAATATAATTTTTAACTTCTTTAAAACACTCTTCTGACATTTTAGGTCTATTGTTTAGTGTCTTAAAAATGTGTTTTGAAAACTGGTTGTCATCCATTCTATACAGAGGTTTCCGTAAAATTTTAGTTTTATTTTTCTTATCGTTCATTTCCCTTGTACTGGTAACGCGCTATAAGTTGACGATTGCGTCTATCATGCGGAGGCGGAGGACAGTATACTATCCATCCTAATTACATCAGCCAACCCAAAAGCATAACACATGTATCAAGCGTGTAACTCAAAATGTAACCACCACAAACACTTAAGTAATAAAATACAGTTCATGACCCGTCACACTAAATAAGTAAGGAGTAATATAATTATTTAAAGAAAGTGAATTGTTTAAAATTCAATTGCAATTTAACATAACTTTACTGAAAATAATGAAATATGAAAACCCTAAAAAATACAATAACATTTTGAAATTACCGTAAAACTAATATTACTCACTATAATAAGATCGCATTGACGGAACTCACGGACTAAAATAGTCTATCACTACAAATGTCAGAGTGCAGTAATGCAGTTTACTGGTGATGACCAAAAAGGATACTAAATATAGTTTAGGCCTAGTATTATGGCTTATTTAGCATGAATTTTTATTATTTAGGATAATTATTAAAAATCACTGCCCATAACAGACAGGTGGAGTGTCAAATTATTTACACTCAATCTGTTTGTTGCAGGGCTAAAATAAATAGTTCTGTTTCTTATCACATGGTCAGCCAATTAAATGACTGAATCATTTAAGAACAGAAGAGGTAGAGGTGTAAAAGACACTAGTCAGGGTTATCTTCTCTGAAAGTAATGAATTTCACTATACAGCCAGACCCTGTGGTGAATGAAGTGAAGGTGTCATTTGCAGAGTGGAAAATATGTGCTTTTCAGAGGGCCCGGCATGCTGATAAGTGTACTTTTCCACTCAGTGAGGAAGGCAATGGTAAACCACCTCACTCCTCGTTTTACTTAGTAAAACCTCTACAGGTTCAAACCAGCCTTTCGGCTGTTGACCTAAACAACAACAACATTAAAAATCAATAAATGGGTATAAAACGACATAGTTATAAACATAACAAATCAATGTAAGAGCAAAACTACAACATGATGTCATGATTAGAGCTGTCGCTATGATGTAGCCTATTTAGAAAAGCACTTATAGTTGCACTTCCAGCCCCGCATAGAACAGTCTTGCTCCCGCTGACGATCGTCAACTTATATTGCGTTACCAGTACATGATTGTAGAGCCAAAAATAAGAAAAAAAATTCATATAAATGTCACCGCCACCCCTTCTAATTAATCATTTACTGTGTTGCCGGCTTCAATACATCTTCTGGCCTTTGTCGGCGCGATGGGCTCTTTAGCGGCGAAGCGACAAAGCCCTGTAGCGGCGCCCGACAAACCTTCCGGCTGCCTTTGTTATCAAGGCCAAGCCAGTCGCCGCTCTCTACAACAGCGCTCTTGGCAGCTACATAAAGAGCGCTGCACTGAGCCGGCCGATTCAATTCCAATCAAGACACCGAGACCTGATTCAGACGACGACGAGACGTCCACCGCGGCCACGGCTGCCGGACTCCAGCGATGACTGAACGACGACCCCGCAAGAGAGAAGATGATGCTTCCGCTCGCCGTCCCGTCACCGTAAGCCGTCGACCGGACCGTCATCGCCCGCTGACGCGAGCGATGCCCACAGCGGTCCCTCGATCGAGCCTTACGCCCACCGGACCCGACGAACCACCCATCGACGCACTACTGCGAGGGAAGAAGATGACGTCTCCGCTGGACGACGACACGCCGTGTCGCCCAGCCTCCGACCGCCACGACGACTACGACCGACGACCACCGCTTAAACGGCCCTTTTCAGGGCCACCAAATTAATAAGGTTGCCACTTAACGTCGCCATCCGGTGACATAAACATACTAGAAGATACTAGGGGCGGTTTCAGGGAAGGGGCCATGGGGGCCATGCTCCCCCCGAAATACTAGGAAAACTTAGTTTAATATTTTCTATAAGCTATTATTTCTAACAAAACTGAATCCCAATACTCGTACCTATCAATTAACAATAATTATTTTAGTATAAAAATGAGTCAAACAGAAAGTATCTATTTTTAAATAGTATTAAGATAACCATCAGTGTCAGTAGTCAAAAGCCAATCGCATCCAGTCAGCGCCTTCATTTTTCAAGATTTTCTTGATTTACAAGGACTTTGACGTAGCGAAAATTTCTCAATGAATTCAAATTGTGGTTACAGCAATACAGCATAAAAGAGGACTTTTCAATGACTCAATTACAGACAGTAAGAGCTACATAAAAAAAGATAGCCCCCCCCCCCCCCGAAAATCAGCCCTGGAACCGCCCCTGTTGTATGTTATATGTTTTATTATTTACATTGCCAAGAGAAAGTCCTGCGAGTGTTTCACGCCATTTTTTTTTTATTTTGTTTCAGATACTGTATTGTTTTTTAACAGCTTACCGAAATCTGTAACTCAGATTGATTTCACGGACACATTTAGTGATATAAATGGATTTTTATTGAAATTACGAGGAAATCCAATAACAACTTTAGGTTTATCATCATTAAAATTGGAAGAAGTACCGAGCGGACTTTCTTACGTATCACAAACACTAAAATATTTAACGTTAAAAGGAAATATCTTCCAACAAGATGGAAAAGTACGAAGTTGTAGAAAAAAAAAATCGACGAAAACTTGTATCAGTAATACATTTGAAATGCCATTTTTACCGGAATTACTCGAATTAGATTTACGAAATTGCGGTCTAATTAAATTACATGAAGATGTACTAAATAAAATACCGAAACTTCAAAAACTTTCATTATCTGGAAACAAAATTGCATTTTTTGAACCATCATTTACATATACAAAAAATTTAATGTATTTGGATATCAGTTTTAACCATCAACCTAATGATATTATACCAGAAATGCACGACATCGATCAAATAAATTTAAAAAAATATGTCAACAATCCTGTTTACGTCGACGTTTCATATTCGAACATAAATTTATTGATCCAAGGCAATCCGTTACCGAATACAACGACACATTTAATTTTAAGTCACACAAATCAATTTTGTTACATGTACATGAAATCATTATTTCAACTTCAAGTATTATTTATTGACAACACAAAATACGTAACAAGAGTTTATAAATCTATAATAGATAATATGAAAAATTTAAAAACTCTAAAAGAACTCCATTTTATAAATAATAAATTAAATGATACAACCGGTTCTGAATTAATTGAAAATCTTCAAAATTTAAGAATATTAAATTTAAAAGGAAATGATTTAGAAATTATTAATAAAGAACAATTTAAATCGTTAAAATATCTTGAAGTATTGGATTTATCGTATAATAACATTGCGATATGGCAAAGTGAAGTTTTTACTGAAAATAATAACTTAAAACAAGTAAATATATCTTCGAATAAATTATCAATGATCACAGATGAAATGGTCAATGATTTTGTTAGATTAAAGACATTAGATATCAGTAACAATCCACTTTTATGTAATAATAAACTTAAAAAGTTGATCTGCATGTCCAATAACAAAACGTATGATTTTAACGTGGTTGTTTCTGGTAGAAATTTCTGCTTCGATGAAATCAGTGGAGGAGCATTAAGTTATTACGAATTTGTTTCAAAACGAGGATGCGGAGGTAAGTTAAATATCTATACAGTCCAGCCTCTCTTAGTTTGCTCCTAATGTAAACAAATAATTACGTCACTGAGCATGCGCATTATATCAAAATGTGTACACGCTAATTAAAAAGTAACAACAAAATACTTTGAAAAGTATTTAAATACAAAATATTTTTAAAAGTATTTTAATAAATGAAATTGTTAGGCCTACATCATATCATGACTGATGTTTTTAGTACTTTAAATACTTATAATTTAAAAAATAGTTAACTTAATAGGAATACGACATCCATAAAGCCGCAGACTCTAGCAAGCACCCTGTAGTAGGTGGCTTTGTTTGTTGACAGTAGGAGCAAACTAACAACGGCTTAACTGTAGGTATAGTCCAGCCTCTGTTAGTTTGCTCCTAATGTAAACAAATAATTACGTCACTGAGCATGTGCATTATATCAAAATGTGTACACGCTAATTAAAAAGTAACAACAAAATACTTTGAAAAGTATTTAAATACAAAATATTTTTAAAAGTATTTTAATAAATGAAATTGTTAGGCCTACATCACATCATGACTGATGATTTTAGTACTTTAAGTACTTATAATTTAAAAAATAGTTAACTTAATAGGAATACGACATCCGTAAAGTCGCAGACTCTATCGTGCACCCTGTAGTAGGTGGCTTTTTTTGTTGACAGTAGGAGCAAACTAAGAACGGCTGAACTGTACACATACCAATAAAGTAGATTATAAGTATAGTATATCTATATATTTTGAAAAATAGACTGGGCCATGCGGGGGTGGGCGCTACTATCGTGAAAATATTCTGTAAAAAGAAAAAGTGACGTCACAGTGTCTTGAGCCAGTCTAAGCTGGTGGGAGTAGCCTGTATGGAAAAGTCCATTTAATAAGGAGGGGGGGTGAGTAGTGCTACAGTATTCAGATGAACTAATGTCCCCTAGCCGTGGGAGTGAGAGAATGTATAACCCTCTCACTCGCACAAGCCATACGCGCCGTTCCAATAACATTGTCGTATAATTTTATTCATTGTTGTGAACAAACGTTTATGCATGCAGTAAACTAACAAGCAAGATAACGACTGTAGTATGTTTTCAGATTTGGATTATAACGGTAAAGACCTTTGAGCGCATGCGTAGTTATGCCACATATCTCCCTCTCACTCGCTCGGCTACGGGACATGAGCTCGTCTGGTACCTATATGTTGAAATCCGACTCATCATTTTAGAGATGCAAGGGTTCAAATTTGGGTGTACATAATTATGAAACCGATGGTAGATACTTAATTTAAGTACAAGATCATGAATAAATTTTCCCGGGATCGATTCCCGGTAGGTCTGGGCTGAGGCAATCAGGATAATACTGCAATTTACCGATAACTTCCCAACGTACCGATGTAGAGAAGAACACAAAGTAGTAGCTAATGACTGCATATGTTGAAACGACTTAAAAATATATTTTTACTTTCTCTTGCCTATATGAATATATAGGAAGGAAAGTATTGTTTTCATGTCGATTTTTCGAAATCGAGTTTTCACCGGATCTATACGTTTTCAGACCCCCTGAACCCAAAAAACTTGTTTTTAGCGATTGGTGTGTGTGTGTGTCTGTGTGTGTGTGTGTGTATGTGAACAGAATATCTCAAGAACGGAACATCGTACGAACTTGAAACTTGAAACTTAAGTTACATATCATTACCGGACCCGACACGAACATTTTCATCAAAATCGGTCAACCGGAAGTAGTAGTTTATTCGTATAATTTTTCACTTTTTTGCGATTTTCTCAAAAACTAGTCCTACGATTTTTTTAAAATCAACTGGTTTACTACATTTTTTATGCTCTACAATATAGGGTAGGCGCCATGTTTGCTGAAATTCTGCTTGAGGCTGTTTTTACGTAAAAACATTTTCTTTTTAAGATTGCGGCTTTAATATGCATTTTAGCGCAAAACATTATATAATAAAAGTTGTAGAGAATGTAAAATTCTACAACTTTTATTTCAAAAACTTTTTTGTATAACGCTTAGTTTAGCGGTAATTTGCAATTTTCTGTTTTTTTTCTCACGAAAACGTGAGAAAAATCGATTTTTTTAACATTTCGGTCTTAGTATGCATTTTACGACAAAAGTGTATATAATTAAATTTATAGAAAATTAAAAGATCTACAACTTTTGTTTAGAGCATTTTTCTCTACAGAGCCTAGTTTAGCGTGAAAGCGTGATTTTCCGTATTTTTAAGCCAAACTGAGTTCGATTGTCATTTTGCGTCATTCACTCATGATTAAAATAAGGTTATGTTTGTTGAGGTTAGTTTTTGTTTATTTCTAATATTTTATTAATAATGTTAGGTTTATTATTAATTATTTACATTGGCAAGAGAAAGTTGTGTGAGTGTTTCACAACAGATTTTTAAGTATGCACAATACTTACCAAAACTCCGTGAAGAGGTGATTTCCGAAATTAAACACAAAACTTCACAATATGTGATACAGGGCTACTTTATTTTAATATAGACTACACAAATAACTTAACGTACAGACATGTAACATTAATTTTAAAAAAAAATCTGGTGTGAAACATTCACACAACTTTCTCTTGCCAGTGCAAATAATTAACAATAAACCTAACATTAGTAATAAAACATTAGAAATAAACACACAAACTAACCTCAATAAACATAACCTAATTTTAATCATATACAGGGTGATTCATGAAGTTCTCCCCCCACTTCTACAGCACATTGTACTAGTAAAAATAATGAAAAAATGTTATATAAACATAGGTCCGAAAACGCTTCGTTAGCGAGTTACAGCTAGCGAAAGTTTCGCCTGGATTTCAGTTCACCAGGTGAAATGAGGTCTTCCTGGAATTGTGGTAAGGTAGATTAAGGGGCGAATTCAATCATTTCTTATGGTTTTTGATCTGATAAATTGAATAAAACAGGTCCCAGAACTGTAAGTTAAATAATTTTTGAGAAAACCAGTGTCAAATGCAAAAAATGGAGTGAAAATCACATTTTTTCATCTTTGGGCAAGAATAACTTTGTTATTTCACCAAGAAACAGTTAAAAATTTTCAATAAAAAATGTAGAAAATTTTATTCTGAACAAACCGGTGTAAATAAAGTACACAGAAAGCGAATAGTTTTTGAGAAAACCAGTGTCAAATGCAAAAAAATGGAGTGAAAAAAACACATTTTTTCATTTTAGTTTTTCCGGTTAATTTTACTTTGTACTCTTATGAATAAAAACTCATTTAATCAAACATCTATTCGCTTTCTGTGTACTTAATTTACACCGGTTTGTTCAGAATAAAATTTTCTACATGTTTTATTGAAAAATTTTAACTGTTTCTTGGTGAAATAACACAGTTATCCTTGCCCAAAGATGAAAAAATAAGTTTTTCACTCCATTTTTTGCATTTGACACTGGTTTTCTTAAAAACTATTTAACTTACAGATCTGGGACCTGTTTTATTCAATTTATCAGATCAAAAACCATAAGAAATGATTGAATTTGCCCCTTAATCTACCTTACCACAATTCCAGGAAGACCTCATTTCACCTGGTGAACTGAAATCCAGGCGAAACTTTCGCTAGCTGTAACTCGCTAACGAAGCGTTTTCGGACCTATGTTTATATAACATTTTTTCATTATTTTTACTAGTACAATGTGCTGTAGAAGTGGGGGGAGAACTTCATGAATCACCCTGTATGAAAGACGCAAAATGAAAATAGATCTCAATTCGCCTTAAAAATACGGAAAATCACTCTTTCACGCTAAACTAGGCTCTGTAGAGAAAAATGCTTTAAATAAAGTTTGTAGATTTTCTTAATTTTCTATCAATTAAATTATTTACACTTTTGTCGTAAAATGCATACTAAGGCCGAAATCTTAAAAAAAAAAATCGATCGATTTTTCACACGTTTGCGTGAGAAAAAAACAGAAAATCGCTAATTACCGCTAAACTAAGCGTTATACAAAACAAATGTTCGAAATAAACGTTGTAAGATTTTAAATTCTCTACATTTCTATTAAATACGCCTACGTTTTTGCGCTAATATTCATTTGAAAGCCGTAATCTTAAAAAAACAATTTTTTTACGTGAAAACAGCCTCACCAAGAATTTCAGCAAACATGGCACCTACCCTATCTTGTAGAGCATAAGAAATTTAATAAACCAGGCGATTTTTAAAAAAATCGCAAACAAAGTGAAAAATTAAACGAATAAACTACTACCTACTTCCGGTTGACCGATTTTGGTGAAAATGTTCGTGTCGTTTTTTCACGTAAAGACAAGGAAATAATTTTTGGTGTTGCGCACTATTATAGTTATGTAAATTTTTTTTTGTCATCAGTCTCTCGACTGGTTTGATGCAGTTCTCCAACCTGTTCTATCTTGCGCAAGTCGTTTCATATCTACATACCTGTAACACCCTACATCTTTTGTAATTTGCTTTATATATTCTAATCTTTGCCTCCCTCTACAATTTACTCCCTCAATATTACCCTCCATTATTGATAGCCCAATACCTGGATGTCTTAGAATATGCCCCACTAGCCTATCCCTTCTTTTGGTAAGATGCTTCCATTATACTTCTTTTTTCATCCACTCGCCTAAGAACCTCTAAATTACTTATTTTGTCCACCCACCTAATCTTTAACATTTTCCTATAACACCACATTTCAAAAGCTTCTATCCTCTTCCTTTCTACAGCCCCTATCACCCACGTTTCACTTCCGTATAATGCTACACTCCAAACATAATGTTTTAAGAAATTTTTCCTAATCTGTAAATCAATGTTTGTAGTCAGTAAGCTGTTTTTCATTTCAAAGGCTTTTCTAGCTTGAGCAATTCTACTCTTGATATCACTTGTGCTTCTACCATCCTTTGTTATTTTACTCCCTAGATAGCAGAATTCCCTAACTTCCTGTATGTTTTCGTTGCCTACTTTTAAATTTCCCATCTTTTCTAAACCACTCTTGCTGCTGCACAACACTTTCGTTTTGTTCTTATTAATTTTCATGAAGTAATCCTTTCTCAAGATCTCATCTATTCCATTTAAGATATCCTCTAGTTCTTTCTTTGCCTCGGCTAATCTCAGCATTTTTATTGTTTCTCCTTGAATTTTTATTCCTATGTCAAATTTCTCCTTCACTTCATTTATAGCCTCTTCTATATACAAGTTAAAAAGTAGTGGTGATAAAGAACAACCTTGTCGTACATATGTAAATTAAATTATTAAATTATGTAGTTCTGTAGTTTACTTAACTTATTTCATTTAAAAACATGTTTTTTTTTTTTTGTTAATTTCTAGTTGACAAACCAACAAATAATACGGATGAAAATAAGATTCACGATCCTGTACTTCTACCGTCAAACACAGAAAGTGAAACCCATTATTACTTTCCAATATATATAATCATATCCATATTAGTATTATTATTATTACTGGTTATAATTGTAGCAATTTCTGGCAAATGGTACATGATCAGTTATTATTTTATGTTAATAAAATTGACAAAAGGTGCCATATTATTCAAGAAACCTGTAAAGAAAAATTTAGATGGTTTTCGTTATGATGTGTTCGTTTCGTATTCAGAAAATGACAGATTTTGGGTATTCGATGAGTTGTTACCACAGCTGGAAACGTCCGGAACGAATATTTGTTTACACGAAAGAGATTTCCAGGTAATTTTTTCAAACTAATGCTTTAAATAACATGTTTTTGTTGTTGTTTAGGTCATCAGCCGAAAGGCTGGTTTGAACCTGTAAAGGTTTTACTAAGTAAAACAAGGAGTGAGGTGGTTTACATATGCCTTCCTCACTGAATGAAAAAGTATGCTTATCAGCATGCCGGGCCCTCTGAAAAGCACATATTTTCCACTCTGCAAATGACACCTTCACTTCATTCACCACAGGGTCTACCTGTATAATAAAATTCATTACTTTCGGAGGAGATAACTCTGATTAGTGTCACAGTACACCTCTACCTCTTTTTTTCTTAAATTATTCAGTCATTTAATTGGCTGACCATGTGATAAGAAACAGAACTATTTATTTTAGCCCTGCAACGAACAGATTGAGTGTAAATAATTTAACACTGCACCTTTTTTTGCGCCCTGGAGACTCCAGGAGGAGTATAGGACATGTCGTCAGATATAACACCTGAAATACATATAAGAATCACACAATGTATCACTACTATCAAGAAAGAAATTCTTGTACGCTATAAAAAGTTTCACCGATCAAGTAATTTTTCAGATTTTTTTAAAGGAATTCAAATCCTCACAACATTTTAAAAATTGGGGTAATTTATTCATGAATTTTCTCCCTGCATAAGTAGGTTTTTGTTGAAACAATTTTGTGGAGTGATTAGCCACATAATAATCGTTCCTGTTTCTCGTGTTATGACTGTGAACATTGAAATTCTGCATAAAATTATATTTCCTAACATACATAATCATCTCAAAAATGTAGAAAGAGGGAACTGTTAAGTAATTTAAGCTCCTTAAATAGTGGTGTGGATGAGGTTAGCTGGTTAGCTCCCACCAATCTGTCTGTTATGGGCAGAATAACATAGGGTTATGAGTTTAACATAGAGAAAGTATTACTGTAAAGAAAAGGTACTTTTCCGTTATAGGGACGGCCCTCAGCAAAAATCAACAATAGGCCTAAGTTGATTAACTAGGCCTATGTTGGAGGTGCAATAAGAAAAATAGGCCTTAATAAGGTTATTGGGGTCTTTTCCGTTTTCTGTATGTCACTATCAAATCCAAATTCCCTGAAGGGGTTGCACACTTGTTCATTTCTTCCACTCCCTGCCTTACTGAATACTCATACTGAGACACAACACACTCACGCACGCGTACACACGTCCTTCCCAGTCACAGTATATAGTACTGTACGCGCGCCAGCTCATGATCTCTGTCGCCTGGGGAAGTGGGGCGGGTGGCGTAATAGAATGTGAGTAGCCTAATATATTTGTCTTATCGTGCAGTACAAAAACATTTAGTCATCCTGTAAATGTTATTATTATGTCTATGTATTATTTATTATAGGCCTACTTATTATTGCTTTTCACAACGGATACACGTGTCACAATATACAGTTGTATATTTTGTGCTTGTGCGTCTCAGATGTGTTAATCATTATTCATGATTTTTGATCACTAAAGTGATTTTTATTTTGAAATTTAAAAAGTGTTAACGTGCCAAAAGTTATTTGTTTTGTGTTAGGTAAATTTTAACGCGTATTTTTCATATCTTTTGTTTTATTTTAATGTCTTTTCGGAAAAATAAAGCGGTAATTCATTCGGAAGTGCGACAAATTATTGCATCAGTTATAAAAAAACTGTGATGAGGAATCGCGTAAAGGAGCGTACCTGCATCCCGTTAAAAATAGGCTTATAAATTAATCTTATGAATTATATATTTTTTAGTTTCCTTATTTTCTATGCTACGTTCATATTTTAATTCCTGAGGACTGCAAAACAATGAAAGAAAAGTAAAAGAGTTACTATATTATAGAATAAATTGAAATAATAAAACAAAAAATTACTTTATAATGACAAGAACATTATGATAAATGTTTTTTTTATGAATAGTATAATCTTTCACTGCATGCCGTAACAGAAATTCCTCACACGGATCACGAGCTGACGCGCTTATAGTACTGGTAACGCGCTATAAGTTGACGATTGCGCCTATCATGCGGTGGGAGGACAGTATACTATCCATCCTACTTACATCGGCCAACCCGAAAGCATAAGACATTGATAATTTTATTACAAACTATTACTACATACTACATTATTACAGGGTGATCGTAAAGTCACGCAACTCAAAATGATAACAGTCTTAGAAAGCTGTAATGTATTTTTTATTTTTCTTTCAAAGTTTACGATAAAAGTTATAATTACAACTTACTTACTTACAAGTTCACGACAAGTGCTGGAAATGTCCACCGTGGTTTGCAATGCATGCATCAACGCGTTTTCTTACATTGCACGCAACCTTTTTGAGTGTAGCAGTAGCAATATTTGATATACAGTCTTCAATGTTTCTTCTAAGTTCATCTACTGTATGCGGGTTGTTTTTGTACACATTATCTTTCAAACAGCCCCATAAATAAAAATCAGGAGGAGTCACATCTGGTGACCGAGGAGGCCACAAACCACGAGAAATTATTCGGTCATCAAAGAAATCGTGGAGAAATTGGATAGTACTGTTTGCCGTATGTGAAGTTGCTCCGTCTTGTTGTAGCCAGCAATAACGTTCGTCAACATGTAGCAGTGCTACGAACTGCATGATTATTTCTTGATAACGTTCTGCTGTGATTGTATCCGAAAAAAAGATAGGCCCGACGATTCTCCGACGAGATACACCACACCACACCCCAATTTTTTGAGAATGTAATGGCTGTTCATGGAGTTCATGTGGATTCTCTGCAGACCATACTGTACAATTTTGACTAATAACATATCCACTTAGATGAAACCAAGCTTCATCGCTGAAAAAAACTTTGTCCAGAACAGATATGTCATTTCGAATGAAATTTTTAAACCAATGACAATACCGCAATCGCTTCTCCTTATCTGGCTCTTCGAGCTGATGAGTTATGTTAATCCGGTACGGATGTAATTTTAATACTTAGTGGCTTTATGAACACTTCCATAAGACAATCCAGTCTGAGTAGAAAGTTTACGAAGAGACTTTTTTGGAGAACGAATAAACGTTTCACTTATCGTCTGCAGACTGTCGTCAGATAAAACACTTGGTCGGCCGATACGATTACGGTCATTCACGCTACCTGTATCCCGAAAACGATGAAACAAACGAAATATGGTCGATTTGTTTGGCACTTTAGCATCTGGAAAGGCATTGGAGAAATGTTCTTGACACTTCGCGTAGGATTTCGATTCACAGTAACTTAAAACGATAGAGACGCGTTGTTCTAGCGTAAAAGACATTGCGACTCGAACTGAACAAACCAACTGGTTTATGGCTAACTGTCGCCCGGTGGCGTGATCTAGCAGTGCTGCCACATACTGTACTACAAAACGAAAAATTCCCATATTCTAATCATACTTTACAAATTTACCTTCAATTCCTACACGGCTTCAAACATTTGGTTGCGCGACTTTACGATCACCCGGTATTACGTTATATTTTACTTTCTCTTGCCTATATGAATATGTAGGAAGGAAAGTATTGTTTTCATGTCGATTTTAAGAAATCGAGTTTTCACCGGATCTACACGTTTTCAGACCTCCTGAACCCACGCAAACATGTTTTTACCGATTGGTTTGTGCGCGTGCGCGCACGCGTAATAGTAATGTAGTATGTGTAATAGCAAAATAAAACAATCGAAATAAGAAATAAAACAACAGAATGTGTAACATAGCACTGGTATAGTACCGGTTGACCGATTTTGATGCAAATGTTCGTGACGGGTCCGGTAGTGGTATGTAACTTACGTTTCAAGTTTCAAGTTCGTACGATGTTCCGTTCTTGAGATATTCTGTTCACACACACGCACGCACGCACACACACACACACACACACACACAAACCAATCGCTAAAAACATGTTTTTTTTTGGGTTCAGGGGATCTGAAAACGTGTAGATCCGGTGAAAACTCGATTTCGAAAAATCGACATGAAAACAATACTTTCCTTCCTATGTAGGCAAGAGAAATATAGCAAGAAAAATATAGGAATATAGGAATATAGCAAGAGAAATATAGGTCATATAGGCAAGAGAAAGTAAAAAATGCACTAAAGAAATAACGTAAAATTTTAACTTATGGGTGTTCTTTAATGACTGATTCAAATTGTGATTAAGTTCTAGAATAGATTTTACAATCGGTTATTATACTTAGTTTGCTCCAAATGTAAACAAATAATGACGTCACTGAGCATGCGCATTTTATCAAAATGTGTACACGCTGATTAAAAAGAAACAACAAAATACTACTTTCAAAAGTATTTAAATACAAAATACTTGTAGATACGGTTTTACAGGCTAAATTTTTTATGAAAATCTCGTGTGAAATACTAACACGTCTTTCAATTGTCAATTCAAATAATGAACACTATAACCTAATATTAGCAATAAAACTTTAGAAATAAACAAAAAATCTGGTGTCAAACACTCACACAACTTTATCTTGCCAATGCAAATAATTAATAATATAACCAAACATTAGTAATAAAACATTAGAAATGAATAAAAAACTAATCTCAATAAACATCACCTAATTTTCATCATGCTAAACAAGGCTCTGTAGAGAAAATTGCTCTAAATAAAAGTTGTAGATCTAACACGGCGCCTACATTATCTTGTAGAGCATAAAAAATTTAGCAAACCAGGCGATTTTTGAAAAAATCGTAAGACCGGTTTTTGAGAAAATCGCAAAAGAGTAAAAAATTACACGAATAAACTACTACTTCCGGTTGACCGATTTTGATGAAAATGTTCGTGTCGAGTCCGGTAGTGGTATGTAAATTAAGTTTCAAGTTTCAAGTTCGTACGTTGTTCTGTTCTTGAGATATTCTGTACACGCACGCACGCACGCACACACACACACCCACCCACACGAAGACCAATCGCTAAAAACATGTTTTTTGGGTTCAGGAAGTCTGAAACCGTGTAGATCCGGTGAAAACTCGATTTCGAAAAATCGACATAAAAGCAATACTTTCCTTCCTAGACCTATATATTCATATAGGCAAGAGAAAGTAAAAATCTAACCTCAAAAACATAACCTAATTTTAATCATGAAAGACCGATGTAAAATGAAAATCAACCTCAGTTTGGCTTAATAATACGAAAAATCACTCTTTCACGCTAAACTAGGCTCTGTACAGAAAAACGCTCTATATAAGAGTTTGTAGATCTTTTAGTTTCCTATAAATTTGATTACATACACATTTGTCGTAAAATGGATACTAAGGCCGAAATCTTAAAAAATCAATTTGTTACAGATTTTCTTTAAAAAAATAAACAGAAAATCACTAATTACCGCTAAACTAAGCGTTACACAAGACCGCCTCCGTAGCGTAGTGGTTAGCGCATTGGCCTGCCACGCGGAGGTCCCGGGTTCGATTCCCGGCGAGGGTCTGGAAGTTTTCACATGTCAAATCCCAAAGTTAATGTTACACAGTTGTTGATGCGACTCTAAATAAATAAATAAATAATAATAAGCGTTACACAAGGAAAAATGTAAAGTAAAAGTTGTAGACCGTTAAATTGTCTACAACTTTTATTATATACTCTTTTGCCCTAAAATGCATAATAAGGCTGCAATCTTTAAAAAAATGTACGAGAGAACAGCTTCCCCAAGAATTTCAGCAGACATGGCGCCTACCCTATGTTGTAGAACATAAAAAATATAGTAAATGAGGCGATTTTAAAAAAATCGTAGGAGCCGTTGTTGAGACACACACAGACGAATCGCTAAAAAAATGTTTCTTTGGGTTCAGGGGGTCTGAAAACGTGTATATCTGGTGAAAACTCGATTTCTTAAATCGACAACAATACTTTCCTTCCTTCCTATACATGTATTCATAAAGGCAAAAGAAATATAGGCTGTTTATGGATTATTTTGTACATAAGTACAACTAACCAAAAATTATTATTTTAATTTACTTACGTGTTAATAAATCCTGCAAACCACTAAGTTGATTTTCGCTGTTCATGTCTGTGTTCAAATTTGCGATAACATATACCAAATTATTTAGAAATTAATAAACCGTAACAAAAAATATAAAACTACTTTGCAAAATATATATAGGCACTAAAACGTAATTCTTTTCATAGGCTAAGTGTAGGCCTACTGTAGTGTTTCGTTTTTAAACAATGTTTTCAGAAATGACATTCTCTCGTTTCGTTGACTGCTCGCCGTGAACTAACTGGCTATCCCCACTTTAAAATGGATTGGTTGCTATGGAAACTGTCAGGCCATCGTATGTATTTTCTGTCGAGTGACCACAAGATAGAGCGGGGACTATTTCTCATTTTGATTTCCACTTACTACTCTCTACTCACTGTTTAGAGTCTGTCTACGCTAATCCGACGTAGGCAACCAGCAATACAAGTGAGCATGCGCATTAATTAAAAATACGCACGTCATGATCAAAAACAAAATTCCATACAAACCATTTATATTATATTGAGCTTAATATTATAATGAAAACACGTTCAATTCATGTTAGAAAATATTTTATAAATCTAACATTAGTTTACCTAATAGTGTGTACCAAAAGTGTATGTAATCAAATTTGTAGGAAATTGAAAAATCAACAACTTTTATTTAGAGCATTTTTCTCTACAGAGCCTAGTCTAGCGTGAAAGAGTGATTTTCCGTATTTTTAAGCCAAACTGAGGTTGATTTTCATTTTGCTTCTTTCACTCATGATTAAAATTAGGTTATGTTTATTGAGGTTAGTTTTTTGTTTATTTGTAATGTTTTATTACTAATGTTAGGTTTATTGTTAATTATTTACATTGGCAAGAGAAAGTTGTGTGTGTTTCACACCAGATTTTTTTTTCTTATGCACTATATTTTATTAATACATTTTTTTTTTATTTCACTAAAGGTGGGAATGACAATAATGGAAAATATAATGGACAACATGCATAGAAGCCACTGCCTGCTTTTAGTCATAAGCAATAAAATTCATTCATAAAAAGCAGGTGGTGTCAGTTTGAGTTGAGTCTCGCGTAGTTAAAAAACATAACCTAATTTTAATCACGAGTGAAAGAAGCAAAATGAAAATAAACCTCAGTTTGGATTAAAAATACAGAAAATCACTCTTTCATGCTAAACTAGGCTCTGTAGAGGAAAATGCACTAAATAAAAGTTGTAGATCTTTTAATTTTCTATAAATTTGATTATATACACTTTTGTCGTAAAATGCATACTAAGGTGAAATCTTAAAAAAATCGATTTTTCACACGTTTCGTGAGAAAAAAACAGAAAATCCCTAATTACCGCTAAACTAAGCGTTTAACAAAAAAATGTTTGAAGTAAAAGGTGTAAAATTTTAAATTTCATACAACTTTTATTACATACATTGTTGCGCTGAAATGCATATTAAAGCCGCAATCTTAAAAAAACAATTTTTTTACGCGGAAACAGCCTCACCAAGAATTTCAACACAAATGGCGCCTACCCATCTTGTAGAGCATAAAAAATTTAGTAAACCAGGCGATTTTTAAAAAAAATTGTAGGACCAGTTTTCGAGAAAATCACAAAAAAGTGAAAAATTACACGAATAAAGTACTACTTCTGGTTGACCGATGAAAATGAAAATGTTCGTGTTGGGTATGTAACTTAAGTTTTAAGTTTCAAGTTCGTACGATGTTCCGTTCTTGAGATATTCTGTTCACACACACACAGACCAATCGCTAAAAACATTTTAAACCGTGTTCAGTAAATACCACCACACATGTTTCGTTGGGTTCAGGGTGTCTGAAAACGTGTAGATCCGGTGAAGAGTGGATTTGTTAAAATGGAGATGAAAACAATACTTTCCTTCCTATATATTCATATAGGTAAGAGAAAATTTCTTTCTTATTATGCACTATATTTTATTAATACATATTTTTTTTATTTCACTAAAGGTGGGAATGACAATAATGGAAAATATAATGGACAACATGCATAGAAGCCACTGCCTGCTTTTAGTCGTAAGCAATTCATTCATAAAAAGCAGGTGGTGTCAGTTTGAAATGAGCCTCGCCCAGTTCTTTTTAGTCGAGATGAGAGACCGCCAAATTTTGCTGGTATTTCTTGAGCATATACCAAAATCGAATCGACCAAAATTACTGCATTATTTAATGACAACAAAAACTTATTTAGAATGGCCACACGAAGAAAAATCCAAATTTTCTGAAGAAAAAACTCGTTTTTTTAAAAGGTTATCTTTAGCTTTACAACACAAAAATGATGAAAAATTGTAAATAAAATATTAATTTTTATAACATGTTCTTTTTGTTTATTTACCTGTCTAATTTAGTGACCCACCAAGTTGGTTTAGCTGCGTTGTTGTTTAAGTCATCAGCCGAAAAGCTGGTTTGAACCTGTAGAGGTTTTACTAAGTAAAACAAGGAATGAGGTGGTTTACCGATGCCTTCCTCACTGAATGAAAAAGTATACTTATCAGCATGCCGGGCCCTCTGAAAAGCACATATTTTTCACTCTGCAAATCACACCTTCACTTCATTCACCACAGGGCCTGGCTTTATAATGATTGCTTTCAGAGGAGATATCTCTGATTAGCCTAATACTTTTGCCTTCCTCACTGATGAAAAAGTATGCTTATCAGCATGCCGGGCCCTCTGAAAAGCACATATTTTCCACTCTGCAAACACTTCATTCACCACAGTGTCTGGCTGTATAATGAAATTCATTAATTTCAGAGGAGATATCTCTGATTAGTGTCTTTTACACCTCTACCTCTTCTGTTCTTAAATGATTCAGTCATTTAATTGGCTGACCATGTGACAAGAAACAGAACTATTTATTTTAGCCCTGCAATGGTTTAGCTGTAGAGGGTCTAAAGATAAAGTCTTCACTGTGAGTCAGCTGTTTAACAGCTGACTCATAGCGACAAAGATCCCTGGTTCAAATTCTAGTAACTCACCGGGTTGGTCTAGAGGTAAAGTCGTCGCCAAAATCAGCTGTTTAACAGCTGATTTTTGTTCCTGTTTCAAATCCTAGTAAAGGTAGTTACTTTTATACGAATTTGAATACTAGACTGCGATTGCCGGTATACTTTGATGGTTGGGGTTCAATTAACCATACTTTCTTAGTAATGGTCGACCTGGGTCTGTACAAGACTACATGTCATACACATCATTCTCATCTAATTGGGTCATGGGGTTGCTTATTGTTCTGAATTGAACAGATTGCAACGTACACATATTAGGAATTTAAAAAAAAATTCTAGTAACCCACCAGGTTGGTCTAGAGGTAAAGTCGTCGCCAAAATCAGCTGTTTAACAGCTGATTTTCGGAGACGAACGTTCCTGTTTCAAATCCTAGTAAAGGTAGTTACTTATATACGGGATTTGAATACTAGACAGTGATTGCCGGTGTACTTTGATGGTTGGGGTTCAATTAACCATACTTTCTTAGTAATGGTCGACCTGGGTCTGTACAAGACTACACGTCATTTACACATCATTCTCATCTAATTGGGTCATTGGGTTGCTTATTGTTCTGAATTGAACAGATTGCAACGTACACATATTAGGAATTAATTAAAATTCTAGTGAAAGTAGTTAGTTACTTTTTAAAAATCTGTTTTAATAACTTAAATATAAAATTTAATAATCTAAATGACTGAATGGAAACATCGTTCTAAATTTTAATTTTAATTTTTTTAAATATGCTCTGAAAAAGGTGGTACCACCAAAATGCATGTAAGTTTTTTAAAACTTCAATAAGCAACCAAAGGTAAGGTGATAAATTTCATTTATACTGTAGATATTAATGGTTTCAAAAATTTATTTATAAATTAGTTACTTTTATACAGATTTGAATACTAAACAGTACTGATGTACTTTTATGGATGGGGATTAACTATACTCTCTCAGGAATGGTCGACCTGGATCTGTACAAGACTGCCCTCATTGACACATCACACACATCATCCGTTTTTTTCTTGCATCCAGGAGGCTCCAAAGGGAGCATAGGACATGTCAAATAAAACTGATAAACTGAAAGTTTATCACCAATGATAAATTCATCACTTACCACCAAAAAATTGTTTTTGCTACTGCTTACTTCAGTAGGCTTGTCATGAACTTTATTGAATCAAATATCACACAAAATAAAAATTAAACACAATGATAAATTCATCACTTACCAATAATTTTTTCCTGCTACTGCTTAACTCAGTAGGCTTTTCATGAACCCCTTTGTATCAAATAGTACACAATATTTGTTTAATCAGAAGTTAAATACTTTTCAATTAAAACTATTCAGAAAGGAATTCGTGCACACTGTAAAATGTTTCATCAATCAAATATTGTTTTAGCTTTTTTTAAAAATGACTTAAATTGTCACAACTTTTTAAACCTTGTGGCAATTAATTGATGTATTTTCTACCTGCATAAGTTGGTTTTTCTTCAAACAATTTAGTGTTGTGATTAGCAACATAATAATCGATTATGTTTCTTGTGTAGTGGTTGTGAACATCTAAATTCTGTAAAAAGGTATTTTTCTTTTTGTACATTATCACTTCAAAAATGTACAAAGAAGGAACTGTGAGCAATTGCAGCTCTTTAAATAGTGATCTGCACACACGTGATAAAACTAAGGTTATATTTCATTATTTACATAGGCAAGATAGTCAAACGAGTGTATTATAACAACATTTTTTGTATGGTTCCAATAGTTAAATAGAAGGTAAACAAATTTATTATGGATATTAGGGCCATAAAGGGCTTCTCTCATTAACTGGAAGGAGAACCCTTAATTCCTTTTACGAAAGGCATAAGGGAACCGGCCGGGATAGAAGGTCAGTGTCCTAACCATATATTCAGGTTGTATGGTTTGTTAGTAGCCGTGTGAAAGCTTATCGGTATGATGACCATCACACGGTAAACAAAATTGAAAGGGCTGCCCATCTTACCCTGGCCAACGGTGGTGGCTTGTAGCATTCAGTCTGCCCAGCAGAATTGTAAACTACAGCTTTTTTTGTCTGACTAGATTTATCGTGGGAAATTCCTTCATGTATGATTCTGGTTAGGCTTACTTCTAGGGAGTAAAATAACAAAGGATGGTAGAAGCACAAGTGATATCAAGAGTAGAATTGCTCAAGCCAGAAAAGCCTTTGAAATGAAAAACAGCTTACTGACTACAAACATTGATTTACAGATTAGGAAAAATTTCTTAAAACATTATGTTTGGAGTGTAGCATTATACGGAAGTGAAACGTGGGTGATAGAGGCTGCAGAAAAGAAGAGGATAGAAGTTTTTGAAATGTGGTGTTATAGGAAAATGTTAAAGATTAGGTGGGTGGACAAAATAAGTAATTTAGAGGTTCTTAGGCGAGTGGATGAAAAAAGAAGTATATGGAAGCATCTTACCAAAAGAAGGGATAGGCTAGTGGGGCATATCCTAAGACATCCAGGTATTGGGCTATCAATAATGGAGGATAACATTGAGGGAGTAAATAATAGAGGGAGGCAAAGATTAGAATATATAAAGCAAATTACAAAAGATGTAGGGTGTTACAGGTATGTAGATATGAAACGACTTGCACAAGATAGAACAGGTTGGAGAACTGCATCAAACCAGTCGAGAGACTGATGACAAAAAAAAATAGGCTTACTTAGTATACGCGGGTCTTCAAGAACTTCAAAATATGAAAAAAATTATGATGGCGTCCTCTCTGGTAAAACATTCCGGAGGTAAAATAGCCCTCCATTTGGATCTTCAGGTGAGACTATCAGAGGGAACCTCATCATAAGAAAACAAAACAAAAGATGTAGGGAGTTGCAGGTATGTAGATATGAAATGACTTGCACAATATAGACAGCTTGAAGAACTGCATTAAACCAGTCGAGAGAGAGATGACAAAAAAAAGGATATTAACACCTATCATTCCTTAGCCTTAAGGAGCTAAGTACCTTAAGCTTAAGAGTAAGTACTTTAAGACTAAGGACCTTAAGGAGAACTTTGACTAAAGTTAAAGTTATTGTACATTTTTTTTCATTCTGGAGACTCCAAAGGGAGTATAGGACAAGTCAAGATAAAACTGATAAACTGAAAGTTTATCACCAATGATAAATTCATCACTTACCACCAAAATTCGTTTTTGCTACTGCTTACTTCAGTAGGCTTGTCATAAACCCTATTGAATCAACTATCACACACAATGAAAAATAAAAAAAATCAAACACAATGATAAATTCATCACTTACCGATAATTTCCTCCTGCGCCACTGCTTAACTCAGCAGGCTTGTCATGAACCCCTTTGTATAAAATTGTACACAATTTTTGTTTAATTAAAGTTAAATACTTTTCAATCAAAACTATTCAGAAAGGAATTCGTGCACACTGTAAAATGTTTCATCAAATATTGTTTTAGCTTTTTTTAAAAATGACTTAAATTGTCACAACTTTTTAAACCTTGAGGCAATTTATTGATGTATTTTCTACCTGCATAAGTTGGTTTTTCTTCAAACAATTTAGTGTTGTGATTAGCAACATAATAATCGATTCTGTTTCTTGTGTAGTGGTTGTGAACATCTAAATTCTGTAAAAAGGTATTTTTCTTTTTGTACATTATCACTTAAAAAATGTACAAAGAAGGAACTGTGAGCAATTGCAGCTCTTTAAATAGTGATCTGCACACACGTGATAAAACTAAGGTTATATTTCATTATATACATAGGCAAGATAGTCAAACGAGTGTATTATAACAACATTTTTTGTATGGTTCCAATAGTTAAATAGAAGGTAAACAAATTTATTATGGATATTAGGGCCATAAAGGGCTTCTCTCATTAACTGGAAGGAGAACCCTTAATTCCTTTTACGAAAGGTATAAGGGAACCGGCCGGGATAGAAGGTCAGTGTCCTAACCATATATTCACGTTGTATGGTTTGTTAGTAGCCGTGTGAAAGCTTATCGGTATGATGACCATCACACGGTAAACAAAACTGAAAGGGCTGCCCATCTTACCCTGGCCAACGGTGGTGGCTTGTAGCATTCAGTCTGCCCAGCAGAATTGTAAACTACAGCTTTTTTTGTCTGACTAGATTTATCGTGGGAAATTCCTTCATGTATGATTCTGGTTAGGCTTACTTCTAGGGAGTAAAATAACAAAGGATGGTAGAAGCACAAGTGATATCAAGAGTATAATTGCTCAAGCTAGAAGCCTTTGAAATGAAAATTAGCTTTAGCATTATACAGAAGTGAAACGTGGATGATAGGGGCTGTAGAAAAGAAGAGGATAGAAGCTTTTGAAATGTGGTGTTATAGGAAAATGTTAAAGATTAGGTGGGTGGAAAAAATAAGTAATTTAGAGGTTCTTAGGCGAGTGGATGAAAAAAAAAGTATATGGAAGCATCTTACCAAAAGAAGGGATAGGCTAGTGGGGCATATCCTAAGACATCCAGGTATTGGGCTATTAATAATGGAGGGTAATATTGAGGGAGTAAATTGTAGAGGGAGGCAAAGATTAGAATATATAAAGCAAATTACAAAAGATGTAGGGTGTTACAGGTATGTAGATATGAAACGACTTGCGCAAGATAGAACAGGTTGGAGAACTGTATCAAACCAGTCGAGAGACTGATGACAAAAAAAAATAATAGGCTTACTTAGTATATGCAGGTCTTCAAGAGCTTCAAGAACTTCAAAATATGAAAAAAATTATGATGGCGTCCTCTCTGGTAAAACATTCCGGAGGTAAAATAGCCCTCCATTTGGATCTTCAGGTGAGACTATCAGAGGGAACCTCATCATAAGAAAACAAAACAAAAGATGTAGGGAGTTGCAGGTATGTAGATATGAAATGACTTGCACAATATAGACAGCTTGAAGAACTGCATTAAAACAGTCGACAGAGAGATATGACAAAAAATGGATATTAACACCTATCATTTCTTAGCCTTAAGGAGCTAAGTACCTTAAGCTTAAGAGTAAGTACTTTAAGACTAAGGGCCTTAAGGAGAACTTTGACTAAAGTAAAAGTTATTGTACATTTTTTTTCATTCTGGAGACTCCAAAGGGAGTATAGGACATGTCAAGATAAAACTGATAAACTGAAAGTTTATCACCAATGATAAATTCATCACTTACCACCAAAATTCGTTTTTGCTACTGCTTACTTCAGTAGGCTTGTCATAAACCCTATTGAATCAACTATCACACACAATGAAAAATAAAAAAAATCAAACACAATGATAAATTCATCACTTACCGATAATTTCCTCCTGCGCCACTGCTTAACTCAGCAGGCTTGTCATGAACCCCTTTGTATAAAATTGTACACAATTTTTGTTTAATTAAAGTTAAATACTTTTCAATCAAAATTATTCAGAAAGGAATTCGTGCACACTGTAAAATGTTTCATCAAATATTGTTTTAGCTTTTTTTAAAAATGACTTAAATTGTCACAACTTTTTAAACCTTGAGGCAATTTATTGATGTATTTTCTACCTGCATAAGTTGGTTTTTGTTCAAACAATTTAGTGTTGTGATTAGCAACATAATAATCGATTCTGTTTCTTGTGTAGTGGTTGTGAACATCTAAATTCTGTAAAAAGGTATTTTTCTTTATGTACATTATCACTTGAAAAATGTACAAAGAAGGAACTGTGAGCCATTGCAGCTCTTTAAATAGTGATCTGCATGAGGTAAGGTGGTTGACTCCCACCATACACTTCCACAGTATAGAACAGCTATGACAAAAATCTGGTGTGAAACACTCACACAACTTTCTCTTGCCAATGCAAATAATTTACAATATAATTTAACATTAGTAATAAAATATTAGAAATGAACAAAAACTAACCTCAAAAACATAACCTTATTTTAATCATGAGTGAATGACGCAAAATGACAATCGAACTCAGTTTGGCTTAAAAATACGGAAAATCACGCTTTCACGCTAAACTAGGCTCTGTAGAGAAAAATGCTCTAAACAAAAGTTGTAGATCTTTTAATTTTTTATAAATTTAATTATATACACTTTTGTCGTAAAATGCATACTAAGACCGAAATGTTAAAAAAATCGATTTTTCTTACGTTTTCGTGAGAAAAAAAAACAGAAAATCGCAAATTACCGCTAAACTAAGCGTTATACAAAAAAATGTTTGAAATAAAAGTTGTAGAATTTTACATTCTCTACAACTTTTATTATGTAACGTTTTGCGCTAAAATGCATATTAAAGCCGCAATCTTAAAAAGAAAAAGTTTTTGCGTAAAAACAGCCTCACGCAGAATTTCAGCAAACATGGCGCATACCCTATATTGTAGAGCATAAAAAATGTAGTAAACCAGGCGATTTTAAAAAAAATCGTAGGACTAGTTTTTGAGAAAATTGCAAAAAACTGAAAAATTATACGAATAAACTACTACTTCCGGTTGACCGATTTTGATGAAAATGTTCGTGTCGCGTCCGGTAGTGGTATGTAACTTAAGTTTCAAGTTTCAAGTTCGTACGATGTTCCGTTCTTGAGATATTCTGTTCACACACACACACACACACACACACACACACACACACACACACACACACACACAGACCAATCGCTAAAAACATGTTTTTTGGGTTCAGGGGGTCTGAAAACGTATAGATCCGGTGAAAACTCGATATCTTAAAATCGACATGAAAACAATACTTTCCTTCCTATATATTCATATAGGCAAGAGAAAGTAAAAAAATGGATATCAACACCTATTATTCCTTAGCCTTTATAAGGAGAACAAATTGGACACTAAAGTCAAAATTACTGTATAGTATTCAGATGAACTAAAAGTCCCCTAGCCGTGGGAGTGAAAGAATACATAACGCTCTCACTCGCACAAGCCATACGCGCCGTTCCAATAACATTGTCTTTTAATTTTACTCGTTGTGAGCAAGCGTTTATGCACACAGTAAACTAACAAGCAAGATAACGACTGTAGTATGTTTTCAGATTTGGATTACAAAGGTAAAAACCTTCGAGTGCATGCGTAGTTATTAGTAATGTGACGCTTGTGAGCGAGTCGCACAAAAGAGCGAGAGACTCTTTTAACCCCTTACCGGTTTCTTTTTTTTTTAGAAAATGATACTAAGTTGCTCCATTTTTTTTATTGCATAGAAAGTTTTGTATATCCTAGTTATGACTTATTAAGTAACAAACACTGGTATTTAGCATGCAGTTTAGATGTTATTACAATAATAAGAAATGGATACCTAGTTCAAGTGAAGAAGGAGGCGATAAGAACTGCCTTGAGGCTGGAGGGCGGGTTCGGGGTCCCATCAGGGGAGATGGGCCACACCGAGATCTTCAAAGGGATTGAGGGGATGGGTGTGGTAGGTGGTCCTCGGGACCGTATGTACAGAGCATACGACTTCTCCGACACACTGAGGGTGAAAATTTTTGATCGTCAGGAGTGGGCGGAGGGACAGCCAGTGATACCGGAAGGGGTTACCTTTTGGTACACTGACGGCTCAGTGATGAGCGGAAGAGCGGGAGTGGGGGCCTGGGGGGCCGGGGGAAAGATTTCCCTGGCCCTTGGGTGTAACATAACTGTCTTCTAAGATGAAATATTGGCCATTAAGGTCTGTGCGGCTCAGGGGGTCGCACACTTATATTTATATGCAGTTGCAAAGTGGTTGGCTGCAAAAGAAGAGCGCTGATGGGTAAGGTTGTGTAAACACCTTCTCAGATAAGTGCACTAGATCCTAGGCAGATCCTGCGCTTTATCGAAAGTGTGGGTCTTGCAGAAATAGGAACAGGGGCAATCACAAAAGATCTTTTAGGTTGCGGTGAGGAGGGGCTGCAGAAGCCTGAACGCCCTTATTGTAAAGTAAGTAATGGATACCTAACCTGTCATAACTGCTTTTGGTGACTGAAGTTTTGCGTCATTTTGAAGTCATGTGTCATTTTCCCTATATTAGAAATTATAATAATTACACTACACTGTTTTACACTAAACTAAACTAAACACTAAACTCTTAACAATACATATAATACTCAACAAAACTACACTAACTCTTTACAATAGTAAACAATGTGGGCTGGCTAACACTAACCTAAAACTGTCCGAGAACCGGTAGCAGAATAGCAACGTTATTTCGAAGATAGACTTCTACAAAAATATTTACTAGCGCTATATGTGTTAGAATATAGAACTAAAATAGCTATACAAAGAGATACGCAATAGTTACGACGGAATAGTCCGACAACTGACATTTTAAAACTAGACAAAATCTATCGTCGGAATATTCCGTCAGTGGCCCTTTTTATGCACTTCTCGTACGCCGGAATATTCCGGCAAAAACCAGTAAGGGGTTAACTGAGCGGTGAGCTACCAGCTCTTTTATTTTGAACGATCAGCACACCAAGCGTTTCTCCCACGCCGCACGCTCTTCGCCAGAGCTGACTTATACATCCCCTCCACTCCACGACTAAACCGCTTTTCTCTAGTCGCATCATAGCAAGGGCTACCTATACCTAAACGCTGCATGAAAAATATACATTTCGTATCAAACTCTGCCACTGTTTGTGAGGGTGCGGAGAGGGGGTCATTATTCTTTCATACTATACTACAACAACCCTGAGACAAGTGGTTGTAAAATACCATTGTACTGTAGCAATTTTACCACGTGCATACGAAACAAAGATAGACACACGACAAAAATTTGTTTGAGGAAAGGGATGCATGAACGTTCAGGTTGACGCAAGCGCAAACACAACGTGCTGCTTGCAAAGGATTGAGCGAAAGTCACCCTCGGCTCGACTCACTCTCTGTTTATTCACATAGCTCAGCTCAGTGCTGTCGTATTAGAATCTACTAGCTCACTGCCACTGTTCACCTTGTCTCATCATTCAATTGTACGCCACGCTCTGTGCCGTTCACTCAAGTGTGCAGAGCGGGGTGTGCTAGCTCATCTATTTTACTGTGCTGCCTCATGACTAGTAGTTATGCCACATATCTCGCTCGGCTATCGGACATTAATTCATTTGATACCTATGCACTACATTCATCCGAGATAATTATTACCAAGTGAAAAACTAAGCTAAAACAATCAGGACGGTAAACAAAAAAAAATCAAGTGTCTAATTTTTTAACAATATATATTTTTGTTCATTGTACAATAAACAATAAGTTGATTACAAATGCACGCATTATTTATATTTTTATCTTTTTAAATCTCCCAAATCTTCGATTGAATCTTCATCTATTTCAGGCCATTTTTCAGGAATAAAATCAAACAGATCATCTTTCACGTCACCTTGAATAACTATTTCATCATCACCAGTCACTGAAGAGCCACACGCAAATTTTGTTCCAAAAAATTTAGACGCGACTTTCAGGTCGATATTAAATGTACTCAAACCAGTCACAACAGTTACAGACTTTTTCTTTCCACGGGGCGCACGAGAGACATACACCTTAAAAAAAATACAAAAATATCACATTTAAAATAATTAAAACACTTGTTAAAATTGTTATTGGTTAGGAAATCAGCTGAAAGGCTGGTTGGAACTAGTGTAGAGCGTTCACTGTTTCAACCAGTCACTATGATCACGGTGACAGTGATTTTGCGTTCACCGTTACTTTTAATAGTTACTAGTGATTTAGCAATAACTGTGTATTTTCTTAGTATATTTTTCAGTTGTTATCATGAAATAATAATAATGTTTTCAGTTGTTATTTCACGATAACAACTGAAGTTTTGATAAATTAAAAAAATGGGCTACATACATATACAGTAGACTCTCAAAAATCCGGATCGCGCTAGTCCGGACTATGATTTTTTTTAAATTTATTTTCTGAAAATTTACAACTTTTAAATTAACAACCAGTAAAAAGTTTTCATGGGATTGGCTCGATGAACGATCATGCGATTAGCACTATAATTTGTGTGTATGTACTTTTTAATAATAATTGCATATATAAAATGTATGTAAATGATATTTTTTGTCATTTAGGGCCACAGTAGTTTGCGTCATGGGTAGCCTGTGTTTCAGTAAAATCTATGTTTATGATTTTACAAGGTATTTTATTTAATCCCAGAACCGTACTTTACCAAGCACAGAACCGTACTACAGTACATTTAGATTTTATTTAGTTGATCGTGTAATTATTCTATAATTGAGACATATATGACGTTTATTGTTACATGTTTGAAATCCGTAACTTGCAAATCTTACAAAGAGTGCAATCGAATCTTATTACGGTACAGTAGCCTTAAGTTTAGTCAATGTTTGTGCTTCGTATATAGAATAATTACAGTACCAGTAGCCTACTGTAATTTATTAGCCCTACAGTGTTTTAAAGTTTTTTCAGAAGCTCACTCTTATATTAGCAGATAAACTAATGCTTATTGTCATAATTATTCGCCATAAAGACGAAATTGCCAACCTCCGGGAAATCCGGATTTTTCGAAATCTGGACCGGCCGTCCGCCACATTAGTCCGGATTTCTGATAGTCTACTGTATAACTAAAATAAAAATTTAGCCTAAAACTGATTAACACAAGGTATCCTAAATTAGTAATAAAAATAACATTTTGTATAAAAAAGAGAAAGTACAAGAAACAATATTTACAACTGAAAAAATAACAACACACATTATAAATAAAATAGCTAGGTAGAACGTGGCGTGCAATAAAAATAATACTGTAATGTAATTGTGTTACCGCGATCAGAGATGTAAAGGAACTACCCTCGTTTTGTTTAGTCTAGTAGATGAGAAATATAACAAGGGGAAGCGACTGAGAGAGCGAGAGAAGAGTGCGTAAAAATTGAAGTAAAAGAGAATGGACGTGCCGGTTATCAAAGGAGAGGCGACAAGGAGAGCACTAAGCCCAGTGAACAGACCAACAAATCTTACATACCTATCATAGGGGCCTTGAAGAAGAGTAACCATATTCTGTCGTATTGTCTATTAACTGTGAACAGTGAATAAGTGCGTGAATTTGTTCACTAGTTTCTAAGGTAAAGAATTTGTTCGTCTTAAAAGTGACAGTGAACAGTAAATGAGTAAGTAACTGATTATTGTAAAAGTGCTTGAAGGAACGAGAGGTCTGTTTCTCTTCTATCTGTACAATTACGGTCACCGTGTCGTCCTGCCTTAAACAGTGAACTGAGAATAAGTAAGCGATCTTTGTAACAGTGACTGGGAAACGAAAGGTCTGTACTATATGTAGAAGTATGGTGAACATTCGCCGTGTCGCCCTGTCTTCCAGTGACAGAAGAATAAGCGATCTATGTAACAGTGACTGGGAGGCGAAGTAAGTCAGTGATCGGCTGGCTTGCATGTGCCGAAGCATCACGTCCAAGAGAGCACACCTGCTCCCTTACTTTCTGTAGCAGTTTTTCGTGCCCGTGCCTCTGGAAACTCCTCGGCATCCTATGGTTACTTTTCAGCCATGCTTTGGTCCCGCCGAGGTGAGCTGAGATGCTGGGCTTCTGTCTGTCTATCCTGATCCTTGTCCCTGGCATCTAGCACTTTTTCTATCCGTGCTAGAGGCAACTTCTCCTACTGTAGCTTTTGCCCAACCCAGTGGTGTCAGGCGTTTACTGTGCCGAAGGGTGGATGGCACTGGGGCATTTAATCAGTGTCTTAACGGTGCCTGTAGGATACTTGGCTAAATCCTACAGTATTTTGCCTTACCCCTGTACACGGGGCTATGCAGGGGCGGACTGATTATTTCCCTAGCTGACACGACAACTAAAAGTGGTTGTTGTTCCTTTTACTAGGAAAAGGAAGATGGCTCTAGATGCTTTGACTCTGGAAGGAGTGGATTTGAGCTACTCCCCTGAGGTGAAGTATCTGGGGGCTGTCCTGGATAGGGGCCTGACTTGGAGGGGCCACATGTCAAGGACTGTTGAGAGGGCTGTAAAGGCCTTAGGGATGTTTAAGAGTCCGTTTGGGAGGACTTGGGGGCTTAGGCCTCGTATGGCAGAATGGGCTTATGTGAGCTTCATTCTGCCAATGGTCACGTACAAAGCTTTTGTATGGTGGCCAAGAACAGATCGGCTGCGGAAGCTGAAGAGATTGGCCCGCCTAAGGATATGTTGTGCAACGAGCACTGGTCCAACGGCTACTATGGAGGCGATGGTCGAGTTGCCTCCTATTCATGTTCAAGTGAAGAAGGAGGCGATAAGAACTGCCTTGAGGCTGGAGGGCGGGTTCGGGGTCCCATCAGGGGAGATGGGCCACACCGAGATCTTCATAGGGGTTGAGGGGATGGGTGTGGTAGGTGGTCCTCGGGACCGTATGTACAGAGCATACGACTTCTCCGACACACTGAGGGTGAAAATTTTTGATCGTCAGGAGTGGGCGGAGGGACAGCCAGTGATACAGGAAGGGGTTACCTTTTGGTACACTGACGGCTCAGTGATGAGCGGAAGAGCGGGAGTGGGGGCCTGGGGGGCCGGGGGAAAGATTCCCCTGGCCCTTGGGTGTAACATAACCGTCTTCTAAGAGGAAATATGGGCCATTAAGGTCTGTGCGGCTCAGGGGGTCGCACACTTATATTTATATGCAGTTGCAAAGTGGCTGCAAAAGAAGAGCACTGATGGGTAAGGTTGTGTAAACACCTTCTCAGATAAGTGCACTAGATCCTAGGCAGATCCTGCGCTTTATCGAAAGTGTGGGTCTTGCAGAAATAGGAATAGGGGCAATCACAAAAGATCTTTTAGGTCGCGGTGAGGAGGGGCTGCAGAAGCCTGAACGCCCTTATTGTAAAGTAAAGTAAAAAAAAAATGTAACAGTGACTGGGGAACGGTTACTCGCCTATCTGAATAACTGTGGTCACCGTGAATTATATGTAACAGTGACTCGTTCACAGTGACAGTTCTTTTGTCTCTTCTCTAGTTGGAACCTCTATGAGACTTAACCCTTATAGTGCCAGGAGAAAATTGTGAATTACTACTGAAAAAATGCCAGCTATTTTTCGCTAGGTATTGCTGAAAAAATGCCAGCCAATTTTTTGTGATTTGTAGTATGTTATACAGAGTGATTCAAAACTATACGGCAATCTCTTCGGGTCTCATTCTATAGCTAAAAATAAGAAAAAAAATTCATATAAACATATGCCTGAAAACGCTTAGTTAGCGAGTTACGGCTAGCGAAAAATTTCACCTAGAACTCTGTACCCTCGATGAAGTAAGGCCGTATAAAGGTAGTTACAAAGATACAAATACTATTGTTTCTTTGTTTTCTAATCTGAAAAATTGAATAAAATTGGTTCCAGAGCTGTAAATGCAATACTTTCAGAGATATCTTACATAAAATACAAGAATTGGTGCAAAGAAATAACACATTTTTGTGTTTAACGTAAGATTACTTTCATAATGGTAAATAAAGGTGTATTTTTTCTTAAATAAATTTGTAGAAAATTTAATTCTGAAAAGCTTCATGTGAATTACTCAGGAAAAAATGAATAATAGATATTGAAATTTTGCTTTACTTAAAATCTAAAAGCACAGTTGGGAATAATAGCTGATCATTTATCAGCTGTTACCCCAACCTAAATATTAGTTAATGTTTTATGCAGTTAAGAATGTGCGTTTTATGTGCGTCTGTTTTGATTTTAAATAAAGCGAAATTTCAATATCTATTATTCATTTTTTTTCCTGAGTAATCCACATGAATCTTTTCAGAATTAAATTTTCTACAAATTTATTTAAGAAAAAATACACCTATATTTACCATTTATGGAAGTAATCTTACGTTAAACACAAAATGTCCTTTTTTTGAATGAACAGGTCAATTTTAGGAATGATGAAGTGATATTGACTGCTGCTGCTATCTACAGTAAATATGAGAAGGGATAAATTAAAATAAATTCATTTTAAATCAGTTTTATACAAATGACTGAAGATGTATCATCTTCTGTAAATTTTAAATAAGTGAGATAAACATTTTTTAGTTTCAAATTGTTTTTTTTTACTCTGATGATGGTGGATCCACCGAAACACGTGTAAATAAGAATAAAAATCTGGTGTAAAATACTCACACAACTTTCTCTTGCCAATTCAAATAATGACCAATATAACCTAACATTAGTAATACAACATTAGAACTAAACAAACAACTAACCTCAAAAAACATAACCTTACTTTAATCATGAGTGAAAGACCCAATATGAAAATTGACCTGTTTGGCTTAAAAATACAAAAAATCACTTTTACGCTAAACTAGGCTCTGTAGCGAAAAATACTTTAAATAAAAGTTGTAGATCTTTTAATTTTCTATAAATTTTATTAAATAAACTTTTGTCGTAAAATGCATACGAAGGCCAAAAACTTAAAAAAATCGATTTTTCACACGTTTTTGTGAAAGAAAAAAACCAGAAAATCGCTAATTACTGCTAAACTAAGCGTTATACAAAAAAGTGTTTGAAATAAAAGTTATAGTATTTTAAATTTTCTAGAACTTTTATTATGTAGACTTTTGCACTTAATGCATATTAAAGCCGCACTCTTAAAAAAACAAATTTTTTATGGGAAAACAGCCTGACCAAGAATTTCAGCAAACATGACACCTACTCTATCTTGTACAGCATAAAAAGTTAAGTAAATAAGGCGATTATAAAAAAAATTGTAAGACCAGTTTTTGAGAAAATTGCAAAAAAGTGAAAAATAACACGAATAAACTACTACTTCCGGTTGACCGATTTTGATTAAAATGTTAGTATTGGGTCCGGTAGTGGTATGTAACTTAAGGTTCAAGTTTCAAGTTCATACAATGTTCCGTTCTTGAGATATTTTGTATACACACATACATACAGACCAATAGGTAAAAAGCAGTTATTGTGTGGGTTTAGGGGGTCTGTTTAGGTATATATTTGAGTGAAGAGTGTATTTGTTAAGATCGACATGAAAACAATACTTTCCTTCCTATATATATTCATATAGGCAAGAGAGAGTAAAAATAAAGGTGACGCAGTTTAAAAAAAAGATTGTTGTTTTTGTTGTTGTTTAGGTCATCAGCCAAAAGGCTGGTTTGAATCTCCAGAGGTTTTACTAAGTAACAACGAGGAGTGAGGTGGTTTACCATTGCCACAACTCACTGAATGGAATAATATGCTTATCAGCATGCCGGGCCCTCTGAAAAGCACATATTTTCCACCCTGCAAATGACACCTTCACTTCATTCACCACAGGGTCTGGCTGTATAATAAAATTCATTACTTTCAGAAGAAGATAACTCTTGATTAGTGTCTTTTACACCTCTACCTCTTCTGTTCTTAAATGATTCAGTCATTTAATTGGCTGACCACGTGATAAGAAACACAACTATTTATTTTAGCCCTGCAACAAACAGATTTAGTGTAAATAATTTGACACTCTACCTGTCTGTTATGGGCAAAAAAAGAAGAGATTGGTGAAATAATTATATAAATTCATTATAAATGAAATAGAAATAATTAATAATAACATACTTGTTTTGGTCCGTCCTCCTTTTTCCTCGCTTTGACTATTCCTTTTCCGCCTCTCTTTTGCCGTTTCTTTTCTTCGCCACCGTCTTCCTCGCCGCCGTCTCCTGAGAGTTTGACAAATTTTTCAAATTCGTTTGGTAGATGACTAGCCAGCCATTGTTTACATTTCTCGTATTCCGGATGATATTCGCAGTATTCGATCGGTAGGGAGCAGTTGCCGCAGTAGATCACCTCTATTGGATAGTTTACATCCGGTTGCGGCCCAGACGGTAGAGTTTTCTTTGCGACTTCACCATCACTCATTTTATACTTTTTGGTACTTAAATAATCTGAAAAAATCTGGTGTGAAACACTCGCACAACTTTCTCTTGCCAATGCAAATAATTAACAATAAAACTAACATTATTAATAAAATATTAGAAATAAACAATAAAACTAACCTCAAAAACATAACCTTATTTTAATCATGAGTGAATGATGCAAAATGAAAATCAACCTCAGTTTGGCTTAGAAATACGGAAAATCACTCTTTCTCTCTAAACTAGGCTCTGTAGAGAAAAATGCTTTAAATAAAAGTTGTAGATCTTTTAATTTTCTATAAATTAAATTATATACACTTTTGTCGTAAAATGCATACTAAGGCCGAAATCTTAAAAAAATCAATTTTTCACACATTTTCGTGAGAAAAAAAACAGAAAATCGCAAATTACCGCTAAACTAAGCGTTATACAAAAAATTGTTTGAAATAAAAGTTGTAGAATTTTTAATTCTCTACAACCTTTATTATATAAAGTTTTGCGCTAAAATGCATATTAAAGCTGTAATCTTAAAAAAACAACGTTTTTACGTGAAAACAGCCTCACCCAGAATTTCAGCAAACATGACGCCTACCCTATCTTGTAGAGAATAAAAAATTGAGTAAACCAGGCGATTTTAAAAAAAATCGTAGGACCAGTTTTTGAGAAAATCGCAAAAAAGTGAAAAATTACACGAATAAACTACCACTTCCGGTTGACCGATTTTGATGAAAATGTTCGTGTCGAGTTCGGTAGTGGTACGTAACTTAAGTTTCAAGTTCGTACGATGTTCCGTTCTTGAGATATTCTGTTCACACACACACACACACACACAGACCAATCGCTAAAAACATGTTTTTTGGGTTCAGGGGGTCTGAAAACGTATAGATCCGGTGAAAACTCGATTTCGAAAAATCGACATGAAAACAATACTTTCCTTCCTATATATTCATATAGGCAAGAGAAAGTAAAAATACAAAGCGAAAAAATCTGGTGTGAAACACTCGCACAACTTTCTCTTGCCAATGCATACAATTAACAATGCAGCAGCAAGAGTGGTTTAGAAGAGATGGGAAATTTAAAAGTAGGCAACGAAAGCATACAGGAAGTTGGTGAATTCTGCTATCTAGGGAGTAAAATAACAAAGGATGGTAGAAGCACAAGTGATATCAAGAGTAGAATTGCTCAAGCCAGAAAAGCCTTTGAAATGAAAAACAGCTTACTGACTACAAACATTGATTTACAGATTAGGAAAAATTTCTTAAAACATTATGTTTGAAGTGTAGCATTATACGGAAGTGAAACGTGGGTGATAGGGGCTGTAGAACGGAAGAGGATAGAAACTTTTGAAATGTGGTGTTATAGGAAAATGTTAAAGATTAGGTGGGTGGACAAAATAAGTAATTTAGAGGTTCTTAGGCGAGTAGATGAAAAAAGAAGTATATGGAAGCATCTTACCAAAAGAAGGGATAGGCTAGTGGGGCATATCCTAAGACATCCAGGTATTGGGCTATCAATAATGGAGGGTAATATTGAGGGAGTAAATTGTAGAGGGAGGCAAAGATTAGAATATATAAAGCAAATTACAAAAGATGTAGGGTGTTACAGGTATGTAGATATGAAACGACTTGCGCAAGATAGAACAGGTTGGAGAACTGCATCAAACCAGTCAAGAGACTGATGACAAAAAAAATTAACAATAAACCTAAAATTAGTGATAAAACATTAGAAATAAAGAAAAAACCTAACCTCAATTAACATAACCTTATTTTTAATCACGAGTGAAAGACGCAAAATGAAAATCAACCTAAGTTTGGCTGAAAAATACGGAAAATCATTCCTTCATTTTTGATTATATTAAACACTTTTGTTGTAAAATGCATACTAAGGCCGCAACCTTTAAAAAATCGATTTTTCACACGTTTCCGTGAGAAAAAAAACAGAAAATCGCTAATTACTGCTAAACTAAGCGTTACACAAAAAAATATTAAAAATAAAAGTTGTAGAATTTTAAATTTTCTACATTTTTTATTATATAAATTTTTGTGCTATATAATACATATTAAAGCCGTAATCTTAAAAAAACACTTTTTTACGTAAAAACAGCCTCACCAAGAATTTCAGTAAACATGGCGCCTACCCTATCTTGTACAGCATAAAAAATTTAGTAAACCAGGCGATTTTTAAAAAAAATCGTAGGACCAGTTTTTGAGAAAATCACAAAAAACTGAAAAATGATACGAATAAACTACTACTTCCGGTTGACCGATTTTGATGAAAATGTTCTTGTCGGGTCCGGTAGTGGTGTGTAACTTAAGTTTCAAGTTTCAAGTTCGTACGATGTTCCATTCTTGAGATATTTTGTAGACACACACACAGACCAATTGCTAAAAACATGTTTTTTGGATTCAGGGGGTCTGAAAACGTACAGATCCGGTGAAAACTCGACATGAAAACAATATTTTCCTTCCTATATATTCATATAGACAAGAGAAAGTAAAAAAATACTATTGTATTTACTCCACTACATGTTTCAGTGAGCCCACCAACATTAGGGTATATTATAAAAAAATTTGGTGTGAAACACTCACACAACTTTCTCTTGCCAATGCAAATAATTAACAATATAATCTAACATTAATAATAAAACATTAGAAATAAACACAAAAAACATGTTCTTATTTTAATTGAGAGAAAGACGTAAAGTGAAACTCAAACTCAGTTTGGCTTAAAATACGGAAAATCACTCTTTCAAGCTAAACTAGGCTCTGTACAGAAAAATGCTTTAAATAAAGTTGTAGATCTTTTAATTTCATTTCATTATACTTTTTTATCATAAAATGCATAATAAGGTTGAAATCTTTAAAAATTTTATTTTTTTACACGATTTCATGACAAAAAAAAACAGAAAATTGCTAATTACCACTAAACTAAGCTTTATACAAACAAATTTTTTAATTAAGAGTTGTAGAATTTTAAATTCTCTACAACTTTTACTAGATACATTTTTGCGCTAAAATGCATATTGTATTGAAGTCGCAATCTTAAAAAAACAATATTGTTTTACAAGAAAACAGCCTTACCAAGAATTTCAGCAGACATGGCGCCTACTCTATCTCATAGAACATAAAAAATGTAGTAAATGAGGCGATTTTTAAAAACATCGTATGAGCCGTTTTTGAGAAACTTGCAAAAACGTGAAAAAATGACACAAATAAACTGCTACTTCTGGTTGACCGATTTTGATGAAAATGTTCGTGTCGGGCCCGGTAGTGGTATCTAACTTCAGTTTAAAGTTCGTACAATGTTCCATTCTTGAGATATTCTGACACACATACAGACCAATTGCTAAAAACATGTTTTTTTGGATTCAGGAGGTTTGGAAACGTGTAGATCCAGTGAAAACTTATTTCAAAAAATTGACATGAAAACTACTTTTCTTCTTATATATTCAAATAGACAAGAGAAAGTAATAAATAATTTAAAATTATTATTTTTTAAATCTTTCTAGAAGACGATACATCTTTAGTCACTTGCATAAGACTTTTTAAAAACAACTTTGTGTTTCATGTACTCTAGTGATGGTCAACCCACCAAAATATCCAAGTGTGGGAAGTTGAATAATAGGTGAATGTGAAATTGAAGCAAATTCTGTTAGGAACATATGATTTAACTTAACTTCTAAAATAACCATCTGCCAGCTAATTGGTTGGGCTGATTCAGACATATTGATTAAATAAGTAAAAAATTACAGTCTTTATACTATCGGTCAAGGGTATAAAACCAATTTTAATAAAATTAGATGCATTAAGAAATATAAAATAAAATTTTGTTTAAATTGCATTAAACACCATCATTTTAATTCATCGTTTCGAGTTGCAGTCTGTAATTTAATCAGAAATCTATACCACTAAGCTGAATTTGTGTTGTTTAGGTCATCAGGTCAAAGGCTGGTTTGAACCTGAAGAAGTTTTACTAAGTAAAACGAAGAATGAGGTGGTTTTTCAATTGCCTTCCTCCCTGAGTGGAAAAGTATGCTTTCCAGCATGCCGGGCCCTCTGAAAAGCACATATTTTCCACTCTGTAAATGACACCTTCACTTCATTCACCACAGGGTCTGGCTGTATAATGAAATTCATTACTTTCAGAGGTGATAACTCTGATTAGTGTCTTTTACACCTCTACCTCTTCTGTTCTTAAATGATTCAGTAATTTAATTGGGTGACCATGTGATAAGAAACAGAACTATTTATTTTAGCCCTGCAATGAACAGATTGAGTGTACATAATGTAACACTCCACCTGTCTGTTATGGGCACAAGCTGAATTTATATAAGATTAAAGAGAGTTAACAGTCATACTATGAAAAATAAAGTAAAAGGCAAAGTAAACAGACCAATCTCGGCTAATTTTTTTTTTTAATTCGGCCCACTTACAAATAATACACTCAAATACTATACTTAAATTTACGTCAAATTACTAACATTTTTTAAATATTTTCACGAAATGAAAATCCATAATTTCACAATCACAAAAAGTCAAGGCTTGCTAATTTAGGAATAAAATGTAGGCTTAATTTTAACCTTAACATCCGGTGGTTCCAAAAAAAAATCAAAACATAATTATAAATTTCACACGAGAGTTGTTTAAAATTACTTTTAATGTAGACCTAAGGAATACTAAAGAAAACAGCCGTTGTCCAAATTAACGGCACCATTACACTACACCTCAAAACAGCAACGACCAAAAATATTTTTATGAACTCCTCGTGTAATCAGACATCGCAACTTCTTAACAAGAATTTTATTAATAATCAAAACACTTATGAAAAACAATTACAGTCTAAAATAATTGTTTGTTACGATTGTAAATAGTAGCCCATAACCAAAGTACACCATACACGGCATAGCTCTTCACAATTGCCGTTAAAACACCAAAATATGTTTGTATTAAAGAATTAAGAAACAAAATATTTTTAGCGGTAATAAAATACTTACTTTGGCAGTTTATAGTTGATTCGAGCTAATTTATGATCTCATAAATACCACGAATTAACTAATAACATTTATATTTAACATAGGTTATGAGAAAAAGCTGCAAAAACGGACATCCAACGATACCGTCAGAATTTCTCTCATATGATAGCCGCATGCTACAGAACGACAACTTACACAACAAAATTTCCCTTCTAGCCCGTACAGTAAGAACACAAATTAATTGTAATTAAGTCAACGATCCACTCAAATAAAATTTCCTACGTTACTTTCAATGCATTTACTGAAATATTTAATTTTAAAGATTATGTTAAACGTTTCATTTTTGTTACAGGAAATTAACATCCGCGTTCAAAAAATAAGCGCCGAAACGCTCGCTGATCCTTCACATCGAACAGAACTACACAAGTAGGAGGGACGTTATTTTCAACCTCCGGGCGGTTTCAGGAAGGGGCCATGGTGGCCATGCCCCCCCCCCCCCCCGAAATACTAGGAAAACTTAGTTTAATATTTTCTATAAGCTATTATTTCTAACAAAAATGAATCCTAATACTCGTAACTATCAATTAACAATAATTATTTTAGTATAAAAATGAGTCAAACAGAAAGTATCTATTTTTAAATAGTATTAAGATAACAATCGGTGTCAGTAGTCAAAAGCCACTCGCATCCAGTCAGCACCTTGAAAATTTCTCTATAAATTAAAATTGTGGTTACAGCAATACAGCATAAAAGAGGACTTTTCAATGACTCTATTACAAATTATGTAGCAAGAGCTACATAAAAACAAGATAGCCCCCCGAAAATCAGCCCTGGAACCGCCCCTGCGATAGACCATGAATATAGAAAAAAATGATTTATTACTAAACGTAACGCTTATGGTTACGTCGATAAAAAGGGCATAAATGTAGTGCAGTCATGAGAAAGTGAGAAAGGAATTCCCCTTCCACTCCAAATCACGTATAATACTACCCGAACCCCATAATGGCAGGTTGAACGCTACTACTCTGCCTGATATTATTAGCTGCTATTGTTAGAAATGAAAACCAGACTTACTTAATTTATTGACATTTATGCAATCGGAAGTAAATTAAAAAGTAAGGAAAAGTATTTTTTGAAATCCCTGTTGTTTGTAAGACGCGTTCCATAACGACACACTTTCTATCATTCAATATCTATAAAAACCTTGTCATTCAATGATACATAAGGTCCCTCTTTCACTTCCCGCTCAAAAAACGTTATTACATTATTAATAATTTCACTACTTTGACTATGCAAAACTTGACCTTTTTTGCCAACCTTATTTTTTCCAATATTTTCACTCATTTTTTATGAACTCAGAACTGAACCGAGTCAACGAAAAAGTAAACAGCTTTGAATTATATAAGACACAACATTAGAAATTAAAATCCTATAAATAGCAATATAGTAAACTATCAAAATAAATACATGAGGTAGAACAACAAAGATAGATTATGACATTTGTGTAGAATAACACTTCACTTCAATAACTAACTAATTAATTAGAACTAATTATTCATTTCAATACACGAAGGTTAGAACTCAACTACAAAATTGTCAAGTTTTAAACGCACTACTCACGTACACCCCTCTCCTTATTAAATGGACTTTTCCATACAGACTACTCCCACCAATTTAGACTGGCCCAAGGCACTGTGACGTCACTTTTTCCTTTTACAGATAATTTTCACTATACAACACTTTTTTTTTTGTAATCCCTAATTTGTGTACGTTGCAATCTGTTCAATTGAGAACAATAAGCAACCCAATGAGATGAGGATGATGTGTATGACATGTAAATGAGGTGTAGTCTTGTACAGACTCAGGTCGACCATTCCTGAGAGAGTATGGTTAATTGAACCCCAACCATCAAAGTACACCGGTAACAACTGTCTAGCATTCAAATCCGTACAAAAGTAACTACCTTTACTAGGATTTGAACCAGGAACCTTCGTCTCCGAAAATCAGCTGTTAAACAGCTGATTTTGGCGACAACTTTACCTCTCGTGGACTCCAGCATGCACCCTGTAGTAGGTGGCTTTTGTTTGTTGACAGTAGGAGCAAACTAAGAACGTCTCAACTGTAAATGAGTTCCTATTGACGTTTTCTAGAAGCTCCTTGATGTGTATCTTGTGGAGTTCATGCAACTGTTTTAATATGGAACTACAAAGTTTACGAAGAGACATTAAAAACAATAGAAGCATGCTGACTCCTCTGGAATTATTCTGATAGATGTCAACACCCATTCTCACAATGCTGATGCAACCCAATAGCTATTGTGCAGTTCCACGCTCCGTGTAGTAACGGGGTGAAGGGTACGGTGAGGTATATTGAATGAGCGACACATGCTGGGAGAACGATTGTTGTATTACTCTGATACAAAACATTCGTTTTCAAATTTTCCGTATTTAACATATTTGTTAATTTATTTATTTATTTAGATTGTTTAGACCCATTCAGGATCACATAAAGTCAATTATGAACTGTTGCTGCCATTCCTCTTGTTTCTCCAGTACTCCTTCATAAATTCGCGGTGTCTAACACGACGATCATCCGTCCATTTTGCCCTAGGTCTCTTCGGCTTACCCTCCGATGCAACTTCCCAGGTGTGAATTTTATGCCTGAAGGTTTTACGGTCTTTGAGGTCTGAAGGTGTGATATTTGTATCTCTTAGATCGGATTCACTTGCTTGATCCAGACGGTTGTAATTTTGAGTTTCTGTGAGTGCATCAGAATCTTCTTTATAAGCCGAGAATCATCCAGTCTCATTATATGACCATAAAATCTCAGCCGTCGTTTACGGAAATCAACTTCAAAGTTTGAGTATTTTTCCGTCACTGTGTGTGATTGTAGATGATATCCTTCATCTGTGAGTTTTGGGCCAAGAATATTTGTTTATTACAGTATTATTATTATTATTATTTGTGAATACTCCCTTGAAATGGAAGATACTAACCAAATGCTTCGTTTTGTTTTTAATGTTTTGTTTTTCTTATCTTGCCAATACAGTTTCATCCTTATGCTGTGTTGCTTTTTCTGTTCCTTATCCCATTTTGGCCTGTATGGCTTCGGTTCCTTTGGCTCTAGCGTAACTTCCCATTTGTTGATTTTGCTTCTAAAGCTATCTCTGTCGAAAATTTCCTCCGTTTCAATATTCGCCTTCTGCAGACCACCCTTGGTTTGTGTTACCCAGTTTGTTGTTGATTGCCACTTAGTAATTTGATCGAGAATCTGTCTTGTTAATCTGTGTGTCGGTAATCTCTATATGTGTCCATAGAATTTCGCTCTTCTCTTTCTCATATCAATTTCGATATTAGAGAATTTTTCTGCCGTTTCTATTTTCTGTAACCTGTATCCATCTTTGGTATATTTGTTTACATTTATTATATTTATTTATTTACATATTTTGATATAAATTAGTAAGTTAAATATTATGAATCCGACCAAGTTAATAACCCGGTAGGTATTTGTTAAATAAATGCGCCGGATGATAGGAATATTTTTTTAGTCTAGTTAGTAAACTTTACCACTACAAATGCATCAGCTGTGAAACACTACTTACTTTTTACTTTACTATTTGGGCGTTCAGGCTTCTGCAGCCCCTCCTCACCGCGACCTAAAAGATCTTTTGTGATTGCCCTTATTACTTATTTAAGGAAGCCCCACACTTTCAATAAAGCGCAGGATCTGCCTAGGATCTAGTGCACTTACCTGAGAAGGTGTTAACACATCCTTACCCATCAGCGCTCTTCTTTTGCAGCCAACCACTTTGCAACTGCATAAAATGTGCTCAGCCTTCTCTTCTGCCTCATGACAGAATCTACACAGGCTCTCTTCAGCAATTCCTATCTTGGATAAATGATACCCAAGATTACAATGACCAGTCATCAGGCCCACTACCCTCCTCAGGTCCCGTCTTCCTAGTCTATTATATATCCCAGCCTTCCTGCTGGAATAGGCAATGAATTTCTTTGCCTGCTCACAACCTGGCACCTGTTCCCAATAGGAGGTTTTAGCCTCCTCTTCCCAGGCCCTAACTATACCTCTATAATAGCCCTCACCAATTCCGCAGAATGGCTCTGGGCCTATGAAGTGAGAGGCTGCACCTTTTTTTGCTAAGGCATCCGCTCTCTCATTTCCAGGCACTCCCTGGTGCCCCGGCACCCAGCGCAGCGTCACCACGTTACGCTTGGCCACGGCATTCAACACCTCCCGACAATCATAGGCCAATCGCGACTCAAAAGTACAAGAACTCAGAGCCTTGATGGCCGCCTGACTATCGGACAAAATATAAATGTGCGACCCACTGAGGCGCCTATCAATACACCTCTCCGCACAGACCTTAATGGCCAATATTTCAGCTTGGAAGATGGTTATGTTACACCCAAGGGCCAGGGAAATCTTCCCCCCGGCCCCCCAGGCCCCAATCCCGCTCTTCCGCTCATCACTGAGCCGTCAGTATACCAAACGGTAGCTCCTTCCGGTATCACTGGCTGTTCCTCCGCCCACTCCTGACGATCAAAAATTTCCACCCTCAAGTGTGTCAGAGAATTCGTATGCTTTGTCCATACGGTCCCGAGGACCACCCACCACACCCATCCCCTCAATCACTTTGAAGATCTTGGTGTGGCCCATCTCTTCTGATGGGACCCCTATCTTGCCCTCCAGCCTCAAGGCAGTTCTAATCGCCTCCTTTCTCACTTGAATATGAAGAGGAGGCAAATCAAACATCGCCTCCATAGCAGCCGTTGGACAAGTGCTCATTGCACCACATATCCCCAGGCAGGCCAGTCTCTGCAGCTTTCTCAGCCGATCCTGCGCCGTCCTCAGATCTATTCTTGGCCACCATACAAAGGCTGCGTACGTGACCATTGGCAAAATGATGCTCCCATACGCTCATTTTACCCTGTGAAACACTAATAACTCATTCATTTTCCCACTACAACAACACACTGCATTCCTTCCAACTACACAAAGCTGGGACTCAAGCAATATGTCCACACTCATACTTTCGTGCATGCAAAGAGGCATGCATTGATGCATGCCTCATTGCATGCACCTTAGGGGAGTTCATTCCGAAAATTCTATTCTATAATCAATTTTTTGAATTTTATTGAATATTAATATTTATAATTTTCTGTTTAATTTGGTATAACATGTATATGCATTTTTGTATAGTGGTTGAAAAGAGAAAGGTCAGTTTTTTCTGGTGTTATTTCTGTGTTTATTATATCTGAATATTATTTATTTTAATTTGTAAACATCTTTTTTCTTACAAAAGACCCATTTTCTCAGAAACCATTAAACATAAAGTAATGAATTTGTTACTGTGCCTTTATTAGGTTACAGTAGTACTGTGGATCCTCTTTCAGCATTGTACATGTGAAATTTTATAAAAAAATATTAAAAATAATTCGGCCCCGTCAAAAGAATCAATAACTTTTTTAAAAGTTGTTATATTTTAATGTATGAGGACCAGTAGCCTCCTCTTGTATCCATAAATACAAGGCGTGTTTTTTAAGTAAGTACCGTTTTGGAATTAAAAAAAGACGTGCAAAGATATCGCAATAATTTTATTTTTACATGAAAGCCTGTACCTTAATCTACTTTTCTACATAATTTCCGTGAATATTGAGGCACTTGTCATAATGTGGCACCAGTTTTTGAATACCCTCCTGATAAAATTCTGCCGCCTGATTTGTTAACCACTGCATCACAAATGTTTTGACTTCGTTATCGTCTTGAAGACGCCGACCGCCCAGGTGTTTCTTCAAGTGCAGGAACAAATGGTAGTCGCTGGGCGCCAAATCAGGGCTGTATGGAGGATGATCTAGAGTTTCCCATTTAAATGATTTGATGAGATCTTTGGTCTGATTAGCCACATGTGGACGGGCATTGTCATGCAGCAAAACGATACCCTTACTCAACTTGCCACGTCTTTTGTTCTGGATTGCACGACGCAGATTTTTCAATGTCTCACAATAAGACGCTGCATTGATTGTCTCATTACGAGGCAGAAACTCCACTAGCAATACTCCTTTTCTGTCCCAAAAAACTGTGCACATGATTTTCCGGGCAGAAATTGTTTGCTTAAACTTCACTCTTTTGGGTGATGATGAATGTCGCCATTCCATGGATTGTTGTTTCGATTCTGGTGCGACGTAGGCCACCCATGTTTCATCACCAGTAACAATTTGGTCTAAAAAATCTTCACCTTAATTGTGGTACCGCTCAAGGAAAGTCAATGCCGCTCAACATTTGTGATGCAGTGGTTAACGAATCAGGCGGCAGAATTTTATCAGGAGGGTATTCAAAAACTGGTGCCACGTTATGACAAGTGCCTCAATATTCACGGAAATTATGTAGAAAAGTAGATTAAGGTACAGGCTTTCATGTAAAAATAAAATTATTGCGATATCTTTGCACGTCTTTTTTTAATTCCTAAACGGTACTTACTTAAAAAACACGCCTCGTAATTCCTCAAAGTTACAGCTTTCAAATATTAACAGTTACGGAGATAATGAGTTCCATATTTTGCTAATGTAACATTGGTGGGATACGCGGTATGAACTCCCCTTTACAGGTATGACATTTACCTGTCCATACTCCTGCCTCACTTCTGTTGTGTTTTCAAGATGGATGAAGATGATATTATTCTGTTAGCAGGAAACAGTGCAGCATATTTGTGATTAGACAAATAAATAAACGTAGGAAATCAAGGTTTACCTCCTGTTGTAAAAATGTATGGTTGGACCACCCCCACAGACGCAGGAATCATCATCTAGTAGGCAGAGCCGCTTTAAATATGCTGCGAACTCACCGTGACCAGTGAGAACTTAAGACACCCGATCTTTTTAATGAAACAGTAGAGGCGTACCATCCCCCCATAAAAAGTTTTTTTTCCCTTGCATCCAGGAGACTCCAAAGGGAGTATAGGACATGTCAAGATAAAACTGATAAACTGAAAGTTTATCACCAATGATAAATTCATCACTTACCACCAGAAAATTGTTTTTGCTACTGCTTACTTCAGTAGGCTTGTCATGAACCCCATTGAATCAAATATCACACAAAATAAAAAAAATCAAACTATGATAAATTCATCACTTACCAATAATTTTTTCCTGTTACTGCTTAACTTAGTAGGCTTGTCATGAACCCCTTTGTATTAATTAGTACACAATATTTGTTTAATTAGAAGTTAAATATTTTTCAATCAAAACTATTTAGAAAGGAATTTGTGCACACTGTAAAATGTTTCATCAATCAAATATTGTTTTAGCTTTTTTTTAAAACGACTTAAATTGTCACAACTTTTTAAACCTTGTGGCAATTTATTAATGTATTTTCTACCTGCATAAGTTGGTTTTTCTTCAAACAATTTAGTGTTGTGATTAGCAACATAATAATCGATTCTGTTTCTTGTGTGGTGGTTGTGAACATCTAAATTCTGTAAAAAGGTATTTTTCTTTACGTACAAGTATTTAAAAGAGTGGTAATGGTAATGGTTTCTGGCATTGCTCCTACCACCTCCCCTCCAATTGGTCGCCGGATGGCATAGACCTGGAGGCCGTTCCTAAGAACTCTTAATGAACGTTGTGACGGCGACAGTCACCTTGAATTTAATAAAAGAACTAAGTTAGTAAAATAAAATTATTCGAGGGCGAGTCGGAGCCAGGTCGCCAGACCTGGGGAGTGTGTATCAATACTCGCCCTCTTGTCATTTGCCTCTTCGAGCTCAAGGCTCGCGTCAGAAACATTTGGGTCCTAACATTTGGGTAGAATGTCGAAGAATTAAAATAACTAATAATAAAATATCGCCTTAAAATGCGCCAGAAGTGTTTGTTCACCATTGTAAATTTTGACTTCAGTGTCGAACGCCGGTTGCAGGGATACCGGCACATCCGCTGATAGTGACTTGTGTTTTGGCCGACCTTCGACCATAATAACACTGGAAAATTTCCAGCAGGTGTGATTTGGGATTGAAGAAGATCGTCATTCAATGAACTACAAAGTCTACATGAACTAGAAAGTGATCTTTGAATTCCGAAAACACGTTTTGAAAATTTTAACTGATAATTTGGGAATAAGTTGAATGTGTATGAAATTGACTTTTTCACCACGATATATTGCACCAGCACATTCATCATCAAATATTGTGCAACAGTTTTAGACAAAACACCAAATTAAGAAGCTTCATCAGCCTCCATACAGTCCTGACAAAGCCTCCTGCAACTTTTGGCTGTTTCCAAAACTTAACCCTCGAAGCGGTGCATGTATTGTTCCTAAAATTTTAGCTTAATATTAACGTAAAGTCAGTTCTGTTTTAATTAGTCAATTGATAATTTATTTGTAACATAAACCCCTACATATTATATACCAAAATAATCAGAAAATTCCAAAATTTGTACTTGTGTAGCTGTTATTACTATTATTTTTATTTAGCTAAACTTATACTAGACAATTCTATTCAAAACAAAAAAAAAATAAAAACATTTTTGTGACCACACATTTTTTTACTTTTTTATGATAAATATGAAAATTTCAAAATACAGGTTTTGTAGAGAATTTCTTTTTGTTGAAGACTGTCTTTGAATCATAGTAAAACATGAATAAATAATAAAGATATTGAAAAAAAAGTGAAGACAAGCTACAAATTTCAATGCATAAGCTACATATTTTGAGTAAATGTTTTAATATGAAAATTTCAAGAAAGAAAACAAAAATAATGGCTTTCCAGGGGAAATGGCCAACAAGGTCCAAGATAATGATTGACAATACTATTTTTGACCAAGTGAGCAATTTTAAATATCTTGGTTGTGACATAACATACGACCAGGATAAAGATGTCCAGCAAAAAATAACAAAGTTCAGCTCGGTATGTGGGGCAATAAGTAGGTCCCTGAAGAACAAAGCTAGGAAGGATACGCTAATGAAATTTTATAGAGTTATGGCGATACCTACATTAGCTTATGGAAGTGAAGCATGGGTGCTGTCTAAGAAACAAGAATCCAAGATTCAAGCAGCAGAGATGAAATTTCTTAGACATATAAAGGGATGCACCAGAGAAGATCGCTTCAGGAACGAAGTAATAAGGGAGGAATGTGGAACACAACCGCTAGCTGACATAATCAAGCAATACAAAGGAAAATGGTCAGAACATCTTTTCAGAATGCCGCACGACCGCCTTCCTTTGAACGCATGGCATCATATACCAAGGGGTAGAAGAGGTATTGGAAGACCGAGGAGGAGATGGACGCCGGAACAGGCTTAGCTCACAGCTAAAATAGCCTAATCCATGACGACGATGGAAAAAAAGTGTCGACAGGTACTTGTATTTAGCAGCTGATTTAGGTTCGACATGTTTTATAACCCGTTCTTTTTAGTCTAACTATTGGCTTTATTTTCCGTTGATAAAAAGATAACTTATTACTATGCGATGTGAAACTATTATGAAAGCAAAACAATAAAGTAAACCCTAACCTAAACATTACAAAACAGATCAAATAAACACTAACTTATAGTTTTGTTTCAAACCCGTTTTACAGTCATTTACTAAAAATTAACAACAAAATATGCTGTAAATTTGTAATAAAAATAATTACAACATTATTAACTTATTTACAATTCCTATTTCATATAATGAATTAATATAATAATTTCACTAACCTTCTTTTTAAACTGCGTCACCTTTATTTTATTCCTACTTACACGTGTTTCGGTGGATCCACCATCATCAGAGTAAATAAAAAATTGAAACTAAAAATTTTTTTCATTTATTTAAAATTTACAGAAGATGATACATCTTCAGTCACTTGTATAAAACTGTTTTATTTACAATTGCAAACAAAACATGTACACGGCACGACATTATACATCACACAGGAACACAACAGAGGCACGTGAGCACAAATGGTTCCATGATAATCATCGCCTAACGAAGCAAGAACAGCGCTCTAAGAAATGAAAGCGGCACTATTGGAAAGCTTAGAATTTTGTAAACAAAATTATATGTAGGTTAGTGTAGGTTGGCAATAGTGAAGATTCAAAAAAACAGCGGGAACAATTGTCGGTCAGATCGACAGTTGCAACTGATGGGCGCGCTAGCTGTCGATCAGACCGACAGCTACCGCTTCGAGGGTTAATATTCCACTCAAAGGGCACCAGTTCGACGATATAGAGATGATTAAGAATGCGAAGAGTGCACTAAAATCCATTCCAAAAACTGACTTCCAGAACTGTTTCGGAAAGTTGAAAGACCAATGAGAGTGTGTTATACAGTCACATGGGGATTACTTTGAACAATGCCATGAGCTGGATGACAAAGAATAACAGAGATTTGAAGGTAGGTAGGATGATACTTTTGGGACACACTTCGTATATTTCACCTACAGCGAACGTAACAGTCATTACATCTTAATGATCTTAAACTTAACATTTTTTAAATTTTTTTTTATTCCTAATTTGTGTACGTTGCAATCTGTTCAATTTAGAACAATAAGCAACACCATGACCCAATGAGATGAGGATGATATGTATGACGTGTAAATGAGGTGTAGTCTTGAACAGACTCAGGTCGACCATTCCTGAGAGAGTATGGTTAATTGAACCCCAACCATCAAAGTACACCAGTAACCACTGTCTAGTATTCAAATCTGTGTAAAAGTAACTCTACCTTTACTAGGATTTGAACCAGGAACCTTCGTCTCCGAAAATCACCTGTTAAAAAAAAAAAACAGCTGATTTTGGCAACGACTTTACCTCTAGTTACACTGCTTGCTGTGTGTTGGATGCACTCTCTGTGGCAGGCTCTGGGACCGCGTATTGACGACTATATTTAGTGGGACAGCTGGCGACAATATAAATAGCTTAAAAATATAGTACGTACACTACAGAATGTACTCAGTATAGGCATTGCTTATTTATTTAATTCAATTTCCATATTCGCAGGATTCTATGTATTCCGTATCGCTACAAATTTTTAGAACCTAACCCCTCGTAAATATGGAGAGTTAACTGTATTTTAGTACCAAAAAGAAACTTATATGAGAACTTTGTTGAGAGTATGAAAGAGAGCATTCTTTTCATAAACAGAACTTCAAAAAACTAAACACCTTTATACACATTCTAAAAAATATCAAATAAACTCCTTTATTAATCTAAAATGATGGTAAAATATAAAATATTGTTTACATTTTATTGATATTTAATTACACATATTGTTTACATTATAAACAATAAAAGTACAATGATAAAAATATTCTTTCGGCTCTTACAACTACAAGAAAATGCTAATTAGCCATCAATTTTTTTTTAAATTACATTAAAATTACATAAAGTTAACTCGAGAATGAAAAAAGTAACCATCACTTATAAATGTATGACAACATAAAAATTATGTTATTTTTAACTTAAACTATTCTTTGTAGATAAGGTATGAAGTACAATCCTTTATAGATGTTAAGTCCTTTTATACAAAAGATTTCTTCATTGAAATTAAATCAAATCAGCGACTGAAAAAGAAAATAGAAAAATAAATTATGTCTGCCATTAATCCACTTGAAAAGCAATATTTTTTACACAAATATGGACAAATTTTATTTTTTAACCACCTCACCGCAGTCTAATGTATACAGTCTCGAAGCTTCGATCACTTTTAGTGTCGGGAGCCGATCGAATCGGCTGTGGATGCATGAGTGAGAAGTGCCATGGCCGTTCAGATCGGCCACCAAAAATTTTCTGCTCGTAGTTCCTACAAATACTAACAGATGGTGTTTTTGTTAACACAGCTGGATTCCTCATTATTTTAGCTTTCTTCTTCTTCTTCTTTACAACCAGGGCGTTCAGGCTTCTGCAGCCCCTCCTCACCGCGACCTAAAAGATCTTTTGTGATTGCCCCTATTCCTTATTTATGCAAGACCCACACTTTCAATAAAGCGCAGGATCTGCCTAGGATCTAGTGCACTTACCTGAGAAGGTGTTAACACGTCCTTACCCATCAGCGCTCTTCTTTTGCAGCCAACCACTTTGCAACTGCATAAAATATGCTCAGCCTTCTCTTCTGCCTCATGACAGAATCTACACAGGCTCTCTTCAGCAACTCCTATCTTGGATAAATGATACCCAAGATTACAATGACCAGTCATCAGGCCCACTACCGTCCTCAAGTCCTGTCTTCCTAGTCTATTATATATCCCAGCCTTTCTGCTGGAATAGGCAATGAATTTCTTTGCCTGTTCACAGCCTGGCACCTTCTCCCAATAGGAGGTTTTAGCCTCCTCTTCCCAGGCCCTAACTATACCTCTATAATAGCCTTCACCAATTCCACAGAATGGCTCTGGGCCTATGAAGTGAGAGGCTGCACCTTTCTTTGCTAAGGCATCCGCTCTCTCATTTCCAGGCACTCCCTGGTGCCCCGGCACCCAACGCAGCGTCACCACGTTACGTTTGGCCACGGCATTCAAAACTTCCCGACAATCATAGGCCAATCGCGACTCAAAAGTACAAGAACTCAAAGCCTTGATGGCCGCCTGACTATCGGACAAAATATAAATGTGCGACCCACTGAGGCGCCTCTCAATACACCTCTCTGCACAGACCTTAATGGCCAATATTTCAGCTTGGAAGATGGTTATGTTACACCCAAGGGCCAGGGAAATCTTTCCCCCGGCCCCCCAGGCCACCAATCCCGCTCTTCCGCTCATCACTGAGCCGTCAGTATACCAAACGGTAGCCCCTTCCGGTATCACTGGCTGTCCCTCCGCCCACTCCTGACGATCAAAAATTTCCACCCTCAGTGTGTCGGAGAAGTCGTATGCTCTGTATTATTTTAGCTTTAAAATGATATATAGTATTAACCTCTTTGGATAATGCATGGTCGATACATAACTGAATAGTGAGAACATGTTTCTACTATTGAGTTTGATGGATTGTTGTTGCTTTATGTTTACCACAACCTTGTTTAAACAAAGTGTTCTAGTGTTTTGCAAATTAATTTAATGTTCTTAGTATATTTTGTGCGTTTTTGAAAAGTTTCTTCGCAGAATATACTTTATAATCTGCTGTAACTTTGTAGTTTTATTTTTTGGTAATCGTTAGTATAATAGATTTGTTTAGTTTGTGTATACTGTTACAGTAATTTGAAACTGTTATCACTGTGTTTAGTCTATGATAATTTGATTTTTGATTAACTTTACATTTATTTTCTAACAATATATTGTTTCATTAAGTTTTTAGTGGTTTGTTTCTAAAATGTCATTTAATATTTATAAACGGGGAGTCGACGATGATCGACTATGTGATTTATTTCAGGATAGTTTCCATTTTAAACGGAACATCGTCTGGGTTTTTCTTTTGTAAAAACTACAATTTTTGGAGCAGTGACTTAATTTTTATACCAAATTAAAGACAATTTTCTACTGCATATAACTAATTAAATATAAAATATAGATTGTGATATCGGGGTTGGTATTTAAACATAAACTTAATTTTTTTAATATTTGAATTACAAAACCCTGTTTGTGAATTTTTTTAAAAATTTGTGTAAAAACTAATCAAAATCAATACAATATTCAGAATCCGCACATTAAACTTAGAATAAGTACCAATTTTCATAACAATAGGATGAATAGATGAGTAGAAAAGTAGGTGTACGTGAATGTGAGTCAAAAAAGTAAAAATTGAACAGGGACTTTAGCATAATTTCTGTAATTTAGGCCTCGGCACTAAAAGGGTTAATACAACTGCACCGCTCACAGCAGCCAGGAAGCTCACACATTATTTCATAATCACTTCTCCAAAATTTAACCCTTTAAGTAGCATTTTCTCATCTGTAAATCACCGCAAATCAACCTACGCACAAGCCCAAGGCTTATGTAGGCATCATCACTCAAAAAAAAAAGAAAAAAAAGTGGTTTAACATATATATCTGCCATACAATTTTCTCCGAAATTCCCAAGTTTGTTTCTTTCATAATCTAAAATCGCACTACTAAACTAGACCTATAATCTGTATACCTCTTCATGCCATAAGATCCGAATTTGCTTGTCCTTGGCAATGGAAAATGAGCTTTATTGTGTCTGACAAATAACATAGAAGCCACAGACACTTTACAGTAATAAATGCTACTAAATAATTTGCCGTTTAATGATAAGTACAAGCGTTGAAGGTTTCTTTATATTTTTATTTTGTATATATTAATTAATCATGGAAAATCATGGGTACACAGACAGAGAATATAAGATCTAATAAAATATTCAAAAAACTTTGATAGTTTATCAGTGGTTGTCAACCTTTCAGGCACTGTGCGCCGCTTTGAACACTGATCTGAGTTCACGGTCGCCACCTCATTACCACTATAAGTGGTCAAAACAAGCAGTAGCCTATAGATACTGAAGTCACGAGATTGCCTTTTGCATATGGATGGGCTGTGAGGAAGGGAACTGAAAATATGACAATATGACAGTGCTGCCAACCTCAACAATGAGACACTACTCGTACATTTCACTACCGTGCAGTTTCTACGTACATTTTGTAAGCTGTGATTTAATCCGAGAAAATTATCTTCATAAACCTTATAAGAAATAAATCTAACCTGTAATACTGCCTACAGCTTAATAACATGACTAGAAATGATTAATTTACTGTAATTACCAGCTCTACCTTTTTCCATTGGAACAAATTTTCTACGAATGAATCGCCTTGTTTACTATCGCTGTCACCGGTGTCTTCACTATCAGTCTCTCTAGTATCTACCTAACCGTTTACTTTTTTTACCAGGTGTCAACAAAACTGTTGAAGAATAGCTTCTTCATGTCTTCAATTTCCTTCATTTTTTTTTGAATTGTGGGAAGAGAAACAAGACAGTAGTTAGCGACTTGCTCATGGCTTTTGTTAAGAGGCAGTGAAAGGTATTTTTATTCAAAAATAAATCTTTATAATGCATCCTGCAGTTTTAAATATTTCTATTTTCATATAATGAATTAATACAATAATTTCACTAACCTTCTTTTTAAACTGCGTCACCTTTATTTTAATTTTTACTTACACGTGTTTCGGTGGATCCACCATCATCAGAGTAAATAACATATAATTGAAACTAAAAACACTATTTATTAAAAATCTATAGAAGATGATACATCTTCAGTCACTTGTATAAAACTTAGTTTCAATTATATGTTATTTACTCTGATGATGGTGGATCCACCGAAACACGTGTAAGTAAAAATTAAAATAAAGGTGACGCAGTTTAAAAAGAAGGTTAGTGAAATTATTGTATTAATTCATTATATGAAAATAGAAAGGTATTTTTGTTTAGTTTCAACTTTACGGCATTTTATTACGCTGCATATTCTGCACTTTGTTCTTCTGCACTGTGAATAGTCTGCCCACATTTTCGAGAAACTAACATTTTGTTGTAACAGTTATATTTGTACCGTTAACTAACAAAAGGTTCTGCGATACGCTGTATAGGCAATGCTCTGGGTATGGTATAAGTTGTTACGTTTGTCGTACTGAAATTAAAGCAGTCACGCATGTGCACTGATGCTTTTCCCCCTTTACCCCTCGTTGCAAACAAGGGCAAACTCATGACTCAAGTGACTATACAATCGGAATATCAAACAGAAGCAGGATCACAGTGTTGCCAGAGTAGAACAAAAACCGTGTCTTTCCAATAATCGAGTGCTAGACTCTGCTAGAGTACAATGTACAAAAAATACGATAATATTTGAAATACACATGCGACTACAAAATTGAGTAAATTATAGTTTTACTTTTTCATTTTATTTTTTTAATACACTCACACCTCCCTTGAAATCTTTTACTCCCCCCCCCCAAACTTACAAACCACTGATCTATATGATACAAGAATGCAGCACAACAGATGTTATAGAAAGCCTACACTAGCACTTTCTCTTCGGTTACATTTTTACGCAATATTTTAAAAAAATCACATAAAAAATTGAATACTTCTGTTCGTAAGTAATCTGCTTAAAAAAGCAAAAAAAGCTATACATGTTTGCAAAGCTAAGATTGAACTTGTAAACGTAACGATTCAACTTACCGTTCATAGGCATTTCATCAATTTGTGTCGAGTAATACTGTTCGATATCTCGCAGGATTCTGATATCGTCACTCTTAACGAAATTGATTGCAACACCCTTCCTGCCGAAACGACCAGATCTGCCGATTCTGTAAAAGAGAAAAAAAACCGGCAATGTTTCAATTGTATGTATTTAGAAATAAATCCTTATAATGTATCCAGCAGCTTGACCGGTATTCCAGTTCCCGCCAGGTGTTTTGTAACATGTGTTCTGTCACAGTACCCACAGCAGCTTGTATCCTAGCCTTCAGTTCGTCAACGTCAGCAACTGGTGTGGCGAAGACTCTATCCTTGATATAGCCCCAGAAAAAAAAGTCAAGGGGAGTAATGTCTGGAGAGCGGGGTGGCCAGGGTGTTGGACCATCCCTTCCAATCCACCGATTTGGAACTGGAATACCGCTTCGACATTCTCCGAGCTACCAAGGGGGCACACGTTGAAGTTTACTAATGTAAGTAATCTTAAAAAAAACTATTAACACTAACCTATGTAACAGCATCAAATTTAAATTATTATGTCAAACAGTTATTCTGCAATAAATTTTTATAATCAGGGCAAGACTTTATGCTCACCCGGTACATCTTGCCGACAGCTCTAACCATGGAATCATGTTGTAGTTTTACTCTTACATTGATTTATTACGTTTATAACTATGTCGTTTTATAAACATCCCCATTGTGTTATTTATTGATTGTTAATAATTATCCTAAATAATAAACATTCATTCTAAATAAGCCATAATACTAGGCCTAAGCTATATTTAGTATCCTTTTTGGTCATCAGCAGTAAACTGAATTACTGCACTCTGACATTTGTAGTGATAGACTATTTTAGTCCGTGAGTTCCATCGATGCGAGCTTATTATCGTGAGTAATATTAGTTTTACGGTAATTTCAAAATGTTATTGTATTTTAGGTTTTTCATATTTCATTATTTTCAGTAAAGTTATGTTAAATTGCAATTGAATTTTAAACAATTCACTTTCTTTAAATAATTACATTACTCCTTACTTATTTAGTGTGACGGGTCATGAACTGTATTTTATTACTGAAGTGTTTGTGGTGGTTACATTTTGAGTTACACGCTTGATACATTGTGTTATGCTTTCGGGTTGGCCAATGTAAGTAGGATAGATAGTATACTGTCATCCGCATGATGTGCGCAATCGTCAACTTACAGCGCGTTACCAGTACCTACGCACAGAATAATAACGCCACACATCGAATAATTATTTTTAGGGACTAAGTACTTGTAAGGGCTTGAGTCGCTGTCAACCAAAAACGTTAGTAGTTTGGCCAAGATCAACAACCAGTTTCTTCTACTCACTACCACGCCGACCAATAGTGCCGTGTGGATGGGGTGGATTGACAAAATTTAAAAAAAATCTGGTGTGAAACACTCAAACAACTTTCTCTTGCCAATGCAAATAATTAACAATATAACCTAACATTAGTAATAAAACATTAGCAATAAACAATAAAACTAATCTCAATAAACATAACCTAATTTTAATCACGAGTGAAAGACGCACAATGAAAATCGACCTCAGTTTGGCTTAAAAATACGGAAAATCACTACTTCACGTTAAACTAGGCTCTGCAGAGAAAAATGCTATGAATAAAAGTTGTAGATCTTTTAATTTTCTATAAATTTTATTATATACACTTTCGTCGTAAAATGCACACTATGGCCGAAATCTTCAAAAAATTGATTTTTCACATGTTTTCATGAGAAAAAAACAGAAAATTGCCAATTATCGCTAAACTAAGTGTTATACAAAAAAATGTTTGAAATAAAAGTTGTAGGATTTTAAATTCTCTACAACTTTTATTATATACATTTTTGTGCTAAAATTCATATTAAAGCTGTAATCTTAAAAAAAAAACATTTTTTTACGTGAAAACAGCCTCACCAAGAATTTCAGCAAACATGGCGCCTATCCTACCTTGTAGAGCATAAACAATTTAGTAAACCTGGGGATTTTTTAAAAAAATCATAGGACCAGTTTTTTAAAAAAAACCGCAAAAAAGTGAAAAATTACACGAATAAACTACTACTTCCGGTTGATCGATTTTGATGAAAATGTTCATATCGGGTCCGGTAGTGGTATGTAACTAAAGTTTCCAGTTTCAAGTTCATACAAGTTTCCGTTTTTGAGATATTCTGTATACACTCACACAGACCAATCGCTAAAAACATGTTTTTTGGGCTCAGGGGGTCTGAAAATGTGTAGATCCGGTGAAAACTTGATTTTGAAAAATCGAAATGAAAACAATACTTTCCTTCCTACATATTCATATAGGCAAGAGAAAGTAATAAAAACCTGTTCTTAAAAAGTTACATGTTCTCTTTAATATATTACCTGAAGAACCCCCCCCCCCCCCGGGTGCTTTTCTGTTAACATTTTTTGATAGAAAAATTTTGATGAACACAATGGGCTAAATACTGTAACAAGGACAATCGATGGCCAATGAATGGAATGCTTTTGAATCAGATTCTCCATTCGTGTTTCATGTTGTCGAAAAATTTTCTAATTGACTACACCAAAACGGTACTTCTCATATACAATTTCTATCATTTAACATTACAGTCAACCCTTTCTAACCCAGTGTGACATAGAAGTCATATTCGAGTGAAATAACATAAATCAAAATTTTAAATATTTTTGGATTAAAGATTGCTAGGTGTAAAGTGTAATCGTTTTCTGTGCCCTAGCCAGGATTCGAACCTGAGACCTCTGCTTTGCAATGTAGTATGTGACCATTGCGCCATGGAGACAACCATTAGTTTCTTTTTAAAGTTAATTTTGGTTTTAGATATTCATGTTCATTTACTAAAATAAAGAAACATTTCTTCGAATATGTTGTATGTACGTACAAGAAAATTTTTCAAACTGTTAGTAAATAGTGATTTTATCCATTTTACCAATATATTTTAATTGTAAAATGTTTGAAGTCTTAAATAATATTAAAATCACACTTAGTTTTTTTATGCTACAAATCTAAGAGAGAATAAGTATATTTTGTTTAGGAAGCCTGAACATGATTTGACTTGTTCTTATTATTGGGAACTTTCATACCATCAAGTTCCTAATGTGACGTACATGTCACACTTTTTTGTCAGGCCATCAAAAGGGTTAAAGGTTTAAAAGTGATTTTATTACACTTAAATATCAGTAAATTGTATGAAACAATGTACACAAATTTTTTTTTGTTTAATTAAAAAATTTGGGATTGAAAGGGTTAAGTAACATTAATTAGATTAGTTACAATGTGAGATGACCACGTGACTGAAAAATGAAAGTAAAAGGTTACCTGTGAATGTACAATTCTCGATTGTTTGGTAGATCGTAATTGATTACAAGCGACACTTGTTGGACATCAATTCCTCTGGCCCACACGTCGGTAGAAATCAGTACACGGCTGGACAACAAAAAAAACAACAAATTAACACATGTGAAAACGTATTGTTCACTACTAAAGCGAATACAAGATAAACTAAACTCTTAATTTTAAATAACAATACTGAAGCAATGTACAGTATTGGTTTGTCACGGCCTGACATTTCCGAAGGGGAATGCTTCACAGTAGCGGAAACTAAATGAGTGAGGGGAACTTGGCGATCTCTTTCCAACTGGCAACGAATACAATAATAAATAATCATAATAATAGTTTAGGCATGTAGAAACAGTGAAGTTCCTGGGTGTATCTCTAGATAGATCTTTGTCTTGGGACTTCTATACCAATCAAGTTTGTAGTAAAATGTCATCTGGGGTATTTGCACTAAAACAAATTGCCAGATTAAATGATAAAAAATTACTAATGGCAGCTTATCATGGCCTCATTCTGTCTCATATCCGTTATGGTATCTTAGTATGGGGTAATTCTAGCATGGGTAATATGAATAGGGTTTTTAAAATTCAAAAGAAAGCTCTATCAGGTGTATGGTGGGAGCTAACCAGCAAACCTCATCCACACCACTATTTAAGGAGCTTAAATTGCTTACAGTTCCCTCTCTCTACATTTTTCAGGTGATTATGTATGTTAGGCAAAATAATTGTATGCAGAATTTCAATGTTCACAATCATAACACGAGAAACAGGAATGATTATTATGTGGCTAATCACTCCACAAAATTGTTTGAACAAAAACCTACTTATGCAGGGAGAAAATTCATGAATAAATTACCCCAATTTTTAAAATGTTGTGAGGATTTGAATTCCTTTAAAAAAAATCTGAAAAATTACTTGATCGGTGAAACTTTTTATAGCGTACAAGAATTTCTTTCTTGATAGTAGCGATACATTGTGTGATTCTTAAATGATTTTCAGGTGTTATATCTGACGACTTGTCCTATACTCCTCCTGGAGTCTCCAGGGCGCAAAAAAAAAAAAACCGCTATTAGTGAATCTGAAAAAACTTTTACTTACAAGTCTATAAGTCTGTGATTGAATTGAATTGAAATAACACTTAACCGAACCCACTCACAATTTTAACAAACTGCACAAATTAAAGTTATATAAAATGAGCCAATTGTGTTTACTACTAACTAGTAAGATAAAGATTTAAGGTTATTTTTATTTTTTTTAAATAAAAAATAAAAATAGTAAAAAACCGTTTACAAAACACTATTCGAACTGTAAAAATCTGGTGTGAAACACTCACACAACTTTCTCTTGCCAGCGCAAATAATTAACAATAAACCTAACATTAGTAATAAAACATTAGAAATAAACAAAAAACTAACCTCAATAAACATAACCTAATTTTAATCATATATGAAAGACGCAAAATGAAAATCGATCTCAGTTAGCCTTAAAAATACGGACAATCACGCTTTCGCGCTAAACTATGCTCTGTAGAGAAAAATTTTTTAAATAAAAGTTGTAGCTCTTTTAATTTTCTATAAATTCGATTATATACACTTTTATCATAAAATGCATACTAACGCCAAAATCTTAAAAAATTGATTTTTCACATGTTTTCGTGAGAAAAAAAAAATTGCTAATTACTGCTTAACTAAGCGTTACACAAAGAAAATCTTGAAAAAGGAAAACTAGCAATGGCGAGTATTATGCAAACTTATTGCAACATTTGAGCGAAGAAATCATGCAAAAACGGCCGCATTTGGCAAAGAAGAAAGTGTTGATTCATCAAGACAATGCACCAGTTCACAAATCCGTTATTGTAATGGCCAAAATTAATGAGTTACACAGTTTGAATTGCTACCTCATGCACCCTATTCATCAGATTTAGCCCCCTCCGATTATTTTCTGTTCCCAAATTTGAAAAAATGGCTCAGTGGCCAAAAATTTTCCAATGATGAAGAAGTGATGTTGGCAGTTTTTAAATGGCGTTTTTGAGGAGCAAGACAGTTCTTATTATAAACAGGGTATCGAACTTATTGAACATCACTGGAAAAAGTGTAAAGAGCTGAAAGGAGATTTTTTTTTTTTTTTAATCCCTAATGTGTGTACGTTGCAATCTGTTCAATTCAGAACAATAAGCAACCCCATGACCCAATGAGATGAGGAGGATATGTATGACGTGTAAGTGTAAATGAGGTGTAGTCTTGTACAGACTCAGGCCGACCATTCCTGAGAGAAATGAATTGCCGGCCGCGTTGGCGATGTTGGTAACGTGCTCGCCTCTCATCACGCGGTCTTGGGTTCGAATCCCACTCGGGCATGGCATTTTTTCATACGTTACAAAAAATTCATTTCATTCTTCACCGTCTGCATTAGCAGCAATTTGCAAAACAGTCGGACGTTAAACAAAAAAAAAAAAAAAAAAAAAATTCCTGAGAGAGTATGGTTAATTGAACCCTAACCATCAAAGAACACCGGTAACCACTGTCTAGTATTCAAATCCTTATAAAAGTAACTACTTTTACTAGGATTTGAACCAGGAACCTTCGTCTCCGAAAATCAGCTGTTAAACAGCTGATTTTGGAGACGACTTTACCTCTAGACCAACCCAGTGGGTTAAAGGAGATTATGTTGAAAAATAAATATATTCTTTCCCAAAATTTTTGTGTTTTCGTTGTGGGGATGGGTACTTTTGGGACCACCCTCGTGTATACAATATTTTACAAGTGTTGTGAAATTTGTTATTTCAATTTTGTGTAAATTTTTATTGTTGAATAAAAAATTCAGTAACATCCAAAAGAACCTGGAATAAGCGTTAAAATATTTACCTCTGTCCTGATCGGAAGTCTTTCATAATCGTATCTCTTTCTCTTTGGGGCATATCTCCATGCATTGAGCTCACTGTGAAATTAGCTTCTCTCATTTTCTCAGTTAACCAATCCACCTGAAATTTTACAAAAATAAGATTTAATTTTTTTTCCGTACATACCGTACTGCAAAATCTGTATTAACTTCACTAAGAACAACCATTTTAAGCCGAATTAAATTTTATTTTCTTGTGACTTCCAGTAAGAAAGTATTGTTATAATGAAGTGGCGAAAATAAAATCAGCTGGTCAAATAAAATCAGCTTCTCATAAACAGCTGACTGGTTAAATATAAAAACGAAGTTTCCATTGTTGGGCGCGGCCGCGGTTTGAACGGCTGACGTGTTAGTGATCTAAATTGTAAGGGATTCTTCGTTACGGTGAAGTTTGTTATTTTGTCATGAGACATTGTATTTTATGTTTAATTTGGTAAGGGATATTATTTTATTTTGTTTTATTGCTAATAAATTACGTGAATTTCATTGTTTTAATTGTATAAGAACTTATTTTCATAAACTCATTATATTCATTGTTGCCGTTAGTAAAGGTTAGTTTTTTCTTGTCAAATAATTTTGTTAAATAAACATATGTGAATTAATTAAATTAACGTTTACAATTTTACTTCACTATAACGAGTTGTAACAGTATTAAAACGGCAAAAATACAAAGCGTATTCCTTAAGCAAGGGAGGCGTTGGCTTATATTCAAATATTGGTAGGTATGAAAAAAATTTCAAGCATGCAACACCATCTATTGACTATTTACGAATCCACTGTAGTTGTTTTGATTCAGTAGTTGTTTGCCAGCTGGTGAATAAACGTCACAATGTCTGCAATCATTGTTTCTCCAGCCGGTTGTAAAGTGTGCACTATGATTAGATTTTTGTGTGCAAAAGGACCTTCAGCCGCTGAAATCCATCAAGAGCTGTGCCTAGTGTATGCCCTTACAGTATTGAATGAAGAAAAGGTTCAACAATGATGTTACATCCAGCCATACTTTATTGTAGCTTTATTTATAGCTTTATTGTTTACAATTATTTTTATTTTATAAATATTTACGGTCCAGCTGATCTAAATTTAAAATCTAATAATGTGTAACTAAGCAACAAAAAAAAAAACATTCAATACATACAAGACCAATATACGAGGGCTGTATAGAAAGTAACAGACTAATGCTTGACTGGAACATTTTAACTGTCATAGGTAGTTGGCGTTGAGTACAGTGTTACCAACATACCAATTGGGGGACAGAAAATTTACCCATGTATTACTTCTATCTTCTTATAACCAGGGTTGCGTCCTTAATAAAACACCCGTTATTATTTATCTGCGTTATACAAAATCTTAAAATTCACACTATTCTATCATATTCAAAAATAAATCTTTATAATGCATCCTGCAGTTTGAAATATTTCTATTTCATATAATGAATTAATATAATAATTTCACTAACCTTCTTTTTAAACTGCGTCACCTTTATTTTATTCCTACTTACACGTGTTTCGGTGGATCCACCATCATCAGAGTAAATGAAAAATTGAAACTAAAAATTTTTTTTCATTTATACAAGTGACTGAAGATGTATCATCTTTTCTGTAAATTTTAAATAAATGAAAAAAAATTTTTAGTTTCAATTTTTCATTTACTCTGATGATGGTGGATCCACCGAAACGCGTGTAAGTAGGAATAAAATAAAGGTGACGCAGTTTAAAAAGAAGGTTAGTGAAATTATTATATTAATTCATTATATGAAATAGATTCTATCATATGTTTGAAAAAGTATGAACATTTACACCAAAATATTGAACTGCGATATAATGATAGCGTATTAGTGCAGCAGTTTTTATTTAATATGGACAACAGTTAACTCAAGTTATAAAATTATAAAAGGGAAAATCGACAAATAACCAAAATTAGGGTGGAAGTAGATTACCTTTCGTTTGGTGTTACAGAATATGACAGCTTGTGTGATCGTTAATGTATCATAAAGATCGCAGAGTGTATCAAATTTCCATTCTTCTCTTTCAACAGCGACGAAAAACTGTTTAATCCCTTCTAATGTCAATTCATCACTGTAACAAACACAGAATAGCGTTATTAAACTATATAATTGAGAAAAACAACGATGTCATAACTCTTATGGTTAACTAACGGGTGATTCAAAAAGAGCGCCGGTTTTTAAACGGCTGGTAAATTTTTGTTTATCGGTTGGCAACATTGTTAGACCTCATTTCTATTTCGAGAACATTCCGATTGACGATTCAGTTGTAGTTTCTCTTGTTCGCAGTGTAGTACTCTCGCAGTCTGTGTCTAACCATGGAGAAGTTTACTATTGCGCAACGAGTGTTAATCGTCAAAACATTTTACCAGAGTGGAGAGAGTTATGCGGCTACTGTCAGGCGACTTCGCGGTACTCTAGGACGTAATGAAGCACCGAATGAATCAACAGTTCGCAGGCTCATGAAAAAGTTTTTTGAGACGGGTTCAACAGTCGACCATAAAAGTTCTGGACGTCGTCGTTCTGGCCGAACTGAGCAGAACGTTGCGTTGGTTCGTGACAGTGTGGCTGTTAGCCCAGCAAAATCAATACGTCGCCGTTCTCAACAATTGGGTTTAAGATGTTCTTCTGTACGGAGAATTCTTCGGTACGATCTCCAATATCACCCGTATAAAATTCAGTTGACGCAACATTTGAAAGTGGCAGACCACCAGAAGAGACGACAGTTTGTTGACTGGATATTGAGAAAACGGCAGGATGATGACACCTTCGCAAACAAAATCATTTTCAGTGATGAGGCGCACTTCCACTTAAACGGTTTTGTTAATAAACAGAACTGCCGTATGTGGGGTTTAATTCGACGGGTTATCGGGCAAATGGAAGTCGAAACTTGTCGTGCAGTGATATCCAATTTCATGGACAGAGTTGATGCGTGCCAGCGCAGTAGAGGAGGACACATGCATGACATCATTTTTCATACATGAAATCGGAAGGTAAGGTGAACTTGTTGATGTATTTATTTTCAGTTTTTCAATAAAATAAATCTCTTAATTTGATATATCAAAACCGGCGCTCTTTTTGAATCACCCTATAGCTGCCCTTCCTGGGTTCACCTGCGTATAATTTTGTTTTAATTCCACAATTTTTAAATTAGTGTTAAAATCAAAAATAAGATTTTCTGAATTAGAAAAATCTGATAACGTATTTGGAGGACACGCATTTGGGCTCTAATCTTGGTATTCTTTACTCTATCTCTCCTTGTTGTACCATTTATTGCTCTTAAGAACTTCAACTCCCCTGCCTGTAATCTACTCCAATTCCTCTCGTTCACCTTTCCACCTTTCTGCTCCATACAGCACTGCTGGTGCATAATACAATCTATACGTCATTAATTTGGCCTTCTCTGGTATCTTTCTGTCCCATAACAAGTGTTTTACTGCTTGTTATAATTATATTTCCTCCTTTTTGCAACCACTTCGTTATCTCTCCATTTATCTTTCTGTCTTCTGAAATCTCACTCCCTAGATATTTAAAAATTTTTCACCAGCCACAATGCCTCTCTTTCCAGTGTAATGGTCCCCTTTAATTAAATTACATTCAGTTAATTGTTTGAACCATAAATACACAGTGACCATATGGATCTCGATGAAGACAAATTTGTTATTTTGGTGCAGGCTAGGCCTGCATTTTACGATTAATATAATTATTATTAATAGAAGACAATAGCCAAATCTTCATCACACACCATATTACCTCAGAATGACAAATGTCGCATGAGTTACCAGCGACAGTCTAAAACAAAAGATTTACCCAGCCCCGGCTCTAGGGGTAGGCGACCGGTGCCGCCGCCTAGAGCGGCAGATTTTGGGGGCGGCAAATTTTAATGTTTTATTTAAAAATTTTATAAATATACCATGCGTTCTGAAAGTCGCTGTGCACCAAGTGACATGACAGGGAATAATTTCATGGCTAGGTTGGTAGCTCTGTGCTGTTCAATTGTTGCCGAACACGTCGAGGCCTGTCAGTCATTGAGTTGAAGTTGTATATGTTTCATTTATTGCAGTTCTGTTGCACGTTTTTTGTTGTTGGATGCGATGGTTCTTTCAGTAGAGGAGCGCATTTTCCTCGTTGAATACGTATTTCGCGAAGGTGACAAGTACAGTGATTTAGTGAAGCGCAAATTTTCTGAAAAGTTTCCAGATTCAATTATTCCTCACCGTAATGCAGTACGAACACTGATAGAAAAATTTCGGGCAACTGGCTCTGTTGAGGACGCTGAACGTAGTGGTAGGCCCCCTAAGCTAGACGAACAAAAGCTGCTGGATATTTCTGATTCTATGGCACAAAGTCCAAAAAAATCAATGCGTAAGTTAGCACAACAGCATAATATCGGACTTGCTACCGCACATAAAGCTGTCAGACAAGAACTTAAACTATTCCCATACAAAGTGAGGTGTGTTCAAGAGCTGAAACCTTCAGATAATGACAAGAGACTAAATTATTGTCATTGGTTTCAACGTTTCATCAACCAAAATTCCGAAGACATCCTTGACGTAATGTTTTATACAGATGAAGCGTGGTTTCACTTGGGAGGGTATATAAGTTCACAAAATACTCGAGTATGGTCGACAACTAACCCTTGCGCTTTACATGAACAGTCCTTACACGAAGCAAAAATTGGAGTCTGGGTTGCTGTGAGTAGAGCACGTATTGTTGGACCAATTTTTTTTGCAAACACAATCAATAGTGAAAGTTATTGTTCTGATATTTTAGAGAACTTTACGCATCAAATAACACAAGTGGAAATGAATAATGGTTGGTTCCAATAAGACGGGGCAACAGCACATACATCTAACATCTCAATGGCTTTCCTGCGCAACGTGTTTGATGAACGAATAATTTCAAAGAATTTGTGGCCTGCAAGATCTCCTGATCTGACTCCCCCCGATTTCTTTTTATGGGGTGCGGCGAAACAAACTGTGTATCGGAACAGACCACACACGATTGACGAACTTAAAGCCGCAATAACGGCATACATTCAAGGAATCACTGTTCTTCAGTTGCGAAAGGTGTTTGCAAACAAAATGAAACGAGTGCAATGCTGTATTGATGCCAATGGAGGTCATTTCGAACACCTTCTATAAACAATGTAATCACGGTTTAACAATGTAATTAAGGTATTGAATAAATTTTTTTCCAAAATGCTTAGTCATTTCTTTATACATATTTTCATAAATCCATAGTCACAATTCCAGTGCACAGTGACTTTCCGAACGCACGGTATAATGATACTGACTAATTAATTGAAATGACAATGGCAATCAAAAACACAATTGAAAAGAATTTTAATATAATGATATTGACTAATTAATTGAATAATGCTTTCAAGACAATTGTCTTTAATACGTTTTAATTTTAATACTTACTGGCAATCAAAAACACAATTGAGTTTCTCCTATTAGGCCTACATGAGAAACGACATTTAATGTCATTAATTGTAGTTGTTTCTTTAGCCACAATCACTAATTACTTTTATGTTTGTTTATAATTTCATTCAATCGTAACTTTAAAATATTTCTCAGCTGTTTATTTGTTTACGTTGTTGTGTGTGTTGTTTACGCTAACGCAACACAATTCACAATGAGAAAATTATATTGTGAGGAAGTGAGGCATGGGTGCTGACGAGAAAACAGGAATCAAGAATCCAGTCAGCGGAAATGCGATTTCTAAGGCAAGTTAAGGGCTGCACAAGAGAGGATCGCATTCGTAATGAAGTAATAAGGAATGAATGCGGTGCCCAACCATTGTTGAACACTATAAGGACATACAAAGAAAAGTGGTCAGAGCATGTGTTAAGAATGTCCCAAGATCGCCTTCCATTAAATGCATTGATCCATAATCCGACAGGTAAAAGATGTATTGGTAGACCGAGGAAGAGATGGACGCCGGAACAGGCTAATGCACAGCCTAATCCATGAAGACGACGACGACGAAAATTATATTTTTCTTTACAAATATAAGACTTTACAATCATGATCAGAAAAACTATAAACCCAACAACAACTGCTAAATGCAAAAATTGACAATAGATACTCTATGATCTATATACACGCACACGCCTATATTTAACTTTGTAGATATAAGAGTATTCTGCCCATAACAGACAGGTGGAGTGTCAAATTAATTACTCTCAATTTGTTCGTTGCAGGGCTAAAATAAATAGTTCTGTTTCTTATCACATGGTCAGCCAATTAAATGACTGAATCATTTAAGAACAGAAGAGGTAGAGGTGTAAAAGACACTAATCAGAATTATATCCTCTGAAAGTAATGAATTTCATTGTACAGCCAGACCCTGTGGGGAATGAAGTGAAGGTGTCGTTTACAGAGTGGAAAATATGTGCTTTTCAGAGGGCCCGGCATGCTGATAAGCGTACTTTCCCACTCAGTGAGGAAGGCAATGATAAACCACCTCACTTCTCGTTGTTACTTAGTAAAACCTCTACAGGTTCAAACCAGCCTTTCGGCTGTTGACCTAAACAACAACAATATGAGTATATACGAAGATTTGTATAACAATAAATAAGCCATACGTTTGAAGAGGGGTTCTATGGATTAATTTAATGGTTGATGAGTGGGTGGAAGGGGCGGCACTCGTGAATTTCACTCGGGGCAGCAAAAGACAATTCGAGACAATTTGTCTCAAGACAGTTTCGTAGTGCCCAGTGTGCAGACAGCCAAATGGATCACTTTCAATGGACTGACTCAATACGAATCAAGTAATCATGAATATAATATTCAACATGTTAATTTATACACTTACCGTTTTACCAATATACGGATAGGATCTGTCATAAACTTGCTGGTCATTTCTAGAATTTCATGAGGAAGTGTTGCAGATATCAAGCACACCTAAAACAAAAAAGATTCATATTAGAAAATGCACTCGTGTAAAAAAATGTTTGAACTTAAAGTTGTAGAATTTTAAATTCCCTACAACTTTTATTATATAAATTTTTGCGCTAAATTGCATATTAAAGCCGTAATCTTAAAAAAATTATGTTTTTACGTGAAAACAGCCTCACCAAGAATTTCAGCAAACATGACACAGCTACCCAATCTTGTAGAGAATAAAAAATTGAGTAAACCAGGCGATTTTTAAAAAAAAAAATCGTAGTACCAGTTTTTGTGAAAATCGAAAAAAAATTAAAAATTACACGAATAAACTACTACTTCCAGTTGACCGATTTTGATGAAAATGAGCGTGTCGAGTCTGGTAGTTGTATGTAACTTAAGTTTCAGGTTTCAAGTTCGTACGATGTTCCGTTCTTGAGATATTCTGTACACACACTCACGCACGCGCGCACGCACACACGCACACACACACAGACCAATCGCTAAAAGCATGTTTTTTGGGTTCAGGGGGTCTGAAAACATGTAGATCCGGTGAAAACTCGATTTCTTTAAAATCGACATGAAAACAATACTTTCCTTCCTATATATTCTTACAGGTAAGAGAAAGTAAAATATGTTGCTCAAACATTGTGATAGCTACCAAAGAGAGGTGGTAACGTGAAGTTCTCTAGCAATGGAATGTCTTCGAAGTATCCCCACCCATGAACATCACTTTGTTCACTCCACTGTCTGTATAAAAAGAATCACCAGTTAATTTGATTCTCCCATGTATTTAGTAAGATAGGAATGGAGACTCCTTGTAAATTCAATAATGTACAAACATTTTACAGTATTCCTCATCCGGTGAACAAATTATACTGAATACAGTAAAACCTCACTAATTCGGAATTCACAATATTTCGGACTACTCCAAGAAGAGCAGCTTTTTTAATTTTTTTAGAAGTTAAAAATTAATAAAGAAAATAAATTACTATAAATAAAAAAATCTGGTGTAAAACACTCACACAACTTTCTCTTGCCCCAGTGCAAATAATTAACAATAAACCCAACAATAGTAATAAAACATTAGTAATAAATAAAAAACTAACCTCAATAAACATAACCTAATTTTAATCATACATTATGAAAGACGCAAAATGAAAATCAACCTCAGTTTTGCCTAAAAATACGGAAAATCACTCTTTCACGCTCAACTAGGTTCTGTAGAGAAAAATGCTTTAAATAAAAGTTGTAGATCTTTTAAATTAATATAAATTTTATGATATACACTTTTGTCGAAAAATGCATATTAAGGCCGAAATCTTAAAAAAATTGATTTTTCACACGTTTTCGTGAGAAAAAACCAGAAAATCGCTAATTACTGCTAAACTAAGCGTTATACAAAAAAATGTTTGAAATAAAAGTTGTAGTATTTTACATTCTCTACATTTTTATACATTTTCGCGTTATAATACATATTAAAGCCGTAATCTTAAAAAAAAACTATGTTTTTACGTGAAAACTTACGTGAAGAATTTCAGCAAACATTGCGCCTACCCTATCATGTAGAGAAAAAAAAATTCAGTAAACCAGGCGATTTTTAAAAAAATCGTAGGACCAGTTTTTGAGAAAATTGCAAAAAGTGAAAAATTACACAAATAAACTACTACTTCCGGTTGACCGATTTTGATGAAAATGTTTGTGTCAGGTCCGGTAGTGGTATGTAACTTAATTTTCAAGTTTCAAGTTCATACGATGTTCCGTTCTTGAGATATTTTGTACACACACACACCAATCGCTAAAAACATGTTTTTTGGGTTCAGGGGGTGTGAAAACGTGTAGATCCGGTGAAAACTAGATTTCGAAAAATCGACATGAAAACAATACTTTCCTTCCTATATAATCATATAGGCAAGAGAAAGTAAAAACGGTTCTATAAATATTGTACAGTGAAACCTCACTAATTTGGACTTCACTAATTCGGAATTCGCGATATTTCGGACTACTCCAAGAAGAGCAGCTTTTTTCATTTTTTTAAAAGTATTTTAGTTAAAAATTAATAAAGTGCTACTTCAAAAAATAATAGCTTTTAACTGTCTAATAAAAATTGTTTCATCCTGTAATACATTATTGGTTACTCAGTGAAGAAAACGTTCCACAATTTAAGCTAGTGAAGTGAGAAACCACATAGAAGAACTTATTGAATTTGCAGACTTCAATCCGGAATTCAATGACTATTATCTTGTCCTAAGAGAGATGCGCCAACAAGTTATAAGAAAACAGTGTAGCAAAGAATCACAGAAAAATATAACAAGTTTTTTTTCTAAGCAACCTCAAATGATCCCTCAGGATATTTGTCAACCCTCTACTTCAACAAGTGCCAAATATAATCGGTACGTAAGTACAGTGTTTTAATTAAATATCATTTTACACTGGACATTTATTATTTAACAATATTTTTACTGCCGTAAATATTTTTATTTCTATACTTTAAACTTTGTTGTTTTTCAATATACTGTACTGTAAATTCATTAAACATCAATATTTCACACAAGTAACGTTTATTTTTTAATTTTTTTTTTTTTTTAATTCATTTATTTAACGTCACATCAACTACAACGGGGTCATTAGCGACGACGTTGGGGTGTAACTTCTGTACAATGGAGGATGAAATGATTTTTTGTAACGTATGAAAATATGCCGTGCCTGAGTGGGATTCGAACCCAGGACCGCATGATGAAAGGCGAGCGCGTTACCAACTGCGCCAATGCGGCCGGCATTTTTTAATTTTAATTGCCTAAATTATTCAATTTTTAGATGTAAACAACAATTCGCGATAATTCGGACTTCACTTCCCCCCAATTAGTCCGAATTAGTGACGTTTTACTCTACTTAAAAGTCATCCTGTTGTATACCAACCACGTACAACTGATGAGTACCAGAGCACACAAGAAAATAAACAAATAACTATAGGGTGATTCAAAAAGAGCGCCGGTTTTTAAACGGCTGGTAAATTTTTGTTTATCGGTTGGCAACATTGTTTGACCTCATTTCTATTTCGGAGAACATTCCGATTGACGATTCAGTTGTAGTTTCTCTTGTTCGCGGAGGCGAAGTAAGTCAGTGATCGGCTGGCTTGCATGTGCCGTAGCATCACGTCCAAGAGCGCACACCTGCTCCCTTACTTGTTGTAGCAGTTTTTCGTGCCCGTGCCTCTGGAAACTCCTCGGCCTTATTATGGCTACTCATCAGCCAAGCATTGGTCTCGCCGAGGTGAGCTGAGATGCTGGGCTTCAGTCTGTCCTTCCCTATCCTTGTCCTTGGCATCTAGCACTTTTTCTATCCGTGCTAGAGGCAACTTCTCCTACTGTAGCTTTGCCCAACCCAGTGGTGTTATGCGTTTACCGTGCCGAAGGGTGGATGGCACTGGGGCTTTAGTCAGTGTCTTTAACGGTGCCTGTAGGATACCTGGCTAACTCCTACAGTAATTGTGCCTTACCCCTGCATGCGGGGCTCTGCAGGGGCGGACCGAATATTTCCCTAGCTTCTCGTGGGACCGCATATGGAACCGAATTCACAAAAAATTTATTCAAAAGAACAGGGGGATGAACGTCCCCAAATGGAGGCCCAACCAGAAATGGGGGGGCCAGAAGAAGGTGATGGGAATGAAAGTCCCATGGTCATCGACGACCTAGGGGAACAGCAGGCGAGGGTGGAAACATCTGAGCGCCTGGGTTCTCCGAAGGCGACGTCAAAGGAAGAGGTGGAGCTCCCTAAGGATGAGGGAGAAACTTCGAAGTTACCCAAAAAGGTGGGTAAAATTGTTACTAGGCTGAGTGGGGCGGCTAAGAAGCGACTACGATGGCTCCTAGTAAAGGGTGTTCCATACGAGGAAGCGAGGGAGGAGGCCGTTCGGCCTTTGTCTCCGAAGGGGGGTGAAAAACCCCTTAAGAGGCAGAGGTCGGATGGGTCGACTCCTGAGCCGACTCGGGTGAGAGATCCCCCCAAGAAGAGGGCAAAAGGTCCTCCAACGGGAGAGAAAGAGGTGGCTGGTCCTGGTATGGAGTACAGCCGGGTGGTCGCGGGTTCCAGGGTTGGTATCCTGGCGGTCGGCTACCCGGAGGTGCTTCTGTCCAGGGAGCAACTGAAGGCCACAGAGAAGGCGATCCTGGAGAGGGTGAGGGGACTCGAAGTTGAGGGGGAGATTTCCCCGAAATTCGTGGGCTCCACATTCAAACCGGGATACCTGGTCCTGACCTGCAAGGACGAAGGGACTGCGGAGTGGGTCAGGAAGATAGGGGGTGCTCTGCAACCATGGAAGGGGGCTAGGCTCAAGGTGGTGGGGGAGAAGGACCTTCCCCGGCCTGTGGTTGTGGTAGGGTACTTCCCTAACAGCAAGGAGGATAAATCGGAGGAGATCCTCAAGATGGTTGCTGTTCAAAACCATGATCTGCTGGTGGACCAGTGGAGAGTGATGCAGAGGCTAGAGAATAACCTCATGGTCCAGTTGACCTTGGCTGTGGACGACCGGTCGGCGGTCAGGCTTCGGAGAAATCCGGAGGTTGACTTTAAGTTCGGTCAGATACGGCTGAGGTTGAAGGGACCAAGAAGTGAGGAAGGAGCGACTACTGATGTGGTGGGGGGGCAAGGGACGGAGGTGAGGAAGTGTCCTGATGTCCCCAAGAAAGCATCAGTAAAGGAAGGAGGGGCTAGGGAGGAGGCCCCGGCTTCGATGGAAGGAGTGGAGATGGAGGAGCCGCCAGTGGAGGAGGGGTGTCCGAATCTGGTGGTGGCAAGTCCATCTCAAGCGGAGGTTGAAGGACCTGAGAAGAAGGGGGAGTCTCCTCGGGCGGGGGGTAGTCCACCGCAGAGGAGAGACCCCAAGAAGGGAGGAAAGGGTCCTTCAAAGAAATCTGGTGGAGGAGGGAGGGATGTCAGTCCCGTTGCCGGTTCGTCGAGGACGGGGCGGCAGGTGCTCCATCCAGGAGGAAAAGCTCGTGGGCCAAAATTCCTGCAGAAGCAGGATAAGAAGGACCACGGGAAACACAGACGACACTGAAGAACAACGTCGTCCAGGTGAACCTTCACCACTCCAAGGCAGCGTCAGCGGCGCTGGGTGAAAGGTTCTGTAGGGAGTCGCTGGATATGGTGCTTGTCCAGGAACCATGGAGTAGAGGTGGACGGATCTGCGGACTCTCCTCCATAAATGGTAAGTTGATATATGATATTAGTATATCCAACCCTAGATCATGTATAGTGATCAGAAATGATTTAAAGTGTTTCCCTTTGTGTGTCACTAGGGACCTTGTAGCAATCTCTGTGGAGTTGCAGAGGGGGAGTAGGAGGGAAGAGGCTGTTGTGGCCTCCGCCTACTTCCCGGGGGATTGCGACGAGATGCCCCCTGCGGAGTTTCGTCGGCTGGTGGAAGGCTGCCGGAGACGAGGCCAGGAGTTGGTGGTTGGATGTGACTCAAACGCACACCATACCGTTTGGGGATCTACCAACACCAACAGGAGAGGTGAGTACCTACTTGAATATTTAATTAGTAATGATTTGTATTTGAGTAATATAGGTAATGAGCCTACCTTTGTGACTGCTAGGAGGAGGGAGGTCTTGGACCTCACTATAACTAGCGAGCTCACGAGGTATGTAATCAGAGACTGGAGAGTCTCTGAGAAGGCATCTCTTTCTGACCACAGGTATGTGGATTTTGCTATGTGCCTGGGGGTCGGAAGGAGTGAGAGCAGAAGGGTACCGAAGTTGACAGACTGGGAGGGCTTTAAAGAACAGGTGCAGTCTGAAATGGAGGACGTCTGTGGCACCCCTAGGTCGGTAATAGAACTAGAAAGGGTGGCAGACAATGTAAGAGAGCGTCTTAACAGGGCCTTCTGTGATAACTGCCCTGAGAAAAGACGAAATATGGTAAGAAGGGTGCCATGGTGGAATAGTCGGCTGGAGAAGTTGAAATCCAGGACTAGGAAACTGTTTAATAGAGCCAAGTATAATGGGGAGTGGGGAGAATACAAAGTGGCTCTAACCGACTATAATAAAGAGTTGAGGAGGTCTAAGAGAAGAGCCTGGAGGTCGTTCTGCGAGGGGGTGAATGAAACCCCTGCTGTAGCGCGACTTCGGAAGGTTCTGAGCAAAGACCACTCAAATCCAATCGGACAGTTAAGGAGGGAAGATGGAACCCTGACTGAAAGTATGGAACAAACGGTGGAGGTGTTGTTAGAGACACACTTTCCCGGCTCGCTAGTGGACCGCCCTGATGAGGAGGAGAGGGAGAATTGGGGCGGTCGTGGAAGAGAGCTGGCCTTGGCGAGAAGGGAGGCCTGTGAGGTCTTTACGTTTGCCAAGGTCAAGTGGGCTGTAAGTATGTTTAGACCATACAAATCGGCTGCCCCTGATGGGATTTTCCCTGCTATGTTGCAAAATGGGGGCAACAAGCTAATTAAGAATTTGCTACATATCTTTAGGGCCAGCTGTGCACTTGGATATGTACCGAGGAGCTGGAGGGAGACTGAGGTGGTCTTTATACCGAAGGCTGGGAAACCCCCAATAGAGCCTAAGTCATATAGACCTATCAGCCTGACCTCCTTTGTGCTCAAAGTGATGGAGAAGGTGGTAGACAGACACATCAGGGGTGGGGCCCTACAGGAAAGGCCCCTGCATGGGTGTCAGCATGCCTACCAGACTGGGAAGTCTACCATTACGGCCCTTCATGATGTGGTAACACGGATTGAGGGGAGCTTGAGGGATCAAGAAATTGCCCTGTGTGCCTTCTTAGATGTGGAAGGGGCGTTTAACAACACCCTGTTCATGTCGATTGAGAGGGCTGCAAGAAGGAAGGGTATCCAATCTAGTGTGATTAGATGGGTCGGGTCTGTTCTTAGGGATAGAGAAATAAGGACTCGCCTGGGGGGCAAGTCGGTGACTGGTAGGGCTAGAAAGGGCTGTCCGCAGGGTGGGGTGCTATCACCCCTCCTGTGGTCACTGGTCATTGATGAGCTGCTCATTCAGCTGACGGAGGAAGGATTTGAGGTGGTCAGCTATGCTGATGACCTGGTGATCCTGGTCAGAGGTAAGCATGCGACGACCATCCGGGAGCGTATGCAGGTTGCCCTTAACCTTGTCCACGCATGGTGTGGACGGGAGGGACTGCGTATTAACCCGGGAAAAGTGGTTGTTGTTCCGTTTACCAGAAAGAGGACAATGACTCTGGGTGCTTTGACTCTGGAAGGAGCGGAGATTAACTACTCCCCAGAGGTGAAGTACCTGGGGGTTGTCCTGGACAAAGGCCTGTCTTGGAAGGGCCATATGTCCAGAACTATAGAGAAGGCTACAAAGGCCTTATGGATATGCAAGAGTCTGTTTGGAAGGACTTGGGGGCTTAGGCCTCATATGGTAAAATGGGCTTTTGTGAGCATCATTTTGCCAATGGTCACATATGCAGCGTTTGTATGGTGGCCAAGAACTAATCTGAGGACGGCGCAGGATCGGCTGAAGAAGCTACAGAGACTGGCCTGCCTGGGGATATGTGGTGCTATGGGCACCTGCCCGACGGCTGCGATGGAGGCGATGCTTGATTTGCCTCCTCTTCACATTCAAGTGAAGAAAGAGGCGATAAGAACTGCCTTGAGGCTTGAGGGCAAGATAGGGGTCCCATCAAAGGAGATGGGCCACACCAGGATCTTCAAAGTGATTGAGGGGATGGGTGTGGTGGGTGGTCCTCGGGACCGTATGAACAAAACATACGACTTCTCCGACACTCTGAAGGTGGAAATTTTCGATCGGCAGGAGTGGGCGTAGGAACAACCAGGTATACCGGAAGGAGGTACCGTTTGGTATACTGACGGCTCAGTGATGAGCGGAAGAGCGGGATTGGGGGTCTGGGGGGCTGGTGGGAAGATTTCCATGGCCCTTGGATGTACCGTAACCATCTTCCAAGCAGAAATATTGGCCATAAAAGTCTGTGCGGAGAGGTGCATTGAGAGGCGCCTCAAGGGGTCGCACATTTTTATACTTTCCGATAGTCAGGCGGCCATCAAGGCTCTGAGTTCTTGTACTTTTGAGTCGAGGTTGGCCTACGACTGTCGGGAAGTTTTGAATGCCGTGGCAAGGCGTAACGTTGTGACGCTGCGTTGGGTGCCGGGGCACCAGGGAGTGTCTGGAAACGAGAGAGCGGATGCCTTAGCTAAGAAGGGTGCAGCCTCTCACTTCATAGGCCCAGAGCCATTCTGTGGAATTGGGGAGGGCTACTATAGAAGTATAGTTAGGGCCTGGGTAGAGGAGGCTAAAACCTCCTATTGGAAGAAGGTGCCAGGCTGTGTACAGGCAAAGAAATTTATTGCCTATTCCAGCAAGAAGGCTGGAATATATAATAGACTAGGAAGGCAGGACTTGAGGAGGGTAGTAGGCCTGATGACTGGTCACTGTAATCTTGGGTATCATCTATCCAAGATAGGAATTGCTGGAGACAGCCTATGTAGATTCTGTCATGAGGCAGAAGAGAAGGCTGAGCATATTTTATGCAGCTGCGAAGTGGTTGGCTGCAAAAGAAGAGCGCTGATGGGTGAGGATGTGTTGACACCCTCCCAGGTAAGTGCACTAGATCCCAGGCAGATCCTGCGCTTTATTGAAAGTGTGGGTCTGGCATAAATAAGGGATGGGGGCAATCACAAAAGATCTTTTAGGTCGCGGTGAGGAGAGGCTGTTTTGGCCTGAACGCCCTGATGGTAATAATAATAATAATAATTCTCTTGTTCGCAGTGTAGTACTCTCGCAGTCTCTGTCTAACCATGGAGAAGTTTACTATTGCGCAGCGAGTGTTAATCGTCAAAACATTTTACCAGAGTGGAGAGAGTTATGCGGCTACTGTCAGGCGACTTCGCGGTATTCTAGGACGTATGAAGCACCGAATGAATCAACAGTTCGCAGGCTCATGAAAACGTTTTTTGAGACGGGTTCAACAGTCGACCTTAAAAGTTCTGGACGTCGTCGTTCTGGCCGAACTGAGCAGAACGTTGCGTTGGTTCGTGACAGTGTGGCTGTTAGCCCAGCAAAATCAATACGTCGCCGTTCTCAACAATTGGGTTTAAGATGTTCTTCTGTACGGAGAATTCTTCGGTACGATCTCCAATATCACCCGTATAAAATTCAGTTGACGCAACATTTGAAAGTGGCAGACCACCAGAAGAGACGACAGTTTGTTGACTGGGTATTGAGAAAACGGCAGGATGATGACACCTTCGCAAACAAAATCATTTTCAGTGATGAGGAGCACTTCCACTTAAACGGTTTTGTTAATAAACAGAACTGCCGTATGTGGGGTTTAGAAAACCCCACATACGGAAACTTGTCCCACATAGTCGAAACTTGTCGTGCAGTAATATCCAATTTCATGGACAGAGTTGATGCGTGCCAGCGCAGTAGAGGAGGACACATGCATGACATCATTTTTCATACATAAAATCGGAAGGTAAGATGAACTTGTTGATGTATTTATTTTCAGTTTTTCAATAAAATAAATCTCTTAATTTGATATATCAAAACCGGCGCTCTTTTTGAATCACCCTATATATTATTTATGGATCAGGTTACCTGAGTGGCAGGAGGAAGGTAACGATAGACATCATATATTTGTTCTTTGAATCCTTTGTTTAACATCTCATCGGCTTCGTCCAACACGAGCATTTTTATTGAACGTGTCCTCAGCACACGTCGTCTTATCATATCTGAAAATAAATTTTCATCGTACAGTTAAAAAATCTGGTGTGACCACACTCACACAACTTTCTCTTGCCAATGCAAATAATTTAAACAATATTAACCTACCGTTAGTAATAAAACATTACGAATAAACAAAAAACTAACCTTAAAAAACATAACCTTATTTTAATCATGAGTGAAAGACGCAAAATGAAAATCGACCTGTTTGGCTTAAAAATACGGAAAATCACTCTTTTACGCTAACTAGGCTCTGTAGTGAAAAAAGCTTTAAATAAAAGTTGTAGATCTTTTTATTTACTATAAAATTTTTTATATACACTTTGGTCGTAAAATGCATTCTAAGGACGAAATCCTAAAAAAATCGATTTTTCACACGTTTTCGTGAGAAAAAATCAGAAAATTGCAAATTACTGCTAAACTAAGCGTTGCACAAAAAAATGTTTAAAATAAAAGTTGTAGAATTTTTAATTCTCTACAACTTTTATTATGTATATTTTTGCGCTAAATTGCATATTAAAGCTGTAATCTTAAAAAAACTACGTTTTTACATGAAAACACCCTCACCAAGAATTTCAGCAAACATGACGCCTACCCTATCTTGTAGAAAATAAAATAATGAGTAAACCAGGCGATTTTTAAAAAAATTGTAGGACCAGTTTTTGAGAAAATCGCAAAAAAGTGAAAAATTACACGAATAAACTACTACTTCCGGTTGACCGATTTTGATGAAAATGTGTCGGGTTCGGTAGTGGACGTAACTTAAGTTTCAAGTTTCAAGTTCGTACGATGTTCCGTTCATGAGATATTTTGTATATACACACACACACACACACACAGACCAATCGCTAAAAACATGTTTTTTGGGTTCAGGGGGTCTGAAAACGTATAGATCTGCTGAAAACTCAATTTCGAAAAATCGACATGAAAACAATACTTTCCTTCCTATATCTTCATATAGGCAAGAGGAAGTAATACTAAGAAAATACACAGTTATTGCTAAATCACTAGTAACTAGTAACAGTAACGGTGAACGCAAAATCACTGTCACCGTGATCACGGTGACTGGTTGAAACAGTGAACACTCTACACTAGTTCCAACCAGCCTTTCAGCTGATTTCCTAACCAATAACCCTCTAGTTATCTCCTCTGAAAGTAATGAATTTCATTATACAGCCAGACCCTGTGGTGAATGAAGTGAAGGTGTCATTTGCAGAGTGGAAAATATGTGCTTTTCAGAGGGCCCGGCATGCTAATAAGCGTGCCGGGCCCCTTGCCTTTTCCACTCAGTGAGGAAGGCAATGGTAAACCACCTCACTGCTCATTTTACTTAGTAAAACCTCTACAGGTTCAAACCAGCCTTTTGGCTGATGACCTAAACAACAACAACAATATAATAATTAAATAATAATATAAATTGTACTATAAAGGCTAGTTGATCACATCGTGATCAGTGCTGCCAATACAGCATATAAAAATTACTAGAGAGGCAGGCTACTTTTAAATGAATCACCCGGTACAAAAATTCACATTTCTTTTAGCTTTTCATCCTTAGAAGCATCTATTAGGTATTATATACTAAAAGTATTATATAAAATACTAAATTATATATTATAAAAATATAAATTATTATATATATATTAATATAAATTATATTATAAAAAATACTAAAAAAGTATTATATTATATACTAAAAGTATTATATACTAAAAGAACTGATGGATGAGCGAAGAAAATATAAAAACGCAAAGGACGAGAGAGGTAAAAGGCAATATTGCTACTTGAGAAATACCATAAACAAAAGGTGTAAGAAAGCGAAGGAAGAGTGGATCAGAGCGAAATGTACGGACATTGAAAGTAAAATGGCAGTTGGTAAAGTGGACGCAGCTTATAGAAAAATAAGGGAAAACTTTGGAGAACGAAAGATGAAAGCTGTTAATTTACAAAGCGCAGGTGGTAAACCATTGTTGAATGGCCAAGAGAGAGCTGAAAGATGGAAGGAATACGTAAATCAACTCTACATGGGAAAAGAATTAGAATATGATGCGATAGAACAAGAAACTGATGTTGAAGAAGATCAAAAAGGGGACCCTATACTACGAGAAGAATTCGATCGGGCACTTAAGGATATGAATATGAATAAGACACCAGGAATAGATAACATACCATCGGAATTATTATTACGATGTGGCAAAGTTGCTCAAAACAAATTATACAAACTTGTGTGCAGAATGTATGAGAGTGGAGAGGTACCATCGGACTTTAAAAAAAATATTATGATTCCAATACCAAAAAAGTCAGGAGCGGAGAAGTGTGAACATTACAGAACCATCAGCCTAACATGCCATGCATCTAAGATACTGACAAGAATTATATACAGGAGAATAGAACACCGAGTAGAAGAAGTATTGGACGATGACCAATTTGGATTTAGAAGGAGAATGGGAACTCGAGATGCAATATTGGCTCTGAGACTGATTATTGAGAAAAGGATACAGAAAAATAAAACTACTTTTATGGCATTTGTAGATTTAGAGAAAGCATTTGACAATCTGGACTGGAGTAAAATGTTTAAAACTTTGAAAAGGCTAGGAATTAAATACAAAGAAAGGAAAGTTATCTACAGTCTGTATAAGAATCAAACGGCTGTTTTGAGAATCGAGGGGTACGAAAAAGAGGCTGCTGTAAGAAAAGGTGTACAAGGTTGTTCTTTGTCACCACTACTTTTTAACCTGTATATAGAAGAGGCTATAAATGAAGTGAAGGAGAAATTTGACATAGGAATAAAAATTCAAGGAGAAACAATAAAAATGTTGAGATTTGCCGATGATATAGTAGTATTAGCCGAGGCAAAGAATGAACTAGAGGATGCCTTAAATGGAATGGATGAGATCTTGAGGAAGGATTACTTCATGAAAATTAATATGAACAAAACGAAAGTGTTGTGCAGCAGCAAGAGTGGTTTAGAAGAGATGGGAAATTTAAAAGTAGGCAACGAGAACATACAGGAAGTTGGGGAATTCTGCTATCTAGGGAGTAAAATAACAAAGGATGGTAGAAGCACGAGTGATATCAAGAGTAGAATTGCTCAAGCTAGAAAAGCCTTTGAAATGAAAAACAGCTTACTGACTACAAACATTGATTTACAGATTAGGAAAAATTTCTTAAAACATTATGTTTGGAGTGTAGCATTATACGGAAGTGAAACGTGGGTGATAGGGGCTGTAGAACGGAAGAGGATAGAAGCTTTTGAAATGTGGTGTTATACGAAAATGTTAAAGATTAGGTGGGTGGACAAAATAAGTAATTTAGAGGTTCTTAGGCGAGTGGATGAAAAAAGAAGTATATGGAAGCATCTTACCAAAAGAAGGGATAGGCTAGTGGGGCATATCCTAAGACATCCAGGTATTGGGCTATCAATAATGGAGGGTAACATTGAGGGAGTAAATTGTAGAGGGAGGCAAAGATTAGAATATATAAAGCAAATTACAAAAGATGTAGGGTGTTACAGGTATGTAGATATGAAACGACTTGCGCAAGATAGAACAGGTTGGAGAACTGCATCAAACCAGTCGAGAGACTGATGACAAAAAAAAAATACTAAAAGTATTCCTATCATTCATAAAACGCATTAATTTTTCATGAACACCAAAATAATTTCCACTTACCAAAAACTCTTCCTGGAGTACCAGAAACTATATGTTGACCGTAATCTAATTTTCTAAGATCTTCACCAAGTCCTGTACCTCCGATGCATGCATGACACTGCACATTCATAAAATCACCCAGAGCCAAAATGACCTAAATAAAAAAAATAAAAAAAACAATATTGTTCAACTAATTCAACGTAAAACGTCACCAAAATCGGCTGTTTAACAGCTGATTTTCGGAGACGAAGGTTCCTGGTTCAAATCCTAGCAAAAACTTTTATACGGATTTGAATAGTAGACAGCGGTTGCCGGTGTACTTTGATGGTTGGGGTTCAATGAACCATACTCTCTCAGGAATGGTCGGCCTGAGTCTGTACAAGACTACACCTCATTTACACGTCATACATATCATCCTCATCCCATTGGGTCATGGGGTTGCTTATTGTTTTAATTTAAACAGATTGCAACGTACACATATTAGGAATTAAAAAAAAAAAAAAAAATTTTCAACTGACCTGAAAGATCTTTCTTCAATTGTATGAAGAAGTGGCTTGAGTTGCAATACTTTGATAACAATAAAATTTAAAATATCGTGAGATCGATTGTATACCGAGGTGGCTGCATTTTATGAAGGAATTCATAAATTAGTAAAAAGCTACAACAAAAGCTATGATAAGCTTAAATTTTAATAATTAATATGTTGAAAAATAGTAAAAATCTGTAAATTTAAGATGTATACAATAAAATATTTTTTCTAAAAAAGTTAATTTTTTATTTACAGCCAAATGGAGATTACTTTCCCAAATACGTTTATACTAAGCACTTTCAAGAAAAGTATTTAATTTCTGTTAAATGGATGCTTAGATGCTAGGTATAAACTATTGGCATCTAAACTAATTGGTTGGATGCTGGGATTAAAGGGCTAACATTTAAATTAATAGATACATAAATGCCAACCTTTTGTATCTGAACAGCCAATTCACGAGTCGGTGAAAGACACAAAACTTGCGTGTCTCGCAACTGTGTATCTAATGATTGAAGTATCGCTATAGAGAAAGTCGCAGTTTTTCCAGTACCAGATTGAGCCTGCGCGATAACATCACGCCCTTTAACAATCGGTTTAATCGCTCGCTGCTGAATCGCTGACGGCTTTTCAAAACCTGAAATAAAAAGAATACTGTAGCACAAAACTTCAAGAAAATAATTGAACGCTGAATTTAAAATTCTAATAAAAAAATATGGTAAAACACTCACGCAAATTTCTCTTACCAATGTAAATAATAAAAACAACCTAATTTTAATGATGACTAAATGATGCTAGTTGTAGTAGAGTTGAGAGTAAGCTTATTAGCATACCAGACCCTCTGAAAACACATTTTTTCTACCCTGCAAATGACACCTTCACTTAATTCACCACAAGGTCTGGCTGTATAATAAAATACTTCATTCCCAGAGAAGATAATTGTAAATAGTGTCTTTTACACCTCCTCTTCTGTCGTCAAAATGCTTCAAGTTATTTTAAAATAACTGTTCATGTTAGTTTTTACTTTTCTCTTTGTGATAGTTTACCTGTTTCTTTATGTTCATTTTATTAAATTAATTTCCCATAAAGTAAAAATATCTACATTGTGTTAGTTAAAATATACTGTAAAGTACGTAGTTATACAGGGTGTTTTATTAAAAACGCAACCCTATGTTAAAAGCCACAATCTACGGCATATTTTTATTTTCCGTACTTTACAAATTATCAATTAATCTAAATTATTATTTTACAAATGAATAGCAAATTGCAATGAATTTAACCTTTTATGTTTAGAGTAGATGTTCGAAGTGATTTCCTGCAACTTCAATACAGATACGAGTTCGTTTAATGACATTTGCAGCAACTTTTGTTAAAGTCTGTTCACTAATGCTTGAAATTGCACTTGTAACGTTAGTTTTTCATTCATCAATCGTATGAGGGTTGTTTTTGTAAACTTCACCTTTTAAAGAACCTCATAGGAAAAAGTCTGCTGGTTTAAGATCTGGGGATCTCGGAGGCCACAAATCTTTCAATACTAGGCGGTGATTAAAAAATTCCCATAGCATTGCTAGCGTTTCATTTGCAGTATGACATGTACTGTTGTCCTGTTGAAACCAACAATTTCGGTCATACAAATTCAACAATGAAATGGACTGTTGGATTAAATCACTATAAACTACTGTCTACAGTACTGTCAAAAAATAACGGCCCTATTATAGGTCGGCGGGAAATTGCACACCAAACATCAATTTTACGTGAGTGCAATGCTTTTTCATGGAAAACATGAGGATTTGTTGCACTCCTTATTCTACAGTTCTGACTATTCACATAGCCATCTAAATGAAACCAAGCCTCATCACTAAAATAAAAATGATCCATCAATTGAATACCATTTTCTTCAACCAAAGACCAAAACCACTGACAATATTGTAATAGTTTCTGATAGTCTGTAGCTTTCAGTTCATGAGTTACGCGATAAGGATGCAAATGTAACTTTTTTGTAGCTCTGAAAACAGTAGTTAATGTTAGCCCAGTTTGCGATGATAATCATCTATGCGATTTTTTAGGTGATTGAGTCAAACAATTTTTCAAATCTTCGAGAACTTCCGCTAACTTTTGTTAACTTTGTTGGCTGGTGAGGTGGTTTCTCATAGAGTACACTCCCAGTTCTACGGAATTTATTTATCAAATGCAATATTGACGATTTATTCGGAACGGCAGAACGAGGAAATTTCAACTGAAACTTATCTTGCACACATTTATAAGATTTACTCACTATATAAGTCTCTGCAATAAACACGCGTTCTTCCTTCGAAAAAAACCATTGCTGACACAATATAACGAAATGACTGCTGTCACCACACTAATGCTTGACTGGAACATTTTAACTGTCTTAGGTAGTTCGCCTTGAGTGCACTGTTGCCAACGTACCAATTGAAGGACAGAAAATTTACCGATTTATTACTTCTATCTTCTTATAATCAGGGTTACGTCCTTAATAAAACACCAGTTATAATTGGTTGACTATGTGATAAGAAACAGAACTACAGTCGGACCTTCATATATCGAAACTGTACGTTCCTCATAAAAAATTCGATATATAGAAACTTCGATAAAGAGAAACGCCGTTTTTTTTTTCATTATCACTGCTACTTATATTAAGTGAGATTACTCGACCGTAGCCATATTACCTAAAAACAGTATTTGTTTGCAATAAAGTTTGTTTTATTGTGAACACGGGAGTGAAGGGCAATTCTCCACAGCAAGAAAAACTTTTCTCTTTTGCTTAGGCATGTTTTCATCTCGTAACAGTTTTAGGTACCCATTTGAAAACTTCTTCGTCGTATTTACATATTTTTGATCGTACATAGTATAAACGTATCACACTACCCTTGTACGTGGACCACAGTGGTCAACGTACTGTATTCTCACGTTGCTCTCTCTCTTTCTCTCTCTCTCTCCCCCTCCCTCTCTCTCCCCCTCCCTCTATCTCTCTCTCAATGTTTCGGATTGACTAGTGTGTCATGGGAGGGCTATATGGAGTTCTATTTTATATTTTCACTAAAATTAAATTCGATATATAGAATTTGTTTTCGATATACAGAAGTATTTTTCATTTAAAATTTCACGGGACTCAGGAAATACTTCGATATATAGAGAATTTCGATATATAGAAGTTCGATAAATAGAGGTCCGACTGTATTTTTTTGTAGCCATGGAACTAGCAGATAGTGTAAATAGTTTAACACTCCACCTGTCTGTTATGGACAGATATAACTTCTATGTAAGTTCAAAAATAAATCTTTATAATGCATCCTGCAGTTTGAAATATTTCTATTTCATATAATGAATTAATATAATAATTTCACTAACCTTCTTTTTAAACTGCGTCACCTTTATTTCAATTTTTACTTACACGTGTTTCGGTGGATCCACCATCATCAGAGTAAATGAAAAATAGAAACTAAAAATTTTTTTCATTTATTTTAAATTTACAGAAGATGATACATCTTCAGTCACTTGTATAAAACTGTTTTATACAAGTGACTGAAGATGTATAAAACAGTTTTATACAAGTGACTGAAGATGTATCATCTTCTGTAAATTTTAAATAAATGAAAAAAATTTTTAGTTTCTATTTTTCATTTACTCTGATGATGGTGGATCCACCGAAACACGTGTAAGTAAAAATTGAAATAAAGGTGACGCAGTTTAAAAAGAAGGTTAGTGAAATTATTATATTAATTCATTCTATGTAAGTGTATTTAACTAATACCTACTAGCTCATAGTGTAATAAAAAAGCAGATCTACATGTTATAAATATTGGTTTATAAGAGTACGGGTGGTCAGTACTATCCGCCAAAATGTAGGTAACATTTTTTTCTAAATTGAATACCTTATCCAAGAATTTACAACATAAATACCTGCCTGATGCTTACATTATATAGGGTGTTTGGAAAAGAACTCCCTAGTTTCAATGTGTCGTAAAATCTGTACAAAGCGACATACACTATTGTAGTTTGTGGTGTTTGATTCATCAACTGTCTTGCAAGTTTTGCTCCCTTGCAGTTGGCAGGCCTGCTTGACCTTGAGACGCAGCAATGCTTAGTTCAGTTCAGTGCAATGGCTACTCCAAAACAGAAAGCGCAGTGTGTTATTTGGCTTGTTCAAACAGAGTCTGTTATAACAGTGCAACGTCATTTTAGACGTGAGTATGGCGGTGAACCACCAACAGCAAAAACTATCCGTCATTGGTTAAAGCCTTTTAAGGAAACCGGTAGTGTTTTAAAAGCGAAATCGCCAGGTAGAACGAGAGCTTCTGAAGATGTTGTTGAACAGATCCGTGTTTTGTGTGTTCAGAGCCCAAACAAGTCATTGGCCAGACGTAGTCTACAATTAGAAGTGCCGATGTGATGTGATACATAAAAGACTTCATTTGCGCGCCTACAAATTGCAACTGTAACATGAAATAAAACCTACTGCTTTCCGGGAAGGTGGATAGGCAGGTCTGGCCCAATCGCTTGGCCACCACGAAGCCCAGACTTAACCCCACTGGATTGTTTCTTTTGGGGCTACATAAAAAATTTAGTGTATGGTGAAAAGATCTGAAACATCAATCATTTACGGGAAAGAATCGTCGCGGCGGTTGGGACAGTTACACCTGTTATGTTGCTGAATACGTGGAGAGAGGTGGAATATCGTCTCGACGTGGGCAGAGCTACAAATGGATCCCATGTTGAAGTCTACTAACATTAAACAAAACTTGAAGGTACACTCTTTAATTGTATGTACACGTTGATATAGTTTCTAATTAATTTCACCCATAAATTTTTACTTAAAACTAGGGAGTTCTTTTCCAAACACCCTGTACTATGAGGTCTTGGGTTCGAATCCCATTTAGGCATGGCATATTTTCATACGTTACAAAAAATAATTTCATCCTTCACCGTCTGCATTAGCAGTAATTGCAGAACAGTCGGACGTTAAACCAAAAAGAAAATTACATTATACTAAATACACAATGATTTACATCACCAACATCATTAGTCTCTGTAAATTTAAACAGAAATGTAATTTGGTAAGTAGTAAATATACAGGCTTATTACATCTAGTAAGCAATGACTTAAAAGTTATATTACTGACCTAGCAAACTAAGAATTAATACTAGCAAGCATATTACATTAAAACTTTCTGCTCCACACCACTATAGGCTAACATAACCTAACAAAGATAGTTTACAACCAGCAATGAATTATACAACAAATACCCATACAAAAGTACATCTACATTACACACCATATGCATAAATTCCCCGCAACAATTCTTCACGTAAGCCCATGGTATCAAAAGTACAGATGACTTCAACATCTTCACTAGTTTCGAACTCCACATTTGACAAATCTTCGGTAACAACACGTCTTACACGAGTTTCAGCCATTTTACAGCAATATAGTTGTACTTCAAAATGTAATTATGCTGCAGAATATGTTTCTGCAGTATCTAGAAATAAATTATCTTTAAATATATAAAGAGAAAACAATTCACATTCAACAACACCAACGCATGAGAACTGAATTACAAACGCATTTAAGTCGAATCCTATTGCCTAAACAACGTTCCCTATATCGTTCCTTTCCACAGATTAATCACCGAATCAGTGAAGTTATAAATTTGCACAAATAGTATCAAAATCGTTTTATAATACTCAAAATATTGAAAAAATAAATACTGTTTTTGTAACATTAATGAACATAAGGCAAAAAACTATTAAAAATAGTTTTATATGAATATTGACCTATGATGCTCAGTTATAACGAAGGAGATCTAACTATTATGATCGTACGTCTGTCTTCTAATTAAACAGAATTTTTAATCATTATGGCGAGAGATTATTTCCTTTACTCCAAAAGCAATATAATTTTGAAATATAATCAAGTTTAAATACAAGTAAAAGGAATGTTATATGTCTGAACTGATGACGATATCATACAAGCTTACGTAAAATTGAAACGGAACGTTTAAGAAATGGTTCTGAAGGGGGGTGAAGGGTTAAGGAACAGTGGAAAAATGAAATGTTGACGACGAGCGGTCCGTCTTTCGTTAGAAATGTCGTGTTCGGCATCTTAAATAACAGTGTTGATTTCTCCTAGGAATTATAATAGTTTTCTCTGTTAGCTTTTAACATACCGCGGTTTATGTGTTAACAGTGTTTAAAATATCGTACCAGTGATATTTATCGTTTAATTTGACCAGGTGGACAGCGATCATGTAAATGGGATTTTTACCACATAGGCTTATACTATCAGAAGATGGAGCACGACTTGTGTTTAGTTTTAAACTTTTTGTTAACAAGCCTGTTACTCTGGCGGTATTGACCTCATAACATGGAATAAGAAATGCGTATACAGGAAATTAAAGCAAATACAACATGTGCCAAAATGACAGAAGAAAAAAGTATGAACGGAGACATATCCAGTGGCATAAAGAAAGAATTTGTGTCGGAAACCACTAATGGCCCAACAAGTCCTAACCTAACTGGTGAATCGGAGAGTACCAGTTCTGTTGGAGGCGGAAGACTGAAATTTTTTAAAGGTAATTTTGTTCAGTTTATTATTATGAATACTTCGTTTGATCTGTATACTATTTTGGTTTACAATTCAGGAGATAAGATTATAAAACCTGTGATACAACATGAAGCCTGTTTTATCAGTAGATTACTTTTTTAAAAATTAAATCATAATCACAATTTAATTAATTGCTTTATTATCAGTTATGATTATTTTATAAAACAGTATGATTGTTTTAATTATTATTTTTGGCTAAATCATTTTTAAAATTAGGGTTGGTGTTGAAGATTTTTGTCCTGATAATAAGATTGACATTTGGGAGGTTTTTGAAACTGTTTTTAATGAACTATTTATTTATAATGTTTATGATTTTTTTTTGATTCAGTCTAATGTTTTTTTTATGACACCTAGAAATTTGAACCTTAATATGTCATCTGTCAATTTGACTGAATCATAACAAAACATTATTATTAATGTAACAGTTTATCTTATGAACAATCTGTTAAGGTTTTTGTCACTTAATATCTGATCTATAAACCAGCTCCTTAATGGTACATAATATTATTTCAGTTTACCCAAATATACATTTGATTTCAGTCAAATTGTGGTGGAATTCGTAAAGTAAAATATAAAATATTTTCTTAACCAAACATTTATAGAAAACAAACAAAAATCGTTTAGTCAAGTGTTTCAAACTCACTTTAACATGTTGTTGTGTTGTTTAGGTCAACAGCCGCAAGAGGCTGGTTTGAACCTCTAGAGGTTTTACTAAGTAAAAATAAGGACTGAGGTGGTTTACCATTGCCTTCCTCACCGAGTGAAAAATTACGCTTATCAGCATGCCAGGCCCTCTGAAAAGCACAGATTTTCCACTCTGCAAATGACACCTTCACTTCATTCACCACAGGGTCTGGCTGTATAATGAAATTCATTACTTTCAGAGGGAAACAACTCTGATTAGTGTCTTGCACATCTACCTCTTCTGTTCTTAAATGATTCAGTCATTTAATTGGCTGACCATGTGATAAGAAACAGAACTATTTATTTTAGCCCTGCAACGAACAGATTGAGTGTAAATAAATTGACACTCCACCTGTCTGTTAAGAATAAAAATCTGGTGTGAAACACTCACACAACTTTCTCTTGCCAATATAAATAATTAACAATGAACCTAATATTAGTAATAAAATATTATAAATAAACAAAAAACTAACCTCAATAAACATAACCTAATTTTAATCATGAGTGAAAGACGCAAAATGAAAATCAACCGCAGTTTGGCTTAAAAATACAGAAAATCACTCTTTCACGCTAAACTGGGCTCTGTAGAGAAAAATTTTGTAAATAAATATTGCAGATCTTTTAGTTTTCTATAATTCGATTATATACACTTTTATTATAAAATGCATACTAAGGCCGAAATCTTGAAAAAATCGATTTTTCTCACGTTTTCATGAGAAAAAAACAGAAAATTGCTAATTACTGCTAAACTAAGCGTTATACAAAAAAAATGTTTGAAATAAAAGTTGTAGGTTTTTAAATTCTCTACAACTTTTATTATATAAATTTTTTCGCTAAATTGCATATTAAAGCCGTAATCTTAAAAAAAAAACTTTTTTTACGTGAAAACAGCCTCACCGAGAATTTCAGCAAACATGACACCTACCCTATCTTGTAGAAAATAAAAAATTGAGCAAACCAGGCTAATTTAAAAAAATCTTAGGACCAGTTTTTGAGAAAATTGCAAAAAAGTGAAAAATTATACGAATAAACTACTACTTCCGGTTGACCGATTTTGATGAAAATGTTCGTGTCGGGTCCGGTAAAGGGTATGTAACTTAAGTTTCAAGTTCGTAGGATGTTCCGTTCTTGAGATATTTTGTATACACACACACACACACACACACACACACAGACCAATCGCTAAAAACATGTTTGTGTGGGTTCAGGGGGTCTGAAAACGTATAGATCCGGTGAAAACTCGATTTTGAAAAATCGACATGAAAACAATACTTTCCTTCCTATATATTCATATAGGCAAGAGAAAGTAAAAATATAATATTACACGGATAAGCACTTTAATATATGTCTTTCTATTACAATTTTAAATCTCAATTATTTTTTATGTCTCCAATCTGTACAATCTGTTTCATTCTATTTACCATTAATGTCATGTCTCTCTTAAGTAGGATGCATTTTTACTAATTAACTAATGAAAAATTCTCGTGTTATTGATTTGTTTCATTTTTTACAAATAACAATGATAATATTTTTGGTTTCTAAGATCCACCCAGAATTCATAATGTTATTTTTTTTTAATTTGAGCCCTATTCGAGTCTGTTAGAATTCTATTTACAACATTTTTGTTTTGTTGTTGAAATTTTAACCTTTTGAGGACTATGTTTACTACCTAAAACTTAGCCCACAGTTTAAATTCTTTTTAGATTTTTCATATATTTCTTCTTCCCGCATTAGATGTTTTATTTTTTCTCAATTCTCCATCCCTTGAATTAAATATGTTTCGTAGAGCTACTGTAATACCGTGCGTTCGGAAAGTCGCTGTGCACTGGAATTGTGACTATGGATTTATGAAAATATGTATAAAGAAATGACTAAGCATTTTGGAAAAAAATTTATTCAATACCTTAATTACATTGTTAAACCGTGATTTTTTCTGTTTATAGAAGGTGTTCGAAATGACCTCCATTGGCATCAATACAGCATTGCACTCGTTTCATTTTGTTTGCAAACACCTTTCGCAACTGTATAAAACGTTATGCAACGTGTTTGGTGAACGAATAATTTCAAAGAATTTGTGGCCTGCAAGATCTCCTGATCTGACTCCCCCCGATTTCTTTTTATGGGGTGCGGCGAAACAAACTGTGTATCGGAACAGACCACACACGATTGACGAACTTAAAGCCGCAATAACGGCATACATTCAAGGAATCACTGTTCTTCAGTTGCGAAAGGTGTTTGCAAACAAAATGAAACGAGTGCAATGCTGTATTGATGCCAATAGAGGTCATTTCGAACACCTTCTATAAACAGAAAAAATCACGGTTTAACAATGTAATTAAGGTATTGAATAAATTTTTTTCCAAAATGCTTAGTCATTTCTTTATACATATTTTCATAAATCCATAGTCACAATTCCAGTGCACAGCGACTTTCCGAACGCACGGTATTTCTTCATCCCAGAGACGCTTACCACTAAAGCCAACTATTCCACTCATATTTTCACAAAATAAACAATTAAACGAAACGTTTAAAATAAAACAAATTTATACATAATACGATTTATATTATTGTAAAACGTTTATTTTCCCAGTGAAAGAAATATTCTATATTAGTAAACAAATGGTGGCAAGAAGCTAACACAATAATACAAATTTTCTGAACACATTAGCAAGGTTAATTCACATGCTTTTTCCATCGAGTAAAGCCTACACAATTATTATACATTAGTTAGAACTTGTATTTACATGTATTAGTATAAAACATGCCCAAAATGGGCAGGTGGAGTGTTATTTTAGTTGCACTCTATCTGTTTGGTCCAGGGCTAAAAAAAATAGTTGTGTTTCTTATCACATAGTCAGCCACTTATATGACTGAACTATTTAAGAACAGAAGAGGTAGAGGTGTACTGTGACACTAGTCAGAGTTATCTTCTCTGAGAGTAATGAATTTCACTATGCAGCCAGACAGAATGAAGTGAAGGTGTCATTTGCTGGGTGGAAAGTGAGTGCTTTTCGGAGGGCCTGGCATGCTGATAAGCATACTCTTTCAACTCAGTGAGTTGTGGCAATGGTAAACCACCTTACTCCTCGTTTTTACTTAGTAAAACCTCTAGAGGTTCAAACCAGCCTTTTGGCTGTTGACCTAAACAACAACACAGTATAAAACCTGAAGCAGCTGTACCAGTAAGTTTGTAGTTTTTTTGGACCAAAACCGTGTATAGTCCTCAAAAGGTTAATAAAGTTATAAATTGTGTTTATGAAAATAACTATAGTCCATGTAATTTTAATAGAGGCTTGCACTGTACACGTTCCCTCTCCCTCTACTTGCCTCCTCCTCCGTTTATTCCAAGTAGTCAGCATATGTACTGGTTGTTAGAAAAGTATGCCTCTAAACTGTTACCAGTGTTTAATACATACTTTCGTATGAATTTAATTCTTTTTAAGTAATTCATTGTCTTTAATTGTATAATCCTATTTTAGTATCGATTGCATTTTCCGAAGAAATTTTATCCGAGATGACACAATGTCCGCACGGTCCATGAAAAACCTTCTACCGTCATTACCTTTCTTGTAACTGTACCCCAAATTTGTAATTATTTTCCAGGTAGACTTAACGGACCCCGTGTACCCAATTTTTTCTTCTAAAATTTTTCTAACTTTTTCGCATGTAGGGTACTCCCCACGTTCAAAAAACTACCGAGTTTTTTTTTTTACATGCAATGGTTTGAGACAGTTTCATCCCTGAATTGTACTATAGGGTGATTCAAAAAGAGCGCCGGTTTTGATATATCAAATTATGAGATTTATTTTATTGAAAAACTGAAAATAAATACATCAACAAGTTCATCTTACCTTCCGATTTTATGTATGAAAAATGATGTCATGCATGTGTCCTCCTCTACTGCGCTGGCACGCATCAACTCTGTCCATGAAATTGGATATTACTGCACGACAAGTTTCGACTTCCATTTGCCCGATAACCCGTCGAATTTCCTCCTTCAAGTCATTGATGTTTCGGGGTTTATTGGCATACACCAATGACTTCAGATGACCCCAAAGATGAAAGTCACAAGGCGTCAAGTCTTACGACCTTGGTGGCCATTGATGGTCGGAATTACGAGAAATGATGCGATCCTGGAACCGTTCACGGAGCAACAACATTGTTTCTCGTGCAGCGTGACAGGTAGCACCATCCTGCTGAAACCACAACTCGTCAATGTCCATTCCATCCAAATGACGCCACAAAAACTCCCTAATCATCGTACGGTATCGGTCTCCATTTACTGTCACGGCTTGTCCTTCTTGATTTTCAAAAAAGTAAGGGCGGATGACACAGCCCGACCAAAACCCGCACCATACTGTCACTCGCTGTGCATACATTTCCCTTTCATTAACCACGCGAGGGTTTTCTAAACCCCACATACGGCAGTTCTGTTTATTAACAAAACCGTTTGGAAGTGCGCCTCATCACTGAAAATGATTTTGTTTGCGAAGGTGTCATCATCCTGCCGTTTTCTCAATACCCAGTCAACAGACTGTCGTCTCTTCTGGTGGTCTGCCACTTTCAAATGTTGCGTCAACTGAATTTTATACGGGTGATATTGGAGATCGTACCGAAGAATTCTCCGTACAGAAGAACATCTTAAACCCAATTGTTGAGAATGGCGACGTATTGATTTTGCTGGGCTAACAGCCACACTGTCACGAACCAACGCAACGTTCTGCTCAGTTTGGCCAGAACGACAACGTCCAGAACTTTTAAGGTCGACTGTTGAACCCGTCTCAAAAAACTTTTTCATGAGCCTGCGAACTGTTGATTCAGCCGCATAACTCTCTCCACTCTGGTAAAATGTTTTGACGATTAACACTCGTGCAATAGTAAACTTCTCCATGGTTAGACAGAGACTGCGAGAGTACTACACTGCGAACAAGAGAAACTACAACTGAATTGTCAATCGGAATGTTCTCCGAAATAGAAATGAGGTCAAACAATGTTGCCAACCGATAAACAAAAATTTACCAGCCGTTTAAAAACCGGCGCTCTTTTTGAATCACCCTATACTAAACGAGTTAAAATTTCTGAAGGTCTCACTCCTCGTGAGGTTTGAGAGAGTTCGTTGAGGGAGGGTTCGTTGTATTGTGCGGTTATTGTTCTGCGAATGCATTGCTCATTGAAACTGTCAACACCAGTGACCCATTTGCTTTATGAGGTATCTTCTTATGAGGAGACGTAAACGACACGGGTTGTTCTTCATTGGTCACACAAATTTCATTGATGGCAGCTGATGCAGCTTATGTTCTCACGGGCTTCGGCACATATTCTTTGCCCAGTGCTTTGTGTTGACAGTAATAAAAGCAAACACTGCAGAGTATAATACAATCTGTAATTAATTTTTTTTTTGTCATCAGTCTCTCGACTGGTTTGATGCAGTTCTCCAACCTGTTCTATCTTGCGCAAGTCGTTTCATATCTACATACCTGTAACACCCTACATCTTTTGTAATTTGCTTTATATATTCTAATCTTTGCCTCCCTCTACAATTTACTCCCTCAATGTTACCCTCCATTATTGATAGCCGAATACCTGGATGCCTTAGGATATGCCCCACTAGCCTATCCCTTCTTTTGGTAAGATGCTTCCATATACTTCTTTTTTCATCCACTCGCCTAAGAACCTCTAAATTACTTATTTTGTCCACCCACCTAATCTTTAACATTTTCCTATAACACCACATTTCAAAAGCTTCTATCCTCTTCCGTTCTACAGCCCCTATCACCCACATTTCACTTCCGTATAATGCTACACTCCAAACATAATGTTTTAAGAAATTTTATATAATATTTAAAAAATTTTAGATATTTAAGATATTTAAATATTTTAAATTTTATTTATTTTAGATATTTATTATATTTTTAATATTTAAGAAATTTTATATAATATTTATAATTTTATTGTAATTAATTAACTAAAAGAATTTGACATTCTGATTTATAAAGTATTTATTTTGACATTAAAGTAATATATCAATAAAAGTAAACATTAAAAATAGATGGTGATTTGTGCCTATTACTAATTTGTTTATAATCAAGAGTATGGAAGTAGTAGTACGTTTTGCAGCACACTATCTGCAAACTGCTGCAACCACTTCACATGTGTGGGAGTGAAAATACTTATTACGAAAGCTTCTATTGAAATTACATGGACTATAGTTATTTCTCTACATCAGTGTTTCCCAACCGGTGGTCCGCGGACCAAAGGTGGTCCGTGAGAGCCTTCGGGGTGGTCCGTGAGAGTCCGGTGACTACTTATACAAAGTAACATTTTCCTGTGATTAAATCAAAGTTACGATTTTCATTGAACAAGATTAAGTAAATACATTCAAGATTCGGATTAAGCAAAGGTAGAAGAGTTGTGGTGTAAGAAAGCCCTGGGCTTCCCCAAGATTCGGCAAGTAGCTTTGCGGTATCTTATGATTTTTTTTCAACCACTTATTTGTGTGAGCAGGGGTTCTCTAGTTTATTGTTAATTAAAAACAAACAACCAAATCGGCTAAGTGTAAACACTGATTTGAGAGTAGCTCTTAGCAAGAGCCTAAAACCTAGAATTCCTCAGCTAGTCAGAAAGATTCGTGCACAAAAGTCGCATTGAAATTTTCATTTCATTTTTAATTCATTTTTTAATTCTCATTGTTATTTTCGACTAAGTAAATTCGGTATTCCTTATTTTATTAAAAGACAATTTACAATTAAAATATTTTTACTTTTTGTGATATACAATGTACCCTACTTTCTAAAAATAACAATTATATGTTTGTAATAATAGTTTCTTAATTAATAATAATAGTTTGTTTGTGAAAATTTGTTTTATTTAATCACCTTTTAATTTGGTTACAACTGATAAGATATGTGCAATAATGTAATGGGTGGTCCGTGGTAGTTCACTTTCAGGCTGAGTGGTCCGCAGACCACTGCAGGTTGGAAACCACTGCTCTACATAATAAACATTTTATTATTATTTATTATAATAGTTTATTTGTTTATTGTATACATTAAATCTGTTTGTTCTAATATTTTTCTTTAACAAAATTTGTTTTTAGTGCCTAATAATACAATACGCATATTTTCGGTGTTATATGATAAACAGATTTCTGATAATATCTTATTCTTATTTTAAAATAAAACTAGCTTTATTAAATAAAATAAAAATCTGGTGTGAAACACTCACACAACTTTCTCTTGCCAATGCCAATAATTAACAATATAACCTAAAATTAGTAATAAAACATTAGAAAAAACAAAATAACTAACCTCAAAAAACATAAATAATGACTCTAGGCGCCATGTTTGCTGAAATTCTTGGTGAGGCTGTTTTCACGTAAAAAAATTGTTTTTTTAAGATTGCGGCTTTATTATGCATTTTACCACAAAAATGTATAAAATAAAAGTTGTTGAGAATTTAAAATTCTACAAATTTTATTTTCAACATTTTTGTTTATAACGCTTAGTTTACAATAATTAACGATTTTCCTTTTTTTCTCACGAAAACGTGAGAAAAATCGATTTTTTTTAAGATTCCGGCCTTAGACCTTATGCATTTACCGAAAAAATTGTATATAATAAAATTTATAGGAAATTAAAAGATCTACAACTTTTATTTAGAGCATTTTTTGTATGGTGCCTAGTTTAGCGTAAAAGAGCGATTTTCCGTATTTTTTAGCCAAACTGAGGTTGATTTTCATTTTGCGTCTTTCATATATGATTAAAATTAGGTTATGTTAATTGAGGTTAGTTATTTGTTTATTTCTAATGTTTTATTAGTAATGTTAGGTTTATTGTTAATTATTTGTATTGGCAAGAGAAAGTCGTGTGAGTGTTTCACACCAGATTTTTGTTTATGCCTGCTTCTGACCCAATAATAGGCTGCTCTGCTGCTTCATATGGTGTGCACTTACCATTTTTACTTTCTCTTGCCTATATAAATATAGGAAGGAAAGTATTGTTTTCATGTCGATTTTTGGAAATCGAGTTTTCACCGGATCTATACGTTTTCAGACCCCGTTGTTGTTTAGGTCATCAGCCAAAAGGCTGGTTTGAACCTATAGAGGTTTTACTAAGTAAAACGAGGAGTGAGGTGGTTTACCATTGCCGTCCTCACTGAATGGAAAAGTACACTTATCAGCATGCCGGGCCCTCTGAAAAGCACATATTTTCCACTCTGCAAATGACACCTTCACTTCATTCACCACAGGGTCTGGTTGTATAATGAAATTCATTACTTTCAGAGGAGATAACTCTGATTAGTGTCTTTTACACCTCTACCTCTTCTGTTCTTAAATGATTCAGTCATTTAATTGGCTGACCATATGACAAGAAACAGAACTATTTATTTTAGCCCTGCAACTAATAGATTGAGTGTAAACAATTTGACACTCCACCTGTCTGTTATGGGCAGTTTCAGACCCCCTGAACCCAAAAAACATGTTTTTAGCAATTGGTCTGTGTGTGTATACAAAATATCTCAAGAACCGAACGTTGTACGAACTTGAAACTTGAAACTTAAGTTACATACCACTACCGGACCCGACACGAACATTTTCATAAAAATCCGTCAACCGGAAGTAGTAGTTTATTCATATAATTTTTCACTTTTTTGCGATTTTCTCAAAAACTGGTCCTAAGATTTTTTTAAAAATCGCCTGGTTTACTCAATTTTTTATTCTCTACAAGATAGGGTAGGCGCCATCTTGGCTGAAATTCTTGGTAAGGGTGTTTTCACGTAAAAACTTTGTTTTTTTAAGATTACGGCTTTAATATGCATTTCAGCGCAAAAATGTGTATAATAAAAGTTGTAGAGAATTTAAAATCCTACAACTTTTATTTCAAACATTTTTTGTATAACACTTAGTTTAGCGATAATTAGCGATTTTCTGTTTTTTTCTCACGAAAACGTGTGAAAAATTGATTTTTTTAATATTTCAGCTTTAGTACGCATTTTACGACAAAAGTGTATAAAATAAAATTTATAGAAAATTAAGAGATCTACAACTTTTATTTAGAGAATTTTTCTCTACAGAGCCTAGTTTAGCGTGAAAGTGTGATTTTTCGTTTTTTTTAAGCCAAACCGAGTTCGATTTTCATTTTGCATCATTCAATCATGATTAAAATAAGATTATGTTCTTTAGGTTAGTTTTTTGTTTATTTCTAATGTTTTTTTACTAATGTTAGGTTTATTGTAATTATTTGCACTGGCAAGAGAAAGTTGTGTGAGTGTTTCACACCAGATTTTTTAAATTATAATACTTTTCATGGTTGATGAACTCGGCTGTTCCACGCGTTTAGACCAATCAGAACGTTTGCCAGCGTTGTCAGATTGTATAGTGCATTTGTTTTTGAAAAAAGCTTGTAAGGGAGGGCGAGTAGATAGAGTAGGGATAGTTTCAATGGGGCAAGTGATGTCTCCTTCTCACTTAATGATCATTCCGTCTCTTTCTAACTGTATACTACTCTCTTACAAAGCTAGACTAAAAACTAGTTAAAAACTTTATATTTTCTGTTGTCTTTTGCCTTTCTCCATCTGAATCCCATATCTTTAATAATTTTCCACAGCGACCATTTATTTCCTTTGAAATTAATTTTCTCCCGCAAAACGGGGAGTAACAAATTCAACGTTGGCCATTCAGCGTTTGTTTTATGAAAATTATATATTGTTGTTCTCACAACACACTTATCAAAATCGTCCACTTCACTCTTCACTTTCCTTCTCATTCTTTTCTTATTTGGTGTTCTGATTAGCACATCAGGGTTTTTTCTTTTTTCTTTCAAAATTCTTTGAACTGTACTACGTAAAATCCCCATAGCTCTGGCTACACGATATTGCACATCGGTCAGTAAATTTGGTCCGTTTTGTTCAGCTACTCCCTAGCCTGACCGCGTATTACCTGCCTTTTCCGTATTACACTAGCACTTGTGCTCGAATTTTCACTACTACAACTAGGTTCCATTTTAATATCTAAATAAGTAAAAAATAGAAATGAAATAAAGAATATATACAAAAAATTGATATAAACAAAACCAAACAGCAAAAGAGTAAAAACAATAGGTACATAAAACAGTAGGCCTACTACCGAATGCACGAGTTGAAGACTTGTGAAAGGAATAGAACAACAAAAATATAAAATTACAACATACAGTCAATGATTTTAGGATTTATTGTACACTTAGGCTCTTAACGCTGCTAGCACTATGGAGAGACTGTACACTTCCCTTCGATGTGCTTCCCCCACCACTAAACAGAACAGCTCAGCGGTACAGAGCGTTGGTGGGAGAGCTTCTAGCTAGAACAAATGACCTGTACGAATGTATCAGCGTGACAAGCACTACGTGCGCATACGTGTAAGAGCCGCAGTAGTTTACTCATGTCTTGCATCTCGTACTGAACACATCGATTATAGAACGCGTTAACATGCATTACTTTATAATATAATCAGCTGATTGTATGTTCATAGGTTATAATTGTTATTGAAATACCAAAAAAAAAAAAAAAAAAAAATGGCTGACAAAATATATAACAGAGCTACAAGAATTAGTACTGGCAACGTTGCTGGTAAGTCATTGGCTAGCTATGAAGTGGGTGGGGGGGCAATGCTTATATTCAAAACATATCAGCTTTGAAAAATAGTAAAGTTGCAGTTTTTCTCTTAAACTATTCGCCAACTACGGCGGCATGTAGGGAGGGTAGCGGGACAGAGAGAGAATGTGTTGCGTCCGCCTTTCCCCTCAACTCATTTCAATCAGTGCACGGTGTTCAAGCGCAATAGTGACTATATACTTAACTATATGGGCGTTCAGGCCTCTGCAGCCCCTCCTCACCGCGACCTAAAAGATCTTTTGTGATTGCCCCTATTCCTTATTTATGCAAGACCCACACTTTCAATAAAGCGCAGGATCTGCCTAGGATCTAGTGCACTTACCTGAGAAGGTGTTAACACGTCCTTACCCATCAGCGCTCTTCTTTTGCAGCCAACCACTTTGCAGCTGCATAAAATATGCTCAGCCTTCTCTTCTGCCTCATGACAGAATCTAGACAGGCTCTCTTCAGCAACTCCTATCTTGGATAAATGATACCCAAGATTACAATGACCAGTCATCAGGCCCACTACCCTCCTCAGGTCCTGTCTTCCTAGTCTATTGTATATCCCAGCCTTCCTGCTGGAATAGGCAATGAATTTCTTTGCCTGTTCACAGCCTGTCACCTTATTCCAATAGGAGGTTTTAGCCTCCTCTTCCCAGGCCCTAACTATACCTCTATAATAGCCCTCACCAATTCCACAGAATGGCTCTGGGCCTATGAAGTGAGAGGCTGCACCTTTCTTTGCTAAGGCATCCGCTCTCTCATTTCCAGGCACTCCCTGGTGCCCCGGCACCCAACGCAGCGTCACAACGTTACGCTTGGCCACGGCATTCAAAACTTCCCGACAATCATAGGCCAATCGCGACTCAAAAGTACAAGAACTCAAAGCCTTGATGGCCGCCTGACTATCGGACAAAATATAAATGTGCGACCCACTGAGGCGCCTTTCAATACACCTCTCCGCACAGACCTTAATGGCCAATATTTCAGCTTGGAAGATGGTTATGTTACACCCAAGGGCCAGGGAAATCTTTCCCCCGGCTCCCCAGGCCCCCACTCCCGCTCTTCCGCTCATCACTGAGCCGTCAGTATACCAAACGGTAGCTCCTTCCGGTATCACTGGCTGTCCCTCCGCCCACTCCTGACGATCAAAAATTTCCACCCTCAGTGTGTCGGAGAAGTCATATGCTTTGTGCGCAATAGTGACAATACGCAGTACGGTAGGGCACTCTGCCGGCCAGTTTTGTTCTCTACACTCTAACAAGCTCATTTTTCATCAAAAAATTCTAAAAATATTACTTTCGCTTCCTAATGGATTTTATATTATTACACTAAAAATGTTATTATTATACTCTGATATTTATATAAGATACGCTCATACAAAGTTAGACGTTTAAATCTCATCGCATTTTTTGCGTATCACGTAGGCTAATATAACTTCTTTTCCAGGACCACATAATATGCGTTTTATTATTTTGTTATAAAATATAAAATTTGATGTATGTAGGGCAGAAAGAGAAATAATAAACGAGCTTGAAAAAATCACTTTTTGAAGGGAAGTCAAAGATAGATCATCGTGTCTGGTGTCTCCTTCCTGTTAATATTCCAAGAAGCTGAATCAATTTTTAATAGGTTGTGAATTTTATACGAAACATACGTCAAATTTTAGAAATCAACTACACACGCACAATATCAGTTGTTTGATATTATAACAAAAAGAACCGTATAGTAAATATAACAGAATGAGGTTATGACGTACCTTTCTTTTGGGCCTGTCAAAACTTATGGTATGTACATCATTTAGGAAAACACTTATTGCCTATTACCCTAAAATGAATTGCAGACATTTTCCCCGTATTTTGTGTGCGCGCAACTAATTTTGACGGGGTGTGGCTTTTGACAGCCACACTAACGCCAAAACGATTACCGCATGAACAGAACACAATGAGTAGTGAGTACTACTTCAGAGGCAGCCGGTATCAGGCTAGGACGCTGTGGTGGGGGAGCTACTTACTGCGCATGTGCGGCCCGCATGCCACCGTAGTTGGTTATATTTATACCATTGGCATAATCTGGGGTAAGCATTTTTTGTAATGACAATTACACACCTAGCCAATAAAAGAACAGATCGGTTGTTTACAACAGTTCCAAATATAAGTTCAATAAATTATTATTTTGTCCATAGCAGACAGGTGGAGTGTCAAATTATTTACACTCAATCTGTTAGTTGCAGGGCTAAAATAAATAGTTCTGTTTCTTGTCACATGGTCAGCCAATTAAATGACTGAATCATTTAAGAACAGAAGAGGTACAGGTGTAAAAGACACTAATCAGAGTTATCTTCTTTGAAAGTAATGAATTTCATTATACAGCCAGACCCTGTGGTGAATGAAGTGAAGGTGTCATTTGCAGAGTGGAAAATATGTGCTTTTCAGAGGGCCCGGCATGCTGATAAGTGAACTTTTCCACTCAGTGAGTTGTGGCAATGGTAAACCACCTCACTCCTCGTTTTACTTAGTAAAACCTCTACAGGTTCAAACCAGCCTTTCGGCTGATGACCTAAACAACAACAACAAATTATTATTATTATTATTATTATTATTATTATTTGCGTATAGTCCCCTTAAGGAGAGTGCTAAAAACACAAAAATCTAGCTCTTGGTGGTGTCTATGTTCCTCCTTTTAGCTTCCCAAAAACCTTTCATCCTCTCACTTTGCGCCTTTTTCTCTTCGTCTGTCCATTTTCGCCCACTTCTTTTGGCTTGTGATCTGAATTTAATTTCCTGGTTTCCGATTTTCTCTCTACAAATTTTGCGGTCGTGAATGTCTTGCAGGTCTTCCATAGTTTCTTTGTACCAAGAGATGCCCAACTTTGAAGTGGAAATTATGTTTAATATTCTTTTTGTCACTCATTCTGGCTATACGTGTAAAAACCTCACTCTGCGTTTTCTGATGAATGTCGTGATATGTCTGTCCACTTAAAATCTGTATTGTACGCTGGACTCTTGGAGAATTTTTTTGCCTTCATATAGAGCTTTATATAGTGCTCACCTCTCATCATGCGGTCTTGGATCGAATCCCATTCAGGCACGGTATATTTTCATACATTACAAAAATCATTTCATCCTCTTCACCATCTGCATTAGCAGTAATTGCAGAACAGGTGGATGTAAACAAAAAAATTTGGTGTGAAACACTCGCACAACTTTCTCTTGCCAGTGCAAATAATTGACACTAAAACTAACATTTGTAATAAAACATTAGAAATAAATAAAAAACTAACATAAACATAACCTAATTTAATCACTCTTTCACGCTCAACTAGGCTCTGTAGAGAAAAATGCTCTAAATAAAAGTTGTAGATCTTTTAAATTACTATAAATTTGATAATATACACTTTTGTCGAAAAATGTATACTAAGGCCGAAATCTTAAAAAAATCAATTTTTCACACGTTTTCGTGAGAAAAAACAGAAAATTGCTAATTACCGCTAACTAAGCATAACTAAGCTTAGATGCTTATAACTATGCTTATAACTAAGCATTATACAAAAAAATGTTTGAAATAAAATTTGTAGGGTTTTAAATTCTCTACATTTTTTATTATGTACATTTTTGCGCTATAATACATATTAAAGCTGTAATCTTAAAAAACACTTTTTTTTATGTGAAACAGCCTCACCAAGAATTTCAGTAAGCATGGCGCCTACCCTATCTTGTAGAGAATAAAAAATTGAATAAACCAGGCGATTTAAAAAAAATTGTAGGACCGGTTTTTGAGAAAATCACAAAAAAGTGAAAAATTACACGAATAAACTACTACTTCCGGTTGACCGATTTTGATGGAAATGTTCGTGTCGGGTCCGGTAGTGGTATGTAGCTTAAGTTCTAAGTTTCAAGTTTGTACGATGTTCTGTTCTTGAGATATTCTGTTCACAGACACACACAGACCAATCGCTAAAACATGTTTTTTGGGTTCAGGGGGTCTGAAAACGTATAGACTCGATTTGTTAAAATCGACATGAAAACAGTACTTTCCTTCCTATATATTCATATAGGCAAGAGAAAGTAAAAATTCATATAGAGCCAGTTTTAGAACATGTGAGATGACTTTAGATGTTTTTGGAAGCTCTTTTCGCAACCCACATTCTCAGCATTCATTCACTGTAGGTTTTTCTCCTTGCTTCTGTCCACCTGGAGTTCTGTTTTTTCTCTTCATGGAAGCCCTTAAAGTCCATAAGTTGTCTAAATTTGGTTCGGTTCATTAAGTTTCACGGTTTATTCTGGTTTTTCTCAATATCATTTCTGTCTTTTTTAAACTATTTATCCAACACCTTAGGTCTATTGTTTAATGGCTTAAAAATTTGTATTGTCAACTGGTTGTCATCCATTCGATAAAGGTGTCTGTAAAATTTCAGTCTTCTATTTCTACTCGTTTATATTTCTTGTACAGTTCTTCTCGACCTCGTAATGTATATTGTCCATCTACTATCTTTGGACGCATTATCTTGCGAAGGATCTTTCTCTCAATGCCGGCCGTATTGGCGTAGTTAGTAACGTGCTCGCCTCTCATTATGCGGTCTTGGGTTCAAATCCCACTCGGGCACAGCATATTTTCATACATTACAAAAATCATTTTCACCGTCTGCATTAGCAGTAATTGCAGAACAGTCAGGCGTTAAACTAAAAAGAAAAATCTGGTGTGAAACACTCAAACAACGTTCTCTTGCCAGTGCAAATAATTAACAATAAACCTAACATTACTAATAAAACATTAGAAATAAACAAAAATCTAACCTCAATAAACATAACCTAATTTTAATCATATATGAAAGACGCAAAATGAAAATTTAGCTCAGTTTGCCTTAAAATTACAGAAAATCACTCTTTCATGCTAAACTAGGCTCTGTAGAGAAAAGTGATCTAAATAAAAGTTGTAGATCTTTTAATTTTCTATAAATTTGATTATATACACTTTTGTCATAACATGCATACTAAGGCCGAAATCTTAAAAAAATCGATTTTTCACATGTTTTCGCGAGAAAAAACAGAAAATCGCTAATTACTGCTAAACTAAGCGTTATACAAAAAAATGTTTTAAATAAAAGTTGTAGAATTTTAAATTTTCTACATTTTTTATTATATCAATTTTTGCGCTATAATACATATTAAAGCCGCAATCTTAAAAAAACAATTTCTTGACGTGAAAACAGCCTCACCAAGAATTTCAGCAAACATGGCGCCTACCCTATCTTGTAGAGAATAAAAAATTGAGTAAACCAGGCGATTTTAAAAAAAATCGTAGGACCAGTTTTTGAAAAAATTACAAAAAAGTGAAAAATTACACAAATAAACTACTACTTCCAGTTGACCGATTTTGATGAAAATGTTCGTGTCAGGTTCGGTAGTGGTATGTAACTTAAGTTTCAAGTTTGAAGTTCGTACGATGTTTCGTTCTTGAGATATTCTGTTCACACTTACACAGACCAATCGCTAAAAACATGTTTTTTGGGTTCAGGGGGTCTGAAAACATGTAGATCCGGTGAAAAATCGACATGAAAACAATACTTTCCTTCCTATATATATATATTTTCATATAGGCAAGAGAAAGTAAAAATGAGTCTTATGATAAAAAATTTAAACTACATAAATGTGATCTCTAATGGTCAGAACATTAAAAACCCCAATTGAATCGATAAAATTTGATAAAAGAAAATTGACACAGTTTTAGGAGGAATTTAGCTCAGTTTGTCGTCGTACAATTGTTTTAAATTTAATATCAGTTTCAAAGTGAATTTTATCGTGAAGCAATAATTATTTATACCTGTTGTATGAATGAACAGTTAACGTCACTGTGAAATTTTTAATTGGTGACGCTTGTTTTACTTGGCCATATCTCTCACATTCCTGTACTATGCGTTACTCTAATACAGGGTAATTCACAAAGATATGCAGAAACTTTGGGAGCCCATTGTACATGTGTTGTTGTTTAGGTCATCAGCCGAAAGGCTGGTTTGAACCTGTAGAGGTTTTACTAAGTAAAACGAGGAGTGAGGTGGTTTACCATTGCCTTCCTCACTGAATGGAAAAGTACGCTTATCAGCATGCCGGGTCCTCTGAAAAGCACATATTTTCCACTCTGCAAATGACACCTTCACTTCATTCACAACAGGGTCTGGCTGTATAATGAAATTCATTACTTTCAGAGGAGATAACTCTGATTAGTGTCTTTTACACCTCTACCTCTTCTGTTCTTAAATGATTCAGTCATTTAATTGGCTGGCCATGTGACAAGAAACAGAACTATTTATTTTAGCCCTGCAACTAACGGATTGAGTGTAAATAATTTGACACTCCACCTATCTGTTATGGGCAAATTGTACATGTAAAAATAATAAAAAAAGTTTATATAAACATGGGTCCGGAAACGCTTCGTTACAGAGTTACGGGTAGCGAAAGATTTCGACCGGATTTCAGCTCACCAGGTGAAATGAGGTCTTCCTGAAATTCTGGTAAGGTAGATTAAAGGGTGAATTCTATCTTTGCTTATGGTTTTTGACCTGATAAATTGAATATTGAATTGGAAAGGAGGAATGTGAAATTGGAATATATCCAATATTGAATTGGAAATATTGATAAAGGAGAAATTGAATATTGAAAATGTCATTTGCAGAGTGGAAAATATATGATTTTCAGAGGGCCTGGCATGCTGATAAGTGTACTTTTCCACTCAGTGAGGAAGGCAATGGTAAACCACCTCACTCCTCGATTTACTTAGTAAAACCTCTACAGGTTCAAACCAGCCTACAGGCTGATGACCTAAACAACAACAACAAATTGAATAAAACAGGACCCAGAACTGTAAGTTAAATAGTTTTTGAGAAAACCAGTGTCAAACGCAACAAATGGAATGAAAAAAAACACATTTTTTCTTCTTTGTTTTTCCGGTTAATTTTACTTTGTACTGTTATGAATAAAAATGCATTTAATCAAACATCTATTTGCTTTCTGTGTACTTCATTTAAACCGGTTTGTTTAGAATAAAATTTTCTACATGTTTTAAAAATTTTAACTGTTTCTTGGTGAAATAACAAAGTTATTCTTACCCAAAGATGAAAAAATGTGTTTTCACTCCATTTTTTGCATTTGTCACAGGTTTTCTTGAAAACTATTTAACTTACAGTTCTGGGACCTGTTTTATTCAATTTATCAGATAAAAATCATAAGAAATGATTAAATTCGCCCCTTAATCATCTTACCAGAATTTCAGGAAGACCTCATTTCACCTGGTGAGCAGAAATCCGGGCGAAACTTTCGCTAGCCGTAACTCGGTAACGAAGCATTTCCGGATCCATGTTTATATAAACTTTTTTCAATATTTTTACATGTAAAATGAGCTCCCAAAGTTTCTGCATATCTTCATGAATCACCCTGTATAGATATATTTTATTTGTATAATGTTGATTAATCAACATTTTTCGGTTAGCGAAACTGTCGCTAGCCGTAACTCGGTAACGAAGCATTTCTGGACCCATGTTTATATTAACTTTTTTCATTATTTTTACATGTACAATGAGCTCCTAAAGTTTCTGCATATCTTTGTGAATCACCCTGTATAGATATATTTTATTTGTATAATGTTGATTAATGAACGTTGTATTTTGTTTTCAGATGGAAAATTTATTTTGGAATTATCTCATCGTAAAGATGGTGATAGAGGTGGGTGCTGGGTGCCTGTTCCAAAGAAAACAACGTTCTGGCCGGTCGTAGGAACTCCTAGACATGAAAGTTGTGCCTCACTAAGTGGTAAGTTTAATTTTTATTTATTGTTTATAAATTATTAACGAGTATCTAAAAACATTAAATAAATAAATAAAAATATAATACGAGGTACGTTCGTAAAGTAAGTTCCGTTTTGAAATAAAAAAAGAACAAGTACAGATACATCAATGAAATTTATTTCATAAAAATCTACAACTCTTAAACTAGTTTTTGACATAACTCCCATGATTTTCCAGGAATTTGTCATAGCGTGATGCAAGCTTTTGTAAACCCTCTTCATAGAATGCTGTCGCCTGCGTAGTCGCCTGTATGAGTTAAACCAAAACAAATCTTGACACCTCGAGAAGTCATCTGTTCAGTGTTTTGGGACAGAAAAGGAATTTTACTGATTGATTTTTTGCCGCGATGTCAAACAATCAATAAAGAAGTTTACTGCGAGACTCTCAAGAAACTGCGCCGAGGGATGCTCACGAAAGGCATGGTTTTCATTCATGACAATGCCTGACCACACACTGCGAATGAGACAAAAAGACTCCTTCAGGACTTTGGCTGGGACTTGTTCGACCATCCTCCGTACAACCCTGTCCTCGCTTGTAGTGACTTTCATTTGTTTCTCCATTCATTCATTCATTCATTACAACAAGGGCGTTCAGGCTTCTCCAGCCCCTCCTCACCGCGACCTAAAAGATCTTTTGTGATTGCCCCCATTCCTAGTTTATGCAAGGCCCGCACCTTCGATAAAGCGCAGGGTCTGCCTAGGATTTAGTGCACTTACCTGAGCAGGTGTTAACACATCCCCACCCAACAGTGCTATACTTTTGCAGCCACCCACAATGCAACTGCAAAAATATAAATGTGCGACCCACTGAGGCGCCTTACAATACACCTCTCCGCACAGACCTCAATGGCCTATATTTCATCTTGGAAGACGGTCATGTTACACCCAAGGGCCAGGGAAGTCATTCCCCCGGCCCCCCAGGCCCCCAATCCCGCTCTTCCACTCATCACAGGGCCTTCAATATACCAAAAGGTAGCCCCTTCCGGCATCACCGGCCTACCCTCCGCCCACTCCTGACGATCAAAAATTTCCATCCTCAGTGTGTCGGAGAATTTGTATGATCTGTTCATACGGTCCCAAGGACCACCTACCACACCCATCCCTTCAATCCTTGAAGATCTCAGTGTGGCCCATCTCCACTGATGGGACCCCGATCCCGTCCTCCAGCCTCAAGGCAGTTCCAATCGCCTCTCCCTTCACTTGCACATGAAAAGGAGGCAAATCAACCATCGCCTCCATAGCGGCCGTTGGACCAGTGCACATTGCACCACATATCCCTAGGCAGGCCAGTCTCTATAGCTCCTCAGCCGATCCTGCGCCGTCCTAGATCTGTTGTTGGCCACCATACAGCAACTTCGTACGTGACCATTGGCAGAATGATGCCCACATAAGCCCATTCCACCATACGAGGCCCAAGCCCCGGAGTCCTCCCAGCAGACTCTCACATATCCATAAGGCCTTTATAGCCTTCTCCACAGTCCTGGACCTGTGGCCTTACCAGGTTAGGCCACTATCCATGACAGCCCCCAGATACTCTAACTCAGGGGAGTAGTTTAAATCCACTCCTTCCAGAGTCACAGCATCCATAGCTGTTTTTCATAATTTCAAATGAAATTGGTACCATCTGGTCCCCACTTTCAGCTAGGGAGATAATAGGTCCGCCCCTGCATAGCCCCGCGTACAGAGGTAAGGCAAAATACTGTAGGAGGAGCCAGGTATCCTACAGGCACCGTTAAGACACTGATTAAAAGCCCCAGTGCCATCCGCCCTTGGGCACGGTACGACTAACACCACTTGGGTTGGGCAAAAGCTACAGTAGGAGAAGTTGCCTCTAGCACGGATAGAAAAAGTGCTAGATGCCGAGGACAAGGATAGGGATAGACAGACTGAAGCCCAGCATCTCAGCTCACCTCGGCGAGACCAATGCGTGGCTGAAAAGTAGCCATAAAAAGCCGAGGAGTTTCCAGAGGCACGGGCACGAAAAACTGCTACAAAAAGTAAGGGAGCAGGTGTGCTCTCTTGGACGTGATGCTTCGGCACATGCAAGCCAGCCGATCACTGACTTGCTTCGCCTCCTTGTTTCTCCATCTGAAGTCTTTCCTTGGCGGTCAGCAGTTAAACAGCGATGAAGAGCTGAAAGAACATGTTACCTCTTGGTTGACTACACAGGTGGCAGCATTCTATGAAGAGGGTATACAAAAGCTTGTACTACGCTATGACAAATGCCTGGAAAATCACAGGAGTTATATCGAAAAATATTTCAAGAGTTGTAGATTTTTATGAAATAAATTTCATTGTTGTATCTGTACTTGTTATTTTTTTATTTCAAAACGGAACTTACTTTACGAACGTACCTCGTATATAAAAAAATACTCGGATGTGGTAATACCAGGGTTACAAAAAATAACGGGTGTTTTATTAAGGACGCAACCCTGATTATAAGAAGATAGAAGTAATACATCGGTAAATTTTCTGTGTCCCGATCGGTATGTTGGCAACAAAGTACTCAAGCCCAACTACCTAAGACAGTTAAAATGTTCCACTCAATCATTAGTGTGATGACAGTAGTCATTTTGTTATATTGTGTCACCAATGGTTTTTTCGAAGGAAGAACGCATGTTTATTGTAGAGACTTACATAGCGAGTATATCTTACAAATATGTGCAAGATAAGTTTCAGTTGAAATTTCCCCGTTCTGCCGTTCCGAATAAATCGTCAGTATTGCGTTTGATAAATAAATTCCGTAGAACTGGGAGTGTACTCGATGAGAAACCACCTAGCCAGCCAACAAAGTTAACTGCGGAAGTTCTCGAAGATTTGAAAAATCGTTTGACTTCAATCACCTGAAAAATCGCTTAGAAGATTATCATCGCAAGCTGGGCTAACATTAACTACTGTTTTCAGAGCTACAAAAAAGTTACATTTGCATCCATATCGTGTTGGCATTGCATTTATAAGATTTACTCGCTATGTAAGTCTTTACAATAAACACACGTTCTTCCTTGGAAAAAAAACCATTGCTGACACAATATAACGAAACGACTGCTGTCACCACACTAATGCTTGACTGGAACATTTTAACTATCTTAAGTAGTTGGCCTTGAGTACACTGTTGCCAACATACCGATTGGGGGACAGAAAATTTACCGATGTATTACTTCTATCTTCTTATAATCAGGGTTGCGTCCTTAATAAAACACCTGTTAGTTCTGTTTCTTATCTTATGGTCAGATAATTATATGACTAAAGCATTTACGAACTGGGAAGGTAGAGGTGTAAAAGACATTAGTCAGAATTATCTCCTCTGAGTATAATGAATTTTGTTATACAGCCAGACTCTGTGATGAATGTAGTGAAGGTGTCATTTGCCGGTCGGAAAGTAGATGCTTTTCAGTGGTCTCGGCATGCTGATAAACACACTTTTCTATTTAGTGAGGAAGGCAAACATAAACCACCTCACTCCTCGTTTTACTTAACCCTTTCAGTGCCAACGTCCGGAAGAAAGGACGTCGATGTATTTTTCGGAGTGACATCCAGTTTACCGGACGCCCGTAAGTTATGCATAAAGTGCCAACGTCCGGATAACCGAACATTTACAAAAAAAAAAAAATTTTTAAACAAAAATTAATGGAATAATATATTTTGAAACTGCCTCTGTGGCGTAGTGACTAGCGCACTAACCTGCAAAGCAAAAGGTCCCAGGTTCGATTCCCGGCTAGGTTCGGGAAATTTTAACACGTTAAAACCACCATTAATGTACCAAAATCCACAGTAGTTGCTAATGACCAAGCTGTCGATGCGACTTTAAAAAATAAACTAAAAAAAACTATTTTGAATATTTTTAGTGTTAAAACGATTTCATTTTTTTATACAGCCAGAATATGGTTAGAGGACATACAGTATATCGCGGAACCGTTTGTTGGTTACTGTACGGATATAACTGTTTCGTACCGTAAATGGAAGTGTCGGTTTCTCGAAAACACAGGTTATCTGTTCAGAGTTCTGAACGAAATCTAATGTGCAATGTAATAAAATGCTGTGAATAATTCAAGATACACTTACAAACACATGTTCGAAAGTAAGGTTCATGGGGGAATTCTCGCAGAAGTTTGAAATAGGAACTGGGGTTAGACAGGGTGATGGGCTTTCGCCGCTACTTTTTAATTGTGCCCTGGAGAAAATAATCAGGGAATGGAGGAAATCCGACACGAAGGGTGTGACACTCGGCAGAGGAAAGGACGCGCTATATATAGATTGTTTGGCTTTTGCGGACGATATCGCTTTAATCACAGACACTCCAGAAAATGCCATCATTCAAGTCGAAAATCTTATAGTTCAAGCTAGAAGAATAGGACTACAAATATCGTTTCCTAAAACAGAGTTCATAACAAATGTTAAACAGTGTATGAATTACTTACCTGTACAACAAAATAAAATCAAGAAAGTAAACGTGTTTAAATATCTAGGAGAGTGGGTTAACATCAATGGCAATGAGAGGATAAGTCTTGAGAAAAGAGCAGATAAAATGGGTAATGCCTTTAAAAATACCAGAAGAATTTACAATAAAAAAGTTTTATCATGGGGTGCAAAAATCAGACATGACAAAACACTGATAAGGCCAGAAGCGTTGTATGGTGCGGAAACGCTTAAAATTAAGCTAAAAGGAGGTATAAATAAAGTGATGGGCGCAGAAAGGAAAATAATGAGAAGTATATTGGGGCCTAGGAAACTAAATGCAGAGTACAATAGACCCCGAACAAATAAGGAAATATATAGCAGAGTTGAAAACATTATCCACACAATGAGGAAAAGAAGACTTATGTTTTTTGGTCATATAGCGAGAATGGACAATAATCGGCTGGCAAAACAGGTCTATGAGAGGATAATGAAACTTAAGATTAAGCCAGCATGGTTCACTGAAACGCTGTCAGATTGCTTAACGGCAGGGATTACCACAGAAGACATACGCAATAGAGAGGTTTTTAGGGGTAAAGTTGAGAGAGTGACCTTTAGGGAGGAAAGTGAGAGGAGGAGGTGTGAACCTCACAATATGGACCAACTGAGGATGGACAGATCGAGAAGGATGAGAGAGGTGTGGGTGAGGAAGAGAATGGAGCAGCATAGGACATGAAGAAACACCCCAAATATTGATTTAACGTGCTCTCGTTAAAGAGCTATTCGAAAAAAAAAAAAAAAATGCTGTGAAGTTGAAGCTAAACAAAAATACCTTTCTGTGCGTCTTAACGAAAGCCACAAATGTGCGGCTAACTACTGTTATGTTTCTCTTTCTGCAATTCGAAATATAAAGAAGGAAATTAAAGACAAGAAGATAATAATTCTTCAACAGTTTTTTTGACTCCTGGTATAAAAAAGCAAACGGTTAAATCAATAATAAAGTGATGTCGACATGTGAAAAGTTATTACCGGTTTTTAAAGAAAGGTTAAATTTTAGTTGGAAGTGTTGTAAAATTGTTGTGTAGGTCATCAGCCGAAAGACTGGTTTGAGCCCGTAGAGGTTGTACTAAGTAAAAAGATTGGTTTGAACCCATAGAGGTTTTACTAAGTAAAAAGACTGGTTTGAACCCGTAGAGGTTTTACTAAGTAAAAAGACTGGTTTGAACCCGTAGAGGTTTTACTAAGTAAAAAGACTGCTTTGAACCCATAGAGGTTTTACTAAGTAAAATGACTGGTTTGAACCCGTAGAGGTTTTACTAAGTAAAATGACTGCTTTGAACCCATAGAGGTTTTACTAAGTAAAAAGACTGGTTTGAACCCGTAGAGGTTGTACTAAGTAAAAAGACTGCTTTGAACCCATAGAGGTTTTACTAAGTAAAATGACTGGTTTGAACCCGTAGAGGTTTTACTAAGTAAAAAGACTGGTTTGAACCCATAGAGGTTTTACTAAGTAAAAAGACTGCTTTGAACCCGTAGAGGTTTTACTAAGTAAAAAGACTGCTTTGAACCCATAGAGGTTTTACTAAGTAAAATGACTGGTTTGAACCCGTAGAGGTTTTACTAAGTAAAAAGACTGGTTTGAACCCGTAGAGGTTTTACTAAGTAAAAAGACTGCTTTGAACCCATAGAGGTTTTACTAAGTAAAATGACTGGTTTGAACCCGTAGAGGTTTTACTAAGTAAAATGACTGCTTTGAACCCATAGAGGTTTTACTAAGTAAAATGACTGGTTTGAACCCATAGAGGTTTTACTAAGTAAAAAGACTGCTTTGAACCCGTAGAGGTTTTACTAAGTAAAAAGACTGCTTTGAACCCGTAGAGGTTTTACTAAGTAAAAAGACTGCTTTGAACCCGTAGAGGTTTTACTAAGTAAAATGACTGCTTTGAACCCGTAGAGGTTTTACTAAGTAAAAAGACTGCTTTGAACCCATAGAGGTTTTACTAAGTAAAAAGACTGGTTTGAACCCGTAGAGGTTTTACTAAGTAAAATGACTGGTTTGAACCCGTAGAGGTTTTACTAAGTAAAAAGACTGCTTTGAACCCATAGAGGTTTTACTAAGTAAAATGACTGGTTTGAACCCGTAGAGGTTTTACTAAGTAAAAAGACTGGTTTGAACCCATAGAGGTTTTACTAAGTAAAAAGACTGCTTTGAACCCGTAGAGGTTTTACTAAGTAAAAAGACTGCTTTGAACCCATAGAGGTTTTACTAAGTAAAATGACTGGTTTGAACCCGTAGAGGTTTTACTAAGTAAAAAGACTGGTTTGAACCCGTAGAGGTTTTACTAAGTAAAAAGACTGCTTTGAACCCATAGAGGTTTTACTAAGTAAAATGACTGGTTTGAACCCGTAGAGGTTTTACTAAGTAAAAAGACTGCTTTGAACCCATAGAGGTTTTACTAAGTAAAATGACTGGTTTGAACCCGTAGAGGTTTTACTAAGTAAAAAGACTGGTTTGAACCCGTAGAGGTTTTACTAAGTAAAAAGACTGCTTTGAACCCATAGAGGTTTTACTAAGTAAAATGACTGGTTTGAACCCGTAGAGGTTTTACTAAGTAAAAAGACTGGTTTGAACCCGTAGAGGTTTTACTAAGTAAAAAGACTGCTTTGAACCCATAGAGGTTTTACTAAGTAAAATGACTGGTTTGAACCCATAGAGGTTTTACTAAGTAAAAAGACTGGTTTGAACCCGTAGAGGTTTTACTAAGTAAAAAGACTGCTTTGAACCCGTAGAGGTTTTACTAAGTAAAAAGACTGGTTTGAACCCGTAGAGGTTTTACTAAGTAAAAAGACTGCTTTGAACCCGTAGAGGTTTTACTAAGTAAAATGACTGGTTTGAACCCGTAGAGGTTTTACCAAGTAAAATGAGGAGTAAGGTGGTTTACCATTGCCTTCCTCACTGAGTGGAAAAGTATGCTTATCAGCATGCCGGGCCTTCTGAAAAGCACATATTTTCCTCTCTGCAGATGACACCTTCACTTCATTCACCACAAGGTCTGGCTGTATAATGAAATTCATTACTTTCAGAGGAGATAACTCTAATTAGTGTCTTTTGCACCTCTACCTCTTCTGTTCTTAAATGATTCAGTCATTTAATTGACTGACCATGTAATAAGAAACAGAACTATTTATTTTAGCCCTGCAATGATTGAGTGTAAACTTAAATGTTGTACAAGAAAAATTTTAAAGGAAATTGGATTTAAGTCGAAAAAGTGTCAGTCAAAATGAAGTATATTAATATTGAAAGGCAACATGTGGTTAACAAACGGTCCAATTGGACGGTAGTAAAATTTAGTGTCTGGCTGTTAAGGTTGGCAGCACTGTCAGATTTCTCTTCCCTTCCTCACTGCCCATCCATACAGAAAAAGCATTCTCGTGCCTCACTATCTATATCGGCACAGTATAAAAAATTTGGTGTGAAACACTCACACGACTTTCTCTTGTCAATGCAAATAATGAACAATATAATTTAACTTTAGAAATAAACAAAAAAAAACTAACCTCAAAATTGTATTGAATTAAAACTCCAGGGAAAAACTGTTATTTTTCAAATTGTTTAATATTTTAACAGAGTTTAATATTTTGGAAAAAGCAATCAAGAAAAGAAATGTTTTTACTGTTTTTGGGTTAAAAAAAATTGTGAACATACAACGCCTTTTTTTTTTAAAGTAAGATACATTTTACATTGCCCATAACAGGCAGGTGGAGTGTTAAATTGTTTGCACTCGATCTGATAGTTCCAGGGCTACGAAAAATAATTGTGTTTTTTTTATCACATGGTCACTCAATTATATGACTGAAGTATTTAAGAACAGAAGTGATAGAGATATAGAAGACACTAGTCACAGTTATCTCCTTTAAAAGTAATGAATTTCAGTATACAGCCAGACCTTGTTGGTGAATGAAGTGAAGATATCATTTGGTAGAGTGGAAAATAGATTGGATTTTTACTTTTTGGAGGGCCTGTGGCATGCTGATAAGCATAGACTACTTTTCCACTCGGTGAGGAAGGCAAGTGGAAACCACCTCGTTCCTCATTTTACTTAGTAAAGCTTTTAGAGCAACGGTTCCCAAAGTGGGGGGCGCGCCCACCAAGGGAGGCGTGAAGACACGTCAAGGGGGATGCGGGACTTCGAGATAGCTTTACCCTCCATAACGGATCCTTTCAGTGTCAACATAGACTTCCTGCCCGAATTACTTAAAAAACAAGTTTTTGAAATAAAAAATGTTTCTGCTGCGAAAAACGATTTCGATAAAATTGACAAAACATTACTTTGGGTTAAGTATTACCAAGTTTACCCCAGTATATAACAAGTGGCAGTAATTGTAATTATCTTTATCAAGCACCTATCTGTGCGAAAAAGTGTTTTCAGCGCTTGTTACAATAAAAACAAAGCATCGGTGTAATGTTGGTTTTATCAATGATTTACGTTGTGCACTTTCTAATAATCAACGTTTTTAAAAAAAAAAAAATGCAAGGTCATCCATCCACTGATTTATTTTGTCTCTTGTTAAAATTAAATTGCAACTTCCAATGCTACAAAAAATAAAACGATATATGTTTGGTTATTCAATATAATACGTGATTTTTCATTGCCCAAAAAAATTGTGTAAGGGGGCGTGAGAAGTTTTCTTTTTGGCAAAAGGGGGCGTAAAAGATAGAAGTTTGGGAACCGCTGTTTTAGAGGATCAAGTCAGCCTTTCGGCTGATGACCTATACAACAACAACAACATATTACATTTGGAAACACATCTTGCATGCAAAAATGGAACATGTAATCATGTACTCGTTACAGTAGTGCAGTTGTATTAGCATCAGGTGCCACACGTAATCTATCTGAAATCGTAATCCATATTTTGTGTATGTTGAATGAGTAATGTCTACATAATGCATTCAATTTCTTTTGCAGTGTCGGATGATAATTCTTCTGTCCAGTCATCACCATGGCAGCGAGACCACTGTTGGAAACAAACTACGCCTCGTCATTGTGCTGGAAGGGGGCTGGAATTTTATATGGTTCGACCATCCAAACTTCGCCGCTTGCAGTATTCTTTCGTAGTACGGAGAAAGCGAAGAAGGCCGCTCGATTCGAGGCCGGTCGATGTGGGCGATTTCAAAGAAACGAGTAGCACGATAAAACCGAGGGAGAAGACTAGTTTAATGAAAATAATTAGAGTTTTATGGGAAAGGGTCGTTCGGACCGACCCGGGTATCGTTTCGCCGAGAAAAAGAATCCTGCGCGAAATGGAACGCGTCACTTTGGAAGATCAAGCGAAAAGACAACGAGCTCGAACGGTGGTCACCGAAACGAAGCCTCCAAGTCATAGCATCACATCGATTCTCGCCCGCGAAGACGAGCCATCTTTCTTGAGGAATTTACTGCGATCGCCCGATCCTCCTTCGCCGTCCCGACCGACGACCGTTCCGTTTCTGACGCCTCCCATCCACGCGATGTATCCGCATCCCTCATCTTCATTTCTTCCGCACGCGCACCCTTCGCATACCAATTACTATTCTGTTCCACCCCATTGGTACCCTGTATCTAGTCTGCCCAGGGGGTCCATTTATCCAGGGCCAATTTTACCCCCGTTCGCATTGACTGCATCGCCTTGGCCCCACATCTCACCTCATTCAATTAGTGATTTTAAACGAGATGATGGTTCATCAGGTGAGTTTATCGCTTTTGTTTTTTGTTGATAGTTTTATTTTAATCTATAAAATTGCTTATGTTGTCTTACTTAAGGGGGGAGTATACCATAAAAATAAAAATTTACATCTTTCAAGTTAGAACCTTCACTACTTTTTCATTTTATAGCCTAAGATTAGCACATTCTTTTCATTATAACACATGTTAAAAAAACTACCCCTAGGCCTAAAGAACGGGGTGGGTTTTCAATTACAATTTATTTTTTGGAAAATGGATTTTTTAAATACTATTCAGCTGATTTACTTGAAATTTTGGGTATGTCCTAAGGACATGCATATTTATTGTCTAGAGTATGCTTTTTGAGATATATGAATGAAGAAGAAAAATTATTTTTTTTCATTTAGAAGCCTAAAAGATGTTATAAGCGCAAAATATGTTTTAAAAAAAAACTTTTTACCACACTTAGGGTTAAAAGCATACTACAGTCAATAGAGCGGAAAATTCTGAGTATTTTGATGTCAAATTTATTACTGTAGCTGAAATAGAACTCAAATTACACAGTTTCTAGTGCAACACGACATGAAAAAATTTATTTACGGGTAAAACACTATTAAACTATATGATATTTCTTGTAACATAACCTATTATCTCAAAATAGAGCAATCATAGAGCAAGAACGATACAGTAGAGCGATCTAGTGGTGTTATAATGAAATACAGAATGAAGTGTGCTTCAAATTTTTAAAAAAACCGCAATAGTTTATCTGCTATCAGTCTTAAGTTATTTTACATAGAAAACCAAAAAAAAATTGAGTTGTCACTTGCAACAAAATAATTTATTTGTAACATTTCTATCAATCCATTTTACCAAGTAAAATAACCCTCTTATTCAGAACATTCCACACAACAAAAAAAGCAAAAAAAAATTTTTTTTGGTAAAAAAATTTATTTTTGGTCATTTTCATGGTATTTGTTGTTTAGGTCATCAGACGAAAGGCTGGTTTGAACCTACAGAGGTTTTACAAAGTAAAACGAGGAGTGAGGTGGTTTACGATTGCCTTCCTCAATGAATGAAAAAGTACACTTATCAGCATGCCGGGCCCTCTGAAAAAACAACATATTTTCCACTCTGCAAACGACACCTTCACTTCATTCACCACAGGGTCTGGCTGTATAATGAAATTCATTACTTTCAGAGGAGATAACTCTGATAAGTGTCTTTTACACCTCTACCTCTTCTGTTCCTAAATGATTCAGTCATTTAATTCAATTTCATGGTATACTCCCCCCTTAACCTTTAAAACACGGGATGCTGTTTCAGTGGCTTTTAACAACAGATGTGTTCAGAGAGTTTTAAAAGAGACGCTCCGTACTAATTGTCAACTTAACCACAGGGAATAGTATAGTTTTCTTGCAGGGAATTTTCTAATGTGTGTAACAGTGCAATCAGAAATAAAATATCATGAAAGGGAAATTTTGTATTTCAGTTTAAAATGTTGGTAGCATGTAAGAAAATACAGTTTTTTGTCGTAGAAGGAGAATGGTTGTAACACCCACACAAATTAAAATACACGTGTGTCGTGTGTGTGTGTGTGTGTGAAGTATGAATGTTTATACGTTGGTAGTTTGCCCTTGAAAAGGCAGAAGGTTTCATTTAACAGGTTTACGAACGATTTTAGACAAAAATGAATGATTTTTGTTAGTATTGCATTGGCTTAGTAAAAGCTCTGCCATTTGCGTTCCAGACCTCTTACAATGTTTATCAAAACATGTTTTTATACAGTAAGCAATGTTCTATTCAGCTTTGCCCATAAGAACAGCCCTAAGTAAATAAGATAAAAGAGTTTATTCGCAAGATCGTTATGATAAATTTGAAGGACATTTTTGTAAAAACATGTACTATTTAAAAAATTTGTAACTCTTTACAAATTTTTCGGAAAATGAATTGAAAATTACCCATTTTTAAAGAAAATTCTTCTTTACAAAATATATTCTATAAAATTTTTTGATAAACTGAATTTTAAGCCATTCAGAGTAAAAAATGTACACCAAGTACTTTATATTACCGTGCGAAATTTTTCGCTCACCACAGCGAAGACAATAGTAAAGTTATTTTCAAAATTTTATATTCAAAAAATTGGTACGTATTTCATAAAAACTGTATTTTTTTCAGAATTTTATATCTATTAGTAAATAAGATAAAAGAATTTATTTGCAAGACTCTTATGATTAGTTTGATGTTTTACAAAATTACAAACACAGTCTGTACGTTAAAGGTTAATACTACAGTTGAATGTGATTTTGCTATCCTCAGATGGTAGCATTAAAATTGGGATTGTAAATATCACTATACTATTTTTTAGGGCTGATGAGCTCTTAAGAGTATGCATTGCCCCCCCCCCACCACCCACTTCATAGCTAGCCAATCACTTTCCAGCAACGTTGCCAATACTTGCTCTCGCAGCTCTGTTATATATTTTGTCAAGCATTTTTTTGGTCTTTCAATAACAATTATAAACTGTAAATATACAACCAGCTATAGTCCAGCCTCTGTTAGTTTGCTCCTTAATGTAAACAAATAATGACGTCACTGAGCATGCGCATTGTATCAAAATGTGTACACGCTGATTAAAATGTAACAACGAAATACTTTCAAAAGTATTTAAATACAAAATACTTTTAAAAGTATTTTTATAAATTAAATTGTTAGGCCTACATCATATAATGACTGATGTTTTTAGTACTTTAAGTACTTATAATTTAAAAAATAGTTAACTTCATTCAAAAATAATCTTTATAATGCATCCTGCAGTTTGAAATATTTCTATTTCATATAATGAATTAATATAATAATTTCACTAACCTTCTTTTTAAACTGCGTCACCTTTATTTTATTCCTACTTACACATGTTTCGGTGGATCCACCATCATCAGAGTAAATGAAAAATTGAAACTAAAAATTTTTTTCATTTATTTAAAATTTACAGAAGATGATACATCTTCAGTCACTTGTATAAAAGTTTTATACAAGTGACTGAAGATGTATCATCTTCTGTAAATTTTAAATAAATGAAAAAAAATTTTAGTTTCAATTTTTCATTTACTCTGATGATGGTGGATCCACCGAAACACGTGTAAGTAGGAATAAAATAAAGGTGACGCAGTTTAAAAAGAAGGTTAGTGAAATTATTATATCAATTCATTATATGAAATAGAAATAGTTAACTTGATAGGAATACGACATCCGTAAAGTCGCAGACTCTAGCGTGCACCCTGTAGTTGGTGGCTTTTGTTTGTTGACAGTAGGAGCTAACTAAGAACGGCTGAACTGTAATTATATTATAAGTATTTCATGTTATTGGGCTCTATAATCGATGTGTTCAGTGCCAGTTGCAAGACACGAGTGAACTACTGACGCTCTTATACGCATGCACGTGTAATGTTTATCACGCTGAAACGTTCGTACAATCTTACAACGTTGGCAAATGTTCTGATTGGTCTAAACGTGTGTAACATTTTTTTTTTTTTTTTTTTTTTTTGTTTAACGTTCGACTGTTTAGCAAATTGCTGCTAATGCAGACGGTGAAGGATGAAATGAATTTTTTGTAACGTATGAAAAAATGCCATGCCCGAGTGGGATTCGAACCCAAGACCGCGTGATGAGAGGCGAGCACGTGTGGAACAGTGGACTCTTCTACCCATTAAAAGCATTATAGTGTAATACATCATGTAATCAAAGAAAGTTGCAAAAAAAATTCTAATGAACTCTTAATAAAGGATGAATGAGGAAGTATTGGATCAGATATATAAAGAAATTAATTGATTAGCAATAGAAAGATGAAAACTAGAGTATTTTGAATATTGTCCCTCTGTGGACCTATTTAGAGTATAGTCAAGAGTTTCACAAGACAGTTATGGGAAATATTGTGAGCTATTGCTATCCTTCCCATCTCATAAAAGCCGTCCAAACCTGTACAAAGTACCAAAGGTATAATAGCAATGGAGAACTCCAATTCTGAAGAAGTAATATTAATAGAAGAGTAAGAGAAGGGTTTTGTCTATCACCCACTTTGTTTAATATTTATTTGGGTGATGCGATCAGAAGATTTTTTTTGTTGTCATCAGTCTCTCGACTGGTTTGATGCAGTTCTCCAACCTGTTCTATCTTGCGCAAGTCGTTTCATATCTACATACCTGTAACATCCTACATATTTTGTAATTTGCTTTATATATTCTAATCTTTGCCTCCCTCTACAATTTACTCCTCCATTATTAATAGCCCAATACCTGGATGTCTTAGGATATGCCCCACTAGCCCATCCGTAGTAGAATTTCTCAAGCTAGAAAAGCCTTTGAAATGAAAAACAGCTTACAAGCATTGACTACAAACATTGATTTACAGATTAGGAAAAATTTCTTAAAACATTATGTTTGGAGTGTAGCATTATACGTGGGTGATAGGGGCTGTAGATAGGAAGAGGATAGAAGCTTTTGAAATGTGGTGTTATAGGAAAATGTTAAAGATTAGGTGGGTGGACAAAATAAGTAATTTAGAGGTTCTTAGGCGAGTGGATGAAAAAAGAAGATCAGAAGATGGAAGTCTCAAATACACACACTGGTATTTTCATAGGAGAAGATATGGATGTAAACTGCCTATTATTTGCCGATGATCCGATGATAGTGCTACAGGAGAATGAGGATGACCTCCAGAGAGCATTCTTCATGCTGAACAAATTCTCCGAAGAATATAAGTTGACAGTTTCGACAAAGAAGACAAAGGTAATGACGTATTTAGAAGGAAGGAGCCAGTTAGAAGCAAAATTGTTACAGAGAATAATATTTTTGAACAGATATCCCACTTTCAGTATCTAGGTTTCAACATTACATACTAACAGGATAACAATGCTTACAATACGATGCGCCGATTTCAGCAAATATGCGGAACTGTCCACAGAACCTTAAAAAATAGCACCAGCAAAAACACGAGGTTGACATTTTATAAAACAATAGCAGTGCCGACCCTACTTTATGGCAGTTAAACTTGGGTGCTGTCAAAGCCAGAGGAGAGTAGATTGCAAGCATCTGAAATGAAATTTCTTGGACATACGTATGGGTGTAGTGGAGAAGATCGTTACAGGAATACCGAGATAAGGAAAGAACTCGACATCTTCTTTATAAACGACAGGGTATCTCACAACAGAATGCAGTGGTTAGAGCATGTGAACAGACTGATGGAGGCTAGGGTACCTGAGCAAACGCTAGGCTATAAACCAGAGGGAAAGAGAGAACGAGGACGCCCGATAAAGAGATGGGCAGATGGACACACAGAGACCAATCGCTAAAAACAAGTTTGTGTGGGTTCAGGGGGTCTGAAAACATGTAGATCCGGTGAAAACTCGATATCTTAAAATCGACATGAAAACAATACTTTCCTTCCTATATATTCATATAGGCAAGAGAAAGTAAAAAAAAAAACAATGTGATGGATGATGTGAAGGTGTCATTGGTAGGGTGCAGAGTAGATGCTTTTTGGAAGGCCTGGCGTGCTGATAAGTATACTTTTCCACTCAAAGAGGAAGGCAATGGTAATCCGCATCAATTGTTGTTTCACTTATTAAAAAAACCTTTAAAAAATTCAAACCAGCGTTTCGGCTGTTCACCTAAACAACTGAGAATGTAAAACTATTAACGATACACTTTTAATTCAGTTAGTTAACGCGTAAACGATGACTAACGCACTTATCAATAGTTGATAATTTTTGTTATAAACGTAGAATGATGATTTTAATTTATGACATGTTTATTGTTTAAGATTTGTTAATGGCCGTCATAATATATACGTTTCAGCTCATGATTTATTTGGTAATTAATTAATTAATTAATTACAATTAACTATGAATATTAATTAAATCATTCGTAAACGTACACACACTCGTTCAATATTATTGATGATGAAGAGAAACGAGTTACATAATTTTTATGCTTATAAATATGTTATAAACTAATTAATTTATTATACCGTGCGTTCGGAAAGTCGCTGTGCACTGGAATTGTGACTATGGATTTATGAAAATATGTATAAAGAAATGACTAAGCATTTTGGAAAAAAATTTATTCAATACCTTAATTACATTGTTAAACCGTGATTACATTGTTTATAGAAGGTGTTCGAAATGACCTCCATTGGCATCAATACAGCATTGCACTCGTTTCATTTTGTTTGCAAACACCTTTCGCAACTGAAGAACAGTGATTCCTTGAATGTATGCCGTTATTGCGGCTTTAAGTTCGTCAATCGTGTGTGGTCTGTTCCGATACACAGTTTGTTTCGCCGCACCCCATAAAAAGAAATCGGGGGGAGTCAGATCAGGAGATCTTGCAGGCCACAAATTCTTTGAAATTATTCGTTCACCAAACACGTTGCGCAGGAAAGCCATTGAGATGTTAGATGTATGTGCTGTTGCCCCGTCTTGTTGGAACCAACCATTATTCATTTCCACTTGTGTTATTTGATGCGTAAAGTTCTCTAAAATATCAGAACAATAACGTAAACATTTTTTTCCAAAATGCTTAGTCATTTCTTTATACATATTTTCATAAATCCATAGTCACAATTCCAGTGCACAGCGACTTTCCGAACGCACGGTATATCGTTGCTATTGATTTATTGTATCCGTCATTCTTCACAGAATTCGTCATTCTTCCACAGACAGGTGGAGTGTCAAATTATTTGCACTCAATTTGTTCGTTGCAGGGCTAAAATAAATAGTTCTGTTTCTTATCACATGGTCAGCCAATTAAATGACTGAATCATTTAAGAACAGAAGAGGTAGAGGTGTAAAAGACACTAATCAGAGTTATCTCCTCTGAAAGTAATGAATTTCATTGTACAGCCAGACCCTGTGGTGAATGAAGTGAAGGTGTCGTTTACAGAGTGGAAAATATGTGCTTTTCAGAGGGCCCGGCATGCTGATAAGCGTACTTTCCCACTCAGTGAGGAAGGCAATTGTAAACCACCTCACTCCTCGTTTTACTTAGTAAAACCTCTAGAGGTTCAAACCAGCCTTTCGGCTGTTGACCTAAACAACAACATTCTTCACAGGTGGTGTGTTAAATTAATTTCTTAACTGTTTATAATTTTGTGTACCTCTTTCATGATTTCTAAAACAAACAACTCAAGTATTAAATCAGAAAGTTATATCGTATATACGAGGTATGTCCAGAAAGTATAGGGTGATTCAAAAAGAGCGCCGGTTTTGATATATCGAATTAAGAGATTTATTTTATTGAAAAACTGAAAATAAATACATCAACAAGTTCATCTTACCTTCCGATTTCATGTATGAAAAATGATGTCATGCATGTGTCCTCCTCTACTGCGCTGGCACGCATAAACTCTGTCCATGAAATTGGATATTACTGCACGACAAGTTTCGACTTCCATTTGCCCGATAACCCGTCGAATTTCCTCCTTCAAGTCATTGATGTTTCGGGGTTTATTGGCATACACCAATGACTTCAGATGACCCCAAAGATGAAAGTCACAAGGCGTAAAGTCACACGACCTTGGTGGCCATTGATGGTTGGAATTACGAGAAATGATGCGATCCTGGAACCGTTCACGGAGCAACAACATTGTTTCTCGTGCAGTAACTGAATTTTATACGGGTGATATTGGAGATCGTACCGAAGAATTCTCCGTACAGAAGAACATCGTAAACCCAATTGTTGAGAACGGCGACGTATTGATTTTGCTGGGCTAACAGCCACACCGTCACGAACCAACGCAACGTTCTGCTCAGTTCGGCCAGAACGACGACGTCCAGAACTTTTAAGGTCGACTGTTGAACCCGTCTCAAAAAACTTTTTCATGAGCCTGCGAACTGTTGATTCATTCGGTGCTTCATTACGTCCTAGAGTACCGCGAAGTCGCCTGACAGTAGCCGCATAACTCTCTCCACTCTGGTAAAATGTTTTGACGATTAACACTCGTTGTGCAATAGTAAACTTCTCCATGGTTAGACACAGACTGCGAGAGTACTACACTGCGAACAAGAGAAACTACAACTGAATCGTCAATCGGAATGTTCTCCGAAATAGAAATGAGGTCTAACAATGTTACCAACCGATAAACAAAAATTTACCAGCCGTTTAAAAACCGGCGCTGTTTTTGAATCACCCGTTATGTTCCGTTTGGTAATAAAATAAAATTGTGTACAGATACAGAAAAAACATTTATTGCACAAAAATGTACAACTCTTAAACTACTTTTCCACATAACTGCCGAGTTTTTGCAGGCATTTGTCATAGCGTGGTACAATTTTTTCTATGCCTTCTTCATAGAAGGTTGCCGCCTGTGTCTTCAACCAGTTGGAAACAGTTTCTTTCAGCTCTTCGTCATTATTGAAGTGTCGACCGTCAAGGAAAGACTTGAGATGTAAGAACAGATGAAAATCGCTAGGAGCGAGGTCAGGGCTGTACGGAGGATGATCAAACACGTCCCAGCCAAATCCCTGTAGGAGGTTTTTCGTTGCATTTGCAGTGTGTGGTCGAGGATTGTCGTGAAGAAAAACAACACCTTTTGACAGAAATCCTCGGCGCTTTTTCTGTATTGCGCGGCGCAATTTCCCAAGTGTCTCGCAGTAAACATCTGCATTGATTGTTTGACCTCGCTGTAAGAAATCAATCAGTAAGATGCCTTTGCTGTCCCAAAAGACTGTGCACATGATTTTTCGAGGTGTCAACATTTGTTTCGGCTTAACCTTGGCTGGGGATGAAGTGTGCCTCCATTCCATTAATTGCCGCTTACTTTCAGGGGTGTTATAAGAAACCCAAGTTTCATCTCCTGTGACTATCTGTGACAGAAAATCTTCGTCGCCTTCATCATAACAGGTCAAAAAATGAAGTGCACTGCCCATCCGTTTGGTTTTGTGTTGCTCAGTAAGAATTTTTGGTACCCATCGTGAGCAAAGTTTACAAAATTTCAGTTTTTCAGTAACAATTTCATGAATTAGTGATTTTGAGATTTGTGGAAATTCAGTAACTAGAGCTCTAATTGTAAACTTACGGTTTCCCTGATCTTCTCATTAACCGCGTGAACCAGTTCTTCTGTACACAAAGATGGACGCCCATTTCGTTCTTCATCGTGCACTTCACTACGTTCTTCATTGAACTGTCGAACCCATCTTCTCACCATTGAATCACTTATCGCATTTTGTCCGTAAACTTTGCAAATTTGCCGAATTTCAATTGGTTTCACTTTTTTAGCATTCAGAAAACGAATCACAGATCTGATTTCACAAGCGGCGAGATTTTCAATCAACACCGACATTGTAAACAAGCACAACAAAGCGTAGGCGGGTGACAGCGATCTCAAAATGGCGCAGGTTTCTTCTTATTGAAACAGAGCGTCTGCTGGACATGTGCGGAACTGCGATCGCAGTGCTGCAGCGGATATAAATAGAAACGGAACTTACTTTCTGGACATACCTCGTATATTTGAATATTAGATGGTGGTTACCGGTGTACTTTAATGGTTGGGGTTTAATTAACCATACTCTCCCAGGAATGGTCGGCCTGGGTCTGTACAAGATTACACCTCATTTACATGTCATACACATCTTCCTCATCTCATTGGGTCATAGGGTTGCTTATTGTTCTGAATTGAACAGATTGCAACGTACACACATTCGGAATTAAAAAAAAAAAAAAATTAGATTCCTCTTAAAGAGTAGATACAGAAATCACTAATGGTTTTTGCCATTGGTCAAAGGTAAACCTTTTTAAAAATTGCCACCGGCGATGAGACAACACGTTGTCTCATGAAAGGGATTTTTTCAATCTTAATTTTTTTTTTAATTTTTATTTAACGTTGCATCAACTGCAACGGTCATTAGCGACGACGTTGGGGTGTAACTATTGTACAATGTAGGATGAAATGATTTTTTGTAACGTATGAAAATATGCCGTGCCTGAGTGGTATTCGAACCCAGGACCGCATGATGAGAGGCGAGCACGTTACCAACTGCGCCAATGCGGCCGGCACAATCTTAATTTATTATATGGAATAATTGTAAGTTTTTCAATATTGTGATTGTGTTTGTTTTTTTGTTGATTTCAGATGTTCCTTTGAATTTATCAAAGCATGCTGGGTGACATGATTTTTCAGTGAGGACAATCTGTAGAATATATAAAAACTGCCGAACGTAGGAAAAATAAATGTTATTATTATTATTATTATTATTACTATTGTCATTCACATCGTCAGTCATCATTTTCTCTTCATCCATTGTCGTAATAATTTCTCAATTCATAGTCAAGTCACATTTGCAGTGTATACAATTTAAAACGAAATAATAAAACAAAAGTTAGGGTTCGACTGACATTTTTGGGTCTCTAATTTTAAAACGATCTAGTGTTTAGTCCATTATTAATAATTGTAATACATTTTTAGTTAGAATCAACTTTTCAATTTATCAGTCGAATAATGTAATAGTGCCCACGCTCCCTTGTTCTTTTGTTTTGTCCCTGTAAAATGTAAACGTTAAAACTTTGTCATGTTTCGTTTGTTTTTTTTTTCTGTATTGAATTTTAATAAATTAGGAATTCTATGAAAACTTAATGTTTCATATTCATAAAGTAATTCAGGTTGTACAAATGTATTATAATGTGTCACAATTTTTTAATTTTTGAGTTACAGTAAAACCACGATTATCAGGTTCAGTGCGGCGGACTGTTTCATTTTCCTATCTTTTACCAAACCTACGAAAAATGTACCTGAAAATAACACTGGCGGGATACAAGGTACAGTCTCCTCTTAATATTAGGCGTTGCGGACCAGAAGGGTGAACTTAACAAAGGGTAGTTCTGAGAAAAACGCAAATTAAACTTTTTGATCCAAGGGCAAACTCAACAAAAATTCATGTTTTAATTATTCGTAATAAATTTTTATTACACTCTCCGTGTTTTCCTCGTCGGTCAGTGTCTACACTACCAGTAACTTTTATCTTATCTAAGACTGTACGGACACGTTTCTCACTAATCCCATGAATCCCATAAAACGCTGTCCGGCAAACATCGTAGATAACTGTGCCTATAATAATCGTATATCTTATTCTTCCCAAAGTTCGACTAGGCCTACCTTTTACATAATTTCTCTTACAATCAGTACTATGAAGAAGTTTGTATAGGTAGGCATTTTGCAAATCGTAATTTTCAATGACCCAAAATCATTAAAAACAGACGTAATATTATTATCACCAACATTTTCGAAGCAGCCGCAAGAACAACGCTCACCAATCTTCCTGGAAACCACAACACTATTGTTACAACGCGATACATACTGTTGACCAGTATTCTGTTGCTTTTTTGCTAAATTCTTCTTCCAATTTTGTGGGTTGGATCATCTTTTTCGGGAATACCCAGCTTCTTCATCTTCCCTATTGTCACCTGTATCACATTCCATGACTAAATGTTCAGTAGCAGACTAACAGAGTATACACGCATAAATCACTCCGCAAAAGACAGACTAATACTAGAGAAACAAGGACAGATATAACATGTGTGGAGTGTATAATGCATAGCGATAGTAAGGGGAAAGGGTAGAAGTGGGGTGGGATCAGTAGTGCAGAGGTGACAAGACTGACGCCTTGCTGTTGAGTTCGCCCTTCTGGTCCGCGCAACTATCGTTCAAAGTAAACTCCATGATTTTTTCTACTTTTATTTAATTTAATTTAAAAGGCGAACACAACAAAATATACCTATAAGATTGAAGTTTGTAACCCAAAGATACCAAATAAAATAAAAACAAAAAATGACCCTATGTTGAGTTCGCCCTTCTGGTCCAGAACGCCTCATATGTTAGTTTTTGGGCTTTTATTCAATATTGGTTTTGAAATTAATCATTTCTAATACCGTTTAACTTTTGGGTTAAATATTTTTTTAGCTACATATCTTTGTTATATTACTATTTGATTTTGGGCTTTTCTATTTCATATTTTTAGCTTTTATTTGTTATTAGGAATCTGTACTTTATTGACCATCATCCAATTTGATCGCTGCTTTTCACTATATTTTTTGACGTGATTCATCATGAATTTTTGAACACCGACCCCCGTCAGTGGAGTTTGTTCAGGAATGCTGGTTACTATGCGAAGTTGCTTGCCCAACCAGTGTTGCTTAACAAAATATTTAGTAATAGTAACTTTCTATATATTGGCTGGGCTGGTCCAAAAGCCTTTTTTTTTAAGTTGCATCAACATCTTGGTCATTAACGACTACAGTGGAGTATGTCCCACATTAACTGTGCGATTTGACACGTGAAAATTTCCAGATCCTGGCCGGTAATCGATTCTGGGACCTCCGCGTTGCAGGGCAGTACGCTAACCACTATGCTACAAGGCGGCTGCCTTATTTTTTTTTAAGGATTAAAAAATTATTAATGAAGTAATGTTCATATAAAAGAAATAAAAATTTATTGTGTCTGTATTTTGTGGAACTTAGTCATTTTGTTTAGTTCTTTTTATTGTTACTTTGAAACATGACAAAGTTTGAAATAGTTTTTAGTTAAACCTCATTGTTTTAGAATTCTCTGAATATTTTTGTGTTTTGTAAAAAGTACATTTTATAATAATTTGTCCAATAACAGGGATGTTTAAACATAGTAAAAAAGAATATAGTTTTCTTTTTAGATGTTTCAAAGGGTTTTAATTTTAGAATAAAAAAAAATAGAATGATTTATTGTATGTGAGTTTACGATTTTTTTATAGCATGTTTTTATTAATCATTAGTTTTTGATTATATATCGTAAATTATTTATTTATTTATTTATTTTAAAGTAATTTTGATTGGATCAGTCGCTTGACAGACTTTTTTAATGTATGAATTTTATTTATTAATTGGATGTTTTAATTAGTAAATTTTACACCAGTCTTATCGGAAAAAGTTACAGGAATTAAAGATTTATATATGGAAATTATTTTTCAAAAACTTTTTTAATTGGGCTAAAAAATCGCACCGAAATGATTTGTTAATAATGTTGGGAGCGCATTAGTTTAATCATTTTGTAACAGTTAATTGTGTATATTATTAAGAAATAAATATGTGCCTTTTACAGTAATTCTGTGTAATGTAAATTATATTTATAGTGGCTAAATGTAGAATCATCGTAAAGTCTGGAATACTAAAATTATCGCGTGAATGTTTTCGGATTAAAATATAGTGATATCCATTTAAATGTAAAATCCAGAAATCCTGCGTAGATATACAAAAGATTCCCTTTAGTTCGGACAAATTGGGACTCCGGACCTTTATCCGAACAAAATTCATTACAAAAAATAAAATTTTCCTTTAGAAATTAATTTTTATTGTATTCATAAAAAGAATAATTCGTTCTGATAACAGTAAAATATTATAAATACTGTGACACTTATCTCAAAGTTCTGTTTCGGGATCTAAGTAAATTAAATAATTAACAAACTATCATTTAAAATCACAAATATTTATTAACACTTTCACGACGGCACCCGTATCGTATACGGGCGCCTATTTCACTTGGTTTTATATCCATTAGCTTGTATTGTATTGTATTGCTTGTATTGTATTGCCATCTATGCTCTCACTTACTTACTTACTTTACTTACTTTACAACCAGGGCGTTCAGGCTTCTGCAGCCCCTCCTCACCGCGACCTAAAAGATCTTTTGTGATTGCCCCTATTCCTTATTTATGCAAGACCCACACTTTCAATAAAGCGCAGGATCTGCCTAGGATCTAGTGCATATACCTGAGAAGGTGTTAACACATCCTTACCCATCAGCGCTCTTCTTTTGCAGCCAACCACCTTGCAACTGCATAAAATATGCTCAGCCTTCTCTTCTGCCTCATGACAGAATCTACACAGGCTCTCTTCAGCAACTCCTATCTTGGATAAATGATACCCAAGATTACAATGACCAGTCATCAGGCCCACCACCCTCCTCAAGTCCTGTCTTCCTAGTCTATTATATATCCCAGCCTTCCTGCTGGAATAGGCAATGAATTTTTTTGCCTGTTCACAGCCTGGCACCTTCTCCCAATAAGAGGTTTTAGCCTCCTCTTCCCAGGCCCTAACTATACCTCTATAATAGCCTTCACCAATTCCACAGAATGGCTCTGGGCCTATGAAGTGAGAGGCTGCACCTTTCTTTGCTAAGGCATCCGCTCTCTCATTTCCAGGCACTCCCTGGTGCCCCGGATGCTCTCACTTAATTTAGTTCATTCTGAATCACCTACCGCAGATACCTAAGGATTACTGTATTCCATTAATTTTTTTCAAAATATCCAGATATTGGCACTTTATGTAAAAGATATCGAAGTCCTGTTTTCCAGGTGTTGGTACTGAAAGGGTTAATGAAGGAATAATTGAATCAAATGACAATTTTAAATAAAATTGAGCAGATAAAGAGGCACATGCTTTCTTAATCATACGCTACCTTGCTTATGCACGCATCATCTCTTTAACATCTCCACCATTCCAATACCTGCGCATTAATGGTGCGACGATAAAATTGACAAGTTGTAATTAACTTCCATTTTTATGATCCATTCATTTTTTTTTTATAAATCTAGACTCAAATCAAGTTTTTCCGCTTTTGTTTAGTTCAAAAGTAAAAATATTACAAACAGGTTTCACTTAGCTCTTATTGCTACTTCAATTTTCCTCATATATATATATTTTTTTTTTTTTTTTTTTTGTCCCACCAAGTTGGTCTAGAGGTAAAGTCGTCGCCAAAATCAGCTGTTTAACAGTTGATTTTTGGAGACGATGGTTCCTGGTTCAAATCCTAGTAAAGGTAGTTACTTTTATACGGATTTGAATGCTAGACAGTGGTTACCGGTGTACTTTGATGGTTTCGGTTCAATTAACCATACTCTCTCAGGAATGGTTGATCTGAGTCTGTACAAGACTACACCTCATTTAAATGTCATACACATCCCTTATCTCATTGGGTTATGGGGTTGCTTATTGTTCTAAATTGAACAGATTGCAATGTACAGAAACTAGGATTACAAAAAAAAAAGTTAAATTTTTTTTTTTTTGTTATTTTATTTAAGTCACATCAACAGCTGGGTTATTAGCGACCACGGAGGATTGTGTAACATTGAGTTTTAACGTGTGAAAATTTCCAGGCTCTAGCCAGGAATCAAACCTAAGTCCTCCGCATTGAAGACTAGTGTGATACCGACACACTACAGAAATGGCCAATTTTATTTTTATTACTCTTGACTAGGTGATTTTTATCATTAGAAACTTTTTTTATATTACAATTTTAAATCATTCGTGAGGTAATTTTAGTATTCCAAATTTTATAAGTTTCTGTTTATAATAATAATTATTATTATTAATTATAAAAAAGATTAACATTATTTATGTATTATTAATGTATTTTGTAAATTGTGAAAATGATTATTTTTTAATGTATTTTATTTTAAATTAATATTATTTTTATTATTATAATTATTATTGTTATATTATTATTATAATTATAATTATTATTATTATTGTATTGTTAATGTTTTCTTGTATAGTTATTTGTAATATTTTTATTAAATAATTAATTAATATTGTTTTGGGAGGTTTTAATTTAAAAATATTTTTAATGATTTATAGAAGTATGGTTTTTATAATGTTTATTTATTCCGATGATTTCAAAGTTCAGGTGATCTTTATAATATAAATTTCAATTATATTGTATAATTATAAATAATTTGTTGTAAGCACAATAATTAATTATAATTTATGGTCTTATAAATAAATAAAATAATTGTTGTAAGGTTTAAAGGAAGTTTTTTTATTATTTGTAATAACCAGATCTGGTTATTGTAAATAATAAACTTCCTTTAAACTTTATAACAATTATTATTTATTTACAAGATTGTAAATTACATATATTTAATAATTACAAAACTTAAAGCTTAAACTAACTTAACAATTTTATTTTGCAATTAATATTAGCGTGTTACCTACACATAGGAGTATATTCAAAATTTTATTGTGGTGAGGTAGGGATTTCTGGGGGAGAGTATGGAATACCCTCCCCCAGAAATTGAGGGCTCTGACTGGGGGTCTTTCATCAGAATTTTATTAAATTTAGAATTAAAAACATACCTCTCAGCTGCACAAAGTTTGGGAACGGGCATTATCTCTCCCACCGGGCTGATACTAATGTGGGGTGTTCTCCATTTACTTTATTTACAATTGTATATTACTTGCACTTTTATAGAATTTTTTTTATTTGCAACCTATTATGTGCATTTTCTTGCTATAAGTTATAGAATAAAATTTCGTAACCATATGAAAATAAGAAAAATTTTCGCAAGTTATAATAAATAATATGTTCTTATTTAACTGTTTCAATTTACTGTTACAATTTACGTGTAATTTATCATATGATTTTAAACTATAAATAATTTTTTTTTACCCATTACGGGCAGGTGGAGTGTTAAATTATTTGCACTCAATCTGTTAGTTCCAGGGCTAGTAAAATAGTTCTGTTTCTTATCACATTGTTAGCCAATTATATGACTGAAACATGTAACAACAGAAGAGGTAGAGGTGTAAAAGTCACTAGTCAACGTTATCTCCTCTTGAGAGTTTTATGAATTTCATTATACAGACAGACCCTGTGGTGAATAAAATGAAGGTTTCATTTGCAGGGTGGAAAGAAAATGCTTTTTAAAAGGCCAGGCATGCTGATAAGCATACTTTCCACTCAGTGAGGAAGGCATTGGTAAACTATCCTTTCAGCTGATGACCTTAACAACTATATATTTTTAAAGTAAATCCAAAAGTATAAGCTATTTTACATTTATATTCAGAAACTGATCACAACTGCTGAGGCATGAGCTGGTGCGTTGTCATGATGGAAAAGGACTTTTTTGTAGGGCAATAAGGGGCGTTTTCAGAATACAGCTTCGACAGCTGTATTCTGAAAACCTGTTAAAAATACTGTATTTCAGAATCAAACACTCTTATAGTATGAGGGTCGTTTGAAAAGTCCGTGCAAAAATAAAAACTACTTAATTGTTTAGGGTAAACCTTTTTTATTTTTCGACATAGTCTCCTTTTAGGCTTATACACTTTGTCCAACGCTGCTCTAGTTTGTTGATCCCTTCCGAATTATAGGATTTGTCCAAGTCTGAAAAATGGCCATTCGTTCCTGCAATCACCTCCTCGTTTGAATAAAATCTTTTTCCCGCTAGCCATTTCTTCAAATTGGGAAACAAATAGTAGTCCAAGGGAGCCAAGTCGGGAGAATAGGGGGGATATGAAACGAGTTGGAACCCTATTTCCATTAATTTTGCGACCACAACTGCTGAGGCATGAGCTGGTGTGTTGTCATGATGGAAAATGACTTTTTTGTGGTGCAATCGTGGGCGTTTTTTTTGCAGCTCGGTTTTCAAACGGTCCAATAACAATGAATAATATGCACCTGTAATAGTTTTACCTTTTTCCAGATAATCGATGAAGATTATTCCTTGTGAATCCCAAAAGACAGTCGCCATAATCTTTCCGGCCGAAGGAACTGTCTTCGCCTTTTTTGGCGCAGATTTCCCCTTCATAACCCATTGTTTAGATTGTTCTTTGGTCTCAGGAGTGTAGTGATGTATCCATATTTCATCCACAGTGACGAAACAACGCTTAAAGTCCTGCGAATTCTTCTGGAACAGCTGCAAACCGTCCTTGCAACACTTCACTTGAAATTCTTTTTCATCCATTTTTTGAAAATCACTCGACTTCCTCGATTAAAATGAATGTCAAACACAAAGAAATAGACCGATCTGGCTGAAACTACACATGTGTTTTTCCAACAGATGCTACTAACTAAACATATGCTCGATATGCGCCAGTAGTGCCATCTATCTGCCTTTGCACGAACTTTTCAAACGACCCTCATACAATTTTAAAGGCATGCTTCCAACGCTACTAAAATAATGTTTCTGTAATTGAATTTTCTGATAGAAGTTTCAGATTTTTATCTAATGAAATTAATATGCCAGTCTATAAGCCTATTCAACTGGTCTGTTAAAACGTAGCTGTATTATAGTTTGCAACTTAAATTTAATTTATATCATTTTGTTTAGTCTACAACTGATTATGTAAATATCCTATTTATAATGCCTGTTATGAGATATGTCTCATTAAAAATATACAGTTTTTTTTTTGTTTTTATTCTGATTATCACCTAATTAATTTCACAATCTATTTTTATCAATTTAATTCAAACTTTATAAAAAGATTATTTTTTAGTAACCGTCTTTTATACATTGAAGTAGCAATCAGTCTGGTATTTGATTCATTGAAATAAATTTAAAAAATGATTACATCTTTGACTTATTATTTTAAATAATTAATATTTAATTATTAAATTATTTTAATTTTGTTATTCAAGTCATTAAAGTAAAGTAGAGAACAGTATCGAATGAAATAAATTATTATTAATAGAAAGTGTCACTATTCTGTGTACTAGTTATCCAGAAACTATTCTGTGTACTAGTTACCCAGAAACTATTCTGTGTAATAGTTACCCAGAAACTGTTCTGTCACTATTCTGGGTAGTTAGTTTACTTGTTTTTCACATCCAGGACGTGCTTATAATAAAATGATGGTTTGATGTTGCCACAAAAAGAAATTGTTTTATTTTACAATCTCACACTTTTTGAAAAAAGACTAAATAATTTTTTTAAAAATGCAGTAAATTAATTACTGTACAATATTACATATTGTTCTCTTTAAATTTTGTTTATACATGCTTATTAAATCGTAAAAAATACTGTATAATCATATATAAATAAATTTTTGAAATGCATCCTGCCAGCCATTTATATAAGTTACCGGGTTTTTTATCATCAGTCTCAACTGGTTTGATGCAGTTCTCCAAGCTGTTCTATCTTGCGCAAGTCGTTTCATATTTACATACTTGTAACACCCTATATCTTTTGTAATTTGCTCAATATATTCTAATCTTTGCCTCCCCCTGCAATTTACTCCCTCAATCCTACTTTTTTATTACCTCCATTACCCTCCATTATTGATAACCCAATTCCTGGATGTCTTAATATATGTCCCACTTGCCTATCCCTTCTTCTGGTAAGATGCTTCCATGTACTTCTTTTTTCATCCACTCGCCTAAGAACCTTTAAATTACTTATTTTGTTCACCCACCTAATCTTTAACATTTTCCTATAACTCCACTTTTCAAAAGCTTCTATCCTCATCTTTTCTACAGCCCCTATCACCCACGTTTCACTCCCATATAATGCTACGGGTAAATTACAGTATAAATGAAATTTATCACCTTACCTTTGGTTCCCTTTAAGTTTAAAAAACTCAAAGGGGTTTTTAAATACCCTTTAAAAAACTCAAAGGGTTTTTTAAATACCCTTTGAGTTTTTTAAAGGGTATTTAAACTTATTTTAAGGGTAACTTATTTTAAGGGTATTTAAAATTTTAAAGGGAGTTAAAAAACCCCTTTGGGTTTTTTAACACTGGGTTTTTTTTGTGCACTGGTTGCGCAACCACAGCGCACTGGTGGTGCGCTGGTACCACCAGCGCATTCAGTGGTACCACCTTCTTCAGAGTAATATTATTAAAATTAAAATTTAGAACTTTGTTTCCATTCAGTCAAATTAATTTCAATAATACTGTAGAATCTCAGTAGTGTGGCCTGTTCGGAACCAAGAGGGTGCCCGATTACTGAAAATTTTGGATTACTTGATGTGTTGGAATTTTGGAACTATAAATTATAAATTTAAACAAAAAAATGAATATGCATTGATTTCTAACTGATTTTAAATTAAATTAACTAATTAAAAAAGGTTTGCTGAGTACTTCTGTAGTCATTGTACTAAACGTAATTATCGGCTATTGACATTTCTGCTAATACAGCCGGTGGATAATGATTGTAATGAAAATGAGTGATGAAAAAATGCCAGACCTGACCGGGAATCAAACCCGGTACCCGGCGTAGAAACCACTTGCGCTAACCACTACGCTAATGGGCCTTAGATAAAATTAAATAAATTTCATATTATTCTATAAAAACATGTTTTCTGTTCTTGGGCGTAGCAACGCGCGCCGGATACTGCTAGTTTTTTTATAATATATTATACTCGCCACTCCAGCAGAGTGTACTGGCAGAGTACTCGCCACTCGTTGTCTCGGCCTCAGAGGGGTAGGTGGATCACAATATTTTGGTATTCGAAGATATGAAAGTTAATGTTTAAAGTTTCAAAATTTCAATTTTGAATGTATGATACTTTGAGTTTTTCGTTTTCTCTTGCGACCTGAAAATTTTCGGGTTACCAAATGTTTATGTTATTTCTTTGCTAAATAACATGCCGTTTAAATATTATTTGTATTCCAAAAATTTTAAAATTTTTGTTGGGGTAGCAATCACTGTAGGACTCCGATCTAAAATTTAATAAATTCTCCGTGACTTTATGGGTACGTGTAACGTTTTGTCAATAAAAATTTGCGAAAAAAAACCGTTGTGAAGGTGTAAAGAAAGAAAAACATGAAAACGGCAAGCCCTAAAAGCCGAAATGCTAGTGTTCTGAGTTTTCTCAGCGAACAGGTAGGTTAAATATTATATTAAAAAACAAAGTAAAAGTCAATTGAATTTTAAATGAAAAACTAAATGATCTCAATTAAAATTTTATTTTAAACTAAAGATTACCTGATTTTGTGTTTCTTTTCACTGCCAATTTATTACTGAATTATTTATTTATTAATTTATAAATTTAAAAAAAAAACAATTATAATGTTAATTAGTTCCATTATTTAATTAATAATATAACCAATTTTAATTTATAAACTTTTATTTACTTTTACAGTTTCATCGGGTTTTTTTAATATGTATTTATTTATTTATTTATTTACAGACGTGCATATATATATTTTTAAAGAATAATAATAACTTCATTAACATTAAGTGGGGTCTTTCATGTTTATATTTATATATATATTATATATAAGATACATATGTTACATATGTCAGTGCCCTTAACATTTTTTTATATAAAAAAGAATATAAATATTATAACAATATTAGTAAATAGAAAATATTGCAATTAGTTATTAAGACTTTATGTTTTATATACTATAAATAAATAAATAATACGAGGGCTATTCAGAAAGTAGGGAACGTTTTGTAAATAAACAAAAACTATGTAAAAGAAAAATTTTTTATTATATACATCTGAAAGAGTGACTAAAATACTACTTTTCTACATAGTCACCAAGCAAATTGAGGCACTTGTCATAGCGGTGGACAAGCTTCAAAATTCCTTCGTCATAGAAATCCGCCGCCTGCGACCGCAGCCACTCAGTGACGCGCGCCCGGAGTTCCTCGTCGTCATCGAAGCGCTGTGTTGCTAGCCAGTTCTTCATTCTTAGAAACAAGTGAAAATCACTCGGTGCAAGATCAGGACTATAGGGTGGATGAGGGAAAACCTCCCATTTGAATGAATCAAGGAGTTCTTTTGTGCGTTTTGCCGTGTGAGGTCGGGCATTGTCATGAAGAAACAAAATTTTTGATGACAACTTTCCTCGGCGCTTGTTTTGAACTGCTCTCCTAAGGTTACGCAATGTTTGGCAGTACCGATCAGAGTTTATTGTTGCACCACGCTCGAGAAAGTCAATGAGCAGCACACCTTGCCTCGTAGGAACTCCGGGCGCGCGTCACTGAGTGGCTGCGGTCGCAGGCGGCAGATTTCTATGATGAAGGAATTTTGAAGCTTGTCTACCGCTATGACAAGTGCCTCAATTTGCTTGGTGACTATGTAGAAAAGTAGTATTTTAGTCACTCTTTCAGATGTATATAATAAAAAAATTTTTCTTTTACATAGTTTTTGTTTATTTACAAAACTTTCCCTACTTTCTGAATAGCCCTCGTACTATAAATAAATAAATAATATATATGTACAGTCAATCAAGTTGAATACATATACCTAATATATGTATCAAATGAATCATTTGGATCTTTTTCGTTAAAATGTTTGCTAACTTTTACTGTTTGTTTTTTCTTTCCAACCTATAATATTGTTTTATAAGTCGTTATCATCCGTATTTAAACTTTTTGGTTATTTTTTTTTTTAGGTTTTTTATACTGTTTTGTATATATAAAAGGTTTTTGAGGTATAAAAAAACAGATTAATAAAGGATACAGGGGTTCTCAACTTACGAACATATTGCGTTCGGACGGTATTTTCGTAAATCAAATTGTTTGTAAGTCGAAACGTATATTGGTAAATGATGTAAATATTTACAAACCTATTTCTTTGTATGACACACTTAAGGGGAGATGGAACGGAAAAATCTAAAAAAAAAAATGAATTTTTTTTATTACGTATTTGAATTCTCCCGGGTTTTCTGGTTAAAACAATATTAATATCATATACATTGGTGGACTAGAAGTATTAAAAATAATTAAATTAAAAACAGGTGACAAGTCGAAAAAATGTGCATAAAATGGGACTTTTTTACTTTAATTGCGTTTTTCTGAAAATTCATTTTTTTCATAAATAGGTACATTTTTCTCAAAAACTACTAAAGCTAGAGAGTTGAAATTTTGCCCTCTAGTAGAAAAGTGTGTACTACATTTTTGTGGATATAAAATCATTATTATAGGTTTTAAAATTTTTAAGTTGTAAATCACTAAGTGGAAGAAAACATGAAAAAACGAGTTATTTTGTTATAGAGATATTAAAAAAATTATAGAAAAAGAAAGAATAGCAATATATTAACAAAATTATCACAACATGTAGAGAAAATTACAAGAAAAGTAACAAAAAAAAATTGGAAGGGAATCGGTCTAATAGTTTTTGAGAAAAATGTTCCTAAAATCATAGAAATTAACATTGGGTAGATAGGCCGTTCCATCTCCCCTTAAACGAGCTAATTTAGAGCTATTGTCTTTAAGAAACTGATTTAAGACTATGTATTTTATTGTAAATTAATTATTAACTGAAAACGATATTTAATACACTAAATGTAATACATAATGTACAGTATACAGTAAAATGATTACAGCTATGTATTGATATAATCCAATATTTAAACCAAATCACAAAAGTGTTTGTACAATATTAATAATTTTAAAAAAGGTAATTATTGATAAAAAACACATTATATAAAAAAGAAAGCTAATGTTTCTGATCAATGAAGACTACTTACAGTAAATACTTATAGCACTTTTTACCTACTTACAGTACTTTTATGCTGGCCGCATTGGCGTAGCTGGTAACATGCTCGCCTCTCATCATGCGGTCTTGGGTTCAAATCCCATTCAGGCACAGCATATTTTCATACGTTACAAAATATTATTTCATCCTTCACCGTTTGTATTAGCAGTAATTGCAGAACAGTCGGACGTTAAAGGTCTCTGCCCACTAGACCGTATCACACTAGGATCGTAACCGTACCGACACTTACAAATAAATATTCTGTGTATCAGTTAGTATAGCAAAACGCCCATTAGACCGTACCGTCACCGGTCAACACCGTAGCATGCCAGACCCGTTCAGTCAACAATCTGCATACGAGAATATTTTGTAGGTGTCGGTACGGTGCGTGCATGGCAAGTGCTGTTGCTGAACCGGTTTGTGCCGACGCCCCACTGCGGTGCAACCCCGTTGTGACACAGTATCGTCTCACAATATTTTTTTTGGTTTCCTCTTTCTCGTCCAAAATAATGGCAATCATTGTCAATTCTCGTAAAGACAATTTTCTAATAGGAATTTTTAGTTAAAAAAATTGACAACTAGATTTTACACACTGTTCACAAGTTGTAGTTATCTCATTACTCCTTTTCCATAAAATGACAGTACAGCGACCGGAGCCGAACGGCCATAAACGGGTATGGAACGGTTATCATACGCATTGTATACGAGTATAGGACGCAATTGATCCGTTGCAGTGGGCATAGTAGTGACCGGAGCGGTTGTTTTCGTGTCTGGCACGGTCCTAGTACGGTACGGTCTAGTGGGCAGAGACCTTAAACCAAAAAAAAAAGAAAATAGTACTTTTATAGGCACCACCCCAAACAGTACACCATAACTCAGACAAGATTATGTGAAGGAAAACTATACAATTTTTAAAATATAATTAGGACATAAGCCTCTGATGAAGTAAAATTTCCTTATATACATTGTCAATTGATTTATAATATTACTGTATGATTTGACCAATTAAGTTTATAAATCTAAAATAATGCCATTTTACATATGGCTTTACGACATTTAATTTCTTTCATTACACAGTTAGTATTCAAATTTGTTTCAAATTTCATTGTATTAATTTTACTAACATTTACTGATAAACCAACCGTTATAATAATAAACGACTGAATTTTTATAAGATCCTCGTCAATTTTCTTATGCATTAATTTATTAATTTTTAATAACTAAAAAATAAATTTTGTAGAGCCAGACAACAAATACATGTAATACTGTACTAGATTTAGCTAATGAATTGATGAAGTAATAGGTAAAATCATTTGCTTGGCCGGATGACACATATATGCGTCATGGTATTTTTTCACTGTTCTGGCAAGTCCGGATGACGCATATATGCGTCATGGTATTTTTTCACTGTTCGGGCAAGTCAGCATAGCGAACCATCTGCGATTCTAGTATCCAGGCTCAATGTTTTAAACAAACTAAAAAAACATAGTCAATTTTTAATTAAAAGAAAACAATTATACGTGGAAAGAAAAAACTTTTAATGACAAACATAACGAAAAAAATACAAATATTTTCTATGTATTCATCAATAAAGACTAATGTAATTTTTTATAGGCAAGTATTTTTTTATTTGCTTGTGTCCATTAACATATTGTATTTAAGAAAGACATATTCTTAGAAATAATTTTTGTAATTATTCCTTTTATTGTTGTATATATTTGTGTAAATAGAAAATAAATTAATTAATTAATTTAGTATTTTAGTGGACTTGAAATCACTAAATGTACCATCTTATTATTTTTATTATTATTATATTATTATTATTAATTATATAATTATTATTATTATTATTATTGTATCAGCATTACAGACAATACTCTAAAAAAAAAATAATGCTGTTCCTATATACATATATATATTTATAATAATATTACTACTATAAACTTTTATTACTAAATCTTGTTTTTTTATGCTATTTTTATTTAATACCTACCTTAAAAATTGTCATTTTTATCTGCCGTTAATGTGTTTCTTATTTCTTTCGAAATAAACATGAATGGATCTTTGTGTTATTTTTGGTTTTGTTTTTTTTTTATGTTAACCTTTCGGCATGTTTCTGTTGTACGGAAAAAACCAAATTTTCTGTCATCAATGGGCAGGCCAGCTGTGGATTCCGCCACCGTGCCTATTCAAGTTTGACAATTACTGTAACAGCCATGGGCGTAAACTACACAGAATCAAAACTAAGGGAGGGGGAAGCCATGGTAGTTTTGGTTGTAACATTTTATTGGGCGTACCAATAGTACTTCTTGATTTTTACATCATTTCAGTGTAGTAAATAACTGATTATTCACAGTCACCCTTGATTAATTTTACCCAATTTTGTTTCGTATCATCACTTTATACACGTTATTTTTTTTTTACTCTCTCTTGCCTATATGAATATACAGGGTGATTCATGAAGTTCTCCCCCCACTTCTACAGCACATTGTACTAGTAAAAATAATGAAAAAATGTTATATAAACATAGGTCCGAAAACGCTTCGTTAGCGAGTTACAGCTAGCGAAAGTTTCGCCTGGATTTCAGTTCACCAGGTGAAATGAGGTCTTCCTGGAATTGTGGTAAGGTAGATTAAGGGGCAAATTCAATCATTTCTTATGGTTTTTGATCTGATAAATTGAATAAAACAGGTCCCAGAACTGTAAGTTAAATAGTTTTTGAGAAAACCAGTGTCAAATGCAAAAAATGGAGTGAAAATCACATTTTTTCATCTTTGGGCAAGAATAACTTTGTTATTTCACCAAGAAACAGTTAAAAATTTTCAATAAAAAATGTAGAAAATTTTATTCTGAACAAACCGGTGTAAATAAAGTACACAGAAAGCGAATAGTTTTTGAGAAAACCAGTGTCAAATGCAAAAAAATGGAGTGAAAAAAACACATTTTTCATTTTAGTTTTTCCGGTTAATTTTACTTTGTACTCTTATGAATAAAAACTCATTTAATCAAACATCTATTCGCTTTCTGTGTACTTAATTTACACCGGTTTGTTCAGAATAAAATTTTCTACATGTTTTATTGAAAAATTTTAACTGTTTCTTGGTGAAATAACACAGTTATCCTTGCCCAAAGATGAAAAAATAAGTTTTTCACTCCATTTTTTGCATTTGACACTGGTTTTCTTAAAAACTATTTAACTTACAGATCTGGGACCTGTTTTATTCAATTTATCAGATCAAAAACCATAAGAAATGATTGAATTTGCCCCTTAATCTACCTTACCACAATTCCAGGAAGACCTCATTTCACCTGGTGAACTGAAATCCAGGCGAAACTTTCGCTAGCTGTAACTCGCTAACGAAGCGTTTTCGGACCTATGTTTATATAACATTTTTTCATTATTTTTACTAGTACAATGTGCTGTAGAAGTGGGGGGAGAACTTCATGAATCACCCTGTATAAGAAAGGAAAGTATGGTCTTCATGTCGATTTTTCACCCCATCTACACGTTTCAGACCCCCTGAACCCAAAAATCATGTTTTTAGCGATGGTCTGTGTATGTGTGAACAGAATATCTCAAGAATGGAACATTGTACAAACTTGAAACTTAAGTTACATACCACTACTGGACCCGACACGAACATTTTCATCAAAATCGTTCAACCAGAAGTAGTAGTTTATTCATGTAATTTTTCACTTTTTTGTGATTTTCTCAAAAACTGGTCCTACAATTTTTTTTAAATCGCCTGGTTTACTAAATTTTTTATGTTCTACACGATAGGGTAGGTGCCATGTTTGCGGAAATTCTTGGTAAAGCTGTTTTCACGTAAAAAAATTGTTTTATTAAGATTATGGCTTTAATATGCATTTTAGCCCAAAAATTTATATAACAAAAAATGTAGATAATTTAAAATCCTACAATGTTTATTTCAAATATTTATTTGTGTAACGCTTAGTTTAGTGGTAATTAGCAATTTTCTGTTTTTTCTCACAAAAACGTGTGAAAAATCAATTTTTTTAAGATTTCGGCCTTAGTAGGTATACATTTTACGACAAAAGTGTATATAATCAAAATTATAGGAAATTAAAAGATCTGCAACTTTTATTTTGAGAATTTTTCTCTACAGAGCCTACTTTAGTGTGAAAGAGTGATTATCCGTATTTTTAAGCCAAACTGAGGTCGATTTTCATTTTGCGTCTTTTACTCATGATTAAAATAAGGTTATGTTTTTTGAGGTTAGTTTACAAATTTTCTTATACAGAGCTTAGTTTAGTGTCACTTTGTAATTTTCCGTGGGTGGTATTGCAACAGCTATGGAAAGGAGGTCACTATTTAAGGAGCTTAAATTGCTTACAGTTCCCTCCCTCTACATTTTTCAGGTGACTATGTATGTTAGGCAAAATAATTTTATGCAGAATTTCAATGTTCACAATCATAACACGAGAAACATAAATGATTATTATGTGGCTAATCACTCCACAAAATTGTTTGAACAAAAACCTACCTACTTATGCAAGGAGAAAATTCATGAATAAATTACCCCAATTTTTAAAAAGTTGTGCGGATTTGATTTCCTTTAAAAAAAATCTGAAAAATTACTTGATCAGTGAAACTTTTTATAGCGTACAAGAATTTCTTTCTTGATAGTAGTGATACATTGTGTGATTCTTATATGTTTTTCAGGTGTTATATCTGACGACATGTCCTATACTCCTCCTGGAGTCTCCAGGGCGCAAAAAAAAAGGATCTAACATCCTACTCTCACGATGCTAGTAAACTAGCAAAACCTAGTATACTATTTTTCAAGGGTGATGAGCCCCCCACCCACTTTATGGCTAGCCAATGACTTGCCAGCAACATTGCCAATACTTGCTCTTGTAGCTCTGTTAAATATTTTGTCGGCCATTTTTTTGGTCTTTCAATAATAACTATTGTTGTTTAGGTCATTAGCCGAAGGGCTGGTTTGAACCTATAGTGGTTTTACTAAGTAAATCGCGGAGTCAGGTGGTTTACCATTGCCTTCCTCACTGAATGGAAAAGTACACTTATCAGCATGCCGGGCCCTCTAAAAAGCACATATTTTCCACTCTAAAAATGACACCTTCATTTCATTCACCACAGGGTCTGGCTGTAATGAAATTCATTACTTTCAAAGGAGATAACTCTGATTAGTGTCGTTTACAAAATGTACGTAGAAACTGCACGGTAGTAAAATGTACGAGTAGTGTCTCACTCTTGAGATTGGCAGCACTGTCATATTTACAATTCCCTTCCTCAGAGCCCATCAATACGCAAAAGACAATCTCGTGACTTCAGTATCTATACTATACTATATTTCAGAGCTGATGAGCTCTGAAAGTATCCATTGCCCCCTACCCACTTTATAGCTAGCCAATGTCTTGCCAGCAACGTTGCCAATACTTGCTCTTGTAGCTCTGTTAATTATTTCGTCATCCATTTTTTGTCTTTCAATAACTTTTATAACCTATGAACATACAGCCAGCTGATTATACAGGGTGGAGCGCGGTAAATCGCTTTTTTGAGTTGCCGGTTGTGGCAGCGCTGTTGGTCAAAGAAAGGGGAGAGTGAGCGTTGCTTATAGTGGCTGACGGGAAGTTTGTCTTCAGCTGCTTTTCAGTTGCCATCATGCAGTGGACACGTGAGGAGCGCTCATTTTGCATTGAAGCGTATTTTTCAAATAACCACTCGATCATTGCAGTGCAACATGCTTCTCGTTTGCGATTCGCTGTTCCCCCACGTGGACGTGTTCCTGGATGGTAATCAGTTGTAAATTGGGTAAATGCATTCAGAACAGCAGGGAATGTGTCATCTGTAAAAAGAGGACCTGAGAGAAGTGTTACAACACCAGAAAACATCGAACGAGCTAGAGCAGCAGTATTGCAATCTCCGAAACGCTCTGCTCGCAAGCAAGCACTTGCTCTTCGCATTTTAAGACATTCTCTCCACCGGATTCTTCAAAGTGAACTGAATTTTCACTTGTATAAAATGTGTGTGGAGCAACAATTGTCAGCACAGGATTATTTAACACAACGAACATCTTGTGAAGACATACTTGCAACCATACCCCGTGACGCAATAATGTTCTTTTCTGATGAGGCACATTTTCACCTCAGTGGGTGTGTAAACAAACAAAACATGCGGTACTGAAGCGAAACAAACCCCAGACAAGTTCACCAGAGACCTCTGCATTCGGACCGCGTCACTGTGTGGTGCGCCTTATCACGAGTAGGCATCATTGGCCCTTACTTTTTTCAGGCAACTGTGAATTCCGAACGTTACTTACCTATGCTGCAGGATTTTTCCCAGCCGGCTCTCGAGGCAATGCAATTAGAGGATACATGGTTTCAACAAGATGGAGCCACTGCACACACAGCGAGAGTTACCATGAATTTTTTGAGGCAAACGTTTCCTGAACGGCTCATATCTCTGAGGGGTGATCTGAACTGGCCGGCACACTCACCAGACTTAGCTCCATGCAATTTTTTCCTTTGGGGTTACCTGAAGTCTAAAGTGTATTGCAACCGTCCCAACACCCTGGAAGACCTAAGGAACAATATTAACGCTGAGATTGCCAGAATACCAGTCGACATGCTTGAAAGAGTGCAGGAGAACTTCAGAAAACGTATGCAGCAGTGTGTGGATAGCAAAGGTCAACCTTTGCCAGATACAATATTTAAAACAAAGTAATTTGTAAATTCCATTTTTTTTTTTTGTTTTTTTTTGTCATCAGTCTCTCGACTGGTTTGATGCAGTTCTCCAACCTGTTCTATCTTGCGCAAGTCGTTTCATATCTACGTACCTGTAACACCCTACATCTTTTGTAATTTGCTTTATATATTCTAATCTTTGCCTCCCTCTACAATTTACTCCCTCAATGTTACCCTCCATTATTGATAGCCCAATACCTGGATGTCTTAGGATATGCCCCACTAGCCTATCCCTTCTTTTGGTAAGATGCTTCCATATACTTCTTTTTTCATCCACTCGCCTAAGAACCTCTAAATTACTTATTTTGTCCACCCACCTAATCTTTAACATTTTCCTATAACACCACATTTCAAAAGCTTCTATCCTCTTCCGTTCTACAGCCCCTATCACCCACGTTTCACTTCCGTATAATGCTACACTCCAAACATAATGTTTTAAGAAATTTTTCCTAATCTGTAAATCAATGTTTGTAGTCAGTAAGCTGTTTTTCATTTCAAAGGCTTTTCTAGCTTGAGCAATTCTACTCTTGATATCACTCGTGCTTCTACCATCCTTTGTTATTTTACTCCCTAGATAGCAGAATTCCCCAACTTCCTGTATGTTCTCGTTGCCTACTTTTAAATTTCCCATCTCTTCTAAACCACTCTTGCTGCTGCACAACACTTTCGTTTTGTTCTTATTAATTTTCATGAAGTAATCCTTCCTCAAGATCTCATCCATTCCATTTAAGGCATCCTCTAGTTCATTCTTTGCCTCGGCTAATACTACTATATCATCGGCGAATCTCAACATTTTTATTGTTTCTCCTTGAATTTTTATTCCTACGTCAAATTTCTCCTTCACTTCATTTATAGCCTCTTCTATATACAAGTTAAAAAGTAGTGGTGACAAAGAACAACCTTGTCGTACACCTTTTCTTACAGCAGCCTCTTTTTCGTACCCCTCGATTCTCAAAACAGCCGTTTGATTCTTATACAGACTGTAGATAACTTTCCTTTCTTTGTATTTAATTCCTAGCCTTTTCAAAGTTTTAAACATTTTACTCCAGTCCAGATTGTCAAATGCTTTCTCTAAATCTACAAATGCCATAAAAGTAGTTTTATTTTTCTGTATCCATTACTGTTCAAATTCCATTACTGTTCAAAATAAGTAAAATATAAAATAAAATTTTTAAAAGTTCATTAATTTTTTATTTCACTCCCAAATTAGTAAATTACCGCGCTCCACCCTCTATTATAAAGTATTGCATGTTAATGCACTCTATAATCGATGTGTTCAGTACGAGATGAAAGACACGAGTCAACTATTGCAGCTCTTATGTGCATGTGCATGTAATGTTTATCAGATACAATCTGACAACGCTGGCAAACGTTCTGATTGGTCTAAACGTGTGCAACAGCAGAGCTCATCAACTGTGAAAAGCATATTATACATTTCTATTTCATATAATGAATTAATATAATAATTTCACTAACCTTTTTTTTAAACTGCGTCACCTTTATTTTATTCCTACTTACACGTGTTTCGGTGGATCCACCATCATCAGAGTAAATGAAAAATTGAAACTAAACATTTTTTTCATTTATTTAAAATTTACAGAAGATGATACATCTTCAGTCACTTTTATAAAAATTATATAAGTGACTGAAGATGTATCATCTTCTGTAAATTTTAAATAAATGAAAAAAATTTTTAGTTTCAATTTTTCATTTACTCTGATGATGGTGGATCCACCGAAACACGTGTAAGTAGGAATAAAATAAAGGTGACGCAGTTTAAAAAGAAGGTTAGTGAAATTATTGTATTAATTCATTATATGAAATAGAAATATTTCAAACTGCAGGATGCATTATAAAGATTTATTTTTGAATGAACATATTATACATTGTATTCAGAGTTAAGACGTCAGTAGCCATGCATTCATTAAAGGCATCGGCAGGATTAAAGCAAGTCTTTACTAAAAACAATTATATGACTGAAGCATTTAACAACAAAACAGGTAGAGGTGTAAAAGACACTAGTCAGAGTTATCTCCTCTAAAAGTAATGAATTTCATAATACAGCCAGACCCTGTGGTAAATGAAGTGAAGGTGTCATTTGCAGAGTGGAAAATATGTGCTTTTCAGAGGATCCGTCATGCTGATAAGCGTATTTTTTCACTCAGTGAGGAAGGCAATTGTAAACCACCTCACTCCTCATTTTACTTAGTAAAACCTTAACAGGTTCAAACCAGCCTTTTGGCTGATGACCTAAACAACAAAAGTCATAACACGAGAAACATAAATGATTATTTTGTCACACAATCACTCCACAAAATTGTTTGAACAAAAACCTACTTATGCAGGGAGAAAATTCATGAATAAATTACCCAATTTTTAAAATGTTGTGGTAATTTGCACTCCTTTAAAAAAAATTTGAAAAATTACTTGATCGGTGAAACTTTTTATAGCGTACAAGAATTTCTTTCTTGATAGTAGTGATACATTGTGTGATTCTTATATGTATTTCAGGTGTTATAACTGACATGTCCTATACTCCTCCTGGAGTCTCCAGAACGAAAAAAAAAATGTTCAAAGTCACTAGAGCTTTAACTAAACTAGCTGCTAGTTTGTCGTCGTCGTCTTCATGGATTAGGCTGTGCGTCAGCCTGTTCCGACGTCCATCTCTTCCTCGGTCTACCAATACATCTTTTACCTGTCGGATTATGGATCAATGCATTTAATGGAAGGCGATCTTGGGACATTCTTAACACATGCTCTGACCACTTTTCTTTGTATGTCCTTATAGTGTTCAACAATGGTTGGGCACCGCATTCATTCCTTATTACTTCATTACGAATGCGATCCTCTCTTGTGCAGCCCTTAACTTGCCTTAGAAATCGCATTTCCGCTGACTGGATTCTTGATTCCTGTTTTCTCGTCAGCACCCATGCCTCACTTCCATAAGCCAAAGTTGGGATCGCCATTACTTTATAAAACTTTAGCAATGTGTTTTTCCTGGCTCTATTCTTGAGAGATCGACTTATTGCACCACATACCATGTTGAACCTAGTTACTTTTTGATGCACATCATGGTCATAATCATACGTAAAATCGCATCCCAAGTATTTAAAATTAGCTACTTGCTCCAAACGCTTGCTTCCAATCACTATTTTAGACCTTGTAGGCCATTTTCCATGGAAAGCCATAATTTTTGATTTGCCTGCAGAAATTTTCATATTAAAATGTTTGCCAATTATGAAGAGCTTATGCACTGCCATTTGCAGCTTGTCCTCGGATTCCTGTATAATCACAGTGTCGTCAGCAAATAATAAATAGTTCATAAAACATAGCTGCTAGTTTGTTACCATAATATTATTTTGCCAACAGCTAGTATTAGCATCCTGGGAATAGGCATAGGCGTTAAGGGATGAAGATGCGTTCAGTGGCGAATAAGTGGCATTTTGGGTTGTGGTAAGTGTCCTAGTGCTATAGAACACCTACTCTTGTTTTGGTCATCAGCCGAAAGGGTGGTTTGAACCTCTATAGAGGTTTTACTAAGTAAAAACGAACAGTGAAATGGTTTACTATTGCCTTCGTCACTGAGTGGAAAAAAGTATGCTTATCAGCATCCCAGGGCCTCTGAAAAGCATCTTTTTCCACCCTGCAAATGATACCTTCATTTCATTCTGTAATGAATTTCACAGATTTTGTATCCAAAATTTTCTCATTTGTTTACAAATTCTGTTTTAAGAATTTTTGTGCCAGAAACTTTATTTTTAAGGGATTATACAAACCAAACCGAACACGTGTGAGGCCAGTTAGTATAAAGACATCCATTTCTGTATTTTATCTTACATTATGTTTGTTTTTACTGTAAATTTTTGAACTAGTTAATCAGTGCAGTATTTATATTCTAATATATATCTTTAAAAATTATTTATTTTATCAAATAAAAATGTTGTTATTTTGGGACCAATGTTCCTTTTCTTAAAGTTTTGGTTTACGTTTTTATAAGGTTTCAGTATTCAGAAGTTTTTGTCAGAGATCTGGGGGTATGAATGCAAAACTTTCTCATTCATTTACCTGTCCATATCACCATAACAATACAAGTAAAAATGGTAAAACATTTAATGATGTAATTCTTTAAAAGTTGTATATGACATCTAATATTAACTAATGAACAAATACCACATGTAGAATCTCACTGTGACATCTACAAACAAAATTAAATTTGTATTACCAAGGCCCACTTTGTATTTTTTTTTTTTATAGAGTAGGCATTTATTCAATAACCTGGAGGTTTACAGTTGCCATACAAGTTAAACTTAGGTAATAAAACTAATTTTTCAATCACTTATAGATAGATACATGCATTAAAACGTAACTAAACAGTTAGAATATAAAAAAATATTTGATGATTCCACAAAAAACAAGAACTTAATTTTTAAAAACTCAGTTTTTTATACGGGACGTGGTGCTACCTACTGGAAACGTACTTAACTTAATAGTTTATTTACTTCTTTGTAATTCCATAGATAGCACTGTCATCCTAAAGCCTGTTGTATTTTTGATTGAGGGAATTTACGAAAGTTTTCGTCATATCAAATTCTAAAATTATTTTAATTATTTCGATAAACAATAGTGATTTTCATTAAGTTTCTGTATAATAAAATATAAAACGTTAAATATTTGAAAGTTGTAATTACAATTCGTTGTTAATGTGCCTAGAAGTAATAGTGAGTGCGGGAATAATTTATCAACTGCATTTTACTCTTTTCTTAAAAAGTTTAATGTTTAAATTTAAGAATTTCACTTAAAATTTGAAATTAAATTGGTTTCTGCGTTCTAAAAAAAATTATGGTTGTTGAAAGTGTTACCGGTTCTTAATAATTATATCCCCATCCCCTATGCCAACTTCGAATTGTTGGGCACATACTTTTGAAATTGGGGCATTCTATGACATCACATTTAGAAATTCCGTACCTACAAATTCAGAATAAATGCTCGAAATTGTAGAATGCCTATAACAAACAAGGAAAGTACATGTTAACAAATATTTAACATTTTTTGTTAGTAGCCATTTATAAGTGCTTTTAAGTACAAAAAGTAACATAAGAGGAAAATTTAGAGCATTGAAAACATAATTAAGGTTATCTTCAATAATTTCTTTTAATCAAATCATATAAAATCGTCAATTAAGTTAATTCTAAAGTAAAGTTTTCAAATTACAAAATATTGAATTAACATCTAATGTGTGTAAATGGAATTTGACAAAATTTAATACCTGTAACAGGGCTTTAGTTTCTTTAGACCGGCATTACTTCATTTTGTATTACAGTTATTTTTTATTTATTTAGTTAATAAGATTAATAAAAAGTTCATTTTTGTTGAAATTTTATGTTAAGTTAATTATTCGTTTTAAGTGATCTTACTAAATAGCTCCTTTTACAAGAACAAAAATGGGGTGGAAGATATTACGTAGATTTAAAAATGAAATTTATGTTTCACGAAAAATATTTTAAAATTCGGTTTTCCAAAATATAATTGTGATTTTTCCTGAGCTTTCATTAGACTCCACGGAAGATAGGGTTCTGTGACAGTCATTGCCCAATAATCATAGGGTCAATATGTAATGAAGCTAATGTCGGCGGCTGGCTTTGTAGCAGCTTATTCCCGCAGTCGTTGAAGGACTGTGGTGCGTGACGTCATCCGATTGAGCAGGAAGGGAAGACAGGCAGGGAGAAAATGGCGAGTTGTTTCTGTCGTGAAGCTCTGTGATCGGTTCGGATTTTAGTGCTCAAAGACTTCAATGTTTTTAAGTTTTAAATGTAGTGACTGTGTTTGGTGCACCAAGATACCATAGGGAGCACCATGACAGCAAATATGTATAGAGTTGGAGGTAAGAAAGAGATTTGTTATCTGTCCTAAAGTTTTAAATAGCAGGGCCGGCTGTAGCGTAAGCCTAATCATGATGTGTGCGGAGTAATACAAAAGTGTTGATAATTAACACCTTGTTTTTATCTATTTATTTCATATGAAAAAATAAAATGCTTTTTTATGTGTATTTTTATATCGTCGTTTTATAAGAATACCGAAAAAAATGAATTTTTGTGAAAAATATTTTTTTTTACCGTGTTTAATTAAATCGGGAACTATTTTCTCATTAGATATAGGTTGCCTCCAAAGCATGGTCAATTTTGTTGTTTGAGGGCGACATGGAGATGATCACTGATTCGTAGATACGGCGTCATTAACATAAATAAATTTTATTTTAATCTCAAAGAAATAATCCCATCAGAATTCTCTCTAATTTATTATTAATCTAGTTTGTTTACATGTTTCTATTAGGTTAAAAGTAAGGTTATGTTATGAATTTATACAATTGTAATTAATTCTAAACGTACTTAGGTAATTATAATATTCCTATTCATTTGGAGTATTGGATTACTGTGATTTTGACTGCACATCAGTAGTTGAAATAAAAATTACTTAATGATTTTTATTTTCGTATGAAAAATTTGCACGGGTTTTTATTGTATGAATTGACGGTTGCCGATTTTTACGTAAAAATAATTAGTTTATTTTTTATTTTGTGTTATTTTTATCGTTAATAATAGACATTAATTGTTTCAAAAATTAGCGTTTGATAGAAATCGTGGCACATTTATCTTCTTCAATGTATTGTATCACTATTTTTAATTAGGCGGTTTATGCTATTAGGCCTATTGTTTGAACGTAGAATAGTGTCTTATTTAACAGTTATGTTTGTTTTGTAATTATGTTTATTTCTAATCTCGTTCGTATCTATAAGAATTAAAAGAAAAAAAATGGAGGATCCTACAGTACTTCTTTGAGAAATTTTTTTTAGAAATCGTTTTGGCCCTTCAATGATGTAGTACCCAAGCTGTTCTTGCTACTTGCTGTCCACCATTGAGAAAAGTTTTTTACTTAGAACACAAGATCTGATTTTTCTGTTAATCAAGTATATTTTAAAATCTTAATTGGGAAGATATAGTACCTAATATTGTTAGTATCTTTAGGTAATTATTTAGGCCATGTAAATTTGTTTTTCTTGTGTTAACTTTGCCTTTACTCCTGTTGAATTTTTGAGTTTATTGAACTCTAGTGTAGTTTGTTTTTGATCTTAGGTTAGTTTTTATTCACATAGATATTGTGATTTCAAAAACTGTAGTTAATATTAGAGATAATGATAAAATTAATATAATTAGAGGCCATATATTTTATAAATTGTTATTCAGGGTAGAAAAATATTTGTCTGTAGTAGGCTTTTTCATGACAATTTCTAAATATTGTAACCTAACTTTGTTTCGTTATGTATTACAAGAAATTGAGTTACAATATATAATTTTTGTTTGTTTTTTGTTTTACGTCTGACTGTTCTGCAATTTCTGCTAATGCAGATGGTACAATATCTAATGATTTTATATGGGTAGTTATTTGAGAATCATAGAATATGTTTTTCTTTTAAATATTGATAAATTTAGTCTATTTGACCAATATTTTCCTTTGCAAAAGTGGTGGAAGATAATATTTGCTTTGAGTAATGTTCAAACTATAGTCCATGTAATTTCAATAGAAGCTTTCGTAATAAGTATTTTCACTCGCACACATGTAAAGTGGTTGCAGCAGTTTGTATAGTGTGCTGCAAAACGTACTACTACTTCCATTCTCTTGATTATAAACAAATTATTAATAGGCACAAATCACTATCTATTTTTAATTTTTACTTTTATTGATATATTACTTTAATGTCAAAATAAATACTTTATAAATCAGAATGTCAAATTCTTTTAGTTAATTAATTACAGATTGTATTATACTCTGCAGTGTTTGCTTTTATTACTGTCAACACAAAATGTAAGGCTGTTTCTATTTTAAAGACATATGTAAAAATATACATAGTCTTTTATATTGCCCATAACAGGCAGGTGGAGTGTCAAATTATTTACACTCAATCTGTTAGTTGCAGGGCTAAAATAAATAGTTCTGTTTCTTATCACATGGTCAGCCAATTAAATGACTGAATCATTTAAGAACAGAAGAGGTAGAGGTGTAAAAGACACTAATCAGAGTTATCTCCTCTGAAAGTAATGAATTTCATTGTACAGCCAGACCCTGTGGTGAATGAAGTGAAGGTGTCATTTGCAGAGTGGAAAATATGTGCTTTTCAGAGGGCCCGGCATGCTGATAAGCATACTTTTCCACTCAGTGAGGAAGGCAATGGTAAACCACCTCACTCCTCGATTTACTTAGTAAAACCTCTACAGGTTCAAACCAGCCTTTTGGCTGATGACCTAAACAAACACAGTCTTTTATAAATGTATATGATTATATTATAGTACAAATAAATTCACCAGTTCAATTTGAGTTTCCGTTCAGTGCACAAGAGATTAACGTGTACGCAGTACTGGTCAACGATGAGTGAAAAACGTGATTTACAAAGCCAATCCAAAAACATTATTTACAGTGTGTATAATTACTTTAAAAGAATTAAATTCATACGAAAGTATGTATTAAACACTGGTAACAATTTAGAGGCATACTTTTCTAACAACCAGTACATATGCTGACTACTCGGAATAAACAGAGGAGGCAAGTAGAGGGAGAGGGAACGTGTACAGTACAAGCCTCTATTGAAATTACATGGACTATAGTTGTAATTGTAATGAAGTTGATACTCGAATCAAATTTGGTATCTCAAATTTAATGTTGACAGTGAAAACCTATCGTTCGGACCACAAAACAAAATTCAGAACTTTGTTTCGTAAAGAGTAGAATATAACTAAAACTATTGTATTTCTATTTTTTTTTGCTTTTGAGACCTTAGTAGATCACTTGAATCAAATAAATGTAGTTTTAGTTTCTGCATTGTTGCTGCAGTCTCCTTTTTTCCCAGTAGTTTTTCATATTCTGGGATCTTTGTAGTCTTGCGGCCTCTGAACAGACTCTCGTGGATTTTTGGGGTTCTTCAAATCTGGTGTTACAGGTGTCAAGAAGTTTGAGTTATTCAGTTTTGTTTCTTAGGTCGAGTAGTGTAAGCCAAAGCTTACACATGTCTTCTTTAATCTCAGACCCACCTTGACGTGTTTTTTCCTTTAGTGACTTTTCCGTTAACTGTTTTAAAATTCTGGTTTCTGGTGTTCTGAATACATGTCCGAAAAAAGATACCCTATTTTTTTTCATCGTGGGTAACATGTTATCCGTTTGTTTATAGACTTCTTTAATTGGCAACAGTGTCCAAATTCCCTCTCTTTGGTGTTTTCTTCCTATGCACGTTCTTAGGATCCTCCTTTCAACTTGTGCACCTTAACAAGTGCATTTTTTATTTTAGATTTGTTGTGTCTTGGTGAGAAAAGTGTTTCACAACAATAAGTAGCACTAGGTTGTACTACTGTCTTGTAGTGTCTAATTTTTGTTCTTTGGTCATGGATTTATTATTGTACGTGGAGTGCGTGAGATGTTGTGCGTTTTTCATTGCAGCTGTCCTGCAATCCCATGTTTTGTTCTCCTTAATCCTGTCCTCTATTGGTTCCCCTAGATATTTAAAGCAGTCTACTAGTTCTACTTTGTTACCATTTATGTCAACTTTGCTGATCACCAGTTCTTCATTGGCCATTATCTTGGTCTTTTCGTATGATATTTTTAGACCTATTTTTTCCGCGAGTTTTTCTAATGATGTTATTTGTTGCCTTGCTTCCTTTATTGATTCTGCTAGGAATGAAAGATTGTCATCAACACGTAGGCAGTTAATTTCTATCATTGAATTCCTTCTTCCTATTTGTATTTTGTCCTATTGTATTTTATATTAAACAAACTTATTTTATATTATTAAACTATACAATTACTGTCCTTTGACTAACAATTAACCATAATATGTTTTAGTGTCTATGAGGGAGAAAGATAAATTAAAACTACAGATTTATTTTGTCAAATGGTCTGAAGCTTGTAAAAGTTATAGATTAGAATTGATTAGGTTTACAGTGTTATAATGTTTACATTTAGTTTTCTGGTCAGAGGATTGATTCAAGAATCTGGTATTTTACTGTTGAAGTTGTTTGTGGTTTTAATTTTTACTTTCTCTTGCCCTATAGATTATTTATGCTGGGGAAAAAAATATTGTTTTCATGTAGTTTTTTTTGAAATTGAATTTTCACTGGATGAACATGTTTTCAGGCCCCCTGAACCCCGAAGAACATGTTTTTAGCTATTGGTCTGTGTGTATGTTTGATCAAAATATTCCAGAATGGAAAAGCGTACAAAGTTGAAACTTGAAACTTAAGTTAGGTACCATTACGGGAACCGAAACGAACATTTTCATCATGTTTGTGGTTTTAATTTTTACTTTCTCTTGCCCTATAGATTATATGTTGGGGAGAAAAATGTTGTTTTCATTAGTTTTTTAAATTGAATTTTCACCAGATAAACATGTTTTCAGGCCCCTGAACCCCGAAGAACATGTTTTTAGCTATTGGTCTGTGTGTATGTTTGACCAAAATATTCCAGAATGGAAAAGTGTACAAAGTTGAAACTTGAAACTTAAGTTAAGTACCATTATGGGACCCGATTCGAACATTTTCATCATGTTTGTGGTTTTAATTTTTACTTTCTCTTGCCCTATAGATTATTTATGTTGGGGAGAAAAATATTGTTTTCATGTAGTTTTTTTGAAATTGAATTTTCACCGGATAAACATGTTTTCAGGCCCCCTGAACCCCGAAGAACATGTTTTTAGCTATTGGTCTGTGTGTATGTTTGAACAAAATATTCCAGTACGGAAAAGCGTACAAAGTTGAAACTTGAAACTTAAGTTAGGTACCATTACGGGACCCGATACGAACATTTTCATCTAAAAACGGTCAACCGAAAGTATACCTTGGACAATTTGAATTGGCACAAGTAACTTCGGTGTTTATCTACTCCACTCTTCACCCCTCGCCATGCAACGACGGTACAGTCACTGTAGTATACAATCGCTACTGTAATGTGCGACTCACGCACGGTCACTACGCTTTGTTTTCACTGTTGTTATTAATAATCTGTCGGACATAATGATGTGATATTTTGTTTTCATATATGATTTTCTGTTCATTATAAAATACGTATTCAGACAAATTTGTTTAGTTAGTTGCGTGCGTCTGTAGAGTATAGTGTAGTAAGTTTTTGCAGTTTAGTTCTTGTAATTTATTGGCTAATTAAAATTTTTACTAGGAGAAATTAAAAACATATTTTAAAATGAAATAATTATATGTATGTTTTTACATTGAAAAAAGGTTGTAGGTATTTGCGTACATTAAAATTTGTAGACTTTGTTGAAAGAATAGGTTATGGATATACTTTGTGTGGAACTGTGTGTACACGTAGAGCAAGAGTTGTGCCAGTTCGAATTGTCCACAGTATAATTGTTTATCTGTGCAATTTGTCACTTTTTTGCAAGTTTCTCAAAACTATTTCTATAATGTTTTTTTTTTAAATTTTCCTCGTCTACTACGAGGGGGTACCCAAAAGTATCCGGAATAGCTCTGCTGTGGGCGGAGCTTGTGCAGTACAAATTCCCGCCACTAGGCTGCTTGTAGCGCTACTCATTGCCAGTTCAATGCCATTTTGTTCGTTGATCTAGCTTGTTCTGTTCTCGTACAGTGATTGTTCTCGCTAGTGCTGTTTTGTGCTCGTGTCATTTTTCATGACGGCAAGTTTTAATGAACAACGTGCGGCTGTGAAATTTTGCTTCTTGCTCGGTAAAAACGCCGCGGAAACAGTTGTAATGTTGAACACAGCTTACAAAGACGACGCTATTGGAAAAACCCAAGTGTACGAGTGGTTTTTGCGCTTTAAAAATGGCGACATGTCGATTGAGAACAAACCTCGTTCTGGACGACCGTTGACTTCCCGAACTGACGAAAATGTTGTGAAAGTGAAAGAAATTGTACGAACAGACCGACGACAGACCATTGACCAAATATCACAGGTTAGTGGGTTATCTTGGAGCTCAGTCCAACGCATTTTAACAGAAGACTTGACAATGAAAAGAGTCGCTGCCAAGTTTGTGCCTCGGGTTCTGACAGACACTCAAAAGGAACGTCGAATTGAAACGTGTAGCGATTTGAAACAACAGCTTGAAACTGGTCCAGATTTCATGTCAAAGATCATTACGGGTGACGAGTCTTGGTGCTATGGGTACGACCCAGAAACCAAACAACAATCCAGTCAATGGAAGACTTCATTATCACCCCGACCAAAAAAAGTCGTCAAGTCAGATCGAACATCAAAACAATGCTGATTTGTTTTTTTGATGTGAGGGGAATTGTCCATTCAGAGTTCGTTCCACCAGGCCAGACGGTAAATCAAGCTTTTTATCTTGAAGTGTTAAGAAGACTACGAAACAGCATTCGTCGTAAAAGACCTAATTTGTGGCAGACAGGGGACTGGTTTTTCCACCACGACAACGCGCCTGCACACACGGCAATCTCGGTTACCCAGTTTTTGGCGAAAAACGGCATGGTTTTGCTACCACACGCACCGTACTCACCCGATCTGGCTCCGTGTGATTTTTTCTTGTTCCCACGCATGAAAAGGGGCATGAAAGGTCTCCGATTTAACAACGTTGATGATGTCAAGAAAAAAACGACGGATGAGCTGGCAGCCATCACTGAAGAGGAGTACAAAAAATGTTTTGAACAGTGGAAGCACCGGTGGGACAAATGTATTAGTTGTAATGGAGAGTATTTTGAAGGGGATAAGGTTCTTTTGTAAAAAAATTAAAAATAAATAGTTTTAAAAAATAATTCCGGTTTCTTTTGGGTACCCCCTCGTACATATTTTATACTCAACAAGATGGGATAAGTGCTATGTCTGCTGAAATTCTTAGTAGGCCTGCGCTCTTGTAGAATTTTTTTTTAAGATTGTGGCCTTAATATGTATTGTCACTTGAGCCACGAGTTTGCCCTTGTTTGTAACGAGGGGTAAATGGGGAAAGCATCAGTGTGCATGTGCAACTGCTTTAATTTCAGTTCGACAAAATTAACAACGTATACTATACCCAGAGCACATACAGTATATCGCGGAACCTTTTGTACGTTAACTGTTAGTTACAGATATGCGGGTTTCTCGAAAACGTGGTTGAACTATTCACAGTGTTGAACGAAATCTAATATGCAATGTAATAAAATGTTGTGAAGTTGAAGCTAAACAAAAATGTCAATCCGTGCCTCTTAACAAACGCTGTGAGCGAGCGGCTAACTACTGTGATGTTTCTCTTTGCCCAATTCAAAAAATAAAGAAGGAAATTAAGGACATGAAGAAATTATTCTTTAAGAAAACGGTTAGGTAGAAACTAAGAGAGACTAATAATGAAAACACCAATGACAGCAATAGTAAAGAAGGCGATTCATTCGTAATTACAGTAAATCAAACATTTCTAGTCATTTTATTAAGCTATAGGCAATATTACAGGTAATATTTATTTCTTATAAGGTTTATGAAGAAAACATTTTCTCTGAATAAACCACAGCTTACAAAATGTATGTAGAAACTTCACGGTAGTGAAATGTATGAGTAGTGTCTCACTGTTGAGGTTGACAGCACTTGCAAATATATCATTTCCCTTCCTCACAGCCCACACATACGCAAAAGGCAATCTCGTGATTTCAGTATTTATATTCTAGGGCAAAAGTTTATAATCAAAGTTGTAGATCATTTAAAAACCTACTACTTTTGTACGCATTTTTTTTGTACAACGCTTAGTTTAGCATCAATTAGTGATTTTCTGTATTTTTTTCATCAACAACGGTAAAAAATGTGTTTTTTTAAGATTGTGGTTTTAGTATGCATTTTATGACGAAGGTGAATATAGCTTTATTAAAGTTGTAGGAAATTATAAAACCGACAATTTTTATTGTAAGCATTTTTCTCTACAGCGCCTAGTTTAGCATCAATTAGTGATTTGTTGTTGTTTAGGTCATCAGCCGAAAAGTTGGTTTGAACCTGTAAAGGTGTTACCAAGTAAACCGAGGAGTGAGGTGGTTTACCATTGCCTTCCCCACCGAGTGGAAAAGTACGCTTATCAGCATGCCGGGCCCTCTGAAAAGCACATATTTTCCACTCTGCAAATGACACCTTCACTTCATTCACCACAGGGTCTGGCTGTACAATGAAATCCATTACTTTCAGAGGAGACAACTCTGATTCGTGTCACAGTACACCTCTACCTCTTCTGTTCTTAAATGATTCAGTCATTTAATTGGCTGACCATGTGATAAGAAACACAACTATTTATTTTAGCCCAGCAACGAACAGATTGAGAGTAAATAATTTGACATTCCACCTGTCTGTTATGGGCAGAATTAGTGATTTAATGTATTTATAAGTCGGATAACAAAGAAGTTGATTTTCATTTTGCTTCATTGTTCACTCACGATTAAAGTTAGTTTGTGCTTTTCGTTTTACATTGTTTATTAAGTTATAATTTTTATTATTTACATTGGCAACGGAAAGTCGTGTGAGTGTCACACTAGATATTTTTGTTTTGCAAGTGCCATCTTAAGTTAATAGTAAATTGAATATTTGATATCAGGTTTACAATGTATGCATCTCTCTTGATTTAATAAAAATCTGGTGTGAAACACTTGCACAACTTTCTCTTGCCAATGCAAAAAATGACCAATATAACCTAACATTAGTAATAAACAAAAAATTAACCTCTAAAAACCATAACCTTATTTTAATCATGAGTGAAAGAAGCAAAATGAAAATCAACCTCAGTTTGGCTTTAAAATACGGAAAATCACTCTTTCACGCTAAACTCTGTTGAGAAAAATGCTCTAAATAAAAATTGTAGATCTTTTAAATTCCTGTATTGTATATTTTGATTGTATACACTTTTGTCATAAAATGGCTGCAGTCTTAAAACACAATTTTTCAGTAGACATCCCACTTACCGTATTTTGTAGAACACAAAAATATGGTAAATGAGGCATATTTAAAGAAAATCGCAAATAGTAAAATTGGTTAGAATAAACATATAAGTATCAGACCAACTAATGTCCCATAGCCGAGCGAGTGAGAGAGGGAGATATGTGGCATAACTACGAATGCGCCCAAAGGTCTTTACCGTTATAATTTTACGATAAATCTGTTCGTATTATTGACCTTTTTTGACAATCAGTTAAGTTATAAAAAAAATGTATTCCTAAATTCGAATTTTTGTTCCACGGCTCCTGTTCTGGTATTTTTTTTTCTTCTTTTTCTTTTATTTTTCTTTTCTTTTTTCTTTCTATCTTTAATCTTTTTTTTCTTTTCTTTCCAAATTATACTGTAATTTATTTGTAAGTATATAGGCCTACAGTAAATGCTTCTTTTAAATTTTTATGTTTGTTTGTGTGTATTATATTCAATCTTATATCATTAAGATATACTATCATATTAAAATATTATATTCATCATGGTCATATTTTATATTCTTCATATTCATTATATTATTCATATTATTATTATATTATTCATATTCATATGTTATAATCATTAGTACATTCATTATTATATTGTAGGTTATGAATATAAGGTTATAATTTTGTAGGTTATAAGCATCATTATTGTATATATTATAAGCTAATTAAATTACGATTGTATTGTTATGTATGTTTTAAGAGAGCAGTATTGGGTCTTACCTGTTGCTCTCACATGTAAAACTTTATTAAATAAATAAATAATCCAAACGTGAAAACATACTACAGTCGTTATATTGCTTGTTAGTTTACTGCATGCGTAAACGTTTGTTCACAACAATGAGTAAAATTATACGACAACGTTATTGGAATGGCTTGTGCGAGTGAGAGCGTTATGCATTCTCTCATTCCCACGGCTAGGGGACTTCAGTTCATCTGAATACTGTACTACTAATGTTTGCCTGATTTTGATGAAAATTTTTGTTTCGGGTTCCCTCATGGTACCCAACTTAAATTCCAAGTTTTAACTTTGTACTGTATTCCCGTCCTTGAGAGATATTCACACACACACACACACAGATCAATTAGTAAAAACATATTTTTGGGTTCAGGGGGCCTGAAAATGTGTATTTTTGGTAAAAACTTGATTTCGATAAAATGTTGGCCTGCCACTTTTTATACCTAACCCGGGTTTGCTGTTAAAATCACTGTGTACAGTATGTAGGCCTAGATTGTTACGCATTTTTTAAACACTGTATGTGGAAGCTTAATTTATATTTTGTCAGTCGATTTATTACGTACAGTATTTGTCATAATCAATAAATTTAGGCTAAATGTACGACGTTTTTTAATTTTTGTTGATCCTAGTCGAAGGTACAGTATTAGCATCTCTATTTCGTATAATGAATTAATATAATAATTTCACTAACCTTCTTTTTAAACTGCGTCACCTTTATTGTAATTTCTACTTACACGTGTTTCGGTGGATCCACCATCATCAGAGTAAATGAAAAATTGAAACTAAAAAATTTTTTCACATTTATTTAAAATTTACAGAAGATGGTACATCTTCAGTCACTTGTATAAAATTTACTTTTTATACAAGTGACTGAAGATGTACCATCTTCTGTAAATTTTAAATAAATGTGAAAAAATTTTTTAGTTTCAATTTTTTATTTACTCTGATGATGGTGGATCCACCGAAACACGTGTAAGTAGAAATTACTATAAAGGTGACGCAGTTTAAAAAGAAGGTTAGTGAAATTATTATATTAATTCATTATATGAAATAGAAATAATTTCAAACTGCAGGATAAAGATTTATTTTTGAATGAAGTATTAGCATCATGTAAATTTTTATTTTAATACTTCACCGTGATTTAACCCTTTATAGGTCTATGGTAAGTATACTTACCACTGGAAATAAGGTCAATTTTTTTAAAGAATAAGCCATGCAGTTGAACCCTACTGGCATTTTATGGTTTTATAGATGTTCTCTTGTAAGTAGGCTATCCACATATTGAAATTAGTGCGCAGCGACCATTTGCTTCATGAGTTACACGAATGTGGTAAGGGTTCATACCAGCGTATGCTACCATGTTTTTTGTTGTTACTTTTGTACTGTGCTTAAAAAATTCCAGTTTTTTACGGGAAACCATGCTAATACAAAGTTAAGATAAGTTAACTTTCAATTTTCAGTTATATAGGGCTACAAGTTGTTTTAATAAATATTCTTACCACTAAATATTATGTGATTCCCATTTCAATAAACATTCCTTGGTAAGTATACATACCAGGTCTAAAGAAATATCTTACTGTTCTGGCACTAGAAATACATTACTTAAGTTCTTATAAAACAAAATTTAACATTTTACAACATGTATATTTTCCCCCATAGTTCTGCCCTATAAAGGGTTAAGGCTTGCCAATTTGAATTTATGTAATTTTGTTTTATTGTTTATGATGCACGTTACGTTAGTATTGGTGTTTGTTTATATCACTTTTTACTTTCTCTTGCCCTGTTTGAATGTATACGGAAGAAAAGTATTGTTTTCGTGTCGATTATTCAAAATCGAGTTTTCACCGAATTTATTGGTTTAAGACCCCCCTGAACCCAGAAAACTTGTTTTTCGCGAATGGTCTGTGTGTGTGTGTGTGTGTGTGTGTGTGTGTGTGTGTGCGTGTGTACAAAATATCTCAAGAACAGAACATCGTACGAACTTGAAACTTGAAACTTAAGTTACATACCACTACCGGACGCGACACGAACATTTTCATCAAAATCGGTCAAACGGAAGTAGTAGTTTATTCGTGTAATTTTTCACTTTTTTGCGATTTTCTCAAAAACTAGTCTACGATTTTTTTTAAAATCGCCTAATTTACTACATTTTTTATGCTCTACAAGATAGGTTAGGCGCCATGTTGGCTGAAATTCTGGGTGAGGCTGTTTTTACGTAAAAACATTTTCTGCTTAAGATTGCGGCTTTAATATGCATTTTAGCGAAAAAATTTATATAATAAAAGTTGTAGAGAATGTAAAATTCTACAACTTTTATTTCAACCATTTTTAATACCATTTTGTATAACGCTTAGTTTAGCGGTAATTTGCGATTTTCTGTTTTTTTCTCACGAAAACGTGTGAAAAATTGATTTTTTAAAGATTTCGGCCTTAGTATGCATTTTACGACAAAAGTGTATACAATCAAATTTATAGAAAATTAAAAGATCTACAACTTTTATTTAGAGCATTTTTCTCTACAGAGCCTAGTTTAGCGTGAAAGAGTGATTTTCTGTATTTTTAAGCCAAACTGAGGTCTATTTTCATTTTGCGTCTTTCATTCATGATTAAAATAAGGTTATATTTTTGAGGTTAGTTTTTTGTTGATTTCTAATGTTTTATTACTAATGTTAGGTTATATTGTTAATTATTTGCATTGGCAAGAGAAAGTTGTGTGAGTGTTTCACACCAGATTTTTACTTTCTCTTGCCCTGTTTGAATGTATACGGAAGAAAAGTATTGTTTTCATGTCGATTATTCAAAATCGAGTTTTCACCGAATTTATTGGTTTAAGACCCCCTGAACCCAGAAAACTTGTTTTTCGCGAATGGTCTGTGTGTGTGTGAGAGTGTGTCTGTGCGTGCGTGTGTGAACAAAATATCTCAAGAATGAAACATTGTACGAAGTTGAAACTTGAAACTTAAGTTAGGTACCACTAGAGGACCTGGCACAAAATTTTTCATCAAATTCAGTCAACCAGTAGTAGTAGTTTATTTGTGTAATTTTCCACTGTTTTGCGATTTTCTCAAAAACTGCTCTTACGTTTTTTTTTAAATTGCCTCATTTAATACAATTTTTTTTGCTACTTTCCTATGCATTTTAGGGCAAAAGTGTATAAATATAATATAAGTTGTAGAAAATTTTAAAACCTACAACTGTTATTTCAAACATTTCTTTGTATAACGCTTAGTTTAGCGGTAATTAGTGATTTTTGTTCTATTTTCTTCATGAAAATCTGTAAATAAATGGACTTTTTAAGATTTCAGCCATAGTGTGCATTTTACAACAAAAGTGTGTATAATCAAAAATATAGGAAATTAAAATATCCATACAACTTTTATTTTAAGCATTTTTCTCTAAAAAGCCTAGTTTTAGCGTCAGTGATTTTTCGTATTATTAAGCCAAACTGAGGTTGATTTTCATTTTGCAGAATTCACTCGTGATTAAAATTAGGTTATGGTGTCTGAGATTAGTTTTTTGTTTATTTCTCATGTTTTATTAATAATGTTAGGTTATATGAGGCATTTTTTAAATGGGCAAGAGAAAATTGTGTGAGTGTCTTTCACACCAGATTTGTGATAATGCAAGGGAGGGGTTGTTGAGAAATTCTTATTTTCAAGTTTTAGCTTGGTATAGAGAATAGGTTTTACTGTACGTACATTGAATAACAATGCGCATGTGAAACAGGCATCTTTCTGAAAATTATTTTTTTTTTAGCTTAAAGTGACTACAAAACATTAAATTTGGGTTTCAAAAGTTTTTGGATGATGTATTACTTTGTCGCTTTGTAATACCGGGTGATTTTTTAGTCCTGTTACCCAATTGTTAATGTCTGGTAATTTTTGTCTGGTAATTTTTTTCTAAGAAAGGGATATTTTGTTTTGTGACACAAAGTTGGTAGCCCTACTCAACCGGTATAGATACGACAGTTTGAGTTGATTCTCCTTGAGTTGCGTAAAATTTTGTGCTGTTTCCAGTTGTGTTACGAACAGAATGTCTTTTACCCTAGAACAACGGGTTTTCATTCTTGAACAATATTTTGCTATAAAATCGTATGCGAGTGTAAAAGAATCATTTCAAATTAAATTTTTTGGTGTTCCTCCACTCTATTCTAGTCAATTTCTAGGCTAACTAACTGATTTTTAGAGGCAGGTATTGTTTGCAGCAGAAAACGTAGTGGTTGACCAACTCTCTTGACAGATGACGTTAAGAGAATGTGAAAACAAGATTGCTCAATTCTCCTTGGAAAAGTTTACAAAAACTTTCCTCGCATGTTGATTTGTCATGTTCGAGTGCTCAGAAAGCTGCTAAAAAATTGAAATTGTATCCGTATCACATACGATTAGTTCTAGAGCTTCAGCCTCCAGATTTAAACAAGAGATTGTTTTAGGATAAAAGACATTCTGTTCGTAGCACGACCGGAAATGGCACAAAATTTTACACAGCTCAAGGAGAATCAACTCACACTGCCATATCCATACTGGTTGAGTAGGGCTACCAACTTAGTGTCTTCTTCTTCTTCTCATAGCGCTACAGTCCGTGGTGAACCTTGGCTTTCTCTACGATCTGCCTCCACACGTCTCGCTCCATCGCTTTCCGCTTGCAACCTCTCACTGACATTGCTGTCAGATCCATCTCGACATCCTGCAACCATCGTTTCCTTGGTCTGCCTCTCCTTCTTGCACCCATCATATTACCTGTGAGCATTTGCCTCTGCATTCGCTGTTCATTCATTCTGACACCAACTTAGTGTCACAAAACCAAATTTTTTTTTTTAGAAAAATATTACCAGACATTAACAATTGGGTAACAGGACTAAAAAATCACTCTGTACTTTAGATACAAGAAGTATTAAGGAGAGACTGTATGATGGTTTTAACTGAAAATTTTGATGTTCAGTTTTTATGTTTTTTCAATCGTTTAGACCAGTGTTTCCCAACCGGTGGTCCGTGAGAACCTTTGGGGTGGTCCGTGAGAGTCCGGTGACTACTGTCCCAGGTTCATAAATAACAATAAATCTGAAAGGTTTTGTCTTCAAAAATTCAACTTTGTTTATTCAAAATTTGTAGGTAAATATTTAAAAACATTTAAAAACAATTAAAATTTCTTAAAATTCTTTAAAAATTATTTAATAAATGTTGAATCTTTTCTCAACAAATCTTCTAAAAATATTTGTTCTAAATTTAATACTATTCTTTAATGTTAATAAACTTTCAAAATTATTTTTTTTTATAAAAACTTGTATAAGCCACTTCGCTCTTTAAAAGTTTAAAAAGGAATGGAGTCAACAATCCAATTTTATTGATTTAATAAAATTTTCTTTTTACTTCTTCTCATATCTTTAGATCAAAATGTTCCTCTCACATCTGTAGTTGAGATCATCTGGTATGTGTGTTGATGCTGTAAAGTTATGTTTATGTTTACGTTAGAGTGTTATTAATGTGTATACTGTTTGTTGTGTGTCTGTGGAGATGTCTCATATTACACTACTTATAAATAAGTAATATTATTTTCCCGTGAATTAATCAAAGTTACGATTTTCATTGAACAAGATTAAGTAAATACACTCAAGATTCAGATTAAGTAAAGGTAGAAGAGTTGTGGTGTAAGAAAGCCATGGGGTTCCCCAAGATTCGGCAAGTAGCTTTGCGGTATCTTATGATTTTTTTCAACCACTTATTTGTGTGAGCAGGGGTTCTCTAGTTTATTGTTAATTAAAACCAAACAACGAAATCGGCTAAGTGTATGCAGTGATTTGAGAGTAGCTCTTAGCAAGAGCCTAAAACCGAGAATTCCTCAGCTAGTCAGAAAGATTCGTGCACAAAAATCACATTGAAATTTTCATTTAATTTTCATTGTTATTTTCGACTAAGTAAATTCTGTATTCCTTATTTTATTAAAAGACAATTTACATTTTATATATTTTTACTTTTTGTGATGTACAATGTACCCTACTTTGTGAAAATAACAATTATATGTTTGTAATAATAGTTTCTTAATTAATAATAATAGTTTGTTTCTGAAAATTAGTTTTATTTAATTACCTTTTAATTTGGTTACAACTGATAAGATATGCAATAATGTATTGAGTGGTCCGTGGTAGTTCACTTTCAGGCTGAGTGGTCCGCAGACCACTACGGGTTGGGAACCACTGGTTTAGACCTAGATCTACCACAAAAACATTAAATTACGACAAAAAATTATTTTAATGAAAAAAATTAAGTTTTTATCAGGTTTATCCTAAAAAATTAACATTTCGCTAAGACGAAATATTTTTCATATTTTTATATTGCTTGTTTTAGTGCAAACAGAATTTTAGTTTTTTTTTTTAAATATCTGCTTCACTATTTGTAATATTCTCCGGTTTTGGTGCAGGTTTCTAACCAACTGTTGATGGCAAATTAAACTTTTTTTTTTTTTTTTTAATTTATTTAACGTCGCATCAACTACAACGGTCATTAGCAACGACGTTGGGGTGTAACTGTTGTTCAATGGAGGATGAAATGATTTTTTGTAACGTATGAAAATATGCCGTGCCTGAGTGGGATTCGAACCCAGGACCGCATGATGAGAGGCGAGCACGTTACCAATTGCGCCAATGTGGCCGGCAAAATTAAACTTGATGGTGTACATTTTGTTTTTTATTTGTGCCTTTTCCCGTAAATTTAGATTTCTAACACTTTGGTATGTTTTTCTCAGAAAAAATTTAACCTACCAGGCTGAAATTTTTATCAGTTGATTATCATGTACATGAACATTCACCGATATTGTTTTTACTTTCTCAGTGGCTCGGCTATTATAGAAGTATAGTTAGGGTCTGGGAAAAGGAGGCAAAAACCTCCTATTGGGAGAAGGTGCCAGGCTGTGAACAGGCAAAGTAAATAACATATAATTGAAACTAAAAACATTATTTATTAAAAATCTATAGAAGATGATACATCTTCAGTCACTTGTATAAAAGTCACGAGTTTTATACAAGTGACTGAAGATGTATCATCTTCTATAGATTTTTAATAAATAATGTTTTTAGTTTCAATTATATGTTATTTACTCTGATGATGGTGGATCCACCGAAACACGTGTAAGTGAAAATTGAAATAAAGGTGACGCAGTTTAAAAAGAAGGTTAGTGAAATTATTGTATTAATTCATTATATGAAATCAAAAATAAATCTTTATAATGCTCCTGCAGTTTGAAATTATTTCTATTTCATATAATGAATTTATATAATAATTTCACCAACCTTCTTTTTAAACTGCTTCACCTTTATTTTTATTCTTACTTACACATGTTTCGGTGGCTCCACCATGATCAGAGTAAATAAAACATTGAAACTAAAAAATTTTTATCACGCTTATTTAAAATTTACAGGAGATGATACATCTTCTGTAAATTTTAAATAAGTGTGATAAAAAATTTTTAATATATTCGTATAATTAGTATTATTATAATTATTAATATAATTAGTATTATTAGTTAATATTTATATTCGTATAATTTTTCACTTTTTTTAAAATACTTTTTTTAAGATTACGGCTTTAATATGAATTTTAGTGTAAAAATTTATATAACAAAAGTTGTAGGGAATTTAAAATTCTACAACTTTTATTTCAAACATTTTTTTGTATAACGCTTAGTTTAGCAGTAATTAGCAATTTTCTGTTTTTTCTCACTAAAACATGTGAAAAATCGATTTTTTTTAAGATTTCGGCCTTAGAATGCATTTTACGACAAAAGTGTATATAATCAAATTTATAGGAAATTAAAAGATCTACAAATTTTATTTAAAGCATTTTTCTCTACAGAGCCTAGTTTAGCGTGAAAGAGTGATTTTCCGTATTTTTAAGCTAAACTGTGGTTAATTTTCATTTTGCGTCTCACTCATGATTAAAATTAGGTTATGTTATTAAAGTAAGTTTTTTGTTTATTAATAATGTTAGGTTTATTGATAATTATTTGCATTGACAAGAGAAAGTTGTGTGAGTGTTTCACACTAAATTTTTTTATTTACTCTGATGATAGTGGATCCATTGAAACACGTGTAAGTAAGAATAAAAATAAAGGTGAATACAGTTTAAAAAGAAGGTTGGTGAAATTATTTTATTAATTCATTATAATGAAATAGAAATTCAATGTCGTATTGTATCACGTATTATTGTTATCAAAGAAGTCTATCAGTAGGCCTAAATTTTATCATCACAGTTGGTCTGAATGACATAGATATGCCTACTTGTTTGTTTGTATTACTTTTGGCTTAAATGTTTCATTTTCCGTCGCTTAGATTGTCCGTTTAAGTAACAAAGGCGGTGACACTCCAAGAAATTCGGGTGCTACTGTAGTACGCGGCCTACCGCGTTATGTTTAGTGAAATTTGTATTTGTTGATGTGGTAGCACTGTCCACTAGCACGCGCACTTTTACTTGTTGTTGTTTAGGTCAACAGCCGAAAAGCTGGTTTGAACCTGTTGAGTTTTTACTAAGTAAAACGAGGAGTGAGGTGGTTTACAATTGCCTTCCTCACTGAGTGGAAAAGTACGCTTATCAGCATGCCGGGCCCTCTGAAAAGCACATATTTTCCACTCTGCAAATGACACCTTCAATTCATTCACCACAGGGTCTGGTTGTATAATGAAATTCATTACTTTCAGAGGAGATAACTCTGATTAGTGTCTTTTACACCTCTACCTCTTCTGTTCTTAAATAAATCAGTCATTTAATTGACTAACCATGTGATAAGAAACAGAACTATTTATTTTAGCCCTGCAACGAGCAGATTGAGTGTAAATAATTTGACACTCCACCTGCCTGTTAAAGGCAGGTACTTTTACTGTAAAAGGATAATTGAAAAAAAATCTGGTGTGAAACACTCGCACAACTTTCTCTTCCCAATGCTAATAATCTAACATTAGTAATAAAACGTTAGAAATAAACAAAAAACTAACCTCAATAAACATAACCTTATTTTAATCATGAGTGAAAGACGCAAAAAATCGACCTCAGTTGGGCTTAAAAATACGGAAAACCACTCTTTTATGCTAAACTAGGCTCTGTAGAGAAAAATGCTTTAAATAAAAGTTGTAGATCTTTTAATTTCCTATAAATTTGATTATATACACTTTTGTCGTAAAATGCATAACTAAGGCCTAAATGTAAAAAAAATCAATTTTTCACACGTTTTCGTGAGAAAATAAACAGAAAATTGCTTATTACCGCTAAACTAAGCGTTATAAAAAAAATTGTTTGAAATAAAGGTTCTAGGATTTTAAATTCTCTACAACTTTTGTTGTATAAATTTTTGCTCTAAAATGCATATTAAAGTCGCAATCTTAAAAAAACAATTTTTTACGAGAAAACAGTTTCACCAAGAATTTCAGCAGACATGGCACCTACCCTATCGTGTAGAGCATAAAATATTTAGTAAATGAGGCGATTTTTTTTAAAAATTGTTGGAGCCGTTTTTGAGAAAACCGCTAAAAAGTGAAATATTACACGAATAAACTACTACTTCCGGTTGACCGATTTTGATGAAAATGTTCGTGTTGGGTCCGGTAGTGGTATTTTAACTACGTTTCAAGTTGGTACAATGTTCCGTTCTTGAGATATTCCGTTCACACACACACCAATCACTAAAAACATGGTTTTTGGTTAAGGGGACCAGAAAACTTATATATTCGGTGAAAACTTAATTTTGAAAAATTGACATACTTTCCTTCCTATATATTCATATAGGCAAGAGAAAGTTAAAAAAATACAGTCAATTACAAAAGAATAAATAGTTCTGTTTCTTATCACACGGTCAGCTAATTATGTGACTAAAGCATTTAAGAACAGAAGAGGTACACACGTAAAAGACACTAATCACAAAAGTATCTCCTCTCAGAGTAATAAATTTCATTATATACCCAGATCCAGGGGTGAATGAAGTGAAGGTGTGATTTACAGGGTGGAAAGTAAGAGCTTTTCAGAGGGCCGAGTATGGTGACAAGCATACTTTACCATTCAGTAACAAAGGCAATTTTAAACGCCATCGCGCCTCGTTTTGCTTAGTAAAGCCTCCAGAGGTTCAATCAGCCTTTCGATGAAGACCTGAACAACAACATATGTATTATATTTGTGTTCACCTCTTCTTAGGTCTATCAGTGTCTCTCTTCTCCATTTGGAATGTACCATCGGACCGGGGGCACGCCCCAGACCATACAAAGTGTGCCCATAGAACTACGGTTTAGCTACCTAATCCTTGCTTGCTTTCGAGGTAACGGGCGCTGGCTGTAGTATCTCTGTGTGCTATTTGTAGTACATCCATGTGTGGTAGAGTCACGTGCAAAGCATTAGCTGCGCAACGAGCTCGACGGTGACTCGTCCAACGTTTACACGAGTACTGAGGGGAGTGGGGCGCCCTGCGGACGTGACTGCACCCACTCATTTGGGTTGCCCTCTCAGGGGTTCTGGGTTTCTAGGTAGCACTGCGGAGGCACTAGGCTGCTTAAATTCCTCCGGAACGGGGGTAGCTGGCCGAGAGGTGTACAGATAAATATATATGTACCATCGGACTTGCTGAGGTATCCTTGGAGGTGACAATTCGCTCCATGTGATTGATGGTTCCAATTTTCATGATATTCGCGTATCTTCTTTTAATTTGCTGATATATCCTTTGCCTGCCCATAACAGACAGGTTGAGAGTCAAATTATTTACTCTCAATCTGTCATTGCTGGGCTAAAATAAATAGTTCTGTTTCTTATCACATGGTCAGCCAATTAAATGACTGATTTATTTAAGAACAGAAGAGGTAGAGGTGTAAAAGACACTAATCAGAGTTATACCCTCTGAAAGTAATGGATTTCATTATACAGCCGGACCTGTGGTGAATGAAGTGAAGGTGTCATTTGCAGAGTGGAAAATATGTGCTTTTCAGAGGGCGCGACATGCCAATAAGCGGACTTTTCCATTCAGTGAGGAAGGCAATTGTAAACCACCTCACTCCTTGTTTTACTTAGTAAAACCTCTACAGGTTCAAACCAGCCTACAGGCTGATGATGTAAACAATAACATACCCTTTGCACATTGAGCTGATGGCATCGTCAAACAGTTATATTCACTCAGAATTTATTTTATTTATTTATTTATTTTTTTGTTTAACGTCCGACTGTTCTGCAATCACTGCTAATGTAGAGATGGTAAAGGATGAAATGATATTTTGTAACGTATGAAAATATGCCGTGCCTGAATGGGATTCGAACCCAAGACCGCATGATGAGAGGCGAGCATGTTACCAACTATGCAAATACGGCCGGCAATTTATTTCATGATTGAAAACTGTATAGATTTTATTTTCCGCGTTTGAATCGGATATTAAATAGTAGTTATTACACTTTCTATCGTCTGTTTTCATAGTTTTGTAATATTTTACCGTTTCTTTTTCAGATTATGTTTATTTTGAAACATCTTCGACGTCACCATATCAAATAAGGAGAATTGAAGAACTGAACAAGGTATGTAGTTTGATTTAATCCGTTTTAATTATTATATTACCCGTACTGGAGTGTACGCTAAACTGTGTTTTGGTTGATTTCGGATTTGGATTTTCCGATTTTCTCCGTTTTTTGGGTCATACGAATTTGAACTAACCAAAATCCAGGTAGTAGTCTAAAACTAATAATAAGAATTCAGTATCAAATGGCCCGTTATTTTTTCCGTTGACACTCCCCACCCACCACCGGGTTGGACTAGAGATAAAGTCATCGCTGTGAGTCAGTTTGCTAACATCTGAGTTTATTTACAATCAATTTAAAAACAAAAACCATAAGTAAATAATATGAAAGGTTCACATGACAAAGAAAATACCCAACGGTATTGCTTCCGAAAGAAAAACAACATAATTTACAATTTTTGAAAACATTAATTCTAGATAAGAGATGAATAATGTAGAAGGCGTAGAGTAGTGATGAGCGTCGATAGCCGATGTTTTCAAAACATCGATGTTTATTGGGCATCGATGTTTTAATGTCGATGTTTTCTGCAATCCATTGATGACTCGCTTTGGTCATGAGCATTATAATATAATAAATTTAAGTTTTTTCTTTGATTGATATTTTCTTAATTAAAATTTCGAGTTTCTTATTTGACTGTAGTTTTATTTAAGTAATCCACCCAAGACCCAACCTACTTAAAACGTTTGAAATTAGAGTATTATGATCTATTTATAAGCCTTTTCTCTCATACAGCATTAGCTTTTCTAAAAAAAAGTATTTAAAAAAATATGTTTAAATAATTTGTTTATTTCATTAATATCGTAAGTTTTAAATTTTGTAGATCAAAACATCGATGTTTTTCACCAGAAAACATTGATGTTTGATGTTCGATATTTTTGACACATCGATGGTCTTGGTCGATGTAAACATCGATGTTTTCTTTTCGATGCTCATCACTAGCGTAGAGAAAGAAGATGACGTTGATAGAGATTAATATGGACTTGAATTGTTTACAATGTAGGTTAGTCGGTAAATCTAAATGGAAGGTCAAGCAATTTTATTCTTTTTAGTCGTGTTATGTCTTTGCTATTATCAAGTAAATTAAGCGCCAAAGAATTCGGGTGGTCTGCTAAATTTTCTTGATATTTTGAACTTAGCTGCGTAATTTCTTTTTTCACGGTTCAAGGTTGACACGTAAATCCTAATGCAGCGTTGAAAATGATCGACGCATTCTTTAATCGTCTAATTTTCAGTGATGAATGTAATTTTCACATTATTGGAAAAGTTAATAGACATAATGTTACAATATGGGGCACAGAAAACCGAAAAATAACTTTACAGCACACACGTGATTCCCCTAAGTAAACATCTTTTGCACATTATCTCGTGAAAAGGTTTATGGGCCATTCTTCTTTCACGAAGTGTCAGTAACCGGAGTAGTTTATCTGGACATGTTAAACGAATGGTTAATGCCTCAACTCCAGGAAGATAGTGATAACTTCATTTTTGTACATGATGAAGCTCCGCCTCACTGGTACTTACAGGTCAGTAATTTTATCTTGATGAACGTCTTCCTAGACGATGGATCGGCCGTACAAGTGAGGAAAACATTGTGTTTACGCTGTGGCCACCGCCAGTGACGGATTTCCCACTAGGCACACTAGGCCAGTGCCTAGGGGCGGCACGCCTCAGGGGCGGCACGACCTGACAGGTGCCGCTAAAATAATAAGAGATAGATTGTTGGGCAACAGAAACAATACTGTTGATGAACTGAAGCAGCTTTTTCTGTCTCTCGGTGTTTTTATGAACACCTGTATTTTTAGTTTGTTATAGTATAAACCTTTTAAAATGTGATTAAAATCTAATTAAGTATCTTTTGGTGATTTTATCAACACCCGTTTATGAACTCGTTAGATTTACTTAAATTGAGTAATAACTTTGGCACAGATGTGGCATGTTTCAAAAGGGCGGCAGTCAGAATAGTGCCTAGGGGCAAAAAATTTATAAATCCGTCACTGGCCACCGCATTGTTTTAAAGAATTAAAATACTTTTATTTGTATAAATGTAGCCTAAAACGTAAAAACAGAATAGCCAAATCAAAACAATATTTCCTGTACCACTCGTCGTGTGATAAAATAAGGACTGTCTATTCCAATGAACTGCGAGTGTCAGTATGTGTGTTAGGATTGTAATATTGAAACTGGGCTTGCGCAGTAGATTGTTCCCCTCTTACACTTCGTCTCAAACAAAGTTCATTTCGTGACTAACCATTACGTGTAAAAGCCATTAGTGAGGGTTTTCTCCTCTGAGAGTAATGAATTTCATTATACAGCCAGACTCTGTGGTGAATGAAGTGAAGGGGTCATTTTGTAGGGTGAAAAGCAGATGCTATTCAGAGGACCTGGCATGCTGATAAGCATAGCCAGGTCATAATTCTTATGATCTTGTAAAAGTAGCCTAAATAACCAACAATCATTTTTTTCTGACGTTGAGTACCTACGTAAACCATTACGAAGAAAATAAAATCTAGAATTAATCTGTAATCGCGCATAAAATGAACTTTAGTTGAACTTATTTAATTATATTATATATTTTACGTTGTTAATATTTAACATTATTACCTAGTTAGTATAAATATTATTATAATTTATTTTGAATTATTTTTCTTTTTTTCCGTTCGTAATTACATTATTAGTTAAATGTATCGTAATATTGAGTATAGTTTAATTACTTTTTAACCGTAATTAGTTAAAATAGTTTGTTATATACAGTGTATTATAAATCATACATTTGAGTGATATGATAGTTTATGTAGTTATATTTAGTATGTTATTTATATAAGGTAATTGTGATAATTGCCTATTCCCAATAAAAAAGGGTCAACGGCCAAATAAAAAAAAAATTGTAACTTTATTACACAGTCGTTTACTCGAAATATTTCGTTAAAACTTTCTGTCTTGCATATCGTGTGCGGTGTCTCATTTCAAGTTTTACGCTGTCGTTAATGCGTTATCTCACATGGGAACTTGTTTGCAATTGAGTTTTACGTGTTGTTAATTTGTTAATGGCGTCAGCGCACATCGCGTAACATACAGTGTTAGCGATATATTCGCGTTATGATTAACATCTATACTTATAAAAGAAGAAGTCCTGACTGACTGACTGACTGATTCATAATCAACGCACAGCCGAAACTATAATAGTTACAGACTTGAAATTTGGAAGTTAGCTTTCTTATGTTGTGTAAGCGCACACTAAGAAAGGATTTTGCAAAATTTTGATTTTAAAGGGAAGAAATAGCAAAAATTCCCCCCCCCCCCACTGATGCGAGGATAAGGAATCAACGCGAAGCGCTACGCTTACGGCTGGTTCTCCAACACACATTTACCCCTTCCATAGGCATATTCCATAGCTCACCAGTACTTGTCGTTGCACACTTTCAGACGGTAGGCCTATTTGACAGTCACTGTGATAGCGTCAAAAAAACAGTTTTATTTAAAACCGTTCTTCTCAGAACAAACTATCGTACTACTGTGCTTTAGTCGTTACTCACCGTTCTTCTAAGAACGAATTTTGTTAACTTAAATCAATTATTTAATGATGTGATTTGGCCTACAGCGGATGTTAAAACTCGCATTTAATTCTTAATCGCATTTATAATCTATAGCTATTTTCCCAGAAGTTGAATTGACGTTAACAACGATTTTAATCTATGTTTTACTTTTGTCACTCCGGATGTTGTACTGTACGTAGTGTTTAATTTTTTGACCTAAACTGGATTAATATTTTAATCAGAAATAATTCCAGAATTGTTGTAATTAGCATAATAATTATAAAAGAAGAAGTCCTGACTGACTGACTGATTCATAATCAACGCACAGCCGAAACTATAATAGATACAGACTTGAAATTTGCAGGGAACCTTTGTTATGTTATGTAGGGGAGCACTAAGAAAGGGTTTCCCAAAATTTTGATTTTAACAGGAGAAATCGCAAAAAAACGACGTCTCCCATAAGAAATACACAGAGATTATATCGGATCTATAGATAAGTTGAATATAATAGAAAAAAAGCCAGAAAATAAAAACAGCTGTTTGACAGGTATTCAACAGGTTTGAACATGTTTGACAGGTTTTGTTCAACGCACTGCGGAAGATTGGACTGTCTAATTCGTGCATGCTATTGATGAAGATATGGGATTATAATATTTTTTCTATTGTATATAAGTCATGAGATAAAAGACAATAACTCGAGTTTTATACTATTGTTAAACATGAAATTTTTCTTGAAATAACAGTCAAAATTGAAAACCTAAATTAAAAGCCTCTCATACTATTTTTAACATAAGATATTTTGTAACCAATAACCTTTGCGCGGGCGAAGCCGCGACGGGGGACGCTAGTAGTCTTATAAATTGATAATTTTTTAAGTTGTATATACAGTCGTCACCTGTTGAAATTAGATTCGTCTCCTTAAGGGGAGATGGCACGATAGTTTTTACTCAAAATTTCGATTTTTTGGTTTTTTATGTTTTTCAATAGTTTAGGCCTAGATCTACCAAAAAAAAAACATTAAATTACGCCAAAAAAATTATTTTTTTATGAAAAAAATAAGTTTTTATCAAGTTTACATAGAAAAATTATGTTTCAGAGAACGAATATTTTTCACAATTTTATACCGCTCGTTTTAGTGCAAAGAGAATTTTAGTTTTTAAAATATCTGCATCGCTGTTTTTTGTATTCTCAGCTGTTGGTTCAGCTTTCTAAACAACAGTTGATGGGAAATTCAGTTGGTTGTGTCCATTTTGTTTTTGATTTGTGCCTTCTTGTTTCTTGCGTTTTCTCGTAAATTTAGATTTTTAACACTAGGTACATTTTTGTCAGAAACCAATCAACCTACCTGGCTGAAATTTTTACCAGTTTTTTTTTTTATAACATCTGACTGTTCCGCAGTTACTGTTAATGCAGACGGTGAAGTATGAAATGATTGTTTGTAACGTATGGAAATATGTCATGCCTGAATGGGATTCGAACCCAAGACCGCTTGATGAGAGGCGAGGACGTTACCAACTACGCCAATGCGGCCGGCTAATGTTACCAGTTAATTATCTTGTATATCCACATATACTGACATTTTTATGACTTCCTTAGGTGCTTCAAAAATTAGTAATACGCCAAAAACGTCGAAAATAATTTGTAAAAATGTTAAGTTATTCATAATTTAAAAAAAAAAAATCTGGTGTGAAACACTCACACAACTTTCTCTTGCCAGTGCAAATAATTAACAATAAACCTAACATTAGTAATAAAACATAAGAAATAAACAAAAAACTAACCTCAACAAACATAACCTAATTTTAATCATGAGTGAAAGACGCAAAATGAAAATCAACCTCAGTTTGGCTTAGAAATACGGAAAATCACTCTTTCTCTCTAAACTAGGCTCTGTAGAGAAAAATGCTTTAAATAAAAGTTGTAGATCTTTTAATTTCTATAAATTTAATTATATACACTTTTGTCGTAAAATGCATACTAAGGCCGAAATGTTAAAAAAATCGATTTTTCTCACGTTTTCGTGAGAAAAAAACAGAAAATCGCAAATTACCGCTAAACTAAGCGTTATACAAAAAAATGTTTGAAACAGAAGTTGTAGGTTTTTAAATTCTCTACAACTTTTATTATATAAGTTTTTGCGCTAAAATTTATATTAAAGCCGTAATCTTAAAAAAACAACGTTTTTACGTGATAACAGCCTCACCGAGAATTTCAGCAAACATGGCGCCTACCCTATCTTGTAGAGAATAAAAAATTGAGTAAAATAGGCGATTTTAAAAAAAATCTTAGGACCAGTTTTTGAGAAAATCGCAAAAAACTGAAAAATTATACGAATAAACTACTACTTCCGGTTGACCGATTTTGATGAAAATGTTCGTGTCGCGTCCGGTAGTGGTGTGTAACTTAAGTTTCAAGTTTCAAGTTCGTACGATGTTCCGTTCTTGAGATATTCTGTTCACACACACACACACACACACACACAGACACACACACACACACACACATACAGACCAATCGCTAAAAACATGTTTGTGTGGGTTCAGGGGGTCTGAAAACGTATAGATCCGGTGAAAACTCGATTTCGAAAAATCGACATGAAAACAATACTTTCCTTCCTATATATTCATATAGGCAAGAGAAAGTAAAAATGGTATGATCCAAAAATTAAATTGAAAAAATGTCAGTAGCTCGAGAAGAAACCCGACACCTATGGTGTGTAAAGTTTAATTTCTCTATCTTTTACCAATCCTTTTGAAAAATGTACCTAAAAATAGCATATTTAACATTGACGGGATACAAAGTTCAGTCTCCCCTTAAAGAGTATTGAAATTCGTTATACGTTAAGTCTACGTAATGTATATCTGTATAATGTTATGTTATACATAAATGGATGACCTTGTCAAGAATGAAGTTGTCATGTGCAAGTGTGAAAGTAAGTGTTTTTCAGGCCCCATTAACCCTTTAAGTGCTGTTGTCGTGTATACGCGACCATTCACATACCGGCTGTACCCTATTATTGCGTTCGCATGATCCATGGCCATTCTTTTACAATCCTGTGCTGCATTCTACTGGTTTTAAATTGAGCTAGTGTTCTATTGATAATATCAAATCTGAACTGATTGAAATTTGAAAGAATTAACTGCAGAACTTTTTGTTGCCAAACGATCTAACTGAACAAGAAGCAACATGATGTTGCTGTTGCTTAGGTCATCAACATCAGCTTCTAGCTGATGTATGTGATGTTGCTTAGGTCATGGTTTGAACCTCTAGAGGAGTGTTCTTCAACCTTATCTTAATAAAGGGCCAAATTTTTATTATAAGTGAGCTTGAGGGCCGCATTGATCTATATATGTATGCATATTTGTATATGAATATATATACCACGAAAAACTGACGATGGATACCGGCTACAAACCAAGAGAACCACAGAGAAAATTTCAAACATTTCAGCAGACATTAGAAAAAGACGACTTAAATTCTATGGACACATACAACGACTTCCTCAACACAGACCTACCCACCAGATTCTCTTATTGCTACAGAAAATCTTACAGGCATGACATGGGCCGAACAAGTAAGAAGAGACCTTGACAACGCTCAACTCACTTCTAGAGATGCAACAGACCGCAATACGTATAGAAAAAGAATAGACGAGTGGGAAGTGCAGCCAGAGATCAGAGCCAAGAAGACCGGCACTATGTGGACAGAGGAGAGGAAAAGAGCCATGAGTGAGTAGATGTAGATGTCATGGAGAACCCGCAGGAAGAACCGTAGAAGCTTCACGTGATCCATAAGGGGCTACAACGTGTATAATAATAATAAATATATTATGAACATTTTGTGTCAGGTTAAAAGAAATAACACGATTTTTTTTTAAAGCTTATATTGGTTGAAAATGACAGTAAATATCAATATTGAAACATATACTTATACTTAAACATGTTACAAAACTCAAAACCAAACTGAAAACATCAAAATGGTGATTTTTTTCAGTTCAATGGGAAACTTGACATTCTTTCTCTTTCACTAGTTTAAAAATCAACAAAATGATGCAATGTTCTAAGCTCTTTGTTCAAAAACTGAAATCGTTCTGCGGGCCGCGGGTTGAAGATCACTGCTCTAGAGGCTTCACTAAGTAAAATGAAGAGTGGGGTGGTTTACATATACTTTCCTCACTGAGTTGAAAAATATGCTTATCTGAATGCCAGGCTCTCTGAAAAGCACCTGCTTTCCACCCTGCAAGTGAGCTCTTTACTTTATTCACTACATGGTTTGGCTGTAGCATATATAAAATGAAATTCATTGCCTTCAGGTGAGATAACTTTGACTTGTCGTTTACACCTCGCCCTCTTCTGTTGTTAAATGTTTCGGTCATATAATTGGGTGACCATGTGATACTTTACTTTACTTTACAATAAGGGCGTTCAGACTTCTGCAGCCCCTCCTCACCGCGACCTAAAAGATCTTTTGTGATTGCCCCTATTCCTATTTCTGCAAGACCCACACTTTCGATAAAGCGCAGGATCTGCCTAGGATCTAGTGCACTTATCTGAGAAGGTGTTTACACAACCTTACCCATCAGCGCTCTTCTTTTGCAGCCAACCACTTTGCAACTGCATATAAATGTAAGTGTGCGACCCCCTGAGCCGCACAGACCTTAATGGCCAATATTTCATCTTAGAAGACGGTTATGTTACACCCAAGGGCCAGGGAAATCTTTCCCCCGGCCCCCCAGGCCCCCACTCCCGCTCTTCCGCTCATCACTGAGCCGTCAGTGTACCAAAAGGTAACCCCTTCCGGTATCACTGGCTGTCCCTCCGCCCACTCCTGACGATCAAAAATTTTCACCCTCAGTGTGTCGGAGAAGTCGTATGCTCTGTACATACGGTCCCGAGGACCACCTACCACACCCATCCCCTCAACCCCTTTGAAGATCTCGGTGTGGCCCATCTCCCCTGATGGGACCCCGAACTCGCCCTCCAGCCTCAAGGCAGTTCTTATCGCCTCCTTCTTCACTTGAACATGAATAGGAGGCAACTCAAACATCGCCTCCATAGTAGCCGTTGGACCAGTGCTCGTTGCACAACATATCCTTAGGCGGGCCAATCTCTTCAGCTTCCTCAGCCGATCTGTTCTTGGCCACCATACAAAAGCTTTGTACGTGACCATTGGCAGAATGAAGCTCACATAAGCCCATTCTGCCATACGAGGCCTAAGCCCCCAAGTCCTCCCAAACGGACTCTTAAACATCCATAAGGCCTTTGCAGCCCTCTCAACAGTCCTTGACATGTGGCCCCTCCAAGTCAGGCCCCTATCCAGGACAACCCCCAGATACTTCACCTCAGGGGAGTAGCTCAAATCCACTCCTTCCAGAGTCAAAGCATCTAGAGCCATCTTCCTTTTCCTAGTAAAAGGAACAACAACCACTTTTAGTTGTCGTGTCAGCTAGGGAAATAATCAGTCCGCCCCTGCATAGCCCCGCGTACAGGGGTAAGGCAAAATACTGTAGGATTTAGCCAAGTATCCTACAGGCACCGTTAAGACACTGATTAAATGCCCCAGTGCCATCCACCCTTCGGCACGGTAAACGCCTGACACCACTGGGTTGGGCAAAAGCTACAGTAGGAGAAGTTGCCTCTAGCACGGATAGAAAAAGTGCTAGATGCCAGGGACAAGGATCAGGGTAGACAGACAGAAGCCCAGCATCTCAGCTCACCTCAGCGGGACCAAAGCATAGCTGAAAAGTAACCATAGGATGCCGAGGAGTTTCCAGAGGCACGGGCACGAAAAACTGCTACAGAAAGTAAGGGAGCAGGTGTGCTCTCTTGGACGTGATGCTTCGGCACATGCAAGCCAGCCGATCACTGACTTACTTCGCCTCCTGACCATGTGATAAGAAACAGTACTATTTGTTGTAGCCTTGGAACTACGTAGATGAAGTGAAAATAATTTAACACTCCACGTACCTGTAACGGGCACGAATGTGGTGCTATTAACACATTCAGTGTGGTGTCAATATACGTGACAGATATCGGTTACGACAGAATTAAATGAGACGTAAAACGACTTTGCCGAATTACGGACGTGGTAGGACAACCACGCAGAGATTTTTGTGACTGACAAATGTGGTAGGACTACCACTTGGATATTTAGAAAACACTGATCAAGTTTTTTTTGTCAGTAGGGTTGGTAGATATGATTTTTTTGAATCGTAGTTCAGTAGTAATAGTTGGAATAATAGATTGAGTTGAGAGTGTGTGAAAGTCGTTCCTTGATACATTGAATTGGTTAGTAAGGACAGAGAGTTTATGAAAAGGACTGCCATGGTATCCCTACCATGCCTGTCAACTCACAAAAATCCTTACGTGGTATGTATACCACATCCCCACGGATTGTGTTAAACAAGAAAGTGTTGTGGCAGGTGGTTCTTCTTTGTGTTTGTTTATTTCTAAAATATACAAGATGATAACGTAATAAGTGAATAATATCTGATAAATGTAGAATTGGATGAAGAAGATGTATTGGGCGGGCCATGATCTGCACCCAATCCATTGCGTCAGTCGGTATGCCCTATATTATCTACATTGTAGTCACTGTCTTCTTGCTGCTGTTTGCCAGGGCCTGGGTTTGACTGGTTCCTCAGACGGCAATCTCTTAGTTTCCCGACTCTGTTTAATGAAAATTGGCAGAAACTTAAGTAAATCATTATATTGCAACGTAACCTCAAGAGAGTGTGCGTATTTACATGTGTGCTTTATTTCTCCACCAAGAGAATTTGCCTTTGTCCAATTCTGCATCTACCGTCAAGAATAAGTCTGAGAAACTCATACTCGTGTCATTCCTGCGTAAATGACTAAAAAATAAGCATTCCTCCTTCTTTTGATCATGCTCACTCACTTAATATCCAAATCCATGCGTTTCGAAACATCAACATTGGTGACATGACGAGTCCACAAAATCCAGAGCTGTTTTCAGAACTCGCACACATCTTGAAAGGTTGTAAAAAATTCACGATCTGTGTACTACCGTGTTTCCAGACCGCACAGCGGGACAGAGTAAATATACATGTTGACACACATGTCGGTTTCACAAAGTTAAATTTTATTTACAACACGCAGATACTTTGTGTCTTATTTCTACTGATGGCTCTAGATCTCCTGTAATCTAACTAACTAAATACTGCTTTTTTCAACCCCCAACCTCAATAGAGTGGTCTTCAACAAGCAAGTCTTCACTGACCGCCATCACCTTAAGTTTTCAGTCCGCTGATTTTCAGGCAAAAAACCCTTCTCTGTTTAAAAATTGTATCCATCGAGTGCTGAATCTATAAAAAATGACTGTATCGTCAGCATAACTTATCTTGGGATAAAATTATCTGTTCATTTACTTTAAACGATGCCATCTAATATCAATAGAGATTTTTCTATCTTTCGCATCTGAAACCATTTCAAGCTACTCGTGCTTCTTTTTATCGAAAGCGTTGATATAGTCGTTAAAACACTAGCGTTGAAAATAGTCGCTTGAATTCACAATTTTCACCTGTGTGTGCTCAATAGATATCTCCTGTAACATTTTGTGATTTTTTTTTTCGAGAAAGCAACTTTTTCTCAGGTTGACATCCACCAACCGGTCTGTGGAACTACCACCACCTCCTGATGGTTGAAGCTCCTTCTCCTCCTTTCCTTCTCCTCGTCCTTCTTTACTTTTCGTCCTCCGGACCTTCTCCTCCTCCTCCTCCTCCTTTCCTTCTCCCCTCTTCTTCCTTTCCTTCTCCTCCGCCTTTCCTTTCCTCCTTCTCCTTTCCTCTCCTCCTCCTCCTCCTCCTCCTTCTTTACTTTTCGTCCTCCTTTCTTTCTCCTCTCCTCTCCTCTTCCTTCTATCCTCCTTCTCCTCCTCCTCCTTTACTTTTCGTCCTCCTTTCTTTCTCCTCCTCTCCTCTTCCTTCTTTCCTCCTCCTCCTCCTCCTCCTCCTCCTCCTTCTTTACTTTTCGACCTCCTTTCTTTCTCTTCTCCTCTTCCTTCTTTCCTCCTCCTCATCCTCCTCCTTTCCTTCTCTTATTTCCATCTCCTCCTCTTCCTTTCCTTCTCCTCTTCCTTCTCCTCCTCTTCCTTCTCCTTTTGCTTGTTCTTCTTCAGCTCACCATCATCCATTGTTGTATATAGACCCCCCTGCTCAGTGCTGTTCCTGCCCAATTAAATCTGGCCACCTGTGTTTTTTTAAGTCATCGTTCCACTATATTTGTGGATGACCTCAGTCGAAGCCTCCACTGCAGGACAACTATGTTTCATTGATCATACGTCCGGCCCATCGCCATTTTAGTGATGCGCGACGTGTTATTTTACATCCACTAATCATTTGGCGAATATTTTCTACTCTTACTTGGTCTTTAAAAATAATAACGTAGCCTATTTATTTTTGCTCATTAATAAAATACAATGTATACAATCATGTATTGTATTTCCTATTACTACACATATTTACAACTAACATGTTCGTTTATTATAATAATAGAAATAATTAAAATAAATTTTATTTACGAATAAAATAAAATGATAATGTACAAATCAGTTTATTACTGACAAAAATGCTACATAACCTACAAAGAAAATCTTGATTTGTAGGCATGCATAACATATTAGGTTGGGAGTAACAGCTGATTGATCATTATCAGCTGTTACTCCCAACCTAGATATTAGTTAATATTATATATATATATATATTTTTTTTTTTAATTCCTAATATGTGTACGTTGCAATCTGTTCAATTCAGAACAGTAAGCAACCCCATGACCCAATGAGATGAGGATGATGTGTATGACGTGTAAATGAGGTGTAGTCTTGTACAGACTCAGGCCGACCATTCCTGAGAGAGTATGGTTAATTGAACCCCAACCATCAAAGTACACCGGTAATCACTGTCTAGCATTCAAATCCGTATAAAAGTAACTACCTTTACTAGGATTTAAACCAGGAACCTTAGTCTCCGAAAATCAGCTGTTAAACAGCTGATTTTGGCGACACTTTACCTCTAGACCAACCCGGTGGGTCGAAGTTAATATTATATGCAGTTAAAAATGTGCGTTTTATGTGCATCTGTTTTTATTTTAAATAAAACAAAATTTCAATATCTATTATTCATTTTTTCCTGAGTAATTCACATGAATCTTTTCACAATTAAATTTTCTACAATTTTATTTAAGAAAAAATACACCTTTATTTACCATTTATGGAAGTAATCTTACGTTAAACACAAAAATGTGTTATTTCTTTGCACCAATTCTTGTGTTTTATGTAAGATATCTCTGAAAGTATTGTATTTACAGCTCTGGAACCAATTTTATTCAATTTTTCAGATTAAAAAACATATGAAACAATCGTATTTGTATCTTTGTAACTACCTACCCTTAACATTTTTATACGGCCTTACTTCACCGAAGGTACAGAGTTCTGGGTGAAAATTTTCGCTAGCCGCAACTCGCTAACTAAGCGTTTTCAGACATATTATGTTGATATGAACTTTTTTTCTTATTTTTAGCTATAGAATGAGATCCCAAGAGATTGCGTATAGTTTTGAATCATCCTATATAATGTTTTAATTTTTGTGTTTACTGATAGTGATTTTTTTTACTTTCTCTTGCCTATATGCATATATAGGAAGGAAAGTATTGTTTTCATGTCGATTTTAACAAATCGAGTTTTCACTAAATCTACACGTTTTTAGACCCCCTGAACCCCCAAAAAAACATGTTTATAGCGATTTGTGTGCGTGTGTGTGTACAAAATATCTCAACAACGGAGAACATCGTACGAACTTGAAACTTAAGTTACATACCACTACCGGATTCGAGACAAACATTTTCATCAAAATCGGTCAACCGGAAGTAGTAGTTTATTCGTGTAATTTTTCACTTTATTGCAATTTTCTCAAAAACTGATCCTACGAATTTTTTTAAAATCGCCTGGTTTACTAAACTTTTTATGCTCTACAAGATAGGGTAGGCGCCATGTTTGCTGAAATTCTTGGTGAGGCTGTAAAGAATTGTTTTTTTGTGAATCACGTAAAGATTGTTTTTTTTAAGATTACGGCTTTAATTTGCATTTTACCGCAAAAATGTATATCATAAAAATTGTAGAGAATTTAAAAACCTACAACTTTTATTTCAAACCTTTTTTTTGTATAACGCTTAGTTTAGCGGTAATTAGCAATTTTCTGTTTTTTTCTTGCGAAAACGTGTGAAAAATTGATATTTTTAATATTTCGGCCTTAGTATGCATTTCACGACAAGTGTAGATAGATATAATAAAATTTATAGAAAATTAAAAAATCTACAACTTTTATTTAAAGCATTTTTCTCTGCAGAGCCTAGTTTAGCGTGAAAGAGTGATTTTCCGTATTTTTAAGCCAAACTGAGGTCTATTTTCATTTTGCGTCTTTCACTCATGATTAAAATAAGGTTATGTGTTTTGATGTTAGTTTTTTGTTTATTTTTAATGTTTTATTACTTCTGTTAGGTTGTTGTGTTGTTTAGGTCATCAGCCGAAAGGCTGGTTTGAACCTGTAGAGGTTTTACTAAGTAAAACGAGGAGTGAGGTGATTTACCATTGCCTTCCTCACCGAGCGGAAAAGTACGCTTATCAGCATGCCGGGCCCTCTGAAAAGCACATATTTTCCACTCTGCAAATGACACCTTCACTTTATTCACCACAGGGTCTGGCTGTATAATGAAATTCATTACTTTCAGAGGAGATAACTCTGATTAGTGTCTTTTACACCTCTACCTCTTCTGTTCTTAAATGATTCAGTCATTTAATTGGCTGACCATGTGATAAGAAACAGAACTATTTATTTTAGCCCTGCATCGAACAGATTGAGTGTAAAAAATTTGACACGCCACCTGTCTGTTATGGGCAGTCTGTTAGGTTATATTAGTCATTATTTGCATTGGCAAGAGAAAGTTGTGAGTGTTTCACACCAGATTTTTATTGTATGTATTCCGTGTTAACACTTGTCCACTTGTAAGTTTAGCGATCCGGTCATCCCAGGATATCTTTTTATTAAGTCGATGATGAATGTATTCACCTATAGTCCAGTCTCTCTTAGTTTGCTCCTAATGTAAACAAATAATGACGTCACTGAGCATGCGCATTGTGTCAAAATATGTAACACGCTGATTAAAAAGTAACAACGAAATACTTTCAAAAGTATTTAAATACAAAATACTTTTAAAAGTATTTTTTTAAATGAAATTGTTAGGCCTACATCATATCATGACTGATGTTTTTAGTACTTAAGTACTTATAATTTAAAAAATAGTTAACTTAATAGAAATACGACATCCGTAAAGTCGTAGACTATAGCGTGCACCCTGTAGTTGGTGGCTTTTTTTTTGTTGACAGTAAGAGCAAACTAACAACGACTCAACTGTAGGTATTTAAATTTTTCAACTATTCCTTAAATTAAAAACCGCTTTTATTCAGTCTTAAGGGAATTTTTTTGATTCTTCAGGATTTCACTTTGCCTTCTGAAAGCACATCACGCTGATGTTATGCGCATCTCTTATTTCAGTGGTTTGGCTTGTTTTTCCACGTTTAATGATTTACCTGAGATTGCTGTATTTGTATGCATGCTGTGTAACAGAGTCATCAACTCCCTATCTCTGTTTTCATTTTAATTGGTCATAACCCCCACCCCAATATATTGCAGATATGACGAGTCTTAAAACGTGTAGGCCTACTCAGTGACGTGTTTAGTTGAGACTACTGTTCAAATGGACGTAAGTGGAATTACTATAGTTCAGCCGTTGTTAGTTTGCTCCTCCTCCTCCTCCTCCTCCTCCTTCTGTCAACAAACCAAAGCCACCTACTACAGGGTGTACGCTAGAGTCCGCGACTTTACGGATCTCGTATCCTATTAAGTTAACTATTTTTACTTTCTCTTGCCTATATGAATATATAGGAAGGAAAGTATTGTTTTCATGTCGATTTTTCGAAATCGAGTTTTCACCGGATCTATACGTTTTCAGACCCCCTGAACCCACACAAACATGTTTTTAGCGATTGGTCTGTGTGTGAACAGAATATCTCAAGAACGGAACATCGTACGAACTTGAAACTTGAAACTTAAGTTACATACCACTACCAGACCCGACAGAAACATTTTCATCAAAATCGGTCAACCGGAAGTAGTAGTTTATTCGTATAATTTTTCACTTTTTTGCGATTTTCTCAAAAACTGGTCCTACGATTTTTTTAAAAATCGCCTGGTTTACTCAATTTTTTATTCTCTACAAGATGGGGTAGGCGCCATGTTTGCTGAAATTCTGCGTGAGGCTGTTTTTACGTAAAAACATTTTCTTTTAAAGATTGCGGCTTTAATATGCTTTTTATCGCAAAACGTTATATAATAAAAGTTGTAGAAAATTTAAAAACCTACAACTTTTATTTCAAACATATTTTTGTATAACGCTTAGTTTAGCGGTAATTTGCGATTTTCAGTTTTTTTCTCACGAAAACGTGAGAAAAAACAATTTTTTTAACATTTCGGCCTTAGTATGCATTTTACGACAAAGGTGTATATAATTAAATTTATAGAAAATTAAAAGATCTGCAACTTTTATTTACAGCATTTTTCTCTACAGAGCCTAGTTTAGAGAGAAAGAGTGATTTTCCGTATTTCTAAGCCAAACTGAGGTTGATTTTCATTTTGCGTCTTTCACTCATGATTAAAATTAGGTTATGTTTATTTCTAATGTTTTATTACTAATGTTAGGTTTATTGTTAATTATTTGCATTGGCAAGAGAAAGTTGTGTGAGTGTTTCACACCAGATTTTTTAAATTATAAGTACTTAAAACATCAATCATTATACAATGTAGGCCAAACAATTTCATTTATAAAAATACTTTTAAAAGTATTTAGTATTTAAATACTTTTAAAAGTATTTAGTTGTTACTTTTTAATCAGCGTGTACACATTTTGATATAATGCGCACGCTCAGTGACGTCATTATTTGTTTACATAGGGAGCAAACTAAGAGAGGCTGCACTATAGCTGTTCTCAACACATCATATTCTCTTCTCCCTCATTCTCTTTCCCTATCTCTTATACTATAAGTTTTATGTTTATACTGTTTTAATATGCATTTTAGCTCAAAAATTTATATCATAAAAAAATGAAGATAATTAATTACTCTACAACTTTTATTTCAAACATTCTTTTATATACCGCTTAGTTTAGCGGTAATTAGCGATTTTCTGTTTTTCTCTCTCACGAAAACGTGTGAAAAATCGATTTTTTAAAGATTTGAGCCTTAGTATGCATTTTACAACAAAAATATCTGTAATAAAATTTATAGAAAATTAAAAGATCTACAACTTTTATTTAAAGCATTTTTCTCTACAGAGCCTTCTTTTTTTAGCGTGAAAGAGTGATTTCCTTGTTTTTAAGCCAAACTGAAGTTGATTTTCATTTTTTTAATGTTTCATTACTAATTTTAGGTTATTTTGTTAATTATTTGCATTGGCAAGAGAAAGCTGTGTGAGTGTTTCACACCTGATTTTTTTTATATAAAATTGACTCAGCAGCATCCACCAATAAATTCTTGTTAATTTACTCAAGAATTATCGTTGTGCAGGTGATCAGTCTAAAGGCTGGTTTGAACCTCTGGAGGCTTTACCAATTACAACGACGAGTGAGATGATTACAATTGCCTTCCTCACTGAGTGGAAAAAGTCTGCTTACTAGCATGTCAGACCCTCTGAAAAGCATCTACTTTTCACTCTACAAATGATAACTTCACTTCATTCATTACAGGGTCCAACTGTATAATGAAATTCGTTACTTTTAGAGGAGATAACTCTGATTAGTGTCAAAGTACACCTCTACAGTATTCAAATGAACTAATGTCCGTTAGCCGTGGGAGTGAGAGAATGCATAACGCTCTCACTCGCACAAACCATACGCGCCGTTCCAATAACATTGTCGTATAATTTTACTCATTGTTGTGAGCAAGCGTTTATGCATGTAGTAAATTAACAAGCAAGATAACGACTGTAGTATGTTTTCAGATTTGGATTATAACGGTAAAGACCTTTGAGCGCATGCGTAGTTATGCCACATATCTTCCTCTCACTCGTTTGGCTATGGGACATTATTTCGTCTGATACCTATACCTGTTTTGTTAAATGCTTCAGTCAATCTAATTGGCTGACCATGTGATAAGAAACAACTATTTTTTTTTTTGCAGCCCTGCAACTAACAGATCGAATGCAAATAATTGAATACTCCACCTGTTTGTTATTGGCTCAAAATGGTTGTATTTACCACGAAATAGTAAATTTCGTTTTTGTACCTCCCCGAAAAGTTGTAATTCTGACTATCGGAGTTTGTATTTTCTGAAGTGATTACGATGAAATCAAATCAAATGTAGGAGTGAAACCGGTAAAACAGTAAACCAGTTTGTCTAATGCGCCTTTTGTAGGTTACTGATAAGCTCGCGCCAAGTGCGGGCGCAATTGGTAGTCATAATGCCCATAACAGACAGGTCAAATTATTTACTCTCAATCTGTTGGTTGCAGGGCTAAAATAAATAGTTCTGTTTCTTTACACATGGTCAGCCAATAAAATGACTAAATCATTTAGGAATAGAAGAGGTAGAGGTGTACTTTGACACTAATCAGAGTTATCTCCTCTAAAAGTAATGAATTTCATTATACAGGTAGATTCTGTGGTGGTGAATAAAGTGAAAGTGTCATTTGCAGAGTGGAAAATATGTGCTTTTCAGAGGGCCCGGCATACTGATAAGCGTACTTTTCCATTCAGTGAGTTGTGGCAATGGTAAACCACTTCACTCCTCGTTTTACTTAGTATAAAACCTCTTACAGGTTAAAACCAGCCTTTCGGCTGATCACCTAAACAACAATGTATAGGGTGATTCAAAAAGAGCGCCGGTTTTGATATATCAAATTAAGAGATTTATTTTATTGAAAAACTGAAAATAAATACATCAACAAGTTCATCTTACCTTCCGATTTCATGTATGAAAAATGATGTCATGCATGTGTCCTCCTCTACTGCGCTGGTACGCATCAACTCTGTCCATGAAATTGGATATTACTGCACGACAAGTTTCGACTTCCATTTGCCCGATAACCCGTCGAATTTCCTCCTTCAAGTCATTGATGTTTCGGGGTTTATTGGCATACACCAATGACTTCAGATGACCCCAAAGATGAAAGTCACAAGGCGTCAAGTCACACGACCTTGGTGGCCATTGATGGTCGGAATTACGAGAAATGATGCGATCCTGGAACCGTTCACGGAGCAACAACATTGTTTCTCGTGCAGCAACTGAATTTTATACGGGTGATATTGAAGATCGTACCGAAGAATTCTCCGTACAGAAGAACATCGTAAACCCAATTGTTGAGAACGGCGACGTATTGATTTTGCTGAGCTAACAGCCACACTGTCACTAACCAACGCAACGTTCTGCTCAGTTCGGCCAGAACGACGACGTCCAGAACTTTTAAGGTCGACTGTTGAACCCGTCTCAAAAAACTTTTTCATGAGCCTGCGAACTGTTGATTCATTCGGTGCTTCATTACGTCCTAGAGTACCGCGAAGTCACCTGACAGTAGCCGCATAACTCTCTCCACTCTGGTAAAATGTTTTGACGATTAACACTCGTTGTGCAATAGTAAACTTCTCCATAGTTAGACACAGACTGCGAGAGTACTACACTGCGAACAAGAGAAACTACAACTGAATCGTCAATCGGAATGTTCTCCGAAATAGAAATGAGGTCTAACAATGTTGCCAACCGATAAACAAAAATTTACCAGCCGTTTAAAAACCGGCGCTCTTTTTGAATCACCCGTTAGTAACTATGCGAATCAGCAACATGTAGTACAGTATTTAGTGGTCTAGTTGCGTACTCTTTCTAAACAAAACCAATAGATATCATACGGGAGGGGGGGGGGGTTAGTGACCAGTGCGCTAGCCTACGAAGCGGAAGCTTCTGGGTTCGATTCCCCGGCTAGGGTCTGGAAATGTTAACACTTTAAAATAAAACCGACAGTAGTCCCCCTAATGACCCAGCTGTTTATGCGACTTTAAATAAAAAAAAAAATTTTTAAGAAACGCTATTATTTAACAATCAATCAAAAAGAAATGAACTAAAAATAAAAAAATTTACAAAAAAAAATCACAGACTTTACAGTTAAAAATAAAAGCGTGGCGCATTAATATATATAATATTTATTGTAAAATATTCGTTGTAAAATATTATACTCGTATATATTAATGCGCCACGCTTTTATTTTTAACTGTAATGTCTGTGATTTTTTTTATGTAAATTTTTTTATTTTTAGTTCATTTTTTTGATTAATTGTTAAATAATAGCGTTTCTTAAAAAAATTTTTATTTTGATTTTTTTGTAAATTTTTTTATTTTTAGTTAATTTTTTTAAGTGATTGTTAAATAAAAGCGTTTTTTAAATTTTTTTTTACAAACACCTCCACAGCGTATTGTCATCGAAGATAAACAAGTGTGCAAAGTTTGATTCATATTGATACGGTAGAAGTATTAAAATTTTAAGTTGCAAGATTTGATGGATCCAAGAGTAAGCTAAATAAAAGCGTTTAATTAAAAAGTAAAACAGTAAATGTATAGTCCAGCCTCTCTTAGTTTGCTCCTAATGTAAACCAAATAATGACGTCACTGAGCATGCGCATTATAACAAAATCTGTACACGGTGATTTTTAAAGTAACATTAATATACTTTTAAAAGCATTTAAATAGAAAATACTTTTAAAAGTATTATTATAAATGAAACTGTTAGGCCTACATCATATCATGACTGATGTTTTTAGTACTTTAAGTACTTATAATTTAAAAATCTGGTGTGAAACACTCACACAACTTTCTCTTGCCAATGCAAATAATTTAAACAATATAACCTAACATTAGTAATAAAACATTAGAAACAAACAGAACACTAACCTCAAAAAACATAACCTAATTTTAATCATGAGTGAGACGCAAAATGAAAATTAAGCTGTTAGGCTTAAAAATATGGAAAATCACTCTGTCATGCTAAACTACGACAAGTGTTTGAAGATCGGTGGAAACTATATCGAAAAATAGTTTAAGGTTTGGGCTTTCATGTAGAAATAAAATTGTGTTGAAAAACAATTGTTTTACTTGTTTTTTTTTTTAAACGGTACTTACTTTCTGAACACGCCTCGTAAAAAGATCTGTTTCACAATCTTAGACTACAGAATATATGAGGGAAAATTCAGGTCGTAATATTGTTGACAACGCACAGTTGGGTTTTCATACAAGCTCTAGTGTAACAGTTATTACTTTCTCTTGCCTATATGAATATATAGGAAGGAAAGTATTGTTTTCATGTCGATTTTTCGAAATCGAGTTTTCACCGGATCTATACTTTTTCAGACCCCCTGAACCCAAAAAACATGTTTTTAGCGATTGGTCTGTGTGTGTGTGTGTGTGTGTGTGTGTGTGTGTGTGTGTGTGTGCGTGTGTGTGTGAACAGAATATCTCAAGAACGGAACATCGTACGAACTTGAAACTTGAAACTTAAGTTACATACCACTACCGGACGCGACACGAACATTTTCATCAAAATCGGTCAACCGGAAGTAGTAGTTTATTCGTATAATTTTTCAGTTTTTTGCGATTTTCTCAAAAACTGGTCCTACGATTTTTTTTAAAATCGCCTATTTTACTTAATTTTTTATTCTCTACAAGATAGGGTAGGCGCCATGTTTGCTGAAATTCTCGATGAGGCTGTTTTCACGTAAAAACGTTGTTTTTTTTAAGATTACGGCTTTAATATAAATTTTAGCGCAAAAACTTATATAATAAAAGTTGTAGAGAATTTAAAAACCTACAACTTCTGTTTCAAACATTTTTTTGTATGACGCTTAGTTTAGCAGTAATTAGCGATTTTCTGATTTTTTTTCTCACGAAAACGTGTGAAAAATCGATTTTTTTAAGATTTTGGCCTTAGTATGCATTTTACGACAAAAGTGTATATAACCAAATTTATAGGAAATTTAAAGATCTACAACTTTTATTTAACGTATTTTTCCTCTACAGAGCCTAGTTTAGCGTGAAAGAGTGATTTTCCGTATTTTTAAGCCAGACTGAGGTTGATTTTCATTTTGAGTGTTTCACTCATGATTAAAATAAGGTTATGTTTATTGAGGTTAGTTTTTTGTTTATTTCTAATATTTTATTACTAATGTTAAATTATATTGTAAATTATTTGCATTGGCAAGAGAAAGTTGTGTGAGTGTTTCACACCAGATTTTTTTTTATTTGGCCGATGTTGTTTGCTACCCCACTGATGATAGTGTTGTGAGTGTGCGCAGCACTGTACAATTGCATTTATATGTGTTATTATTATAATTTTTTTATGTTGGTGTAATTTGGCAGTGGCACGTATACCTAATTAATTGTTATTTTGACCTTGGTCAAAGGCCTACTGATCACAGCCACTAATTAAACGTATTAAGACACAATTTATTATGAAATACAATAATTAAGAATTAATCGGTGTGTGCTCTGCACAATTCACTGAATGTATAAAACTAGTTATTTAATAGCATAAATTGGAAGAAGCGAGGGGGGGGTTTAAAGCATCAGTTGTACTTTCTCGTGGATCTTTTGCCACTAACGTCGTAGGCCTTTTTGTTTTCTCAATAATAATAATAATAATAATAATTATTATTATTGTTGTTGTTGTTGTTGTTGTTGTTGTTTAGGTCATCAGCCGAAAAGCTGGTTTGAACGTGTAGAGGTTTTACTAAGTAAAATGAGGAGTGAGGTGGTTTACCATTGCCACAACTCACTGAATAGAAAAGTACGCTTATCAGCATGCCGGGCCCTCTAAAAAGCACATATTTTCCACTCTGCAAATGACACCTTCACTTCATTCACCACAGGGTCTGGCTGTATAATGAAATCCATTACTTTCTGAGGAGATAACTCTGATTAGTGTCTTTTCCACCTCTACCTCTTCTGTTCTTAAATGATTCAGCCATTTAATAGGCTGAACATGTGATAAGAAACAGAACTCTTTATTTTAGCCCAGCAACGAACAGATTGAGTGTAAATAATTTGACACTCCACCTGTCTGTTATGGGCAGAATTATTATTATTTTTAATCTGTTAAAATTTTATTATCTACAATGAAAAAATCTCGTGTGAAACACTCACACATCTTTCGCTTTCCGATGCAAATAATTATCAATATAACCTAACATTAGGAATAAAAAAGAAAACTAACCTAAATGAACATAACCTAATTTTTATCATGAGTGAAAGACGCAAAATGAAAATCAACCTCAGTCTGGCTTAAAAATACGGAAAACACTTTTACGCTAAACTAGGCTCTGTAGAGAAAAATATTTTAAATAAAAGTTGTAGGTCTTTTAATTTTCTATAAATTGTATCTGTTATTTTAGAATCAAACGGCTATTTTGAGAATCGAGGGGTACGATAAAGAGGCTGCTGTAAGAAAAGGTGTACGACAAGGTTGTTCTTTGTCACCACTACTTGTTAACTTGTATATAGAAGAGGCTATAAATGAAGTGAAGGAGAAATTTGACGCAGGAATAAAAATTCAAAGAGAAACAATAAAAATGCTGAGATTCGCCGATGATATAGTAGTATTAGCCGAGGCAAAGAAAGAACTAGAGGATGCCTTAAATGGAATGGATGATATCTTGAGAAAGGATTACTTCATGAAAATTAATAAGAACAAAACGAAAGTGTTGTGCAGCAGCAAGAGTGGTTTAGAAGAGATGGGAAATTTAAAAGTAGGCAACGAAAACATACAGGAAGTTAGGGAATTCTGCTATCTAGGGAGTAAAATAACAAACGATGGTAGAAGCACAAGTGATATCAAGAGTAGAATTGCTCAAGCCAGAAAAGCCTTTGAAATGAAAAACAGCTTACTGACTACAAACATTGATTTACAGATTAGGAAAAATTTCTTAAAACATTATGTTTGGATAGTAGCATTATACTAAAGTGAAACGTGGGTGATAAGGGATGTAGAAAAGAAGAAGATAGAAGCTTTTGAGATGTGGTGTTATAGGTAAATGTTAAAGATTAGGTGGGTGGACAAAATAAGTAATTTAGAGGTTCTTAGGCGAGTGGATGAAAAAAGAAGTATATGGAAGCATCTTGCCAAAAGAAGGGATAGGCTAGTGGGGCATATCCTAAGACATCCAGGTATTGGTCTATCAATAATGGAGGGTAATATTGAGGGAGTAAATTGTAGAGGGAGGCAAAGATTAGAATATATAAAGCAAATTACAAAAGATGTAGGGTGTTACAGGTATGTAGATAAGAAACGACTTGCGCAAGATAGAACAGGTTGGAGAACTGCATCAAACCAGTCGAGAGACTGAAGACAAAAAAAAATTTATCATATTCACTTTTGTCGTAAAATGCATACTAAGGCCGAAATCTTAAAAACATCAATTTACATCAATTTTTCATACGTTTTCGTGAGAAAAAAAACATATTCGCTAATTACCGCTATACTAAGCATTATAAAAAAAATGTTGAAAATAAAAGTTGTAGGATTTTAAATTCTCTACAACTATTCACATTATGTAGTTTTGCGCTAAATTGCATTTTTAAGTCGCAATCTTAAAAAAACAATATTTTTACGTGACAACAGCCTCACCAAGAATTTCAGCAAACATGACGCCTACTCTATCTTGTAGAGCATAAAAAATTTAGTAAACCAGGCGATTTTTAAAAAAAGTCGTAGAAACAGTTACTGAGAAAATCAAAAAAATAAATGAAAAATGACACGAATAAACTACTACTTCCGTTTGACCGATTTTAATGAAAATGTTTGTGTCGGGTCAGGTAGTGGTATGTACGTAACTTACGTTTCAGTTTCGTTCGATGTTCCGTTCTTGAGATATTCTGTTTATACGCGCGCGCACACACCCACACACACACACACACACACACACACACACACACACATACACAGACCAATCGCTAAAAACATGTTTTTTGTGTTCAGGGGGTCTGAAAACGTGTAGATCCGGTGAAAACTCGATTTCGAAAAATCGACATGAGAACAATACTTTTTTCCTACATATTCATATAGGCGAAAGAAATTAAAAAATGGTAACGTATTATTTACAGCCGGTTAATACCGTACTTTCTTGAATATACCGCGCACCCGATTTTCGAAGGTACTTTCAGAAGAAAATAAAATGAAAAATTAAACTTACCAATTTATTTGTACGCATTGAAAAATCGTCAAGAAAAAACATTCGACGAGAATATGTATTATTATTACCCAACATTACTAAAGTTTTTCTTCACCATTCGCTTGAATGTGTTGTATAATTTATGAATTGTTACTTTTTCATGCCTGTATGAATATATAGGAAGGAAAGAATTGTTGTAATCGAGTTTTCTCCGGATCTATACGTTTTCAGACCCCCTAAACCCGAAAAACATGTTTTTAGTGATTTCTCTCTCCCCCCCTCTCTCTCTCTGTTTGTGTGCGTGCGCGCGCGCGTGTGAATAAAATATCTCAAGAACGGAACATCCTACGAACTTGAAACTTAAGTTAGGTACCACTAGAGGACCCGACACGAACATTTTCATCAAAATCGGTCAACTGAATGTAGTAGTAGTTTATTCGTGTCATTTTTCACTTTTTTGCGAGTTTTTCAAAAACGGTCCTACAATTTTTTTAAAAACGCCTGATTTACTGCATTTTTTATGGTGTACAAGATAGGGTGGGCGTTATGTCTGCTGAAATTCTTGGTGACGCTATTTTCTCGTAAAAAAATTGTTTTTTTAAGATTACGACTTTAATATGCATTTTAGCGCAAAAATGTACATAATAAAAGTTGTAGAAAATTAAAAATTCTACAACTTTTATTTCAAAAAGTTTTTTGTATAACGCTTAGTTTAGCGGTAATTAGCGATTTTCTGTTTTATTCCACGAAATCGTGTAAAAACGATTTTTTTTAAAGATTTCAGCCTTATGCATTTTACGACAAAAAAGCATTATCAAATTTTTAGGAAATTAAAAGATCTACAACTTTTATTTCGAGCATTTTTAATTTAGCCTAGTTTAGCGTGAAGGAGTGATTTTTCCGTATTTTTAAGCTACACTGAGGTTGATTTTTACTTAGTCTTTCACTCATGGTTAAAATAAGATTATGTTTATTTTGTTTATTTCTAATGTTTTATTACTAACGTTAGGTTTATTGTTAATTATTTGCATTGGCAAGAGAAAGTTGTGTGAGTGTTTCACACCAGATTTTTACTTTCTCTTGCCGTGTATTAATATATAGGCAAGGAAAGTATCTATTGTTTTCTTGTCGATTTTCCGAAATCTAATTTTCACCAAATGTACATGTTTTAAGGCCCGCTGGACTTAAAAAAAGAAACACGTTTTTTTGAGATTACTCCCTCTCTCTCTCTGCGCGTGCGTGTATGAACAAAATATCTGAAAACCGGAATATAGTACGAAGTTAAAACTTGGAACTTAATTTAGGTACCACTACCGGACCCGACACGAACATTTTCTTCAAAATCGGTCAACCGGAATTGGTAGTTTTTCGTGCCATTTTTTCCACGTTTTTGCTGTTTTTTTTTTAAAAAAAAGGTTGTTATGAATTTCCTTTAAATCGCATCGTTCCTACATTTTCTATACTCTACGAGATAGAATAAGCGCTGTGTCTGCTGAAATTCTTATATAGTCTATCTTCTCCAGTAGCACACACAGGAATTTTCTTTTTCGGGGATCCTCGCTCGGAAAATTTTTGAAAATTTAATACCTTGAAATTACATTTCACATCATTTTGGCGCCTAAAATTTCGTTTACGTTAAGGCGATTTTTGCGGGAAATCATCTGTTCATCACACTGCTGCTTGTTTCAATTTTTTTTTTTTTGTTTAACGTCAGACTGTTCTGCAATTACTGCTAATGCAGACGATGAAAGATGAAATGATATTTGTAACGTATGAAAATATGCCGTGCCTGAATGGGATTCGAACCCAAGACCGCATGATGAGAGATGAGCACGTTACCAACTACGCAAATGCGGCCGGCTGCTTGTTTCAAGATGACATCAACTTGTATTACAAGAATAACATATTTATACATACGAGGTGTGGCTATTAAATAACGAGACTGATGTAAAAAATTGTATTTTATTTTGTACATAATCACTTATTGTCACCTTCAATATACACTCCTTCTCTATCCCTACAACGCTCCATGCGAATTTTCCATTGTTGGAAACAGTGCTGGAAATCACCTTCTGTCAGCTCCTTCAGGACACGTGCCGCTTTCTTTTTTACATCTTCCACAGACTCAAATCTTGTTCCTTTTAATGCAATTTCACCTTAGGGAACAGGTAGAAGTCACATGTTCAAGATCTGGTGAATAAGGTGGATGTTCTAACTTTGAGATGGTGGACTTGGCTATGAACCTCTTAACAGAAACACGGAATGAGCTGGCGCATTGTCTTGGTTGAGTACCCATGATTTGTCCTTCCGCATTTTGGGGCGTTTTTTCCTTACTCTTTGTCGTAGTTTAGAAAGTACATCAAGGTAGTAATAGTGATTTCGTTTGACCTTCAGGAACCCAGTGAAGGTACACAATCCCATGGATATCAAAAAAGCAATCATAATTGCTTTAAATTTTGACTTGCTCATTCGAGCTTTTTTGGCTCTCGGTTAAGTTCGGTTCTTCCAGTGCATGGATTGGCGCTTCGTTTCCGGATCATAGGTAAAAACCACGTTTCGTCACATGTTACTATCTTCTACCTTTTTCCCTAAGGTGAAATCTGCATTAAAAATGACAATATGTGAGTCTGAAGAAGCTGTACAAGAGAAAGCGGCACGTGTCCTGAAGGAGCTGACAGAAGATGACTTCCAGCACTGTTTCCAACAAAGGAAAATTCGCATGGAGCGTTATAGGGATAGAGAAGGAGTGTATATTGAAGGTGACAGTAAGTGATTATGTATAAAATAAAAATAAAATTTTTTACAACGTCAGTCTCGTTATTTAATAGCCACACCTCGTATAGGCTAAGTGTACAATAAAGGAATTTAAGGGGGTCCACCCCCCGTGCGTTCCCCCGTCGGTGCGCCCTTTGTGCTCTCGTAGAAAAAGCAGTGTTTTTTTTTAAATTACGACCTTAATATGCTTTCGAGGGCAAAAGTGTATAAAATCAAAGTTGTAGAACATTTAAAAACGTACAACTTTTATTTCAAACATTTTTTTGTTCAGCGCTTAGTTTAGCATGGTAATTAGTTTTTCTATTATTTTTTTTTTAATTGCGGTCTTAGTAGCCTGTTCATTTTACAACAAAACTGTATAATAATCAAAAGTTATAGGAAATTTAAAATCCTACAACTTTTATTTTAAGGATTTTCTCTTAAAGAGCCTATTTTAGAGGTAGTTACTGATTTATCGTATTTTTTAAGTTCTACAAAGAAGTTGATTTTCATTTTGCGTCATTCACTCGGGATCAAAATTAATTGTTTTTCATTTTACATTGTTTCTCATGATTAAAAATATGTTGTATTGTTCTTTATTAATTTTATACTAGCAAGTGAAAGTCGTGTGAGTGTTTCACGCCAAATTTTGATTGAAGGAATGACTGATTTGTTACGGTTTTATTTTGTTTTGTTTTTCAGACACCGAATGGAAACGTAGAAGCTAAAGTAATGTGCTTCTTTAGGAGAAGAGATCTGCCTAGCACGTTGATTATGCTAGCTGACAAACACCAGAGTGAGTTTCTTTCAAATTTTTTTACGTATTTTATCTAAGTTGTAATTTAGAACGTTTCATTAATGTATTTTTAAGTGTACCAGTTATTGTATTTTGTTATTAAAAGAAAAGTGAATTGTCTATCAGTCTGTTTATCTGTTGTAATTAATTTTTGGGTACATTGATTGAGATTTATTTTTGTAGTTGTTGTTTTTTTTTTATCCGAGGCGGCGTGAAAAACTCATGTTCACTCCCTCACGATGGGGGAAGTAGTGTTTGGGCTTGATTGAGGCGTCCTCGTCCAGCCCCAAGGAGGCCGCAACCGCCTTACCAACCAAAAACCCGCGGCCTGGCCACTTGATCCGATATCAGCAAAGAACCCTCCACCTCCCTCGGAACTGTTTATATAATACTACAAGGGAAGTGTCGGGTTAAAAAAAATTTACATAATTATGTCAGCGGGGCGTGGAAGAGAACCGTAGCCTAATTCCCCTCTCGCTGTCACTGACCAACACTCACTCTCTCACTTTCATTCATTTCTTTCATCACCAGCTCAGGAAATTAGTGTGCCTACCTTATTTACTGAGATCGGGACAGGATTGATTCACTGTGGGAGAGGGCGATCCCGCTGATCTCCATATGTCTCCTCCCTCCGCAAACTGAGCGACCAGCTTCCAGTTCTCCTCATCCTGCAGCATCGCTGCCCCTACTCTCCCTGGGATCCACTGAGCAACGCCTATCTTCTCAGATGTCTCCATTCTGTCGAGACCAAAATAGGGACATCTTTCAAATATATGCGAAACGGACTCCTCTTTCTTCACTATCGGACAGCCAACATTTACAGTTCAGCCGTTCTTAGTTTGCTCCTACTGTCAACAAACAAAAGCCACCTACTACAGGGTACACGCTAGAGTCCGCGACTTAATGGATGTTGTATTCCTATTAAGTTAACTATGTTTTAAATTATAACTACTTAAAGTACTTAAAACATCAGTCATGATATGATGCACGCCTAACAATATCATATTTTATAAAAATACTTTTAAAAGTACTCGTATTTTGTATTTAAATACTTTTGAAAGTATTTTGGTGTTACTTTTTAATCAGCTTGTACACATTTTTATATAATGCGCATGCTCAGTGACGTCATTTTTTGTTTACATTAGGAGCAAACTTAGAAAGGCCGGACTTTAGGTACTTCAAGAAGTTTGAACCTTGTCAAATGTGCCCCGAAGCTGTAGTTATTGTTTACCATTATTTATTTGTTGTAGTTGAGGATTTTTATTGTAATTTTGTAGTGTCGGTTAGTCGATTTGTTTTTGTTTTTTTTTGTGGGGGACGATTTTCTGTTAGATTCTTTTTCTTCTTCTTCTTCGGAATTCTCTATCATCCGATTAGTTCACCTGTTTGATCCGTCCAAATGTATTAGCAACTCCTTTAAGGGGACACGGAATCCCTGTACTAGATATAATACTAACGTAAGAAACACGGGGGGGGGGGCTATCTTGTTTTTATGTAGTTCTTACCGTTTGTAATTGAGTCATTGAAAAGTCCTCTTTTATGCTGTATTGCTGTAACCACAATTTTAATTCATTGAGAAATTTTTGCTACGTCAAAGTCCTTGTAAATCAAGAAAATCTTGAAAAATGAAGGCGCTGACTGGATGCGAGTGGCTTTTCACTACTGACACTGATTGTTATCTTAATACTATTTAAAAATAGATACTTTCTGTTTGACTCATTTTTATACTAAAATAATTATTGTTAATTAATAGGTACGAGTATTGGGATTCAGTTTTGTTGGAAATAATAGCTTATAGCTATTATATTTTTAACTAAGTTAAACTAAGTTTATAAAATATTAAACTAAGTTTTCCTAGTGTTTCGGGAGGGGCCATGGCCCCTGAAACCGCCCCTGTCGGCCACGCACTTTGGTTTTTCTCGTTCTTTAAAAGTTGAAGAACACCATTAAAGTTCTCTTCTCACCCATTCTTTTTAATACTTATACATTCGTGACTCGGTCAGTTCATTTGATTTTCTCTAATGATTATTTTCATTTCTTCTTCTGCCTGTCACGGATAAACCCTTACGACTTGTTCGCCCATTTTGCCTTCGCGGCCTACCCACATCTCTTCGCAACCTACCACCATAAATAATGTATCAAAACATTCAGAATACTATGCGGTTTCATAAAATGAAAAAATATAGGCCTAAATATATATTTTCCCCAGTTACGGTTTCCTTGAAATATTTTGCACAAATTAAGTTATTGACCCGTTTTTGCAAATCTTCACACTCATCATGCGGTTTTGGGTTCGAATCCCATTCAGGCACGGCATATTTTTATACGTTACAAAATATCATACCATCCTTCATCATCTGCATTAGCAGTAATTGCAGAGCAGTCTGACGTTAAACCAAAAAAAAAAATAATAATAAATAAATAAAAAATACTGCTATCAGAACGTGATCATCCTGATATTTTCATTTGAAAATCCTCTAGTGTTTGTCTTTATTTTTCCCCAAAACGTAGTACAGTAGAACCTCTTTATTCCGGCACGTTTGGGACTCGAAGCTTGCCGGATTAAAGGAAATTCCGGACTATGGAGATTATTTATAAAAATATAGGAGTCGTATAAAAAATAACACAATTTGCACAAGAAACTTTTACTGTATACGTATTTATTATTTAAACATGGGTTATTTAAACAATATAAATCAATATATTAGTACAGGAGAAATATTAAAATGCATTTTTTAAGTACAGTACATGATGAAATAAATTTGAATACAGTACAGTACTGTACTGTTCGTGGTTTTTAGCAACAGCACTGGTAGATGGCTGGAAAAAAGGTCTAATATCTACTTGCTTCTTACGACTAGTATTTTTTTTAATTTAAAAAATCATTTTTTATTACATGCAAGTTCATAACTTCGGCCATACTGTATTGTTTATTTGACTCAGCAAATTTGGCTGTTGAGTGTCGGCGGTAGCTGTCGGGTTGCTCACTTTACAATGTTCATTGTGAAGGCAATTCTATAATTTTTGTCTATTGCCGTTGATGCCGGATTATAGACAATTCCGGACTATAGAATGCCGGATTAAGGAGGTTTTACTGTACATGTTTTGCTCCGTAAATGAGTGCATATCAAACTGAATTTATTTTCCCTTTGGTGTTTTATATTTTTCAAATCATTATATTTAGCAAAAATGTATCTTGTGATTTTATTTGTTTACTTTTTGTACCAGTAAATGAGGTTCCGCGTTGAATTTTCATTCGGTTGTTAATAGATTGTTGAAGAATAGTTTTGTTTTGAATAATACATTATTGTTTTTGTTGTTGAGATTCACGTTGGCGTACATGTGCGTCGGTAAATAGATTTTGTATCAGCGACTAGAATATGCGAATACAATATACTATATTGTAAGATTGGAAGTAGATGTATTTAATTTGGGCTGAACCAATTTTCATCTGCCATCTGTTTGTTACGCATCGTGTTCACGGCTGAAAGAACAAGTTACGTATTCCCGTATTTGTTTTTCGCCGATATAAACGAAAAATGAAAAGTATAAATTGAAAAATAACATCCGTATGTTTTACTTTACGTTCGTCTGCCCGAGAATCTGTCAGTCAGTTAGGAATTTTGCCGTTTTACTTACAGATAAATCCTAACATGTAATTAGGATTAATGGTAATTTCGTTAAATATATCGGTTAGTGATTTAGAAAAACTTTCCATGTTTCATGTGGAAAACTTTACGAAAGTTTGTGAAAATTAAATGTTTCAAAGTTAATTGAAAATTTTCACTGGGTTGGCCTACTTATAAAGTAATAAAATGATTGTTCTTTTAGTCGTATGTTTATTATAACTTGCCCTGTATGAAAATATAGGGTCGATTTTCTGGAAATCGAGTTTTCACCGGAAATGCGTTTTCAGACCCCCCCGAACCCGAGAAACATGGTTTTAGCAATTGATCTTTGTGTGAATAAAATATCTCAAGAACGGACAAGTTGAGTACGAAGTTGAAACTTGGAACTTAAGTTGGGTACCACAACAAGGTGGTACCGGCGTGAACATTTTCACCAAAATCGGTGGTGGTTGTGGTTTATTCATGCGATTTTTGTAAGCATCGCCCCATCACTACATTTTTAAGCTACACAAGATAGGGTTTGCCCCATGTCTGCTGAAATACTTGGGGGGGGGGAAGGCTGTGGTCTCGTGGTAAAAAGTTTTTTTTTATTTAAAGATTTCGGTCTTAATATAGGGTGATTCAAAAAGAGCGCCGGTTTTGATATATCAAATTAAGTGATTTATTTTATTGAAAAACTGAAAATAAATACATCAACAAGTTCATCTTTCCTTCCGATTTTATGTATGAAAAATGATGTCATGCATGTGTCCTCCTCTACTGCGCTGGCACGCATCAACTCTGTCCATGAAATTGGATATTACTGCACGACAAGTTTCGACTTCCATTTGCCCGATAACCCGTCGAATTTCCTCCTTCAAGTCATTGATGTTTCGGGGTTTATTGGCATACACCAATGACTTCAGATGACCCCAAAGATGAAAGTCACAAGGCGTCAAGTCACACGACCTTGGTGGCCATTGATGGTCGGAATTACGAGAAATGATGCGATCCTGGAACCGTTCACGGAGCAACAACATTGTTTCTCGTGCAGCAACTGAATTTTATACGGGTGATATTGGAGATCGTACCGAAGAATTCTCCGTACAGAAGAACATCGTAAACCCAATTGTTGAGAACGGCGACGTATTGATTTTGCTGGGCTAACAGCCACACTGTCACGAACCAACGCAACGTTCTGCTCAGTTCGGCCAGAACGACGACGTCTAGAACTTTTAAGGTCGACTGTTGAACCCGTCTCACAAAACTTTTTCATGAGCCTGCGAACTGTTGATTCATTCGGTGCTTCATTACGTCCTAGAGTACCGCGAAGTCGCCTGACAGTAGCCGCATAACTCTCTCCACTCTGGTTAAATGTTTTGACGATTAACACTCGTTGTGCAATAGTAAACTTCTCCATGGTTAGACACAGACTGCGAGAGTACTACACTGCGAACAAGAGAAACTACAACTGAATCGTCAATCGGAATGTTCTCCGAAATAGAAATGAGGTCTAACAATGTTGCCAACCGATAAACAAAAATTTACCAGCCGTTTAAAAACCGGCGCTCTTTTTGAATCACCCGTTATATGTACTTATTTTAGGGAAAAAGTGTATAATCAAATTTGTTGAACATTTATCATAATAATCTACAACTTTTATTTAAAACATTTTTTCTGTACAACGCTTAGTTTAGCGGCAATTAGTGATTTTCTGTTGGTGGTTTTTTCATGAAAATCGGTAAAATGTAGGATTTTTAAGATTGCGGCCGTATAGCATGCATTTTACGATAAAAGTTTATGTTGTTAGGTCATCAGTTGAAAGGCTGGTTTGAACCTGTAGAGGTGTTACTAAGTAAAACGACGAGTGAGGTGGTTTACCGTTGCCTTCCTCACTGAGTGGAAAAGTACGCTTATCAGCATGCCAGGCCCTCTGAAAAGCACATATTTTTCACTCTGCAAATGACATCTTCACTTTATTTACCAAAGGGTCTGGCTGTATAATGAAATCCATTACTTTCAGAGGAGGTAACTCTGATTAGTGTCTTTTACACCTCTACCTCTTCTGTTCTTAAAAAGTTCAGTCATATAATTGGGTGACCATGTGATAAGAAACATAACTATTTATTTTAGCCCTGCAACGAACAGATTGAGTGTAAAAAATATGACACTCCACCTGTCCTTTATGGCAGAAGCAAAAATGTATATATGCCGTAATTAAAGTAATAGGAAATTAAACTGCCCATAACAGACAGGTAGAGTGCCAAATTATTTACACTCAATCTGTTCGTTGCAGGGCTAAAATAAATAGTTCTGTTTCTTATCATACATGGCCAGCCAATTAAATGACTGAATCATTTAAGAACAGAAGAGGTAGAGGTGTAAAAGACACTAGTCAGAGTTATCTCCTCTGAAAGTAATGAATTTAATTATACAGCCAGACCCTGTGGTGAATGAAGTAAAGGTGTCATTTGCAGAGTGGAAAATATGTGCTTTTCAGAGGGCCCGGCATGCTGATAAGCGTACTTTTCCACTCAGTGAGAAAGGCAATTGTAAACCACCTGAGTGGTTAAACACCTTAGTTAAACATCTACAGGTTCAAACCAGCCTTTCGGCTGATGACCTAAACAACATGTGATATGATTATTTGTAGCCCTGGATCCAACAGATCGAGTGCAATTAATTTAACACTCCACCTATTTAACATTAGTATGTACAAAAAATGACGGTGACAAAATAATAATTAGTTCAAATTAACGAAAACTTCGAATTACCGTGGTTTCGCTGTTTTTTTATTGAGTGATGATGCCTACATAAGCCTTGGGCTTGTGCGTAGATAATGATATGTGGTAATTTACTGGTGAAAAAAATGCCAGACCTGGCCGGGAATCGAACCCGGGACCCCGCATAATAGTTAGTTGCGCTGACCACTACACCACGGGCTGGCCTATATTTTACTTTCGCTTGCCTATATGAATATATATGGGAAGGAAAGTATTGTTTTCATGTCGATTTTAAGAAATCCACTCTTCACCGGATCTACACGTAAACAGACCCCCTCAACCCACACAAACATGTTTTTAGCGATCGGTCTGTGTGTGTGTGTGTGTGTGTGTGAACAGAATATCTCAAGAACGAAACATCGTTCGAACTTGAAACTTTAAAATAATATACCACTACCGGACCCGACACGAACATTTTCATGAAAAGCGGTTAACCGGAAGTAGTAGTTTATTCGTGTAATTTTTCACTTTTTTGCGATTTTCTCAAAAACTGGTCCTACGATTTTTTTAAAAATCGCCTGGTTTACTAAATTCTTTATGCTCTACAAGATAGGGTAGGCGCCATCTCTGCTGAAATTTTTGGAGAAGCAGTTTTCACGTAAAGAAATTGTTTTTTTTAAGATTGCGGCTGAAGTACGCAGTTAAGCGCAAAAATTTATATAAATCTAATAAAACATGTAGACAATTTAAAATCCTACAACTTTTATATCAAATGTTTTTTTTTTGTAAACGCTTAGTTTAGCGGTAATTAGCCATTTTCTGTTTTTTCTCACGACAACGAGTAAAAAGTCGATTGTTTTAAAGATTTCGGCCTTAGTAGGTATGCATTTTACGGCGAAAGTGTATAGGCGTAATCAAATTTATAGGAAATTAAAAGATCTACAACTTTTATTTATAGCATTTTTCTCTACGGAGCCTAGTTTAGCGTGAAATAGTGATTTTCCGTATTTTTAAGTCAAACCGAGGTTGATTTTCATTTTGCGTCTTTCATAAATATATGATTAAAATTAGGTTATGTTTATTGAGGTTAGTTTTTTTTTGTTTATTTCTAATGATTTATTATTAATCGAGGGGTTAATATCAAACAACACTATCTACAAAAACCTAATTTTGTCAGGAGAGCCATCACCATTCACCTGTTGAATGGAAGGCTGGTTTGAACCTCTAGAGGTTTTACTAAGTAAAAACGAGGAGTCAGGTGGTTTACCTTTGCCTTACTCACCAAGTTGAAAGAGTATGCTTATCAGCATGCCAGGCCCTCCGAAAAGCACCCACTTTCTACCCTGCAAATGACACTTTCTTCACTTCATTCATCACAGGGTCTTGGTGTATAGTGAAATTTATTACTCTCAGGTGAGATAACTCTGAGTAGTGTGTTTTTCACCTCTACCTCCTTTGGTCTTAAATAGTTCAGTCATAATTGGCGGAACGATTTAATTGGCGAGATCTATTTTATGTAGCGCTGGAACCAACAGATCGATTGCAATTAATTTAACACCCCATCTACCCCCATTATGGACACATTTACCATTAAGAACTAAATTAATTACACTAAATTTATAGTTGACTACATAATGTATGTTGAAAATTCAGTGGGTCCAAAAGGTTACCAATGTTGAGGTGCTACGGCGTTTAAATAAGGAGTTGGAAGTTATGAAGAGTATAAAAACAAGAAAACTAGAATATTTGGGTCACATAACCAGAGGAGAGAAGTATGAGTTGCTGAGAATTATTATGCAGGGAAGGATCCGAGGAAGAAGAGGCGTAGGAAGAAGACGCATCTCCTGGCTGAGGAATCTTAGAGAATGGTTCAACTGTAGTTCATTGGAACTATTCAGAGCAGCAGCCAACAAAGTGACCATAGCCATTATGATATCCAACCTCCGATAGGAGATGCAACTTCAAGAAGAAGACATAATGTATAAATAACTGAGATAATAGGAAGACAATCAGATTAGAAGTAGTTTTTTCGCTCTCCTGAAAAATAATATTAAAAAATACGTTTTTGTAGATAGTGTTGTTTGACATTAACCCCTCGTAACGTTAGCTTATATTAAACGCTTTTATTTAACTTACTCTTGGATCCATCAAATCTTGCAACTTAAAATTTTAATACTTCTACCGTATCAATATGAATCAAACTTTGCACACTTGTTTATCTTCGATGACAATACGCTGTGGAGGTGTTTGTAAAAAAAATTTTAAAATTTTAAAAAAAAGTTTAAAAAACGCTTTTTAACAATTACTTAAAAAAATTAACTAAAAATAAAAAAAAATTTTTTTTAAGAAACGCTATTATTTAACAATTAATCAAAAAGAAATGAACTAAAAAGAAAAAAAGAAAAAAATTTACAAAAAAAAATCACAGACATTACAGTTAAAAATAAAAGCGTGGCGCATTAATATATATAATATTTTACAATAAATATTATATATATTAATGCGCCACGCTTTTATTTTTAACTGTAATGTCTGTGGTTTTTTTTTGTAATTTTTTTTCTTTTTTTCTTTTTAGTTCATTTCTTTTTGATTAATTGTTAAATAATAGCGTTTCTTAAAAAATTTTTTTTTAAATTTTTTTTTTGATTTTTTTTTGCAATTTTTTTTGTTAATTATTTGCATTGGCAAGAGAAAGTTGTACGAGTGTTTCACACCAGATTTTTTTTTTTTTTGGAGTGAGTAATTAGTGTGCGTGTGCGTACAGTAGATGCACGATGACGGCAGATGGCGGGATGCGGAGGGGGGACGGAGGAGAGCCATCGATTCGGAGTGAATAGGCCTTTAATGCTATAGCACAGTAGAGTGAGTAGTGCTGTAATACTTGTATTGCCACGTGGGGCAACTATGGCTTTGTTGGATTTCTCGTGTCTGCATGGGATAGAATGATGGTTTTCTTGTATAAATACGCGCGCACTCGTCAACTACTTACGTCTGCTCTTCTTCTTCTTCTTCTTCTTCCACCCGTTCCCCCTTTTTTTTGTTTTTATCTCATCCTATTACAACTAGTTTATTTTCATTTTTATTTTTTTAACATTATAACTTACGGAGTTCTGTAAATAATTAGTGATCAATCAAACGGAAATAAAGGATTATGTATTAATGTAGTTTGTTTTTTATTCCTAATGTGTATAAAAAAAAAAACACTAGACAGAGTGATCTCCTCTGAGAGTATTTAAAAGTTCATTATACACATCCAGTTGTCCATAACTGGTTCAAATCCTAGTAAAGGTAGTTAATTTTTATACGGATTTGAATGGTAGACAGTTGTTACCGGTGTACTTTGATGGTTGGGGTTTAATTAACCATACTCTCTCAGGAATGGTCGGCCTGGGTCTGTAGAAGACTACAGTTCAGTCACAAGTCATACATATTATTATCCTCATATCATGGGGTTGCTTATTGTTCTAAATTGAACAGATTGCAACTGACACACACATTAGAGATTACAAAAAAAAGAAAAGTTGTTCATAACGGGTGGAGTGTTAAATTTTTTGTCCTCGATATGCTAGTTCCACTTCCACGGCTACAACAATATAGTTCTGTTTCTTTTTTCTTTTTTTAATGCGTCCTGGAGACTCCAGGAGGAGTATAGGACATGTCAGTTATAACACCTGAAATACATATAAGAATCACACAATGAATCGCTATTATCAAGAAAGAAATTCTTGTACCCTATAAAAAGTTTCACCGATCAAGAAATTTTTCTGTTTTTTACTTTCTCTTGCCTATATGAATATATAGGAAGGAAAGTATTGTTTTCATGTCGATTTTTCGAAATCGAGTTTTCACCGGATCTATACGTTTTCAGACCCCCTGAACCCAAAAAAAACATGTTTTTAGCGATTGGTGTGTGTGTGTGTGTGTGTGTGTGCGTGCGTGCGTGCGTGCGTGCGTGCGTGTGTGTGTGTGTGTGTGTGTGTGTGTGAACAGAATATCTCAAGAACGGAACATCGTACGAACTTGAAACTTGAAACTTAAGTTACATACCACTACCGGACCCGACATGAACATTTTCATCAAAATCGGTCCACCGGAAGTAGTAGTTTATTCGTATAATTTTTCAGTTTTTTGCGATTTTCTCAAAAACTGGTCCTACGATTTTTTTTAAAATCGCCTATTTTACTCAATTTTTTATTCTCTACAAGATAGGGTAGGCGCCATGTTTGCTGAAATTCTCGGTGAGGCTGTTTTCACGTAAAAACGTTGTTTTTTTAAGATTACGGCTTTAATATAAATTTTATCGCAAAAACTTATATAATAAAAGTTGTAGAGAATTTAAAAACCTACAACTTCTGTTTCAAACATTTTTTTGTATAACGCTTAGTTTAGCGGTAATTTGCGATTTTCTGTTTTTTTTCTCACGAAAACGTGAGAAAAATCGATTTTTTTAACATTTCGGTCTTAGTATGCATTTTACGACAAAAGTGTATATAATAAAAGTTATAGAAAATTAAAAGATCTACAACTTTTGTTTAGAGAATTTTTCTCTACAGAGCCTAGTTTAGCGTGAAAGTGTGATTTTCCGTTTTTTTTAAGCCAAATTGAGTTCGATTGTCATTTTGCGTCATTCACTCATGATTAAAATAAGGTTATGTTTTTGAGGTTAGTTTTTGTTCATTTCTAATGTTTTAATACTAATGTTAGGTTTATTGTTAATTATTTGCATTGGCAAGAGAAAGTTGTGTGAGTGTTTCACACCAGATTTTTTCTTTTTTTAATGCGTCCTGGAGACTCCAGGAGGAGTATGGGACATGTCAGTTATAACACGTGAAATACATATAAGAATCACACAATGAATCGCTATTATCAAGAAAGAAATTCTTGTACGCTATGAAAAGTTTCACCGATCAAGAAATTTTTCAGTTTTTTTTTAAAGAAATGCAAATTATCACAACATTTTAAAAATTGGGGTAATTTATTCATGAATTTTTTCCCTGCATAAGTAGGTTTTTGTTCAAACAATTTTGTTGAGTGAATAGCCACATAGTAATAATCATTTCTGTTTCTTGTGTTATGATTGTGAACATTGAAATTCTGCATAAATTTATTTTGCCTAACATAGTACATAATCACCTCAAAAATGTAGAGAGAGGGAACTGTAAGCAATTCTCATTAAATAGTGGTGTGGATGAGGTTAGCTGGTTAGCTCCCACCATACACTTAATAGCTTTCTTTTGAATTTTAAAAACCCTATTCATATTACCCTAGCTAGAATTACCCCATAATTTTTAGTTTTAGAATTTTAGTTTTTAAAATATCTGCATCATTTTTTTGCATTCTCAGCTGTTGGTTCAGCTTTCTAAACGACTGTTGATGGGAAATTTACTTGTTTGTGTACATATTGTTTTTGATTTGTGCCTTCATGTTTCTTGCGTTTTCCCGTAAATTTAGATTTTTAACACTAGGTACATTTTTCTCAGAAATCAATAAACCTACCAGGCTGAAATTTTTACCATTTAATCATCTTGTATAGCCACACATACCGACATTTTTATGACTCCCTCAGGTGCTCCAAAATATAGTAATACGCAAAAAACGTCGAAAACAATTTGTAAAAAGTTTATGTTGTACGTAATATTTAAAAAAAATGGTGTCCAAAGATTTAATTTAAAAAAATGTCAGTAGCTCTAGAAGAAGCTCGACACCTATGGTGTGTAAAGTTTAATTTCCTTATCTTTTACCAATCCTATGAAAAATGTACCTAAAAGTAGCAAATTTAACATTGGCGGGATACATAGTATAGGTATCAGACGAATTGATGTCCCATAGCGGAGCGAGTGAGAGGGAGATATGTGGCATAACTACGCATGCGCTCAAAGTCCTTTCCGTTATAATTCAAATCTGAAAACATACTACAGTCGTTATCTTGCTTGTCAGTTTACTGCTTGCATAAACGCTTGCTCACAACAATGAGTAAAATTATACGACCAATGTTATTGGAACGGCGCGTATGGCTAGTGCGAGTGAGAGCGTTACGCATTGTCTCGCTCCCACGGCTAGGGGACTTCAGTTCATCTGAATACTGTACAGTCTTCCCTTAACTATCTCAAGATTTTCGATACAAAGCGTTGCGTTGATCTTTGCTCTTTAATAACGACCATACACAATTTTCTTTTTGCTTAACGTGTCTGACTGATGCACATTAAAGGTACTTTTAACGGTGATATGGATTCGCGAGACAGTAAACGATGCTTTGAAACCGTTTGAAATGTCGGTGTGTGTTTTAAATGCACCGCACTAAAAGTTTGATTTGTTGTTTGTTGTACGAGGAATAAAATGGAAGTGGATATTTCGTGGCGCGCAGCCGTCCTGTAAATCATGATGTCCGAACGAGTAGTGCGGTCGTTGTTGTTGGTGGTTTCCTCGATAAATTTTCCTAAAATATCGTGCGTAATCCCGTACAATAGATTAAGTTGTTTCGTTTCATGGGATTGGGTGAGCGAGCGGTTTACTGCCTCATATTTTTTTGATTTATATTTTGTTTACGGTTTTTTATTCACCACGGCATTTTTGGAAAATCTATTCGCAGTTTTTATTGATTTTTCGTTAATTGGTTTTATCATTTTTTTTTATGTGGCGTTTGGGCGGTTATAATGTTGTATATATTCTTAAAATGATTACATTTTGCGTTACGGTTATTTTTACTTTCTCTTGCCTATATGCGAGATCATGCGGTCTTGGGTTCGAATCCCATTCAGACACGGCATTTTTTCATACGTTATAAAAAATCATTTCATCATTCGCCGTCTGCATTAGCAGTAATTTGCAGAACAGTCGGACGTTAAACAAAAAAAAAAAAAAAAAAAAATCTTGCCTATATGAATATATTATAGGAAGGAAAGTATTGTTTTCATGTCGATTTTTCGAAATCGAGTTTTCACCGGATCTACACGTTTTCAGACCCCCTCAACCCAAAAAACATGTTTTTTTAGCGATTAGTCTGTGGGTGCGTGTGCATGCGTGTGTGTGTTTACAGATTATCTCAAGAATAGAACATCGTACGAACTTGAAACTTGAAAATTAAGTTATATACCACTACCGGACCCGACACGAACATTTTCATCAAAATCGGTCAACCGCAAGTAGAATTTATTCGTGTAATTTTTCACTTTTTTGCGATTTTCTCAAAAACTGGTCCTACGATATTTTTTAAAATCGCCTGGTTTACTAAATTTTTTATGCTCTATAAGATAGGATAGGCGCCAAAATTCTTGGTGAGGCTGTTTTCACGTAAAAAAATTGTTTTTTTCTAAGATTACGGCTTTAATATGCATTTTAGCCACCACGTCGCTATTTGGTAAATCATATGACTTTATTTATGACAAATCTTTATTTGAATCATATCAGCTGGTTTAAAAGCAGCAGATTATCTAACCTCATAAAAGCCTTAATGTAGGACATAAACATTATTTTCAACCCATAGAGTTTAGGGCTAACTCTTTTAAAGGGTTTCAATAGCCTAAAACCTGCACCGGCATTATAGTTACAACATTGTAATAAACTGCATGAAAATTAGTTCAGTAATTTAGGAGATGAAGGGGAACACACACACACACACACACACACACACACATACACACACACACACACACACACACACACACACACACACACACACACACACACATCGAATTTTATTATTATTTGCGTATATTCCCCTTAAGGAGAGTGCTAAAAACACAAAAATTTAGCTCTTGGTGGTGTCTCTTTTCCTCCTTTTAGCTTCCCAAAAACCTTTCATCCTCTCACTTTGCGCCTTCTTCTCTTCGTCTGTCCATTTTCGCCCACTTCTTTTGGCGTGTGATCTGAACTGAATTTCCTGGTTTATGATTTTTTCTCTACAAATTTTGCGGTCGTGAATGTCTTCCATTGTGATGTATAATTTTTGCAGGTCTTCCATAGTTTCTTTGTACCAAGAGGTGCCCAACTTTGAAGTGGAAATTATGTTTAATATTCTTTTTGTCAGTCTGGTGTCGTCATTCATTCTGGCTATATGTGTAAAAAAAACCTCACCCTGCGTTTTCTGAGAAGAGAAATATAATATAAAAGAGAAAGTATATAAAACTTATTTTTTAAAATCTGTATAGATTAATATTATTAGAGATGCGGTCAACTTATCACACCGATATGATACTGGGTTTTTAATGTGCAGCCTACGTGTACACGAAACACATACAAGATTATATGAACAGTAAGTGAATTTACTTTGCTAACAAAATGAATTACATGAAACAGAGGGAGAGAGAGAGAGAGAGAGAGAGACAGGCAGGCAGGCAGGCAGCCAGAGAGAGAGGGGGAGAGAGAGAGAGCCAAGCAGACATAGAGAGAGATGAGAGAGAGAGTGAGTGGGTGAGTGAGTGAACGAACGAGGAAGAGAGAGGTATAAAGAGAGTCAGTGAGAGAAAAGGGGTAGAGAGAGAGAGAGAGGGAGTGGACGAGGGAGAGAGATATACAGGGTGATTCACGAAGATATCCAGAAACTTTTGGAGCTCATTGTACATGTAAAAATAATGAAAAAAGTTTATATAAACATGGGTCCGGAAATGCTTCGTTTCCGAGTTACGGCTAGCGAAAGTTTCGCCCGGATTTCTGCTCACCAGGTGAAATGAAGTCTTCCTGAAATTCTGGTAAGATGATTAAGGGGCGAATTTAATCATTTCTTATGATTTTTGATCTGATAAATTGAATAAAACAGGTCCCAGAACTGTAAGTTATATAGTTTTCAAGAAAACCAGTGACAAATTCAAAAAATGGAGTGAAAACACATTTTTTCATCTTTGGGTAAGAATAACTTTGTTATTTCACCAAGAAACAGTTTTAAATTTTTGAATAAAACATGTAGAAAATTTTATTCTGAACAAACCGGTGTAAATTAAGTACACAGAAAGCGAATAGATGTTTGATTAAATGAATTTTTATTCATAAGAGTACAAAGTAAAATTAACCGGAAAAACAAAGATGAAAAAATGTGTTTTTTTCACTCCATTTTTTTGCATTTGACACTGGTTTTCTCAAAAATTACTTAACTTACAGTTCTGGGACCTGTTTTATTCAATTTATCAGATCAAAAACCATAAGAATGATTGAATTCGCCCCTTAATCTACCTTACCAGAATTTCAGGAAGCCCTCATTTCACCTGATGAGCTGAAATCCGGGCGAAACTTTCGCAAGCCGTAACTCGGTAACGAAGCACTTCCAGACCCATGTTTATATAAACTTTTTTATTATTTTTACATGTACAATGAGCTCCTAAAGTTTCTGTATATCTTCGTGAATCACCTGTATAAAGAGGCAGAGAGATAAGAGTGAGGGGGTTGAGAGAGTGAGAGGAGAGAGAAAGAGAGAGTGAGAGAGCAACGAGTTTACGAGACCGAGTTAGTCTATAGACAGATAAGATACCCACTGTGAGAGGGCTTCGAATATGAACCCTGTGTATTATATTATATTATTATAGGTGAATGTTTAGACGGTGACCTGTGCAATAAAACAAACAAATACACAATTTAAACGTGGCTGCTGAAACCATTTAATAGCCGTCGACTGACTGGGTAATAATAATAATAGTAATAATAATAATAATAATAATAATAACAACAACAACGGACAAATGGAACACTTACACTAACAAAAACACACACACACACACACACACACACAATGTTAGTCGCTTTAGTTGCGTTTTGTATGTATACTGTAGCAGTTAAAATTATTTAATGGTTACTAACTCTGATAAAGAATGCAAGAAAGGTAACGGGTCGATAGAAGCAACACCATAACTTCTTCAATTCTCTCAGGAGTGCTTTCTCCGCCCGAACATGCATGCGCTCCTCGTTTATAAACGCGTACACACACAAACACACACACACACACACAACGCAATGTCAAATCTACTGCCAGTACTACCAACGAAGTCTCGTTTATCCGGAGGTTTGTTGGTTTGGTGATCAGCCGAAAGGCTGGTTTGAACCTGTAGAGGGTTTTACCAAGTAAAACGAGAGAGTGAGGTGGTTTACCATTGCCACAACTCACCGAGTGGAAAAGTACGCTTATCAACATGCCGGGCCCTCTGAAAAGCACATATTTTCCACTCTGCAAGTGACATTTTCACTTCATTCACCACAGGGTCGGGCTGTATAATGAAATTCATTACTTTCAGAGGAGATAATAACTCTGATTAGTGTCTTTTACACCTCTACCTCTTCTGTTGTTAATTGATTCAGTCGTTTAATTGGCTAATCATGTGATAAGAAACATAACTATTTATTTTAGCCCTGCAAAGAACAGATTGAGTGTAAATGATTTGACACTCCATCTGTCTGTTATGGGCAATCCGGAGGTTAAGCAAAGGTTGAAATTTGTTATTGTTTGTTAGGTGATCAGCCGAAACGCTAGTTTAAATTTCTAGGGTCTAGTAGACCAATGGTTCCCGTACTTGGGAGCGCCCCGCCCCCCCAAGGGACGCGTGAAGACAAGTCAAGAGGGGCCTCGAGATAGCTTTGCCGTCCGCACGTCCAGAGGTGTTGGGATTCACGAATCGAGTTTTAAGAATCTATTACAAAGTGTTCCCCAGTATTATCACAGCAAGCGCTGCGATCGTATTAATCTTTTTGAACCACTTATTTGTGCGAAAAAGCATTTTCAGCCCGTGTTGCCATATTGTTATTGTTTTTTTTATTTTTTTAATTCATTTATTTAACGTCGCATCAACTACAACGGGGTCATTAGCGACGACGTTTTGGGGTGTAACTATTGTACAATGGAGGATGAAATGATTTTCTTTTTGTAACGTATGAAAATGTGCCGTGCCTGAGTGGGATTCGAACCCAGGACCGCATGATGAAAGGCGAGCACGTTACCAACAGCGCCAATGTGGCCGGCTGTTGTTATTGTTGTTTTAAGACAAAGTATCCGGAAACACTTGATGTTGCTAATTATTTACGTTGTCCATTTTCTAATGAATCAACCAAGAATGGGGAATCGTTGTTAAAACTGCATGCCATCCAACTCTCCGATTTATTAGGTTTTTTACTTTCTCTTGCCTATATGAATATATACGAGGGAAAGTATTGTTTTCATGTCGATTTAAGAAATACACTCTTCACCGGATCTATACGTTTTCAGACCCCCTGAACCCACACAAACATGTTTTTAGCGATTGGTCTGTGTGTGTGTCTGTATGTGTGTCTCTGTGTGTGTGTGTATACAAAATATCTCAAGAACGGAACATCGTACGGACTTGAAACTTGAAACTTAAGTTACATACCACTACCGGACCTGACACGAACATTTTCATCAAAATCGGTCAACCGGAAGTAGTAGTTTATTCGAGTAATTTTTCACTTTTTTGCGATTTTCTCAAAAACTGGTCCTACGATTTTTTTTAAAAATCGCCTGGTTTACTCATTTTTTATTCTATACAACATAGGGTAGGCGCCATGTTTGCTGAAATTCTCGGTAAGGCTGTTTTCTTGTAAAAACATTTTCTTTTTAAAATTACGGCTTTAATATGCATTTTAGCGCAAAAGTTTATATAATAAAAGTTGTAGAGAATTTAAAATTCTACAACTTTTTATTTCAAATATTTTTTTGTATAACGCTTAGTTTAGCAGTAATAAGTGATTTTCTGATTTTTTTCTCACGAAAACGTGTGAAAAATCGATTTTTTTTAAGATTTCGGCCTTAGAATGCATTTTACGACAAAACTGTATATAATAAATTTTATGTTGTTGTTTAGGTGATCAGCCAAAAAGCTGGTTTGAACCTGTAGAGGTTTTACTAAGTAAAACGAGGAGTGAGGTGGTTTACCATTGCCTTCCTCACTGAGTGGAAAAGTATGCTTATCAGCATGCCGGGCCCTCTGAAAAGCACATATCTTCCACTCTGCAAATAACACCTTCACTTCATTCACCACAGGGTCTGGCTGTATAATGAAATACATTACTTTCAGAGGAGATAACTCTGACTAGTATCTTTTACACCTCTACCTCTTCTGTTCTTTAATAGTTTAGTCATATAATTGGCTGACGACGTGATAAGAAAGAGAACTATTTTCTGTAGCCTTGGAACTAGCAGATCGAGTGCAAATAATTTTAACCCTCCATATGTCTGTTATTAGCTATAATAGCATAGTGCACTAAATAACGTAATCTTTTTTTTTTAATTCCTAATATGTGTACGTTGCAATTTGTTCAAACCTGAACAATAAGCAACCTCATGACCCAATTAAATGAGAATGATGTTGTGTATGACGTGTAAATGAGACTGTGTAGTCTTGTACAGGCTCAGGCCGATCTTTCCTGAGAGAGTATGGTTAATTGAACCCCAACCATCAAAGTACACCGGTAACCACTATCTAGCATTCAAATCCGTATAAAAGTAACTACTTTTACTAGGATTTGAACCAGGAACCTTCGTCTCCGAAAATCAGCTGTTAAACAAGCTGTTTTTGGCGACGACTTTACCTCTAGACTAAATATTTTTTGGCAAGGAAAAATTGAAGTTACAAAAATGGTTAACTCTGTAGAAAAAGTGGAAGGTGAAGGAATAATAATAGCATATAGCGCACAACCTGTTGTTGTGCCCGTGAGGCGTAACGACGGCTGTTTAAATATTAAATTATTATTGAAATACGGAAATTCTTTTGAAAGTCGTAATCACATTGTAAATCCATGCGGCTCTCTCGAGGTACGAGGTGGTGACAAGAGTCGAATCTGAATTTAATTTAAATAATAAATGGAAGTTGCACTTTTTGCGGTTCATTCATATCAGAAGGGGAATGACCTTGTCCGATTTCCCACCGGTTGTTGGTTTGGTTGTTATACCCCCCTTCCCCTCATTGCCTCCCTACCTCCCGCCGTATCTTCCATCATCATCATCATTATCAGTGCGAAGGAAGAAGAGCTACACAATCAGCTAACATTACCTCCTGAATTGTAATTTTTTGCTACACTGTTTTTGTTAATGCGGCTCTAAGTGTTTGTCCTTTTTTGTAAACACCGTTTTTAATACTTTGAAATATTTTACTGATTTTGGTTTACTTTCTCTTGCTCTTCATGAATATTATTAAAAAAAAGGAAAGTATTGTTTTCATGTTAATTTTTCAAAATTAAGTTTTCACCGAATATACAAGTTTTCAGACCCCCTCTCAAGAACGGAATATATAGCTACCACGAAACTGAAACTTGGAACTTTAATTTGGTACCGCTACAAGATACGACATGAACATTTTCAATGTTAATCGGCCAACCGGATGTAGTAGTTTATTCGTGTGATTTTTTTCGCTAATTTTGCGATTTTCGCAAAAACTGATCTTACGGTATTTTTTACTGTCTCTTACCTGTATGAAGGCCAATATATAGGAAGGGAAGTCTTTTTTCATGTTGATTTTTCGAAATCGAGTTTTCACCGGATCTACACGTTTTCAGACCCCCTGAACCCAAAAAACGTGTTTTTAGCGATTGGTGTGTGTGTGTGTGTGTGTGTGCAGAATATCTAAAAAACGGAACATCGTACGAACTTAAAACTTTACACTTAAGTTACATACCACAACCGAACCTGATACGAAAATTTTCATCAAAATCGGTCAACCAGAAGTAGTAGTTTATTCGTGTAATTTTTCACTTTTTGCGATTTTCTCAAAAACTGGTCCTACGATTTTTTTAAAAATCGCCTGGTTTACTAAATTTTTTATGCTCTACAAGATAGGATAGGCGTCATGTTTGCTGAAATTCTTGGTGAGGCTGTTTTTACGTAAAACAATTGTTTTTTTAAGATTACGGCTTTAATATGCATTTTAGCGCAAGTATTTTGTATAATAAAAGTTGTAGAAAATTTAAAGTCCTACAACTTTTATTTCCAACATTTTTTGTATAACGCTTAGTTTAGGGGTAATTAGCGATTTTCTGTTTTTTTCTCGCGAAATCGTGTGAGAAATCTATTTTTTAAAGATTTCGGCCTTAGTATGCATTTTACGACAAAATTGCATATAATAACATTTTTAGGAAATTTAAAGATCTACAATTTTTATTTATAACATTTTTTTGTACAGTGCCTAGTTTAGCGTGAAAGAGCGATTTTCCGTATTTTTAAGCCAAACTAAGGTTGATTTTCATTTTGCGTCTTTCACTAATGATTGAAATTAGGTTATGTTAATTGAGGTTAGTTTTTTGTTTATTTCTAATGTTAGGTTTATTGTTAATTATTTGCATTGGCAATAAAAAGTTGTGTGAGTGTTTGACACCAGATATTTTTTAAGTTGTGTAGAGTTTGGTTTTCATTTTGCCTCAATTATTTATGATTAAAATTAGGTTATGTTTGTCATTTCACATAGTTTAATGATTAAACATAATTTATAATAATAATTTTTTTTTATATACGTAAATAGAGGGGGGGTTTCTCCGGTATTTGTGCGGTGATTTCTGTTTTAGCCACAAAAATGGCGTACAATCAATGGCGTAAAACCAGATTTTTTAAGTTTTGTAGAGGTTTGTTTTCATTTTGTCTCATTCACTCATGATTAAAATTAGGTTATGTTTTTCATTTCACATAGTTTAATGATTAAACATAATTTATAATAATGATTTTTTTTTATATACGTAAATGGGGGGGGGGGGGTGGTTTCTCCGCTATTTATGCGGTGATTTCTGTTTTGGCCACAAAAATGTCGTACAATTAATGGCGTAGAAATGGAAAATGTCGAGTTGGTCGTAAATGTGCGGCCGACCGGCGTTTCTTACGTTATGGTGTACTATTATAATAAAGGCACGAATTGAGGAAGATGTACCGATTGAGTGGCAATAAGTGCAGCCATGTAAACCCCACCCCTCACCCCGTTTCCGGACTAGTATTATACTAGTGTAGTGATCTATTTTCGGACGAACCATTACACGTACCACCACCACCGTGTGGATATTCTTCTTTCTGCCTGCCCGTTCTCTTAGTTGTTCACTTTAGTGACGACTGTTTTCTTTCACCCTCCACTACTGTATTTTACTAAATCGGTTTAAACTTTTCTCTCTCTCTCTACCTATAGTATGTTAAATATGGTAGATTGTATTTCAACTGATCTTCACGTTTCAAAACTACCCCTTGAATCCAACAAAATAGATTTTTTTCCCAGAGTATGCCCACTTTTCTGTGAGTGCGTGTTTCATTTGTTGTGGAAAACTACTGAATCAATTAAGCTGAAATTTTAAAAGTAATGTTTTTTTTTGTGGAATTTTAGCCCTAAAATTAAGGGTAGATGCTTTTGAAATATATTCTTCTGTGTTGTTTAGGTCAACAGCCGAAATGCTGGTTTGAACCTCTAGAGGTTTTACTAAGTAAAAACGAGAAGTGAAGTGGTTTACCATTGCCTTCCTCACTGAGTTGAAAGCGTATGCTTATCGGCATGCCAGGCCCTCCGAAAAGCACCCACTTTCCACCCTGCAAATGACACCTTCAATTTATTCACCACAGGGTCTGGCTGTATAGTGAAATTCATTACTATCAGAGGAGATAACTGTGACTAGTGTCTTTTACACCTCTACCGCTTATGTTCTTAAATAGTTCAGTCGTACAATTGGCTGACTATGTGATAAGAAACAGATCTTTTTTGTAGCAGTCCTGGAACCAGCAGATCGAGTGCAAATAATTTTAACACTCCACCTGCCCGTCATGGGCAAACGTTTTGAGTATACAATCGTAATATGGAAGCATCTTACCAAAAGAAGGGATAGAGTAGTGGGGCATATCCTAAGACATCCAGGTATTAGGCTATGAATAGAGGAGGGTAATATTGAGGGAGTAAATTGCAGAGGGAGGCAAAGATTAGAAAATATTGTTGTTGTTGTTTAGGTCATCAGCCGAAAGGCTGGTTTGAACCTGTAGAGGTTTTACTAAGTAAAACAAGGAGTGAAGTGGTTTACCAATGCCACAACTCACTGAGTGGAAAAGTACGCTTATCAGCATGCCGGGCCCTCTGAAAAGCACATATTTTCCACTCTGCAAACGACACCTTCACTTCATTCACCACAGGGTCTGGCTGTATAATGAAATTCATTACTTTCAGAGGAGATAACTCTGATTAGTGTCACAGTACACCTCTACCTCTTCTGTTCTTAAATGATTCAGTCATTTAATTGGGTGACCATGTGATAAGAAACAGAACTATTTATTTTAGCCCTGCAACGAACAGATTGAGTGTAAATAATTTGACACGCCACCTGTCCGTCATGGGCATAGAAAATATTATAAAGCAAATTACAAAGTTGTAATTTGCTTTAGAAAATATTAGTTTGTAATTTGCTTTTTTAAATTTTTAAATTTTGTTATTTGCTTAATATTAAATTTGTAATTTGCTTTAGAAAATATTATAAAGCAAATTACAAATTTGTAATTTGCTTTAGAAAATATTATTTTGTAATTTGCTTTTTTAAATTTTGTTATTTGCTTAATATTAAATTTGTAATTTGCTTTAGAAAATATTATAAAGCAAATTACAAAAGATGTAGGGTGTTACAGGTATAGTATTCAGATGAACTAAAGTCCCCTAGCCGTGGGAGTGAGAGAATGCTTAACGCTCTCACTCGCACAACCCATACTGCCGTTCCAATAACATTGTCTTTAATTTTACTCATTGTTGTAAGCAAGCGCTTATGCATGCAGTAAACTGACAAGCAAGATAACGACTGTAGTATGTTTTCAGATTTGAATTATGACGGTAAAGACCTTTGAGCGCATGCGTAGTTATGCAACATATCTCCCTCTCACTCGCTCGGCTATGGGACATTAGTACGTTCTGATACTTATATGTAGATATGAAACGACTTGCGCAAGATAGAAAAGGTTGGAGAACTGCATCAAACCAGTCGAGAGACTGATGACAAAAAATAAAAATCGTGATACTTTCTCCTTTGATACGAGTAGAAATAGAATTAAGAGGGAGAGAGCGAGAGAGAGATACAGTGAGAGAGAGACATAGACAGAAAGAGAGAGAGAGAGAGAGTAAAAATGCTTGTATAAAGATGTGTGCTCTGTTGATTATTAAGTTACCTGAAATTATGTCACAAAGTTGGTTGGTGTGTATCGATAAGAGAGACAGACTAAAGCGCTCTGTAAATTACCATATCTTATTAATAGTTAATGAAGTGGAAAAGACAAAAGGTTGGATGGATGGAAGGTGGATGTTCTCGTGTATCGGATAAGGCGAGATGCCAGCCAGCGTGGAGTGGATTGGAGTGGAGTAGGCGGCGGTGTGACGAGAGAGTGACACTTGCCGAACCGGTTTTGTTTTGTCTCCGTTTTGTGCAATTGAGCTACATTCCAAATAAGAAACTGGTCCTCCTTTTTCACATACTCTATCTAATACACTACACTACATTATTTGTATTCATTAACTGCGTAATGATTATCATCCGTTTTAACCACAGCTCTCTGTTATCCGTCTCATAATGTAAAAAAACATTTCTGAAGCTTATTCGGTAAACTGTCGTACCTTTCTCGCAGACATGACTGTTGTTGTTTTGGTGATCAGCCTGTAGGCTGGTTTAAACCTGTAGAGGTTTTACTAAGTAAAACGAGGAGTCAAGTGGTTTACCATTGCCACAATTCACTGAGTGGAAAAGTACGATTATCAGCATGCCGGGCCCTCTGAAAAGCATAGGATAACAAAAAAAAAAAAAATTAGGTTATATTGGTCATTTTTGCATTGGCAAGGGAAAGTTGTGTGAGTGTTTCACACCGGATTTTTTTTTCGGCTTAATTGTGCATCGGACAATCAGAATTCAGTAGGAAATATAGTAGTGAGTGAATGTTTGCTAGAATGTCAGTGCGGGTTGCCTTGCCATTGTGTGGTATTTGTTTTATCCGTACACAATAAGTACAAAAATAACCTTTGTTATTTATGGAGTATGTTATTTATAACGATAGAGTTGTTGTAAAAGATAAGTTGGCCGTGTGATTCCTTTATTAAACTTTCACCTTTTTCTGTTATTCTGTGTTATGTTATGTTATGAGAGGCATGTGCGGTGCAGTAACAACTTAACTCTTTATTTCTTGTTAAAAAAATCTGGTGTGAAACACTCACACAACTTTCTCTTGCCAATGCAAATAATTAACAATAAACCTAACATTAATAATAAAATATTAGAAATAAACAAAAAACTAACCTCAAAAACATAACCTTATTTTAATCAGGAGTGAATGACGCGAAATGAAAATCGAACTCAATTTGGCTTAAAAAAACGGAAAATCACACTTTCACGCTAAACTAGGATCTGTAGAGAAAAATGCTTTAAATAAAAGTTGTAGATCTTTTAATTTTCTATAAATTAAATTATATACACTTTTGTCGTAAAATGCATACTAAGGCCGAAATCTTAAAAAAATCAATTTTTCACACAGTTTCGTGAGAAAAAAACAGAAAATCGCAAATTACCGCTAAACTAAGCGTTATACAAAAAAATTGTTTGAAATAAAAGTTGTAGAATTTTCAATTCTCTACAACTTTTATTATATAAAGTTTTGCGCTAAAATGCATATTAAAGCTGTAATCTTAAAAAAACAACGTTTTACGTGAAAACAGCCTCACCCAGAATTTCAGCAAACATGACGCCTACCCCATCTTGTAGAGAATAAAAAATTGAGTAAACCAGGCGATTTTAAAAAAAATCGTAGGACCAGTTTTTGAGAAAATCGCAAAAAAGTGAAAAATTACACGAATAAACTACCACTTCTGGTTGACCGATTTTGATGAAAATGTTCGTGTCGAGTCCGGTAGTGGTACGTAACTTAAGTTTCAAGTTTCAAGTTCGTACGATGTTCCGTTCTTGAAATATTCTGTTCACACACACACACACACACACACACACACACACACACACACACACACACACACACACACCAATCGCTAAAAACATGTTTGTGTGGGTTCAGGGGGTCTGAAAACGTATAGATCCGGTGAAAACTCGATTTCGAAAAATCGACATGAAAACAATACTTTCCTTCCTATATATTCATATAGGCAAGAGAAAGTAAAAACTAACATCCGTACTTTGGTTAGTCGTGGTGGCTGTGTACGTACTGTGTTGCACTCAACTCACTGCCTGATGGATTAATAATAGTTAGTTCAATAATGTATGTAATGTAATGTAATGCCTCGTTTGCCTTGGGCTCCTTACTTCAAAATAATAATATTTTTTATTGTTTATTTCATTTGTTTATTAGTGGAATTACTCATGTAGAGTCAAGACTGTGCGTTGAGTATAAAAGTTTATTTTATTTTTTATATTTTTTCTAATCCCTAATGTGTGTACGTTGTAATCTGTTCAATTCAGAACAATAAGCAACCCCATGACCCAATCAGATGAGGATGATGTGTATGACGTGCATATGAGGTGTAGTCTTGTACAGACGCAGGTCGGCCATTCCTGAGAGAGTATGGTTAATTGAACCCCAACCATCGAAGTACACCGTTAACCACTGTCTAGCATTCAAATCCGTATAAAAGTAACTACCTTTGCTAGGATTTGAACCACGAACCTTCGTCTCCGAACAGCTGATTTTGGCGACGACTACCTCTAGACCAACCCGGTGGAAGTTTTTATTTAACCCTACAGCCGGCAATAACAGTTTTCTAGACCGGCAGAGAATTTTTAGTCACCGAACCGTAAAGAGATCATTAAAAATTTGCTATAAATCACAAACCTTGTCACGTGATGTATCAAAATAACAAAAACCTTAAGAAAATAGAATAAATACATTACTGAAATTTTAATCTGACACTAAGGGATGCTAAAACTATTTGAAAATAATTTTCATACAAATATTTTTCTAAAATCTCAGATTCACTACTGTTTAAAACTTTCTTATGCCCTACTTTTAAAATTCATTATAATTTATACGAATCGTTACTTTTAAAAGTTATTTCAAAATAAAACCAAATATACGAATCTATGTTCAAAACTGACGAAAATATGTACAAAAACACATCATGTAAACCAAGAGATAACGAAATTCTGGTCTAGGGCAGCAACAGAGAAACAGAGAAACACAAGCACAATATCCAACTAAAACTATTGTATTATACGTGAAAATTTTCTTTATACATTACTAAACTATTGTACAAAACAGCAACGCTGTCTGTAGATGAAATTAAAACTAAAACGACAGCATTGCAATGCTATGAAGCAAATCAGATTTTGCGACGCGACCGGTTCAAGTAGCGGTAACATCGTCTCAAAGTCGACGATTGCCGGCTCTAGGGTTAAAGCTGCATCGATAACTTAGTCATTAGCGACTTCTGTGGGGTTTGGTACTGTAACGATGGGTTTTAACTTGTTAAAATTTCCAGACCCTAGCCGGGAATCGAACTCGGGACCTTACGATTTGTGGTCTAGCACGCGCTAGTCACTACTCTACGAATCCGTTAAAATTTCCAGACCCTAGCCGGGAATCGAACTCGGGACCTTACGATTTGTCGTCTAGCACGCTAGTCACTACTCTACGAATCCGTTAAAATTTCCAGACCCTAGCCGGGAATCGAACTCGGGACCTTACGATTTGTGGTCTAGCTCGCGCTAGTCACTACTCTACGAATCCGTTAAAATTTCCAGACCCTAGCCGGGAATCGAACTCGGGACCTTACGATTTGTTATGTAGCACGCTAGTCACTACTCTACGAATCCGGCTAGTAGATTATTAAATTAATAAAACAACGCAGAAATAAAACAATTTTCACAATTCCAAGCAAAATAAAAATCATAATATTGTTAGAAATACACCGGTATGACCAATTTGTTATTTTATCGAACTGTTTTGCAATACAATTAATTCATTGATTAAAAATTATTAACATCATTAAATATTGAATTACAGGGCTTAAGTATTAAGTCTATAGGGTAAATGCCATTACCCTAAAATTGAAATTAGAGGGAGGCTGTTTTTACGTAAAAAAAAAATTTTTTTTAAGATTACGGCTTTAATATGCATTTTACCGCAAAAAAATTATACAATAAAAATGTAGAGAATTTACAATCCTACAACTTTTATTTCAAACATTTTTTTGTATAACGCTTAGTTTAGCGGTAATTGGCGATTTTCTGTTTTTTTTCTCACGAAAACGTGTGAAAAATCGATTTTTTTAGGATTTCGGCCTTAGAATGCATTTTACGACAAAAGTGTACCTATATATAATAAATATTATAGGAAATGAAAAGATCTACAACTTTTAGTTAGAGCATTTTTCTCTAAAGAATGATTATCCGTATTTTTAAGCCACACCACTGAGGTCGATTTTCATTTTGCGTCTTTCATATTTGATTAAAATTAGGTTATGTTTATTGAGGTTAGTTAGTTTGTTTGTTTCTAATGTTTTATTACTAACGTTAGATTATATTGTTAATTATTTGCATTGGCAAGAGAAAGTTGTGTGAGTGTTTCACACCAGATTTTTTTTTTATACATAACGTAACATGTCAGCTACTGCTTTCTGGTTTCTATCTGGCTCTTGAGAGTGTTATTCTCCTTAATTACATCAGAGTTTTTTTTTTGTTTTATCTTAAATTAATTTAAGGCGGAGTGCACACCTATGCGATACGTTACGTAAGATACGATATTTATCTTATACGATATTTATCTTATGCGATAAATGTCTGCTTGCTCAATACAAAACACATTGCTGGTGAAAACTTGCCGCACACCAGTGATACAGCGACATTTATCGTAAGATATTTGTAGCGTACGATATGTTCGGCTTGTCTTATGCGATAAATATCTTAATACATTAGTTGCCCTGACACCACTGTTAAAACAACATACTATCGCGTAGTATTCTTATTTTCATTGTTAAAAATTTGTTTTAATTATATTATTACTACAATATGAAGGACGATCCTGTTTTTATGATATTCTTTGTAAATGAGGTACAAAAATATCCGTGTATATGAAATTACCAATTAAAGGTAAAATAAAACAAAATTCTCAGGTCTCATTCTGTATGTCTCCGTGAATTTATCTTCATGCAGCGATAGTTCTTTATGTACAATAGCTGAGCTGTGGTGTGCATTGTGTAAATTATATGGATGAACCCAAAACCTTCTGTTTATCCTTCTATTTCGCCTTCTACGGAAATACCAACGGGAGATTACAACATCCTCTTCGCTTGAAGAACTCATTATATACTGAGGAAATTAGTAAGATTATATCGTACAAATAAAATCGTATCACACTGGTGTGCATTCATGTAAGATATACTACGATAAATATCGTATCTTACGTATCGTATCGCATAGGTGTGCACTCCGCCTTAAGTTGCATACTACTATCGGACCCGACAAAAACATTTTCATCAAAATCGGTCAACCGGAAGTAGTAGTTTAAAGAAGACATATTGATCACCAAGTGAATTTGGCCAGGAGTTGGTGGTAGCTGTTGGTTGGCGTTTGCACGATTTCGTTGAATACTTGAGTGTAGCGGTGAGGTGATCAGTTTCAGTCGTGAAAAGTCCCTTCGTTACGTTGTTGCGTTTATTTGCGTGGAAACAGCGGCCGGTTGCGAGTGGGTTCGTGCGTGCGAGGATCGATACCAGTAGGTGGGGGGGGGGGAGAATGAATGAGTTGATTTGCGTATCATATAATTCAGGAACGCTAGCGAATAATGTTCTTCTCTCGTTTTTGTAAGCGAAATTTTAAACATTTCCTGGGATCTCGGTAGTATAAAATAAGAAAACATGTGTGTTCAGCAGAATTACATTTTAAGGTTTTCGCGAACGTATCTTTTGTCTACTGTATAATAACATTTTGTAAATTCAATGTTTAACCGTTTCACTTTTCATCGCCGGCCGTATTGCCGTAGTTGGTAACGTGCTCGCCTCTCATCATGCGGTCTTGTGTTCGAATCCCATTCATGTACGGCATATTTTCATGAGTTAACAAAAAAAATCATTTTATCCTTCACCGTTTGCTTTAGCAGTAATTGCAGAACAGTCGGACGTTAAACCAAAAAAAAAAAAAAATAATAAATAAAAATAAAAGCTTTTCATCAAGCGTGTATACGATCGTATTATAAAACTCGCCACAACAATGACTTACAAGCTGAAAAATATACAACTGCAAAGTTCTCGAAAGGAATTCACTACAATTCCGTTCGGGTTTTCGACAAAATTACCATTTAAAATAAAATTCTTCAATTTAAAAATATTTGATCGGGAAGTAAAAGGTTTTTAACGAAACGTGAATTTTATTCTGATCACTAGTTGTCTTACAAAAATACTCTTTAAATTTAATCTTTACGAAATTTAGATTTATATAATAGTGTGTTAAAAAAATGGTCGGCCCGTTGGCGTAGTGGTTACCGCAACTGGTTTCTACGCCGGGGTCCCCGGGTTCGATTCCCGGTCCGGTCTGGCATTTTTTCATCGCTCATCTTCATCTATCATTCTTCCCACCGTCTGAACTAACTTAGCAGCAATTGCAAAACAGTCAGACGTAAAACAAAACAAAAAAATTCTGGTGTGAAACACTCACATGACATTCTCTTGCCAATGCTAATAATTAACAATAAACCTAACATTAGTAATAAATCATTAGAAATAAACAAAAAACCTAACCTCAAAAACATAACCTTATTCTAATCATAAGTGAAAGATGCAAAATGAAAATCGACCACATTTTGGCTTAAAAATACGGAAAATCACTGTTTCACTTTAAACTAGGCTCTGTAAAGAAAAATCCTTTAAATAAAAGTTGTAGATCTTTTCATTTCCTATAATATTTATTATATGTAGGTACACTTTTGTCGTAAAATGCATACTAAGGCCGAAATCTTAAAAAATCGACTATGTTCCGATACCCACATAAGCTTTCGCTTATGTGGGTATCGGAACATAGTTTATATCAAGACATGTTTTATTTTGTTGTTGTTTAGGTCGTCAGCCGAAAGGCTGGTTTGAACCTGTAGAGGTTTTACTAAGTAAAACGAGGAGTGAGGTGGTTTACCATTGCCACAACTCACTGAATGGAAAAGTATGCTTATCAGCATGCCGGGCCCTCTGAAAAGCACATATTTTCCACTCTGCAAATGACACCTTCACTTTATTCACCACAGAGTCTGGCTGTATAATGAAATCCATTACAATCAGAGGAGATAACTCTGATTAGTGTCTTTTACACCTCTACCTCTTCTGTTCTTAAATGATTCAGTCATTTAATTGACTGACCATGTGATAAGAAAGAGAACTATTTATTTTAGCCCTGAAACGAACAGATTGAATGTAAATAACTTGACACTCCACCTGTCTGTTATGGGCAGAATGTTTTATTTTATAAGTATGATTATAAAAGATCGATTGGTGGTCGGAGGTGTGTGTACGAAAACCGCGAATCGATCATAATATCATCCCATCTTTCCAATCTATCCATCCGTTTTCCATCCCATTTCTCGGTATTGCCGGAGTTTGGATAATTAGAACACAATGGCGGAGGAATTGTTTATTATTACGTACGTATTATTGTTATTATTATTATTATTCTATTGGAACAGTAAACGGAATTGATCCGCCATCGCCGTGTTCGCCATTCCAGTTTCCTCAAATAATTAACAGCTTACCTCCCTCCCTCTCTGTCACCCTTTCCTCATTTCCCCTCCTCATTCAAATATTAATCCGACCAAAAGCATACGTTCCCTGACACTCTGATCTAACTATAACACTAATCGTACGTTGCATTTGCTACTCATATTGCGGCGGCCACGACGCTTCACAAAGAAACAGCGTGTTGTTCAGTATTGATTTTTTTCATCCACTAAAACCGCGTTTCATTGACGACTTGATTTGAAAACCATATATATTTAAGAAATTTGTGTGAAACACTTAAAACGACTTTCTCTTGCCAATGTAGGTGAATAATGAAAATATAACTTGTGTTTTAACATGTGTGAACGACGATTTACGAAAATCGATCTCTGTTCGACTTAAAAATTCGGAAAGTCACTAAGTAGATGCTAAAATATTTTTAGTGAAAAATGCTTGAAATAAAAGTTGTTATTATTGATTTTCATCCACTAAATTCATTTTTGACGACTTGTTTTGAAAGCCGTATTTTTAAGAAATTTGGGTGAAACACTTACACGACTTTCTCTTGCCAATGTAAAAAATGAACAATATAACTTATCATGTGTAAACGACGATTTACGTAAATCGATCTCTGTTCGAGTTAAAAATTCGGAAAGTCACTTGGAAAGCCGGCCGCATTGGCGTAGTTGGTAACGTGCTCGTTATCATTAAAGTACCATTTGCTACTCATATTGCGGCCACGACGCTTCACAAAGAAACAGCGTGTTGTTCATTATTGATTTTCATCCACTAAAACCGCGTTTCATTTTGACGACTTGATTAGAAAACCGTATTTTTAAGAAATTTGTGTGAAACACTTAATAGACTTTCTCTTGCCAATGTAAATAATGAAAATATAACTTATCATGTGTGTGAACGACGATTTACGAAAATCGATCTCTGTTCGAGTTACAAATTCGGAAAGTCACTTGGAAAGCCGGCCGCATTGGCGTAGTTGGTAACGTGCTCGTTAGCATTAAAGTAGCATTTGCTACTCATATTGCGGCGGCCACGACGCTTCACATAGAAACAGCGTTGTTCATTATTGATTTTCATCCACTAAAACCGCGTTTAATTGACGGCTTGATTAGAAAACCATATATTTTTAAGAAATTTGTTTGACACACTTGAACGACTATCTCTTGCCAATGTAAATAATGAATATATAACTTATCATGTGTGTGAACGACGATTTACGTAAATCGGTCTCTGTTCGAGTTACAAATTCGGAAAGTCACTAAGAAAGCCGGCCGCATTGGCGTAGTTGGTAACGTGCTCGTTAGCATTAAAGTAGCATTTGCTACTCATATTGCGGCGGCCACGACGCTTCACAAAGAAACAGCGTGTTGTTCATTATTGATTTTTTTCATCCACTAAAACCGCGTTTCATTGACGACTTGATTTGAAAACCGTATTTTTAAGAAATTTGTGTGAAACACTTGAACGACTTTCTTTTGCCGATGTAAATAATGAACAATATAACTTATCATGTGTGTAAACGACGATTTACGTAAATCGGTCTCTGTTCGAGTTACAAATTCGAAAAGTCACTAGGAAAGCCGGCCGCATTGGCGTAGTTGGTAACGTGCTCGTTAGCATAAAAGTAGCATTTGCTACTCATATTGCGGCGGCCACGACGCTTCACATAGAAACAGCGTGTTGTTCATTATTGATTTTTTTCATCCACTAAAACCGCGTTTCATTTTGACGACTTGATTTGAAAACCGTATTTTTAAGAAATTTGTGTGAAACACTTGAACGACTTTCTCTTGCCGATGTAAATAATGAACAATATAACTTATCATGTGTGTAAACGACGATTTACGTAAATCGGTCTCTGTTCGAGTTACAAATTCGAAAAGTCACTAGGAAAGCCGGCCGCATTGGCGTAGTTGGTAACGTGCTCGCCTCTCATCATGATGCGGTCTTGGGTTCGAATCCCATTCAGGCACGGCATACTTTCATACGTTGCAAAAATCATTTCATCCTTCACCGTCTGCATTAGCAATTACTGCAGAACAGTCGGACGTTAAATCAAAAAAAAAACAAAAAAAAGGTAAGTCACTAAGTAGATGGTAAAATATTTTCTGTAGAGAAAAATGCTTTTGAAATAAAAGTTGTAGGTTTTGTTCATTTTCTATATCGTTGATTATTATTTGCGATTTTGTAGTATAAAATTCATGATTACTTAGGCCGCTATCTTAAATCTTATCGATTTTGATAAAAAAAAAATACAGAAAATCACTGGTAAAGTAAGTGTTGTAAAAAACCGCTAGAAATAAGTTGTAGCTTTTACAATTTCCTACAACTTAAATTACAGGTACGCTTTTACTGTAAATAGCATATTAAGGCCGCAAACTTAATAATTCAACTTTTTACCTCGAGAGCACAGTTCGCTGGCCCGAAGGCCCACTAGGATTTTTTTTTTTTTTTTTTTTAATTCCTTATATGTGTACGTTACAATTTGTTCAATTCAGAACAATAAGCAACCCCATGGCCCAATGAGATGAGGATGATGTGTATGACGTGTAAATGAGGTGTAGTCTTGTACAGACCCAGGTCGACCACTCCTGAGAGAGTATGGTTAATTAAATCCCAACCATCAAAGTACACCGGCAACCACTGTCTAGTATTCAAATCGTATAAAAGTAACTACCTTTACTAAGATTTGAACCAGGAACCTTCGTCTCCGAAAATCAGCTGTTAAACAGCTGATTTTGGGGACGACTTTACCTCTAGACCAACCCGGTGGGTTAATCCACTAGGATTTGAACCAGAAACCTTCGTCTATGAAATTCACCTGTTAAACAGCTGATCGCAGCGACGACTTTAGACCCACCCGGTGGTGGGAGGAAGTGAAAATCGTGTGCGAGATGAACGATATTTGAAAATCGGTCTTTCTCTTACCTCTAGACCAACCCGGTGGTGTGAGGAAGTGAAAATCGTGTGCGGAATGAACGATATTTGAAAATCGGTCTTTTTCTCTTGATAGATAAGGGCAGCCAATGCATTAAGTTAATCGTTTGGAGCAGGAGAGGAGGTGGGATTCGATTTTTTTTGCGTACCCATTTGTTAGTTTAATTTGAACGTTACGCGTACACGTACACACACACACACACACACACACACCCACACACCCACACACCAGCACAGCAGTATGCAGTAGCCTATATGAACGTACATTACTCATAAAGAGAGAAGTGGTGGTCGGTCGGTTGGGGTCGGTTTTTAAAGCATTATTTTATCGCTGCTTACACCTGTTGCCACCGATTTTAATACCGACAACAAAAACAAACACACACACTGGATGTACACGATTTAGTATATTGTGTATTTTAGTAGACTTGTTACATAAATATGTACAGCCGTTCCCTTTCACGTGACTATGTTTCTTATCATACGGAGGAGCGATTCATTGTAGTGTTGCGTTACTGTTAGAAAAAATCCTGTGCGAAATGATTTTTTTTTTTGTGTAAAGGATCTTTTGCTTTACACTTTCTCTCTATTTCGCTTACTGTGGCGCGCGTTGTTCTTTACTCGCTGAAAACTTTTACCAAAATTCTATTTTTTTTTTTTTTACTTATTCAGCAGACTTAACTACCTCTCATCAAGCGGTCTTGGGTTCGAATCCAATTTAGGCACGGCATATTTTCATACGTTACAAAATTCGTTTCATCCTTCACCGTCTTCATTAGCAGTAATTGCAGAACAGTCGGAAGTTAAACCAAAAAACAAAATAATAATAAATAAAACTTTATTTTTACTTTCTCATGTCGTAAAAAGAGAAAGTATATGAATATCTATATGTATCGTAAAAGAGTATTGTTTTCATATCGATTTTTCCAAATCGAGTTTTCATCGGAAGTATTAGTTTTCACGCCCCTGAAACCGAATCACATATTTTTAGCGATTGTTCTTTTGTGTGTGTGTGTGTGTAACCGTTATACAAAAAAAAAGTTGTAGGATTTTAAATTCTCTACATTTTTTAATTTATAAATTTTTACGTTAAATTGCATATTAAAGTCGCAATCTTAAAAAGATAATTTTTTTACGTGAAAACAGTCTCACCAAAAATTTTAGCAAACATGGCGCCTACCCTATCTTGTAGAGCATAAAACATTTAGTAAATAAGGTGATTTTAAAAAAAAATGTAGGACCAGTTTTTGATAAAATCGCAAAAAAGTGAAAAATTATACGAATAAACTACTACTTCCCGTTGACCGATTTTGATGAAAATGTTCGTATCGGGTCCGGTAGTGGTATGTAACTTAAGTTTCGAATGCAAGTTTGTTCGATGTTTCGTTCTTGAGATATTCTGTTCACACACATATAGACCAATCGCTAAAAACATGTTTTTTGGATTCAAGGGGTCTGAAAACGTGTAGATCCGGTGAAAACTCGATTTCTTAAAATCGTCATGAAAACAATACTTTTCTTCCTATACATTCATATAGGCAAGAGAAAGTAAAAATTGCCTCCAGCCTTTTGAGACCCTGACATTGTCTTATGAAAGGAATTTTTTGCTCTTTGTTTTGTTTATATCGTGTAATTATTGTTATCAGATTTTGTGAATTTTATTCGTTTGAAAAATATGTAAACAAAATTGTGTGATGAAACACGTTCTCTGTGTGTGTTAACACTTTGAGCTGTTAAACATGTTGGAATGCGTGCGGTTATTTGGGAAAGCGTCCCACGATGAGGGTGAGAACCATCGTGTCGGCACGTGAAACTACGAAACTGTCTTCTGTCCGTGCGTCGTGTAGTTTGGAAATTATTCGTTCAGTTGACGCTCTATTTAATCCGGTCATCGGTAATACGGTTATGTAAATTAACGGTTTTTATTAATTATTTTTAATAAATCGTTTACCGTTTTATATAATTTTTTTTAGTTTGATTTTTTTTTTGGTGTTTTTTTCTTTTTTCCGGTGTTTCCGGAGCGGACCTGGGAATTTCATTAAACGCTTTGAATATGGAGGGTGTTTATTTGGAACGGGGGATGGGATGTTGATGCCGTAAAGGGATGGCCGTGCGGGGGGTGGGGGTAGTTCTGTGTCGCTATGTTGTGTTATTGATTAGAGTAAGCCCCAGCAGCTCTCTCGCTTCCAACCCTGGAGATCCGCCGCCGCCGCCTCACACATCCATTGTCCTTCCCCTTCGCCCACACCATGTATCCACCAATTACCAACAAAAATACTCGTCGCTCAATTCTCCGTACCGACTTCAACATCAACTCTAATAGTCGAGAAATCTCAACCTCCTCCTCCTCCTCCTACCAAAAATAAGTTGCCTATTATTTTAATCTATAATTTTTGACACGGTATTTTATTTTGAAAATTACATTTTCGTAAATTTATTCCGAGAGACTGCCATTTAACCTTTTATAGGTCTTTGGTCTGCCCATAACAGACAGGTGGAGTGTCAAATTATTTACACTCAATCTGTTCGTTGCAGGGCTAAAATAAATAGTTCTGTTTCTTATCACATGGTCAGCCAATTAAATGACTGAATCATTTAAGAACAGAAGAGGTAAATGTGTAAAAGACACTAATCATCAGAGTTATCTTCTCTGAAAGTAATGGATTTCATTGTACAGCCAGACCCTGTGGTGAATGAAGTGAAGGTGTCATTTGCAGATTGGAAAATATGTGCTTTTCAGAGGGCCCGGCATGCTGATAAGCGTACTTTTTCATTCAGTGAGGAAGGCAATTGTAAACCACCTCACTCCTCGTTTTACTTAGTAAAACCTCTGCAGGTTCAAACCAGCCTTTCGGCTGAAGACCTAAACAACAACACAACAGGTCTTTGGTAGGCTAGTGCGGCATATCCTAAGACATCCAGGTATTGGGCTATCAATTATGGAGTGTAACATTGAGGGAGTGAATTGTAGAGGGAGGCAAAGATTAGAATATATTATAAAGCAAATTACAAAAGATGTAGGGTGTTACAGGTATGTAGATATGAAACGACTTACGCAAGATAGAACAGGTTGGAGAACTGCATCAAACCAGTCGAGAGACTGATGACATAAAAAAGGTCTTTGGTGAGTATACTTACCACTGGCAATAAGGTCGATTTTCTATAAGAATAAGCTGTGCAGTTGAACCTTATTGGCATTTTATGGTTTTATAAATGTTCTGTGGTAAGTAGGCTATCCACATTTTGAAATTAGCGCGCAGCGACCATTTGCTTTGTGAGTTACACGAATGTGGTAAGGATTTATACCAGCGTATGCTATCATTTTGTCTTGTTGTTACTTTTGTACAGTGTCTAGAAAATTCCAGTTTTTTTTTACGGAAAAGCAAGCATTCATGCTAATATAAAGTTGCGATAAGTTATCCTAAGAATTTTTCTGTTATATAGGACTACAAGTTGTTTTAATAATCATTCTTACCACTAAATATTATGTGATTCCCATTTCAATAAACGCTCCTTGGTAAGTATACTTACCAGGGCCGAACATAAAAAAATAAATATCTTGCTGTTCTGGCACTAGAAATACATTATTCAAGTCCCTATTAAACGAAATTTAACATTTTGCAACATGTATATTTTTACTTTCTCTTGCCTATATGAATATATAGGAAGGAAAGTATTGTTTTCATGTCGATTTTTCGAAATCGAGTTTTCACCGGATCTATACGTTTCCAGACCCCCTGAACCCAAAAAACATGTTTTTAGCGATTGGTCTGTGTGTGTGTGTGTGTGAACAGAATATCTCAAGAATAGAACATCGTACGAACTTGAAACTTGAAACTTAAGTTACATACCACTACCGGACCTGACAGGAACATTTTCATCAAAATCGGTCAACCGGAAGTAGTAGTTTATTCTTGTAATTTTTCACTTTTTTGCGATTTTCTCAAAAACTGGTCCTACGATTTTTTTTGAAATCGCCTCATTTACTCAATTTTTTATTCTCTACAAGGTAGGGTAGGCGCCTTGTTTGCTGAAATTCTGGGTGAGGCTGTTTTTACGTAAAAACATTTTCTTTTTAAGATTGCGGCTTTAATATGCATTTTGTCGAAAAACGTTATATATTAAAAGTTGTAGAGAATGTAAAATTCTACAACTTTTATTTCGAACATTTTTTTGTAAAACGCTTAGTTTAGCGGTAATTAGCGATTTTCTGTTTTTTTCTCACGAAAACGTGTGAAAAATCGTTTTTTTAAGATTTCGGCCTTACAATGCATTTTACGACAAAAGTGTGTAATATAAAATTTGTAGGAAATTAAAAGATCTACAATTTTTACTTAAAGCTTTTTTTTGTACAGTGCCTAGTTTAGCGTGTAGGAGCGATTTTCCGTATTTTTAAGCCAAACTTAGGTCGATTTTAATTTTGCGTAGGTCTATTTCACTAATGTTTTTTGAGGTTAGTTTTTTTGTTCATTTCTAATATTTTATTACTAATGTTAGGTTTATTGTTAATTATTTGCATTGGCAAGAGAAAGTTGTGTGAGTGTTTCACACCAGATTTTTCTTCGTAGTAATGCCCTATAAAGGGTTAAATTTTAAATAAAATTGGTTTTTGTCTAATGGTAAAATAAAATAATTTGTGTTAACAGTGGAACTGGTACGTAATTTTTTTTTTCAAAATACAGTAGTATCCGTTTAATTCGGACTTAGAAGGGTTTAGAGATGTCCGTATTATTAAAAGTACGGTTTCTATCAAATATGCTCGTAATATGGGTATTAACGCATTTAGCCTAAAATTACAGATGTATCTGCATGTATAAATTTGATTAAGAAAATGACCAGATGAGATAGATAGAACCGGGAAATTAAAGTTAATGACTCATTGAGTAAGTCATACAATAGTACAATGGTGACAAACGTCGTTTTCGATCATTGGTGTGTACTTAGATTTTTTTAACACTAATATGTCATCCGCTGTCCGGATTGTTGTTGTTTAGGTCATCAGCTGAAAGGCTGGTTTGAACCTGTAGAGGTTTTACTAAGTAAAACGAGGAGTGAGATGGTTTACAATTGCCTTCCTCACTGAATGGAAAAGTACGCTTATCAGCATGCCGGGCCCTCTGAAAAACACATATTTTCCACTCTGCAAATGACACCTTCACTTCATTTACCACAGGGTCTGGCTGTATAATGAAATTCATTACTTTTAGAGAAGATAACTCTGATTAGTGTCTTTTACACCTCTACTTCTTCTGTTCTTAAATGATTGTCATTTAATTGGCTGACCATGTGATAAGAAACAGATTTATTTATTTTAGCCCTGCAACGAACAGATTAAGCGTAAATAATTTGACACTCCACCTGTCTGTTATGGGCAGCTGTCCGGATTAGGCAGGGGTTTGATCTAAGGGGGTTATGTAGCGGTAGCAGAGTTTCAATATATGTTAAACCTTTTAGGGAAATCTTCAATTTCCTGTCCGGTACTGATAGTGTAGAAGAACGGTTTGTTGTGATTTGCCGACCCTATTACACGGATCTGTTTTCCCCTGTTAGTTCTTGAAGTTCTTTCGGGGAACTCGATCGGATTGTTGGCAAGGACTGGAGAGCGTCACGGGGTAATAACAGCGCTCTCTGGCGTGGTAGGCTGTTAAACACTGTTCAGAGAGCTCTATTTAAGTAATCTTTGGGATGCAATAGCGAACTTTACGAATGTCTTGTCAGGGCTGGGTTCGCGGAGATTTGCGGTCGATTTGATTCGTTAAGATTGCTTTGCTCGCCGGAATAGGTAGGCCAGGTGGGGTATTTTTAGAGCTGCGCTGTTCGTCCTGGGCGTCCGTATTTGGGAACAATTATGGGTTCTTGGTTGTCTCGACGTTCACTCTTTATTTTTACTTTCTCTTGCTATATGAACATATAGGATAGAAAGTATTGTGTTCATGTCCATTTTAAGAAATCGAGTTTTCACCGGATCTACACGTTTTCAGACCCCCTGAACCCAAAAATATATGTTTTTAGCGATTGGTCTGTGGGTGTCCGTGTGTGAACGGAATATCTCAAGAACGGAACATTGTACGAACTTGAAACTTAAGCTTAAATTACTTGAACCTGAATTACTTGAAACTTGAACTTAACTACATTCTACTAACGGACCCAACACGAACATTTTCATCAAAATCTATCAACCGGAAGTAGGAGTTTATTCGTATAATTTTTCACTTTTTTGCAATTTTCTCAAAAACAGGTCCTACGATTTTTTTTTAAATCGCCTGGTTTACTTAGTTTTTCATGCTCTACAAGATAGGGTAGGCAACATGTTTGCTGAAATTCTTGGTGAGGTTGTTTCCACGTAAAAACATTGTTTTTTTAAGATTGCGGCTTTAATATGCATTTTGGCGCAGCAAGTTATATAGTAAAAAGTGTAGACAATTTAAAATCTTACAACTTTTATTTGTTACATTTTTTTATATAACGCTTAGTTTAGCGGTAATTAGCGATTTTCTGGTTTTTTCTCACGAAAACATGTTTGTGAAAAATCGATTTTTTTAAGATTTCGGCTTTAGTATGCTTTTCACGACAAAAGTGTTTATAATCAAATTTATAGGAAATTAAGAGATCTACAACTTTTATTTAAAGCATTTTTCTCTACAGAGCCTAGTTTAGCGTTGAAGAGTGATTTTCCGCATTTTTAAGCCAAACAGGTTGATTTTCATTTTGCGTCTTTCACTCATGATTAAAATTCGGTTATGTTTTTTGAGGTTAGTTTGTTTTGTTTATTTCTAATGTTTTATTACTAATGTTAGGATTGTTTTTATTTATTTGCATTGGCAAGAGAAAGTTGTGTGAGTGTTTCACACCAGATTTTTTTCTGATTGTGTCTCCGTTTTGGAATCTCTTGGATTGAGTTAAATTAAAACATACAGCTACGGTACGAGCCAAAATGTTTGCTCATAACAGCTAGGAGGAGTGTTAAATTTTATTTGGACTCGATTTGTTAGTTCCAGCGCTATAAAAAATAGTAACACTAAGACTTTATAATAAAATGAACCACTGGTTTTACTGTACGTACTGCTAGACGAACCCGGTGTGGTATTTGTAAACAGTGTTAATTGTTGGTTCACCGGGTTGGTCTAGAGGTAAAGTCGTCGCCAAAATCAGCTGTTTAACAGCTGATTTTCGGTGACGAAGGTTCCTGGTTCAAATCCTAGTAAAGGTTGTTACTTTTATACACGGATTTGAATGCTAGACAGTGGTTACCGGTGTACTTTGATGGTTGGGGTTCAATTAACCATACTTTCTAAGGAATGATCGGCCTGAGTCTGTACAAAACTCACCTCATTTACACGTCATACATATCTTCTTCATCGCATTGGGTCATGGGGTTGCTTATTGTTCTCAATTGAACAGATTGCAACGCACACACATTAGTAATTTTTTTTTTTTTGACGTGGATTAGACATGAGTTTGAACAGGGACCCCCAGTAGAGTTAGTTCATGGATGGCTGTCAACTGATCACCATACAAAGTCGCTTGCCCAACCGGTGTTACTTAACAAATAATAGCGATTTTCCACCAGCTGACTGACTGGGCTGGCCCAAAGGCCAATTAGGAATTAAAAAAAAAAAATTGTTGATTGATTAAATATTTTTTAATTTATTTTGACCCCAATGAGATGAGGATGATGTGTATGACGTGTAAGTGAGGTGTAGTCTTGTACAGACCCAGGTCGACCATTCCTGAGAGAGTATGGTTAATTGAATCCCAAGTACACCCACAACCACTGTCTAGTATTCAAATCCATAGTAAAGTAACTACCTTTACTAGGATTTGAACCAGGAACCTTCGTCTCCGAAATTCAGCTGTTAAACAGATTTATATTTTTTCAAATTAACAAGTTCGATTTAAGAAAGTTCCATGGTAACTTCCTGCTTTCTTTAGAAACCATCGAAACTTAACTCCATGTAGTTACATTTTACTATTACCGCAAGAGTGGTTTTTGGTACGAATTTCGTGAAAATTAACGTAATTAAAAAAAATGTTCTTATAGTTTTCTGTCTTAGCTCTGCTAGTTGAGCGAAACACATGATAGCTTTCTTTTAGATTTTTAAAACCCTTTCCATGTTACCCGTACTAAATTACCCCACATTAAATTATTATAACGTAAACTATGTTGTTTTGGTCATCAGCGGTAAGGCTGGTTTGAACCTCTTGAGGTTTTACTGAGTAAAACAAGGAGTGAGGTAGTTTACCAAAGACTTCCTTACCGAGTTGAAAAGTATGCTTATCAGCTTGCCTGGCCCTCTAAAAAGCTATCTACTTTGCACCCTGCAAATGACACCTTCACTTTATTCACCATAGGATTTGGCTCAATGATGAAATTCATTACTCTCAGAGGAGATAACTGTGGCTCGTGTCTTTTATAACCTCTACCTCTTTTGTTCTTATAAATGCTTCAGTCGTGTAATTGGCTGACAACCTAATAAAAAACACAATTATTTTTTGTAGCCCTGAAAGTGGCTGATCGAGTGCAAATACCTTACCGCTACAGCTACCTGTTATGGACACGACTAGAATTACCCCACTTAAAATACTATAAGCTGCAAATAGTAAGATAATGTTTATTATTTTATGTACAAATAAAAAACCTTTTTAAATTTACCTTTTACGGCTTCTTATACTTTGTTTCTTTCAAGCATTTTCGCGGTGCAAACCGCTTCTTCAGGTAATAATTATAATAGCTTCTAGATATTGTTTACAAATATTGTATTCAAACCAGTGGCAAAGGAAGATGCAATCTTCGTAAACAATTTCTAGAAGCTATTACAATTAGACTATTACCTGAAGAAGCGGTGCGCACCGCAAAAGTGCTTGTAAGAAACAAAGTATAAGAAGCCGTATAAGGCAAATATAAAAAGTTTTTTTTATAATATAAATTAAAAAATCTTGTGTGAAACACTCATACAACTTTCTCTTGCCAGTGCAAATAAATAACAATAAACCTAACATTAGAAATAAACAAAAAACTAACCTCAAAAACATAACCTTATTTTAATCATGAGTGAAAGACGCAAAATGAAAATCGACCTCAGTTAAAGCTTAAAATTACGAAAAATCACTCTTTCACGCTAAACTAGGCTCTGTAGAGAAAAATACTTTCAATAAAAGTTATAGATCTCTTAATTTACTATAAAATTTATTATATACACTTTTGTCGTAAAATGGAGTCGAAGGCCGAAATCTTAAAAAAATCGATTTTTCACACGTTTTCGTGAGAAAAAACAGAAAATCGCTAATTACTGCTAAACTAAGCGTTATACAAAAAAATGTTTGAAATAAAAGTTGTAGAATTTTAAATTCTCTACATTTTTTATTATATAAATTTTTGCTCTAAATTGCATATTAAAGCCGTAATCTTAAAAAAACTATGTTTTTACGTGAAAACAGCCTCACCCAGAATTTCAGCAAATATGACGCCTACCCTATCTTGTAGAGAATAAAAAATTGAGTAAACCAGGCGATTTTTAAAAAAATCGTAGGACTAGTTTTTGAGAAAATCGCAAAAATGTGAAAAATGACACGAATAAACTACTACTTCTGTTTGACCGATTTTGATGAAAATGTTCGTGTCGGGTCCGGTAGTGGTGTCTAACTTAAGTTTCAAGTTCGTACGATGTTCCGTTCTTGAGATATTCTGTTCACACACAGACACACAGACAAATCGCTAAAAACATGTTTTTTGGGTTCAGGGGGTCTGAAAACGTATAGATTCGGTGAAAACTCGATTTCTAAAAATCGACATGAAAACAATACTTTCCTTCCTATATATTCATATAGGCAAGAGAAAGTAAAAATTATTATTATTATCAATAATAGAGATGTGTGAGTAATTTGGCCGTAAACGGACGGTTGGAATGGTGTGTGGGGTCTGAAAACGTATAGATTTGGTGAAAACTCGATTTCTAAAAATCGACATGAAAACAATACTTTCCTTCCTATATATTCATATAGGCAAGAGAAAGTAAAAATTATTATTATTATCAATAATAGAGATGTGTGAGTAATTTGGCCGTAAACGGACGGTTGGAATGGTGTGTGTGTGTGTGTGTGTGTGTGTGTGTGTGTTGTACACGTAGTTTAAGCGAAAATTGAATGAAGCTTTAATAGTAGAGCTGTAGTGAAGCTGTGTGGCGCGACAGTAGTTGTAAGCTTGAGGCAGTTGGCCGGCGTTGGCTGGTTGTAGGGTTCAACGCAGACTAAGTTGCGGTAGGTCGGTATTCCCATCACCGACTCACTATTAACGTTTAGTACACACACACTCTTAACTCTAGTATCTTTTACTACTACTTAACTACACTTTTCTACGTTCACATGTTCGTTACATTTCACACACCGTTCACTGTTTCACTTATATTCATATTTTTATTAACAAAAAAAAAAATTCTGGTGTGAAACACTCGCACAACTTTTTCGTGCCAATGCTAATAATTAACAATATAACCTAACATTAGTAATAAAACATTAGAAATAAACAAATAAACTAACCTCAATAAACATATCCTTGTTTTTAATCGTGAGTGAAAGATGCAAAATGAAAATCGACCTCAGTTAGCCTGAAAAATATGGAAAATCACTCTTTCACGCTAAACTAGGCTCTGTAATGAAAAATGCTTTAAATGAAAGTTGTAGATCTTTTAATTTACTATGAATTTGATTATATACTACACTTTTGTCGTAAAATGCATACTAAGGCCGAAATTTTTAAAAAATCGATTTTTCACACGTTTTAGTGAGAAAAAAATAGAAAATCGTTAATTACCGCTAAACTAAGCTATACAAAGAAATGTTTGAATTAAAAATAGTAGAATTTTAAATTTTTCTGCTAAAATGCATAGGTATTAAAGCCGCATTCTTAAAAAAACTTTTTTACGTGAAAACAGCCTCACCAAGAATTTCAGGAAACATGGCGCCTACCCTATCTTGTAGAGCATAAAAAATTTATTAAACCGGGCGATTTTAAAAAAATCGTAGGACCAGTAATTGAGAAAATCGTAAAAAAGTAAAAAATTACACGAATAAACTACTACTTTCGGTTGACCAGTTTTGATGAAATTGTTCGTGTCGGGTCCAGTAGTGGTATGTAACTTAAATTTCAAGTTCGTACGATGTTCCGTTCTTGAGATATTCTGTTCACACACACACACACACAGACCAGTCGCTAAAAACATGTTTTTTTTTGGTTTCAAGGAACCTGAAAACGTGTAGATCCGGTGATGAGTGGATTTGTTGTGATCGACATGAAAACAATACTTTCCCTTCTATATATTCATATAGGCAAGAGAAAGTAATAGAGACGTTTTTCTTATTTTTACTATGATATTATTACATTTCGTTGATGTTTTTTGTTATAACTGGAAAAATTTCGGGATTAAAAAAAATTCACGTGGTTATTTGTTTAACTACAAATTTATCGCCGTAATGCAGGTGGTATACATCATCAAATTACGTTTAACTTAACAAAGCGGGTGGCCTGAAGTTCGATTCTCATTTTGAATGTCCATCTTAAATGTAGTTACTGAAAAAAAACGTACCGACATTAACATTGTGAAGTATAGAAATGCGTGATTCACTTAAAAAATAATAATTTCCGCGATTTCAATGATGCCACATTTTGTTTGAAAGAACCACTTAAATTAGAAGGAAACATGGAGTCACATAGCGGATTGTTATAGGCGTGCGATGAATATTATACGGCGGCGTTGATCAGTGTATCGAATTGGGTGCCGTGACCTGCCCCAATGCATTCAAAAGCAAAGTTTCAGTCCATTATCCAGAATAGGCTTGATCAACAACGCACAACAACAACAACAACGGACGCTCACTATTGTTATATTACATAATAGTATCAACTACACAATTTTAACGCCAAAATTATTACTACCTGTGCTCTTTCAGTAAATGAAAATATTACAGTAAAACCCCGACTATCCGATTCTCGAACTGGGAAAACTATTGTTTTTTATTTTCTTTTGCCTATATGAATAGCCTATGTAGGAAGGAAACTTATGTTTCATGTCGAATTTTCAAAATCGAGTTTTCACCGGATCTACACGTTTTCAGACCGCCCCGAACCCCCAAAAAACATGTTTTTAGCGATTGGTGTGTGTGTGTGTGCAGAATATCGTTCGAACTTGAAACTTAAGTTAGATATCACTAGAGGATTCGCCATGAACATTTTCATCAAAATCGATCAACCGGAAGTTGTTGTTTATTCGTGTAATTTTTCATTTTTTGCGATGTTTTTTTTTCATTTCATATACTTTGTTGTTTAGGTGATCAGCCGAAATGCAGGTTTGAACCTGTAGAGGTTTTAATAAGTAAAACGAGGAGTGAGGTAGTTTACCATTGCACACCTTCCTCACTGAGTAGAAAAGTACACTTATCAGCATGCCGGGCTCTCTGAAAAGCACATATTTTCCACTCTGCAAATGACACCTTCGCTTGATTCACTACAGGGTCTGGCTGTATAATGAGATTCATTACTTTCAGAGGAGATAACTCTGATTAGTGTCACAGTACACCTCTACCTCTTCTGTTCTTCAATGATTCAGTCATTTAATTGTCTGAACATGTGAAAAGAAACAGAACTGTTTATTTTAGTCCTGCAACGAACAGATTAAATGTAAATAATTTGACACTCCACCTGTCTGTTATGGGCAGTTCATATACTCGTACTTTGTCATTCATAATTTTTTCATATATGTTTTTTATTTTTTTGTTATTCACATATTTCATATATTTTATCTCGACTGGTTTGATGCGGTTACCCGAGCCGTTCTATCTTGCGCAAATCTGTTCATATCTACATACCTTCTTTACCCCCTACATATTTTGTAATTTGCTTTATATATATATTAATTTTCGCCTCCCGCTACAATATTCACTCCCTCTAATATTACCCTCCATTATTGCTAGACCAATGGATGTCTTAATGGATGGGCTCCACTTGCCCATCCTTTCTTCTGGTAAGAGATTCCATATACTTACTTTTTTTATCCACTCGTCTGACAACCTCTAAATTACTTATTTTGTCCACCCACCTAATCTTTAAACATTTTCTTATAACAACATTTCGAAAGCTTATCTCTCTCTTTGCTCATTATTTACTCACGATGTAACATGGTTATGTATAGTTTTCATGATTTACCATGGCAAGAGAAAATCGTGTGAGTGTTTTACAGAATTTTTATTGTTGCTGAATTTATGCGTTAATTTTATAGATAACTGAATTTACTGAACAGTGCTTGGAATATTATTAGATCGTAAAAGTTATTATTTCGCGATGCAAAAAGTGTGTGCTGCAATAAAGTGCTTCTTAGCTTTTAACTTTTTAACAAGGTAATAAAATGGTTTGTTTTTTATGAATACTCATGAATAGCAATAAGTACATGCCCAAAACGGGCAGGTGGAGTGTTATTTTAATTGCACTCTATCTGTTTGTTCCAGGGCTAAAAAATATAGTTCTGTTTCTTACCACATAGTCAGCCACTTATATGACTGAACTCTAAAAAGAACAGAAGAGGTAGAGGTGTACTGTGACACTAGTCAGAGTTATCTCCTCTGAGAGTAATGAATTTTACTATGCAGCCAGACCCTGTGGTGAATAAAGTGAAGGTGTCATTTGCAGGGTGGAAAGTGAGTGCTTTTCGGAGGGCCTGGCATGCTGATAAGCATACTCTTTCAACTCAGTGAGGAAGGCCACCTTACTCTTTGTTTTTACTTAGTAAAACCTCTAGAGGTTCAAACCAGCCTTTTGGCTGATGACGTTAACAGCAACAGCAATAAGTACAGTAGAATCTCGGTAGTCCGGCCTATTCGGGACCGAAAGGGAGCCGGATTACTGAATGTGTTGGAATTTTGGAACTATAAATTATAAATTTAAACAACAAATGAATATGGATTGATTTCTGTGATTTTAAATTAAATTAACTGCTAATTGAAAAAGGTTTGCTCTGAGTAGTTCTGTAGTCATTGTACTAAACATAATACGAGTATTATCGGCTATTGACATTGCCTAGTGCGGTGCGGCGGGGGTGCTCGTGTTCTGATAATTACTTCTCGTTGTCAATTCAGCATTAAGTGTAGAGTATGACCTAGTTCTGGGTTTTTGGTAAAAGGCCAAAAATTATATTCCATTTAACAATGATATTAAGATCTGCTTATTCATTTCTTTAATCAAATCCCGTTAATTTCGTTGCAGGGCTAAAATAAATAGTTCTGTTTCTTATCGCATGGTCAGCCAATTAAATGACTGAATCATTTAAGAACAGAAGAGGTAGAGGTGTACTGTGACACTAATCAGAGTTATCTTCTCTGAAAGTAATGAATTTCATTGTACAGCCAAACCCTGTGGTGAATGAAGTGAAGTTGTCATTTACAGAGTGGAAAATATGTGCTTTTCAGAGGGCTCGGCATGCTGATAAGTGTACTTTTCCACTGAGTGAGTTGTGGCAATGGGAAACCACCTCACTCCTCGTTTTACTTAGTAAAACCTCTAGAGGTTCAAACCAGCCTTTCGGCTGTTGACCTAAACAACAATCAAATCCCCTGAACATACATGTTATATTAAATCCGCCGTTATTAAAAAGTTGTTTTCCTTAATTCAATTTATATCTTTTACCAAAATCTGTCCTGGGTGAGGTTTTTTTCCCCATCCTGGAGACTCCAAAGGGAGTATAGGATATGTCAGGATAAAATTGATAAACTGAAAGTTTATCACCAATGGTAAATTCATCACTTACCACCAGAAAATTGTTTTTGCTACTGCTTACTTCAGTAGGCTTGTCATGAACCCTATTGAATCAAATATCACACACAATGAAAATAAAAAATTCGAACAGAATGATAAATTCATCACTTGCCAATAATTTCCTCCTGCCACTGCTTAACTCAGCAGGCTTGTCATGAACCCCTTTGTATCAAATTGTACACAATATTATTTGTTTAATTAAAGTTAAATACCAAAACTATTTAGAAAGGAATTCGTGCTTATTTAGGTTTCATACTTTCAGGCCTAATAATTTAAGGGTTGGATTACTGGAGGTGCCGACTTCCTGCACGGCCGGACTACCGAGATTCTACTGTATTGTAATCGTTTAAGGGCATTCCGCACTTTCTTCACTCTAATATGTGTTGCAATTCGTTTAAGTATTAAATTTTTAATAGTGTTCGTGAACTTTAACTTTAACAGTAATACATTTCACGTATTAGTACCTCTTATGTATTTTATTTATGTATTTCCATTTTGTATACAATATTATTGGTGAGTTTACATTTAAGACACTTTTCATAATATTATGTTAACCTTTTTTACTTTCTCTTGCCTATATGAATATATAGGAAGGAAAGTATTGTTTTCATGTCGATTTTTCGAAATCGAGTTTTCACCGGATCTATACGTTTTCAGACCCCCTGAACCCAAAAAACATGTTTTTAGCGATTGGTCTGTGTGTGTGCGTGTGCGTGCGTGTGTGGGTGTGTGTGTGAACAGAATATCTCAAGAACGGAACATCGTACGAACTTGAAACTTAAAACTTAAGTTACATACCACTACCGGACCCGACACGAACATTTTCATCAAAATCGGTCAATCGGAAGTAGTAGTTTATTCGTATAATTTTTCACTTTTTTGCGATTTTCTCAAAAACTGGTCCTACGATTTTTTTAAAAATCGCCTGGTTTTCTACATTATTTATGCTCTACAAGATAGGGTAGGCGCCATGTTTGCTGAAATTCTGCGTGAGGCTGTTTTTACGTAAAAACATTTTCTTTTTAAGATTGCGGCTTTAATATGCATTTTAGCGCAAAAAGTTATATAATAAAAGTTGTAGAGAATGTAAAATTCTACAACTTTTATTTCAAACATTTTTTTGTATAACGCTTAGTTTAGCGGTAATTAGCAATTTTCTGTTTTTTTCTCACGAAAACGTGGGAAAAAATCGTTTTTTTCATGAATTTCGGCCTTAGAATGCATTTTACGACAAAAGTGTATATAATAAAATTTATAGAAAATTAAGAGATCTACAACTTTTATTTAAAGCATTTTTTTGTACAGTGCATAGTTTAGCGTGAATGTGCGATTTTCTGTATTTTTAAGCCAAACTGAGGTCGATTTTAAGTTTGTGTATTTCACTAATGTTTTTTGAAGTTAGTTTTTTGTTTATTTCTAATGTTTTATTACTAATGTTAGGTTATATTGTTAAATATTTGCATTGGCAAGAGAAAGTTGTGTGAGTGTTTCACACCAGATTTTTTTATTTTTATTTAACGTCGCATCAACTATACAGGGCCATTAGCGACGTTGGGGTGGAACTTTATGTGATGTAGGATGAAATGATTTTTTGTAACGTATGAAAATATGCCATGCCTGAGTGGGATTCGAACCCAGGACCGCATGATGAGAGGCGAGCACGTTACCAACTGCGCCAATGCGGCCGGCTATGTTAACCTTGTTCTTATAGAGCTGCTTACAATATAAATTTTTAGCTTATATTTACAAAAGAAAATGTGGTGTGAAACACTCGCACAGCTTTCTCTTGCCAATGCAAATAATGACCAATATAACCTAAAATTAGAAATAAACAAAAACCTAACCTCAAAACCTTATTTTAATCATGAGTGAAAGACGCTAAATGAAAATCGACCACAGTTTGGCTTAAAAATACGGAAAATCACTCTTTCACGCTAAACTAGGCTCTGTAGAGAAAAATGATTCAAATAAAAATTGTAGATCTTTTAATTTCCTCTAAATTTGATTGTATACACTTTTGTCGTCAAATCCGTTCTAAGGAAGAAAATCTAAAAAAAATCGAATTTTCACACGTTTTCGTGAGAAACAAAAAAAACAGAAATAGCTAATTACCTAAGCGTAATTGCTAATTAACTGAGCGTTATACAAAAAAATGTTTGAAATAAAAGTTGGAAGAAATAGAAGTTGAAGAGCAGCTAGCTTCTAAACAAGTTAAATCCATATTTTTTAAATTGTTTTTGTATTTTAACGTCGCATCAACTGCTGTGGTCACTAGCGACGACGTTCGGGTGTAACTGCGTAATGAGTATGAAATTATTTTTTGTAACGTATGAAAATATGCCGCTCCTGAGTGGGATTCGAACCCAGGACCGAATGATGAGAGGCGAGCACGTTACTAACCACGCCAATGCGGCCGGATTTTATTTTTTATTTTGTTATAATTTTTTACTTTCTCTTGCCTGTATGAATATAGGAAGGAAAGTATTGTTTTCATGACGATTTTTCGAAATCGAGTTTTCACCGGATCTATACGTTTTCAGACCCCCTGAACCCAAAAAACATGTTTTTAGCGATTGGTCTGTGTGTGTGTGTGTGTGTGTGCGTGCGTGCGTGTGTGTGTGCAAAATATCTCAAGAACGAAACATCGTATGTACTTGAAACTTTAAACTTAAGTTACATACCACTACCGGACCCGACACGAACATTTTCATCAAAATCGGTCAACCGGAAGTAGTAGTTTATTCGTATAAATTTTCACTTTTTTGCGATTTTCTCAAAAACTGGTCCTACGATTTTTTTAAAAATCGCCTGGTTTACGCAATTTTTTATTCTCTACAAGATAGGGTAGGCGCCATGTTTGCTGAAATCCTCGGTGAGGTTGTTTTTGCGTAAAAAAAGTATTTTTTCAAGATTACGGCTTTAATATGTATTATAGCGCAAAAATGTATATAATAAAAAATGTAGAGGATTTAAAATTCTACAATTTTTATTTCTACCATTTTTTTGTATAACGCTTAGTTTAGCAGTAATTAGCGATTTTCTGATTTTTTTCTCACGAAAACGTGTGAAAAATTGATTTTTTAAAGATTTCGGCCTTAGTATGCATTTTACGACAAAAGTGTATATAATTAAATTTATAGAAAATTAAAAGATCTACAACTTTTGTTTGAAGCATTTTTCTCTACAGAGCCTAGTTTAGCGTGAAAGAGTGATTTTCCGTATTTTTAAGCCAAACTGAGGTCGATTTTCATTTTGCGTCTTTCACTCATGATTAAAATAAGGTTATGTTTTTTGTTTGTTTGTAATGTTTTATTACTAATTAAAAAATGAATAAGATCTGTAATGTTTTATTGTTCATAATTTGCACTGGCAAGAGAAAGTTGTGTGAGTGTTTCACACCAGATTATTTTATTTTTAATGACTGCTTTCCTTAGTTTGGAAAAAACGTGGTAACAGTGCATGGTGATAGATTATTCCCAAAGCAAACTTTAAAGTTATTTGAAAAAATAGGTTTTTGGTGCCTACTGATAAACTTTTACTTTCTCTTGCCTACATGAATAAAGGCTATAGGAAGGAAAGTATTGTTTTCATGTCGATTTTAAGAAATCGAGTTTCCACCGGATCTATACGTTTTCAGACCCCCTGAACCCAAAAAAACATGTTTTTAGCGATTGGTCTCTCCGTGTGTGCGCGCGCGCGTGTGTGAACAGAATATCTCAAGAACGGAACTTCATACGAACTTAAAACTTGAAACTTAAGTTGCATATCACTACCGGACCCGACACGAACATTTTCATCAAAATCGGTCAACCGGAAGTAGTAGTTTATTCGTGTAATTTTTCACTTTTTTGCGATTTTCTCGAAAACTGGTCTTACGATTTTTTTAAAAATCGCCTGATTTACTAAAATTTTTATACACTACAAGATAGGGTAGGCGTTCTTGGTGAGGCTGTTTTCGTGTAAAGAAATTTTTTTAAGATTGCGGCTTTATTATGCATTTCAGCGCAAAAATGTATGTAATAAATTTTGTAGAGAATGTAAAGTCCTATAACTTTTATTTCAAACATTTTTTTGGTTAACGCTTAGTTTAGCGGTAACTAGCGATTTTCTTTTTTTCTCACGAAAACGTGTGAAAAATCGATTTTTTATTAACGTTTTCGGCCTTAGAATGCATTTTACGACAAAAGTGTATATAAATAAATTTATGGGAAACTAAAAGATCTACAACTTTTATTTTGAGCATTTTTCTCTACAGAGCCTAATTTAGCGTGAAGAGTGATTTTCTGTATTTTTAAGCCAAACTGAGGTGGATTTTCATTTTGTGTCTTTCACTCATGACTGATATAAGGTTATGTTTTTTGAGTTTTTGTTTTCTGTTTATTTCTGTTTTTTTTTTTTTTGCGGTCTAGCCTTCTAAGGACTACGCAAATACTAATTAGGAAGGTTTATTTTTATATTCTTAATTTTCCTTTGCTGCCAGTAGGCTTTCATTTGGCTAGCAAATTGTTCTTTTCTTTCTTGGGTCCATTTGGTCCCCGGTTTACTTTTAGGTTTTTCGCATTCAAAGACTTCCACTTTCTCAATGTGTTGTCTAAACTTTTCTCTGTTTATTTCTAATGTTTTATTACTAATGTTATGTTATTTTGTTAATTAATTGCATTGGCAAGAGAAAGTGTTGTGAGTGTTACACACCAGATTTTTTTCTACCGAGAGCACAGCCTCCCCAAGAATTCTGGCCGACTTGTTGCTTATCCTATCTTGTTGAGCTTGAAAAAAAGGTGTAAATCAGGCGATTTAAAAAAAACGTTTAAAAATTAATTTATTTTTAAAGAACTTCATTGGCTTTATTTCAGTTAAATGTTGGTAGTAAAATATAGTATTGAGAGAATATACACGTAGGCCTACGTTTGTCACTTTAGTAGTCTACGTTGCATGTTGCATATGAAATGGAGCAATTGTAACTGAATCGAACATTCGCGCCTTTAGCTAGAGTTGCGCGCGCTTTAAACTGGTGTAGTAACGTCGCGTGCGTTTCCATCCGTCATCGTGTTACATGAAAACAGGCCCTTCAATATAAATACATAGCGTGTGTTCGATTATTGACGAATCTTTTGTCATGTCTGGCTGGCCCGTGCGAATATATTCACAAAATTAATCACAATTGATAAGCAGTCTTAATTTAAGCAGTGCGATTTTCAGGCGGCAATTTGTGATAAGGATACTAAATGGGGAAAATACAGGTCCACTTTATTGAAATAGCCCGAATTCCACTTTCTCTTGCCTATATGAATATAGAGGAAGGAAAGTATTGTTTTCATGTCGATTTTTTGAAATTTAAGTTTTCACCGAGTTACACGTTTTCAGATACCCGAACCCAAAAAACATTTTTTTTATCGATTGGGTGCGTGTGTGTGTGAACAGAATATCTCAAGAATGGAACATCGTACGAACTTGAAACTTAAGTTAGATACCAATAGAGGACCAGACACGAACATTTTCATCAAAATCGGTCAACCGGAAGTAGTAGTTACTTCGTGTCATTTTTCACTTTTTTGCGATTTTCTCAAAAAACGGCTTCTACAAATTTTTTATACATTGCCTCATTTACTAAATTTTTTATGCACTATAAGATAGGGTAGGCGCCATGTCTGCTGAAATTCTTGGAAAGGCTATTTACTCGTAAAAAAAAGTTTTTTAAAATTGCGACTTTAATGTGCATTTCAGCGCAAAAATGTATGTAGTACAAGTTGTAGAGAATTTAAAATTCTACAACTTTTATTTTAAATCTGTAAAAAAATCGATTTTTTTAAGATTTTAGCCTTAGTATTTTATTTTACGACAAAAGTGTACAATTAAATTTATAGGAAATTAAAACATCTACAACTTTTATTTAGAGCTTTTTTTTACGGAACCTAGTTTAGCGTGAAAGAGTGGTTTTCCGTATTTTTAAGCCAAAGTGAGGTCGATTTTTATTTTGCATCAATTCACTCATAATTAAAATGAGGTTAAGGTTTTTGAGTTGCTTTTTTTTGGTTCATTACTAATGTTTGGTCATATTTTTATTTATTTGAATTGGCAATAGAAAGTCGTGTGAGTGTTTCACACCAAATAGGTTAAACGGAGGATCTGTCGTCAGAAGTGTTTGTGCCAACTTATGAAAGTGATAGGCCTACAGTTTGCAGTTAGAGACGGTTACAATGAGTATTGAATGTATTTTCAAAATTTTTGGAATTTTTTTTAAAATAAAAAATAGATATTCGACCCGAGAAATGCCTGTTGGATGTAGTAGTTGTAATAATTGAAGATGACGATTTTGCTCAAGATGTTGACACATTGGTTATTTTATTTACTTATTCCGCCATTACGTTACAAAAATCAGTACAATACAGTTTTAATTTTCCTAACTGTAACTTTAAATTCCGCCTATAACAGGCGGGTGGCATGTTAAGTTATTTGCACTCGATGTGCTTGTTCCAGGATTACAAAATATAGTTCTGTTTTTATCACATCGTCTGCCACTTATATGACTTAACTATTTAAGAACAGAAAAGGTAGAAGTGTAAAAGATACTAATCAGAGTTATCTCCTCTGAAAGTAATGGATTTCATTATACAGCCAGACCCTGTGGTGAATAAAGTGAAGGTGTCATTTGCAGGGTGGAAAGTAGATGCTTTTTGGAGGGCCTGGTATGCTGATAAGCAAAGGCTACTTTTTTTTACTCGGTGAGGAAGCCAATTGTTAACCACCTCACTTCTCGTTTTACTTAGTAAAACCTCTACAGGTTCAAACCAGCCTTATGGCTGTTGACCTAAACAACAACTAGCCTACAACTTAAAATTCTGAAACTATTTATGTTAATTTGCGGTGGGAATATTAATTTACCAATTTATGTTTTATCAAGTTCAAGAATAGATCTATTTAGTGCTTCTGTCTTCTATATTTTGTACTACCGGAAAAGTACCGGTTTCTTTACCATTTTGATAGCATTCTCATCGCGTGTGACACGACCCACGGGTTTTTTTTTAGCTTTTATTTGTTATCGGGAACTGTACATTGTTGACAACTTCTCAATTTGATCGCTGCTTTTTGCTGTATTTTTTTTTGCCGTGGATTAGACATGAGTTTGAACAGGGACCCCCAGTGGAGTTTGTTCATGGATGGCTGTCAGCTAGCCACCATACAAAGTCGCTTGCCCAACCGGTGTTACTTAACAAATAATAGCGACTTTCTACCAATTGACTGACTGGGCTGGCCCGGAGGCCGCCACGGATCTAAACCTCGAAATCCTTCAATATGGTCACATTTCGAACGTCTCCAGTCTGTCGGTAATGTTCTTTTTCAAGTTCCAGGTTTTAGTTAATGGTTCGTAAAATGACTTTTTGTACATTTTTAAAAGGGGATTAATTAGAAAGTACGAATATTTTATTAATTCGTTAAAATTTTTTTGGGGATGAAGAGTGGTGTGTATTTAAAAGTAGTTTTTAACAAGTTATCCGGTTGTTGCTGGAATCAGCAGATACCGTATTCGGTGCAAAACGTAACACTGCTTGAATGTAACGCCGCGACTCGTGTGTAGGAGGTGGTTTGGGGGTTGGGTGGCGGTTGATCGCGGGAGGGTGAACCGTGTAGACGAAGGGGTAAGAAGGGGGGGGGGTAGTAAAGGAAATAGGAAGTGGAGAGGAGGGTGAGAGAGGAGTTGCTTTTATTTTGAGTGAGCGCGGATGCGGGACGGGTGAACCCGTTGCATTCCGAATGGACTCTATCGATCCGAAACCTGCTCTCACCCCCGCCCGGACTCTTTCCCCTTTCTCATTAAGACACCCCGCTTCATTGTACTTTTATATAAACTGTGGTCACTCACCCTCTCTCTTCGTCCCCCCCACCCCACATCCACCCCTCGCCTAATCTACCTATCACCTCCTCTTCAGTCCGAACCACCCCCCATGGCGGTAGCGTCGAGTCAGGTCCCGGGAACTTTTGCCTCCTTGGTCTCTTCTATTCACGATCTAACTACCACATACTGTATTATCATGCACGAGATTATAAACGGATTCAACATTGGTCATGCATTGATGTTATATTATACTAAATAATTCTTTTCGTGACAGATTTTTCAGATATACAGTCGGACTTCTATTTATCGAACTTCTATATATCGAAATTCTCTATATATCGAAGTATTTCCTGAGTCCCGTGAAATTTTAAATGAAAAATACTTCTGTATACCGAAAACAAATTCTATATATCGAATTTAATTTCAGTGAAAATATAAATGGAACTCCATATAGCCCTCCCATAACACACTAGTCATTCCGAAACATACAGAGGGAGAGAGTGTGTGGGGGGGGTGAGGGAGAGAGCGAGAACAACATGACAATACAGTATGTCAGCACGTTGACCACTGTGGTCCACGTACAAGCGTAGTGTGATACGTTTATACTATGTACGACCAAAAATATGTAAATACGACGAAGAAGTTTTCAAATGGGTACTTAAAACTGTTACGAGATAAAAACATGCCTAAGCAAAAGAGAAAAGTTTTTCTTTCTGTGAAGAATTGCTCTTCACACCCGTGTTCACAATAAAACAAACTTTATTGTAAACAAATACTGTTTTTAGGCAATATGGTTACGGTCGAGTAATCTCACTTAATATAAGTAGCAGTCATAATGAAAAAAAAAATCTGGTGTGAAACACTCACACAACTTTCTCTTGCCAATGCAAATAATTAATAATAAACCTAACATTATTAATAAAATATTAGAAATAAACAAAAACTAACCTCAAAAACATAACCTTATTTTAATCATGAGTGAATGACGCAAAATGACAATCGAACTCAGTTTGGCTTAAAAATACGGAAAATCACGCTTTCACGCTAAACTAGGCTCTGTAGAGAAAAATGCTCTAAACAAAAGTTGTAGATCTTTTAATTTTCTATAAATTTAATGATATACACTTTTGTCTTAAAATGCATACTAAGACCGAAATGTTAAAAAAATAGATTTTTCTCACGTTTTCGTGAGAAAAAAACAGAAAATCGCAAATTACCGCTAAACTAAGCGTTATGCAAAAAATGTTTGAAACAGAAGTTGTAGGTTTTTAAATTCTCTACAACTTTTATTATATAAGTTTTTGCGCAAAAATTTATATTAAAGCCGTAATCTTAAAAAAACAACGTTTTTACGTGAAAACAGCCTCACCGAGAATTTCAGCAAACATGGCGCCTACCCTATCTTGTAGAGAATAAAAAATTGAGTAAAATAGGCGATTTTAAAAAAAATCGTAGGACCAGTTTTTGAGAAAATCGCAAAAAACTGAAAAATTATACGAATAAACTACTACTTCCGGTTGACCGATTTTGATGAAAATGTTCGTGTCGCGTCCGGTAGTGGTATGTAACTTAAGTTTCAAGTTTCAAGTTCGTACGATGTTCCGTTCTTGAGATATTCTGTTCACACACAGACACACACACACACACACACACACAGACCAATCGCTAAAAACATGTTTTTTGGGTTCAGGGGGTCTGAAAACGTATAGATCCGGTGAAAACTCGATTTCGAAAAATCGACATGAAAACAATACTTTCCTTCCTATATATTCATATAGGCAAGAGAAAGTAAAAACAGCGTTTCTCTTTATCGAAGTTTCTATATATCGAATTTTTTATGAGGAACGTACAATTTCGATATACAGTATATGGAGGTCCGACTGTATTACCCAACTAAGCAAAGTATCAAATCGTCAGTAACACTGTCTTGTTTTGATGTGTCAGCGATTAGCGATAGATAGAAAGAGTAGCAAGTACTGTAGTCTACTTTTGAAACTTACGCGAAGCATTTAATAGGCAGAATTAGGAAGTAACTTTGTGTACTGTGGTGCCGTGCAAACGATACCATGATAGCTGTTGAAATTGATGTGTAATTAGATACTGTACTGTTGTTGTTTAGATCATCAGCCGAAAGGCTGGTTTGAACCTATAGAGGTTTTACTAAGTAAAACGAAGAGTGAGGTGGTTTCCCATTGCCACAACTCACTCAGTGTAAAGGTACGCTGATCAGCATGCCGGGCCCTTTGAAAAGAACATATTTTTGACTCTGTAAATAACACCTTCACTTCATTCACCACAGGATCTGGCTGTATAATGAAATTCATTACTTTCAGAGGAGATTCTGATTAGTGTCTTTTACCCCTCTACTTCTTCTGTTTTCAAATGATTCAGTCATTTAATTGACTGACCATGTGATAAGAAACAGAGCTATTTATTTTAGCCCTGCAACGAACAGATTGAGTGTACATAATTTGACACTCCACCTGTCTGTTATGGGCAGGCATTGATTTTATATTATACAAAATAATTCTTTTCGTAACAGATTTTTTAGATATTACCCAACAACTAAGCAAAGTATCAAAACGTCAGCAGCACTGTCTTGTTTTGATGTGTCAGCGATAGATAGAAAGAGTAGCAAGTACTGTAGTCTACTTTTGAAACTTACGCGAAGTATTTAATAGGCAGAATTATGCCCAAAACGGGCAGGTGGAGTGTTATTTTAATTGCACTTTATCGGTTTGGTCCAGGGCTAAAATAAATAGTTCTGTTTCTTATCACATAGTCAGCCACTTATATGACTGAACTATTTAAGAACAGAAGAGGTAGAGGTGTAAAATACACTAGTCAGAGTTGTCTCCTCTGAGAGTAATGAATTTCACTAAGCAGCCAGACCCTGTGGTGAATGAAGTGAAGGTGTCATATTATGCAGGGTGGAAAGCGAGTGCGTTTCGGAGGGCCTGGCATGCTGATAAGCATACTCTTTCAACTCAGTGAGGAAGGCAATGGTTAACCACCTTACTCCTCGTTTTTACTTAGTAAAACTTCTAAAGGTTCAAACCAGCCTTTAGGCTGTTGACCTAAACAACAACAGGCAGAATTAGGAAGTAACTTTGTGTACAGTAGGCCTAATGCCGTGCAACGATACCACGACAGCTGTTGGAATAGATGTGTAATTAGATGCTGTATCGATTAGTTAAGAGTGTTCACTTCCGTTCTATCCACGTATCAAAACAAAACAGTGCTGCTGATAAATAAATACATGGCTTGGTTCAGTAATACATATCTTAGGTTGTTGTTTAGGTCATCAGCCGAAAGGCTGGTTTGAACCTGTAGAGGTTTTACTAAGTAAAACGAGGAGTGTGGTGGTTTACCATTGCCACAACCCACTGAATGGAAAAGTACACTTATCAGCATGCCGGGGCCCTCTTCAGAGCACATATTTTCCACTCTGCAAATGACACCTTCACTTCATTCATTCACCACATGGTCCAACTGTATAATGTAATTCATTACTTTCAGAGGAGATAACTCTGATTAGTGTCTTTTGCACCTGTACCTCTTCTGTTCTTAAATGATTCAGTCATTTAATTGGCTGACCATGTGACAAGAAACAGAACTATTTATTTTAGCCCTGGAACTAACAGATTGAGTGTAAATAATTTGACACTCCACCTGTCTTATTATGGGCAGATATCTTAGGTAGCAACTGTAATAATTTTCGCATCGAATGATTGTGTATATATACGAAGTTAGGCTATTAAATAACGAGACTGACGTTTGAAAAATTTTATTTTTATTGTTTACATACCCTAATCACTTTTTGTCACTTTCAATGTACACTCGTTCTCTATCCCTACAAAGCTCCATGCGAATTTTCCATTGTTAAAAACAGCGCTGGAAGTCATCTTCTGTCAGGTCCTTCAGGACACGTGCCGCTTTCTCTTTTACAGCTTCCACAGACTCAAATCTTGTCCCTCTTACTGCAGATTTCACCTTAGGGAGCAGGTAGAAATCATATGGTGCAAGATCTGGTGAATAAGGTGGATGTTCTAACACTGAGATACTGTACTTGGCTAGGAACCTCTTGACAGATAACGTGGAATGAGCTGGCGCATTCTCTTGGTGGAGAACCCATGATTTGTCCTTCCACATTTCGGGGCGTTTTTCCTTACTCTTTGGGTATTAACATTATTAGTGTAGTGACAGCAGTCGTTTCGTTATATTGGGTCAGCAATGGTTTTTTCCAAGGAAGAACCGGGTGTTTTATTAAGGACGCAACCCTGATTATAAGAAGATAGAAGTAATACATCGGTAAATTTTCTGTACCCCAATCGATATGTTGGCCACAATGTACTTAAGGCCTAAGACAGTTTCAATGTTTCAGTCAAGCATTAGTGTGGTGACAGCAGTCGTTTCGTTATATTGTGTCAGGAATGGTTTTTTCTAAGGAAGAACGCGTATTTATTGTAGAGACTTACATAGCGAGTAAATCTTACAACGTTTTAATAGTCTAAAACCTGTACCGGCATCATAGTTACAACAAAAAAAACTGCATGAAAATTGGTTCAGTAATTTAGGAGATAAAGGGTAACATAATGTATGAATCTGGGCTTTGTGCAGCTGCGGGATGAAGGGGACAGACGAAGTACCAAACTACTGCTACGTCATAACACTCTACTAATCATCTCATTGCTCTTCTTGCTGGGCAGTAGGCTGCCTAGTGGGGTGACATACGTGGGTGTTGTTTTCATTATTCACTGTAGACGGCGACACCGAATATAATGTATGTAGTTTGGATAGTACCCCTGACTACTACAAACGCCGTACTAGTAAAACTTTACTTCTACTAAAGCAATCTCACAGTAGTAGTGACGTACAATGCATTCCTCTCAGCTGCACAAAGCTTAGGAACGGGCAGTACGTACACACACAGTGATCTCAGAGGATGGATCCATGGAGGCTGAAATAGTGCATAAAATAACATCGGGCTGGAACAAGTGGCGTATGCTGACTGGGGTTCTGTGTGACCCAAAAGTGCCCATAAAAATAAAGGGAGGAGTCTACAGAGCGGCAGTTAGACCAGCACTTGTCTATGGCAGCGAAGCTTGGGCACTTAAGAGAGTGCATGAACAGAAACTCCACACTACAGAGTTGCGCATGCTGCGATGGGCGGGAGGAGTCACATTGAAGGATAAGGTGCGGAAAGAGCATATAAGGGGAACCTTCAAAGTTGCTAATATAGCAGAAAAGGTGCGAGAGTCCAGGATGAGATGGTATGGTCATGTGCTCAGGAGAACGGATGATCATGTCGTGAAGAGGTGCCTTTCCATGGCTACAGGGAAGTGAGGAAGGGGTAGACCCCTTACCACGTGGATGACAAATGTCCAAAGAGACATGTAAATGTTGGGCTTATCCGAGGAAGACGCACAGGAGCGTAACAAATGGAGCTCTCTGATTGGGAAAGCCGACCCCGCGTAACGGGAAGAGGCGAGGCCAAAGAAGAAGAAGAAGAGGAAGAAGACAGGTGGAGTGTCAAATTATTTACACTCAATTTGTTCGTTACAGGGCTAAAATAAATAGTTCTGGTAAATCACATGGTCAGCCAATTAAATGACTGAATCATTTAAGAACAGAAGAGGTAGAGGTGTACTGTGACACTAATCAGATTTATCTCCTCTGAAAGTAATGAATTTCATTATACAGCCAGACCCTGTGGTGAATGAAATGAAGGTGTCATTTGCAGAGTGGAAAATATGTGCTCTGAAGAGGGCCCGGCATGCTGATAAGCGTACTTTTCCATTCAGTAAGGAAGGTAATGGTAAACCACTTCACTCCTCGATTTACTTAGTAAAACCTCTACAGGTTCAAACCAGCCTTTTAGCTGATGAAGTAAACAACAAATGACCATATATGTTTTATAAAAATGTAGCCTCAAATCTGACTGGTACACAGCAATGACACCTTCACTTTATTGGTTCCTGGAACTATTTGTTCCAGCTCTGAACTAACTGATCGAGTGGAAATAAATTTAACACTTCGCCTGCCTGTTATGGGCAGTAGGTGATGGGCATCAGTGGGTAAAAATGTCGTGGAATATGTAACCTATATATATATAGATATATCCCTACGTACGTTCTCGTCGTGCTACTTACTATATGGTTTAGTATGTTAGATGATTGGAGAACGGAGATCGGTCTCTATCCAAAGTAGGGGTGCTTTTCGAATAAGGGTGGAAGAGTTTCAGTTATGAAGGAGGGGCGATCGCTGTGGAGTGATTCGTCTGCATATTGTCGAATAGATTTTTTTTTTCTTTTGTTACTGTTATTATAATATAGGTCATAAAAGGGCAGCGTTAACTATAGAAGATGGTTGTACGCGTACAGATGTCGTAAAAATGTTATGATAGGCGCACGTAATTGTCAGGAGAGGTTTTTTTTATCTAAAAATTAAAAGTGGTAGGTTTTAAAGTGCACGTTTACATGTACATCACGTTGCATTGGCTTCTAAATTAATTGTTGCTGTTTTTTACTTTCTCTTGCCTATGTGAATATATAGGAAGGAAAGTATTGTTTTCATGTCGATTTTTAGAAATCGAGTTTTCACCGGATCTATACGTTTTCAGACCCCCTGAACCCAAAAAGCATGTTTTTAGCGATTGGTCTGTGTGTGTGTGTGTGTGTGTCTGTGTGTGAACAGAATATCTCAAGAACGGAACATCGTACGAACTTGAAACTTGAAACTTAAGTTACATACCACTACCGGACGCGACACGAACATTTTCATCAAAATCGGTCAACCGGAAGTAGTAGTTTATTCGTATAATTTTTCAGTTTTTTGCGATTTTCTCAAAAACTGGTCCTACGATTTTTTTTTAAAATCGCCTATTTTACTCAATTTTTTATTCTCTACAAGATAGGGTAGGCGCCATGTTTGCTGAAATTCTCGGTGAGGCTGTTTTCACGTAAAAACGTTGTTTTTTTAGGATTACGGCTTTAATATAAATTTTAGCGCAAAAACTTATATAATAAAAGTTGTAGAGAATTTAAAAACCTACAACTTTTATTTCAAACATTTTTTGTATAACGCTTAGTTTAGCGGTAATTTGCGATTTTCTGTTTTTTTCTCACGAAAACGTGTGAAAAATTGATTTTTTAAAGATTTCGGCCTTAGTATGCATTTTACGACAAAAGTGTATATAATTAAATTTATAGAAAATTAAAAGATCTACAACTTTTGTTTGGAGCATTTTTCTCTACAGAGCCTAGTTTAGCGTGAAAGCGTGATTTTCCGTATTTCTAAGCCAAACTGAGGTTGATTTTCATTTTGCATCATTCACTCATGATTAAAATAAGGTTATGTTTTTGAGGTTAGTTTTTGTTTATTTCTAATATTTTATTAATAATGTTAGGTTTATTATTAATTATTTGCATTGGCAAGAGAAAGTTGTGTGAGTGTTTCACACCAGATGTTTTTTATTCATTCTCAAATTTTTTGACCGATTAAGATTTTTTTTTTTTAATTGTTTTATTTTTTTGCCAGCAGTAAAAATTCAATTATATTTTATTTGTCCCCGTGTTAAGTTCATTGTTCGGTTAATTCATAATTTTTTTTCTGAGTGACGATAGTATGTCTTGGCTTGTGCGTAGATAACGATAAGATGTGATTTATAGATGAAAAAATCCCAGTCCTGACTAGGAATCGAACCCGGGATCCCGTCGTAGAAGCCAGTTGCGCTGACCAATAACACTATGGGCCGGCCTCTATATTTCTACAAATTCCTTGTATCAACGTTTATGAACAAGGGATGATAATTACATTACTATTAATTTATTATTAAAAATAATAAAATTATTATTATTATTATTATTGCCGACCGCATTGGCGTAGTTGGTAACGTGCTCGCCTCTCATTATGCGGTTTTGGGTTTGAATCCCATGCAGGCACGGATTAACGTATATTCATTCGTTAAAATAAAATCATTTCATTTTTCACAGTCTGCATTAGCAATAATTGCAAGAACAGTCGGACGTTAAACAAAAAATCAAATTTATTTTTGTCACTCATAATATTGAATTTTTTAATGTATTTTCTATAAAAAAAGTTGTGTGAAAAGCTCGCTTAACTTTCTCTTTGCAATATAAATAATGAAAAATGAAAAAATAAACTTTGTAGACACGAATATTTGAAATAAATGCTGTAGGTTTTGTAATTTTTCATAAATAAGGTTAAGTAAAAAAATTTGTCGTAAAATGTATAGTAAGGCCGAAATCTTAAAAATATTGATTTTTCACACGTTTTCGTGAGAAAGAAACAGAAAATCGCTATTTACCGCTAAACTAGCCTAAGCGTTACACAAAAAAATGTTTGAAATAAAAGTTGTAGGATTTTAAATTCTCTACATTTTTTATTTATAAATTAATGCGCTAAAATGCATATTAAAGCCGTAATCTTAGAAAAATAATTTTTTTACGCGAAAACAGCCTCACCAATAATTTCAGCAAACATGGCGCCTACCCTACCTTTTAGAGCATAAAAATTTAACAAACCAGGCGATTTAAAAAAAATTGTAGGATAAGTTTTTGAGAAAATCACAAAAAAGTAAAAAATTACTGCTTCCGGTTGACCGATTTTGATGAAAATGTTCGTGTCGGGTCCGGTAGTGGTATGCAACTTAAGTTTCAAATTCGTACGAAGTTCCGTTCTTGAGATATTCTGCTCTCTCTCTCTCTCTCTCTCTTTCATGCGCGCGCGCGCACACAAACACTCACACACACACACACACATCAATCGCTATAAACTTGTTTTGTTGAAAACGCATATTTCGGTTAAAAATCTACAACAAAAAATAATTTTTTCCCCAATTTATTCATATATAGGTAGGACAAGAGATAGTAAAAATGTGTACAAGTTAAGAAATCGGTATTTAATAGAGAAATAATAGACTAAATAGAAAATAGTGTAATTTTAATAGGAGAGCGTGCAGTTGGCTGGCAATGTTTTTAACATGATGTCAGCTGAGGGCAAGGTTGAACGAAAGTAAACACGTAACTGTTGAACCCTTCCACCGAACGTCGTTCCTCAGCTTACACATACACCGAAGCACCGGCTCTCTCTCTCTCTCTTACCTGCACTCGTGTTCTACGCACTGATCTAGGGGCGGTTCTTGTTCTTTAGTGTTTTTTTTTATTTTATTTTGTTACGTTCTTGCATTGTATCTATAGTGAAGAATAAAAAAAAGTTTTGATATTGCGCGAATTTGTTTCTACCTGGATTTCAATTGATCCTCACGTTTCATCACCCACCTGAAGCCAAAAATGTGTTTTTTAAAGACTCGCGTTTGTCATTTGTACGAAATAATAATAATATTATTAATTGTGCCTTTATTGAAAAGAATACAGTTATATTACGTAAATTAAAAATTAATTTAAGAATACAAACTTGAAAATTTAACGTAACGATTATTAGGGTGAAAAAGTCTGGTGTGAAATACGTTTTTCTCCTGCCAATGTAAAAAATGAAAAATATATAACTTGTGTTTGATGATTATTATTAGCAATTTATTTTTACGTTTTCTTCAGACCTCCTGAACAAAAAACAAACATGTTTTTATGCGATTGATGTGTGTGCGCGTGCGTGTGCGTGTAAAAAAAGTATCTCAAAAACAGAATATTTACACATTGAATGCTGAGCAATTACGAGGTATCTGCCCCCTTTGGGCTGATTATTCGTGCAGCGTGTTCTCCGCTTGCTTTATCTACCCCCTACAACTTTATGTTTTTTTTTTTTTTTTTTTTTTTTGTTTTAACGTCCGACTGTTTTGCAAATTGCTGCTAATGCAGACGGTAAAGGATGAAATGAATTTTTTGTAACGTATGAAAAAATGCCATGCCTGAATGGGATTCGAACCCAAGACCGCATGAAATGAAAATATAGACAACATAAAAATAAACAAAAATAGAAAGCCGTAATAAAAAATAACATATACGATTTTACAATTATATGAAATCTGAAATTTTGTGAAATTTTTAAAAAATTTATTATGTTTTGAACTGCTACTTTGTCTACCAAATCGGGTGCTAAATTGCTGTTAATTTTAAATAGTGTTTGTGTGGAATGCGTAGTTTGGCAGTCTGTGATGATGTGATGATGTGTTTGATTGAAAGTGGCGTGTTGTAATGTGTACACAATGTTGTGCTTCATCTTTCTTCAGTATGTGTTTGGGTGTAAGTGTAACGATTCCTTTAAATGTTTGTGTTAGTAGAATTCTAATCACTTATTCCATATTGTATGTCGTTCACGCACTAAGTCAACTAAAACTTCCGTTTTGATGTCATTAACATCTGCCATTATAAATTACTAGCGGTACCTACACGTTGCTACACCGCCGGCAAATATTAAACCGGCAATATCAAAAAAAACATGTAATTAATGACAACTGTGAAATTAATTTGTTTTATTTAAATCACGACTAAGTATTGCGCGGTTCCAAGCTCCGTGTAGTTGCGGGGTGAAGAAAGATACTGGGATACGTGCTATACTGGGGTAAACTTAACCCGAAGTGATGTTTTGTCAATTTTATCGAAATCGTTTTCCGCGGCAGAAAAATTTTTTATTTCTAAAACTTGTTTTTTAAGTAATTCGGGCAGGAAGTCTCTGTTGACACTGAAAGGTTCCGTTATGGAGGGTAAAGCTATCTGGAAGTCCCGCGCCCCCCTTGACGTGTCTTCATGCCTCCCTTGGGGGGCGCGCGCCCCCCACTTTGGGAACCGTTGCATTAGAGGATCTAACACGAACACTTTCATCAAAATCGGGGAAGTGGTGGTAGTAGATTATATTTTGTTGCCGTTAAACTAGCAGATCGAGTGCCAGTAGTTAAACGCTCCATCTGGCTTTTATCGGCATGCGTATGGATTACGAGAAGTGAATTTTGTATGGCTTGTTAATGAGTGTTCCATGTTCGATTCATGCATAAAGAATGAATGAATGAATGGGTTTATTAATGCATACATGAATAATGTTATGTAAATTATGTGACAAAGAATGAAAGTTTTGTTATTATTATTATTATTGTGCAGAAGGGAAAAACTATGATTTTTTTCATAAAGTTCGTTGACCCTATTTTATTTTATTAAAATGGTAACAGATTCGATTGAAGTTTTTTCCGATGTGAATCCTTCAGTTTTTTTTTCCAACCCTTAAGCGTCGTCGTGGTATGGTGGGTCGAGCGAGTTAACGGGGAAATGTGTAAAGTAAAGGGCAAATGGCAAACGGCAAATGTTTGGCGGGGGGGGGGGAATCCGTGCCGCATAGAAGCCAAACATCGTTCTCCACTCACCGATCATATTATTTGGTTATCCTTGTCATTCTTCATTCGACGTAAACGCAGGGGTGAATTTTTCTGCATTTTTCGTTTTTTTTCTCTTTTCAAAAGACGCCTGTTATGGTTATGACCATTATATATTATAGTGGAGCGTTAGTTATCCGAACTAATTGGGACCAGAGCGGTTCTGATAATCAAATAGTTCGGATAATCAAATACTGTAATTTGTTATTGTTTTTGTTGTTTAGGTCATCAGCCAAAAAGCTGGTTTGAACCTGTAGAGGTTTTACTAAGTAAAACGAGGAGTGAGGTCGTTTACCATTGCCTTCTTCACTGAATGGAAAAGTATGCTTATCAGCATGCCGGGCCCTCTGAAAAGCACATATTTTCCACTCTGCAAATGACACCTTCACTTCATTCACCACAGGGTGTGGCTGTGTAGTGAAATTCATTACTTTCAGAGGAGGTAACTCTGACTAGTGTCTTTAACACCTGTACCTCTTCTGTTCTTAAATGATTCAGTCATTTTATTGGCTGACCTTGTGATAAGAAACAGAACTATTTATTTTAGCCCTGCAACAAACAGATTTAGTGTAAATAATTTGACACTCCACCTGTCTGTTATGGGCAGATTATTATTGTGCAGAAAGGCAAAACTATGATTTTTCATAAAGTTCGTTGACCCTATTTGATTTTATTTTATTTTATTAATACGGTTACAGATTCGATGGAAATTTTTTCCGATGTGAATCCTTTAGTTTTTTTTCCCCAACCCTTAAGCGTCGTGGTATGGTGGGGTCGAGCGAGTTAACGGGGAAATGTGTAAAGTAAAGGGCAAACGGCAAATGGTGGGGAAGGGGAATCCGTGCCGCATAGAAAAGCCAAACATCGTTCTCCACTCACCGATCATATTATTTGGTTATCCCTGTCATTCTTCATTCGACGTAACGCAAGGGGTGAATTTTTCTGCATTTTTTCGTTTTTTTTTCTCAAAAGACACCTGTTATTGGTATGGCTATTATATATTACAGTGGAGCGTCGGTTATCCGAACTAATTGGGACCAGAGCGGTTCTGATAATCAAATAGTTCGGAATACCTCAGAACACCTCAAGAATACCTCAAGAACGGAATCTCGTACGAACTTAAATCTTGAAACTTAAGTTAGATACTACTAGAGGACCCGACACGAACTTTTTCATCAAAATCGATCAACCGAAAGTAGTAGTTTATTCGTGTAAATTTTCACCTTTTTTGCAATTTTCTCAGAAACTGGTCCTACGATTTTTTTTAAATCGCTTCGTTTACGAATTTTTTTATGTTCTACATAATAGGGTAGGCGCTATGTTTACTGAAATTCTTGGAGGGGCTGTTTTCACGCAAAGAAAATTGGTTTTTTTAAGATTGGGGCTTTAATATGCATTTTAGTACAAAAATTTATATAATAGAAAATGTAGAGAATTTAAAATCCTACAACTTTTATTTCAAACATTTTTTTGTATAACGCTTAGTTTAGCGGTAATTAACAATTTTCAGTTTTTTCTCACGAAAACATGTGAAAAATTGAATTTGTTAAGATTTCGGCCTGAGTTTGCATTTTACGACAAATGTGTTTATAATAAAATTTATAGAAGACTTAGGCGGAGTGCACACCTATGCGACACGATACGTAAGATACGATATTTATCTTCTACGATATTTTTCGTATATCTTACATGAATGCACAACAGTGTGATACGATTTTATTTGTACGATATAATCTTACTAATTTTCTTAGTAGGCTATATAATGAGTTCTTCAAGCGAAGAGGATGTTGTAATCTCCCGTTGGTATTTCCGTAGAAAGTGAAATAGAAGAATAAAAAGAAGGTTTCGGGTTCATCCATATAATTTACACAATGCACATCACAGCTCGGCTATTGTACATAAAGAACTATCGCTGCATGAAGATAAATTCACGGAGACATACAGAATGAGACCTGAGAATTTTGTTTTATTTTACCTTTTTGGTAATTGCATATACACGGATATTTTTGTACCTCATTTACAAAGAATATCATACAAACAGGATCGTCCTTCATATTGTAGTAATAATATAATTAAAACAAATTTTTAACAATGAAAATAAGAATACTACGCGATAGTATGTTGTTTTAACAGTGGTGTCAGGGCAAGTATTAAGATATTTATCGCATAAGACAAGCCGAACATATCGTACGCTACAAATATCTTACGATAAATGTCGCTGTATCACTGGTGTGCGGCAAGTTTTCACCAGCAATGTGTTTTGTATTGAGCAAGCAGACATCTATCGCATAAGATAAATATCGTATCTTACGTATCGTATCGCATAGGTGTGCACTCCGCCTTAAAGATCTACAACTGTTATATAGAGAATTTTTCTCTACAGAGCCTAGTTTAGCGCGAAAGAGTGCTTTTACGTATTTTAAAGCCAAACTGATGTAGATTTTCATTTTTCGTCTTTCACTCTTGATCCAAATAAGGTTATTGTTTCTGAGATAATTTTTTTGTTTATTTCTAATGTTTTTTTACTAATGTTAGGTTATATTGTTAATTATTTGCATTGGCAAGAGAAAGTTGTGTGAGTGTTTTACACCAGATTTTTAATTTTGAAGTTGACGTCGTGACAAATGGTTAATAAATGGAACGGAGTATGCGATCCCTCTGTGGCATTCACTGGTCGGTGACGTGTGTTCAGCGGGTGTTGAACGTTTTGCAGTCGCCGCCACATCTGAGCGTGTAAAACATCTGATGTGTTGCAGTTTATATTGCATTCTGTGTATTTTCTTGGCACCCGTTTCTTCTTAATCCTTACGCTAATAATACATCCCCCCCTCTCTCTCTCTTCTCTCCCGCCTTTCAATATTGTTACAACTAAGCAAACTTAAGTTTTAACTGATTGTGGTGGTATCACTGTAACTCGCCGTTTATATTCATCTATGCGTGTGTTGTTGTAATTTCGATGCAGTACAATTTTTTCTTCTTTTTGTTCTCCACGTAAGTTTTTTTATTTTTTTTTTAAATTCCTAATATGTGTACGTTGCAATGTGTTCAGTTGAGAACAATAAGCAACCCCATGACCCAATGAGATGAGGATGATGTGTATGACGTGTAAATGAGACTGTGTAGGCTTGTACAGACCCAGGTCGACCACTCCTGAGAAAGTATGGTTAATTAAACCCCAACCATCAAAGTACACCCACAACCACTGTCTAGTATTCAAATCCGTATAAAAGTAACTACCTTTACTAGGATTTTTTTTTGTAATCCCTATTTTGTGTACGTTGCAATCTGTTCAATTCAGAACAATAAGCAACCCCATGACCCAATCAGGTGAGGATGATGTGTATGAGGTGTAAATGAGGTGTAGTCTTGTACAGACCCAGGCCGACCACTCCTGAGAAAGTATGGTTAATTGAACCCCAACCATTAAAGTACACCGTTAACCACTGTCTAGTATTCAAATCCGTATAAAAGTAACTACCTTTACTAGAATTTAAACCAGGAACCTTCGTCTCCAAAAATCAGCTGTTAAACAGCTGATTTTGGCGACGACTTTACTTGAAGACCAACCCGGTGGGTTAAGTTTTAAATCTCTCGGATTGTTTAAAAATCTGCGGTTGCTGTTTTGTGTTTTTATTCTGTAATATTTATAGATTGGTCAGGTTATGTCAAGAAACACTGTTAACTTGTTCGGCATGTTTCATTTTTATACGCTGTTAAATTATTATTTTTGTTTTCAGTTAAACTGTTGGAAAATTATTTAAATACATACCTAATTTTCTGTCCACAGTTTAGTATGTACTTAAAATTTAAAAATCTGGTGTGAAACATTCACACAACTTTCTCTTGCCAATGCAAATAATTAACAATAAACCTAACATTAGTAATAAAACAAACAAACCTAACATTAGAAACAAACAAAAACCTAACCTCAATAAATATAACCTAATTTTAATCATGAGTAAAAGACGCAAAATGAAAAAATCAACCACAGTTTGGCTTAAAAGTACGGAAAATCACTCTTTCACGCTAAACTAGGCTCTGTAAAGAAAAATGCTTTCAATAAAAGTTGTATAATTTTTAATTTCCTATAAATTTGATTATATACATTTATGTCGTAAAATGCATACTAAGGCCCGAAATCTTATAAAAAATCGATTTTTACTCGTTTTCGTGAGAAAAAAAACAGAAAATTGCTAATTACCGCTAAACTAAGCGTTATACAAAAAAATGTTTAAAAAATATGTAAGATTTGAAATTCTCTACAACTTTTATTAATAGTATAAATGTTTGGCGCTAAAATGCATATTGAAGCCGCAATCTTAAAAAAAACAATTTTTTTTACATGAAAACAGCATTTCCAAGAATTTCAGCAAACATGGCGCTTACCCTATCTTTGAGAGCATAACATTTTTTAGTAAACCAGGCGATTTTAAAAAAAATCGTAGGTCCAGTTTTTGAGAAAATTGTAAAAAAGTGAAAAATTTAACGAATAAACTGCTACTTCCGGTTGACCGATTTTGATGAAAATGTTCGTGTCCGGTCCGGTAGTGGTATGTAACGTAAGTTTTAAGTGTGTGTGTGTGCGTGTAAAAAATAACTCGAGTACGAAATATCGTACGAATTTGAAACTGGGAAATTAAGTTAGGTACCACTAAGGGACCCGACATGAACATTTTCATCAAAATCTGTTTTTCCGGACGCAGTAGCTACAGTTTATTCGTGCGATTTTATCAAAAACCGCTCCTACGATGTTTTTTAATCGCCTCATTGAATTTTTTATGCTCTACAAAATTAGGTAAGCGCCATGTATGCTAAAATTATTGGTGAGTCTGTGCTCTGGTGGTAATTTTTTTTTTTAATTGTGACCTTAATATGCATTTTACTGCAAAAGTGTGTATGTATAATTAAGTTTATAGGAAATTAAAACAAAGCTACAACTTTTATTTTGAACATTTTTTCTAAAACGCTTAACTTTGCGTCAATAGTAATTTTCTGTATTTCTTTAATAAAAATCTGGTGTGAAACACTCACACAACTTTCTCTTGCCAATGCAAATAATTTACAATATAATTTAACATTAGTAATAAAATATTAGAAATAAACAAAAAACTAACCTCAATAAACATAACCTTATTTTAATCATGAGTGAAACACTCAAAATGACAATCGAACTCAGTTTGGCTTAAAAATACGGAAAATCACGCTTTCACGCTAAACTAGGCTCTGTAGAGAAAAATGCTCTAAACAAAAGTTGTAGATCTTTTAATTTTCTATAACTTTTATTATATACACTTTTGTCGTAAAATGCATACTAAGACCGAAATGTTAACAAAATCGATTTTTCTCACGTTTTCGTGAGAAAAAAAACAGAAAATCGCAAATTACCGCTAAACTAAGCGTTATACAAAAAAATGTTTGAAACAAAAGTTGTAGGTTTTTGAATTCTCTACAACTTTTATTATATAAGTTTTTGCGCTGAAATTTATATTAAAGCCGTAATCTTAAAAAAACAACGTTTTTACGTGAAAAGAGCCTCACCGAGAATTTCAGCAGACATGGCGCCTATCCTATCTTGTAGAGAATAAAAAATTGAGTAAAATAGGCGATTTTAAAAAAAATTGTAGGACCAGTTTTTGAGAAAATCGCAAAAAACTGAAAAATTATACGAATAAACTACTACTTCCGGTTGACCGATTTTGATGAAAATGTTCGTGTCGCGTCCGGTAGTGGTATGTAACTTAAGTTTCAAGTTTCAAGTTCGTACGATGTTCCGTTCTTGAGATATTTTGTTCACACACACACACACAGACACACAGACACACACACAGACCAATCGCTAAAAACATGTTTGTGTGGGTTCAGGGGGTCTAAAAACGTATAGATCCGGTGAAAACTCGATTTCGAAAAATCGACATGAAAACAATACTTTTCTTCCTATATATTCATATAGGCAAGAGAAAGTAAAAATCGTTAAAAAAACAGAATTTTTGAGGATTACTGGGTGAATATGTTTTTTACGACGAAAGTGTTGGCCTATATATAATTAAAGTTATAGAAAAATGAATAATCTAGAACCTTCATTTCAAGCTTTTTCTTCTACAGAGTCTGGAAGTTTTACGTCAATTTGTGATATTTCGTATTTAAAGTCGAATTGTGATTTCGATTTTAATTTTACGTCGTTCACTCGTGATTAAAGTTAGGTCATGTTTTTCGTATGTTTTTACTCATGTTTACACGTAATAGGTTATATTGTTCATTATTTACATTGGCAAGATAAAGTCGTGTCAGTGTTCCTTCCCTCATTTTTTTTATAGTGTTAAATTTTTTTTAGTCATTTTTTTTTATAGTGTAAAATTTTATGAATCGTGTCATTATGTAATAAAATTCATTTCTTTCAGAATTTGATCACTCTGAAATGCTTTAGAAACATGACGCATTAAAATTAGCATTGCTTAATTATGTTTTGGTGTTACAGAACTTACTTTTGGTCGAATATTTTGCAGTGAACATTTTTAAAATTGATTTATTTCGTTCTATCTGTATAAAATGGAATAAGAAGGGTTTATATGTATCCTGCTTGTCTAAATGTGTGTGTTTTATTAGTTCTAGAGATGTATATAGCCTACGTACAGTCGGACAGATTGGGCGGAAATTTGAAAACTTAGGTTTTCTAAAACCGACCATTAGTATAGTTTGAGGATTTTGGAATTAGTTACGTAACCCGAAAATTTTACGGACTCTTTACTGCGGTGAAAAAAAATGGAAGTTGTTTACTTTAATAAACTTGCTGTAAAAGGTGGAAAAAATGATTTCGGTGCGGTTTTCATGTTTTAATTAAAAAATTGTTGTATTTTTAATTTAAGTTAATAACTTTTGTTGTTAAGGTCATCAGCTGAAAGGCTGGTTTGAACCTGTAGATGTTTTACTAAGTAAATCGAGGAGTGAGGTGGTTTACCTATGCCTTCCTCACTGAATGGAAAAGTACGCTTATCAGCATGCCGGGCCCTCTGAAAAGCACATATTTTCCACTCTGTAAATGACACCTTCACTTTATTCATAACACAGGGTCTGGCTGTATAATGAAATTCATTACTTTCAGAGGAGACAACTCTGATTAGTGTCTTTTACACCTCTACTTCTTCTGTTTTTAAAATTATTCAGTTATTTAATTGGCTGACCATATGATATGAAACAGAACTTATTTATTTTAGCCCTGCAACGAACAGACTAAGTGTAAATAAACTTTCGTTATAAACTTAATTAAATAAATAACATAAGGGGCAGATAGAGTGTTAAATTAATTGCAAACCCACCGGGTTGGTCTAGAGGCAAAGTCGTCGCCAAAATCAGCTGTTAAACAGCTGATTTTCGGAGACGAAGGTTCCTGGTTCGAATCCTAGTGAAGGTAGTTACTTTTGTACGGATTTGAATACTAGACAGTGGTTACCGGTGTACTTTGATGGTTGGGGTTCAATTAACTATACTCTCTCACTCTGTACAAGACTACACCTCAGTTACACGTCATACACATCATCCTCATCTCATTGGGTCATGGGGTTGCGTATTGTTCTGAATTGAACAGATTGCAACGTACACACATTAGAAAAAATAAAATAAAATAAATTGCACTGGATCTGTTTGTTCTGGGGATGCAAAAAATAGTTCTCTCCTTTGAACTTTTCTGTTGTGGTTGGTTGTATAATCGTTAATTTAAAGAAAAAATTCCATTTCGGTCTAGTCACCGATCTTCTATTAAAAATAAAATTGGGGCGATTTTGGCTTCCCAGAAAAACATTAAACATAAGATAAATTCTTAAACTGCCCATAACAGACAGGTGGAGTGTCAAATTATTTACACTCAATCTGTTAGTTGCCGGGCTAACATAAATAGTTCCGTTTCAAATCATATGGTCAGCCAATTAAATTACTGAATCTTTTAAAAACATAAGAGGTAGAGGTGTAAAAGACACTAGTCACAGTTATCTCCTCTGAGAGTAATGAATTTCACTACACAGCCAGACCCTGTGGTAAATGAAGTGAAAGTTTCATTTGCAGGGTGGAAAGTGGGTGCTTTAGGAGGGCCTGGCATGCTGATAAGCATACTTTTCCACTAATTGAGTAAGGCAATGGTAAACCCCCTCACGTTTCGTTTTTATTTAGTAAAACCTTTAGAGGTTCAAACCACTCTTTCGGCTGTTTTTTCTCTCATTAATTTATTCTTTATTTACAACTGTAAAATTTTTTACAACAAGCAAATGTAATGATTATGATAATAATGTAAATGACATGATAGGCATGAGAGGGGTAGGGCCCCCATTGGTGCCTCCCCAACAATGAAATTTGTGTATAAAATTAGTAGGTCTCTACTCCAGCGTATTTTAAGGCGTCTAGGGGGATTATCAGGTAAATGGAAGGTGGAAAGTAAACGCACCAGTGGGTTCTCGTGTCCGTGTGACTTGTCGTGAAAGCGTCTGTATAGGTATTCGATGGAATTTTGTACAAGTGGTGTTTTCAAATCTGTATGTAAGGTTTTGTTGCAAACGTAAAGAGGCGCTTTCGCTATAAGGCGTAATGTTTTTGATTGGATGGAACGCTTGAATTCGTTGCAAGTTAGAGGGTTTGGTTGAACCGTAAATTTGGGACCCGTAGGTCCATATAGGTTTCAAAAGAGAAAAGTATATGCGTAATTTTTGTGCCATTGGTAATTTTGATCGTTCGTTCGTTTCGGCTGTTGACCTAAAAACAACAAGAGTACAAAAGGGGAAAACTAATCTAGTGCTGAAGACATTTTATAAAAAAAACAAGTTCTAAAAAAAACAAAACGGAAAGGTTTGGGAACCTTTACATAATTTAACGACCGGTATAATTAATTTTTCAAATAACCGATTATTCGGTTTAAAACAGGGTCGGTTAATTGATATTCTATTTTAGAAGGAGAATAAAATACTCTTATACCTATATAAAGAAAATTCGGTTGCGGTACACAAACAGCGAGTGGAGAAAATCAATGACGTTTATACATCTCTCTGGTCGTGTGTTAGGCTGATGGGGAACCGGGGGATGCTATGGATCACTCCTCCCTCCCTCCTTCTTTCCCTATCCCCCCACCCTCCCACCTTTTGTACACGTTCCGTTTCCATGAATTCTTGATAAGATGATAATATTAATAAAACAGTTTCCGTATCAATAATGGTGGATTAAGTATTGTTTTTTTTTTATTGTTGTGTTTTTGTTTTGTGAAAATTGTTTTCGAGAAAATATTGCCCAGAAGGGTATTATGGTTAAGTGATGTCGTTTTTGGTTGAAGTTCTATTTATTATTATTACTTTCTCTTGCCTATATGAATATATAGGAAGGAAAGTATTGTTTTCATGTCGATTTTTCAAAATCGAGTTTTCACCGGATCTATACGTTTTCAGACCCCCTGAACCCAAAAAACATGTTTTTAGCGATTGGTCTGTGTGTGTGTATACAAAATATCTCAAGAACGGAACATCGTACGATCTTGAAACTTGAAACTTAAGTTACATACCACTACCGGACCCGACACGAACATTTTCATCAAAATCGGTCAACCGGAAGTAGTAGTTTATTCGTATAATTTTTCATTTTTTTGCGATTTTCTCAAAAACTGGTTCTACGATTTTTTTAAAAATCGCATTATTTACTCAATTTTTTATTCTCTAAAAGATAGGGTAGGCGCCATGTTTGCTGAAATTCTTGGTGAGGGTGTTTTTACGTAAAAGTGTTTTTTTTTTTAAGATTACGGCTTTAATATTAATTTTAGAGCAGAAATGTATATAATAAAAGTTGTAGAGAATTGAAAAAACTACAACTTTTATTTTAAGCATTTATTTTGTAAAACGCTTAGTTTAGCGGTAATTAGCGATTTTCTGTTTTTTCTCACGAAAACGTGTGAAAAATTGATTTTTTTAAAGATTTCGGCCTTAATTTGCACTTTACGACAAAAGTGTATATAATAAAATTTGTAGGAAATTAAAAGATCTACAACTTTTATTTAAAGCTTTTTTTGTACAGTGCCTAGTTTAGCGTGAAGGAGCGATTTTCCGTATTTTTAAGCCAAACTGAGGTTGATTTTCATTTTGCGTGTTTCTCTCATGATTGAAATAAGGTTAGTTTATTATTTATTTCTAATGTTTTATTATTGTGAATTATTTGCACTGACAAGAGTAAGTCGTGTGAGTGTTTCTCACCAGATTTTTATTATTAGTATGTAATATTTTGTATAGATAGACAGTTTTCAGTTTAAAAGAGGTGCTGTCGCGTTGGGCGGAAACGGGAGTGAGTATCGTACATGCTCACACAAACACACACACACACACACACACACACACACACACACACACACATTTGTATAAAGAGTCGATTCCCTTTCTGTCTTTCAGTTTCTCACTCGTACACATTCATTTATACGTACATACATACATACATACATACACATGGTGTATTGCGCTTTGCCCGCGGACGGACAAAAAGGTGTGTGCTTCCGCGAACCAAATAGTCCCTAAGTCGCGCATCATGATTACACCCGGCTCATACTGCTGCCGCCTGAGCAGTGGTGGGGTCTCTCAAGGGGCTAGAGGGGGTTGATGAGCGAGTGAGAAGTGTTGAGGGACATTGTGTGTGTGTGTGTGTGTGTGTGGGAAAGGGGGACGGTTAGATCGGTACAGTCTGTGTACGGATACAACTGGAGCCACCTCCTCCGCATTATTAATTATTTATAAATAAACCCGGCGAAATGTGTATCGTTTTTTTGTTTCCACTCGACTGTACTGTTCCGACTGACGACTGTTGTTATATACCAATATTATTTTACTAATACTATTCGGTACATAACCTCATTACATCTCCAATAGAAAGGTTGACGACGTTCATTGAAAACTTGTTTTCTTGTAGGTTTTTATTTATTTATCTATTTATTTAATTTAAGTAATACCTACCTAATGTAATTGAATCTGTTAAATAAATGAAACAGATTATCACAAAATTATATGCGTTTAAATGTTGTTGTTTAGGTCATCAGCCGAAAGGTTGGTTTTAACCGTTATTTACTACAATTGCCTTCCTCACCGAGTTGAAACGTATCTACATGCCGAAGACTTTTAAAACCACGTATTTTCTATCCTGCAAATGACACGTTCACTTCGTTCACCACTGGGTCTTCCTGCATGATGAAATGAAATGGGTTACTCTGATAGGAGATAACTACTGTTTACACTTCTGTTTTTTAAATGCTTCAGTCATTTAATTGGGTGACCTTGTGATAAGAAACGTAATTATTTTTTGTACCTTTAAAATTGTCTGATCGAATGCAATCATTTAACACTCCATGTCTTTGTTTCGAGAAAACATTTTGTATATAAATACGATTCACAATGAACTTTATATAGAAAGTTCAGAAACTGATTTTCCGAAGTAATTAATAATAAAAAAAACCAACCAAGGCATCTACTGGATAAGACCACGTGATAGGAAACAGAACTATTTATTTTAGCCCTGCAACGAACAGATTGAGTGTAAATAATTTTTAACACTACACCTTAAACCATCGGGCCAGCCCAGTCAGTCAGCCAGTAGGAAGTCGCTATTATTTGTTAAGTAACATCGGTTAGGCTAGCGACTTTGTATGGTGACCAGCTGACAGCCATCCGTGACCAAACTCTTCTGGGGGTCCCTGTTCAAACTCACGCCTATAATTCACGTCAAATAATACAGAAAAGCAGCGATCAAATTTGGGTAGTTGTCAATAATGTACAGTTCCTGATAATAACAAATAAAAGCTTTAAAAAAAAACAAAAAAAAAAACGCTCCACCTGTCAATTATGGGCAGTGCTGATGTGTGGTAAATAAATTTAGTGAAGTCCACCTGTAGGATGTTGTTGTTTAGGTCATCAGCCTGTAGGCTGGTTTGAACCTCTAGAGGTTTTACTAAGTAAAAGGAGGAGTGAAGTGGTTTACAAGTGCCTTCCTCACTGAGTGGAAAAGTACGCTTATCAGTATGCCGGGCCCTCTGAAAAGCACATATTTTCCACTCGGCAAATTACACCTTCACTTCATTCACTACAGGGTATGGCTGTATAATGAAATTCATTACTTTCAGAGGTGATAACTCTGAGTAGTGTCTTTTACCCCTCTACCTCTTCTGTTCTTAAACGCTTTAGTCATTATATTGGCTGACCATGTGATAAAAAACAGAACTATTTATTTTAGCCTTGCAACGAACAGATTGAGTGTAAATAATTTGACACTCCACCTGTTTATTATAGGCGAACCTGGAGGATAACCCACCGGGTTGGTCTAAAGGTAAAGTCGTCGCGAAAATCAGCTGTTTAACAGCTGATTTTCGGAGACGAAGGTTCCTGGTTCAAATCCTAGTGAAGGTAGTTAGTTACTTTTTTACGGATTTTAATGCTAGACAGTGGTTACCGGTGTACTTTGATGGTTGAGGTTCAATTAACCATATTCTCTCAGGAATGGTCGACCTGAGTCTGTACATGACTACACCTCATTTACACGTCATACACATCATCCTCATCTCATTGGGTCATGGGGTTGCTTATTGTTCTCAATTGAACAGATTGCAACGTACACATATTAGGAATTAAAAAAAAAAAAACTTGAAGGATAATAATTACATATTTATGTGCACTTTGAATCTAACTGGAAACGTTTATGTGCGCGTTGTGTTACGTTCACCTTGAAGTTGGTATTTAAAGTGTCATTATGTGAACTGTAATAATAGTAATAGTTGATTGTTGTGCCCTATATCCCTATATCCCTATTCGCATCCACTGTTAATAGTATACGAAATATGTGTGTATGTGTGAGTCTGTCTGAAGAGGTTCAACGTGTGGAATCGACTACATCTTTAGTCTACGGTAGGGTGGGGGGGTTATGCGGGGTTCGCTGTTGTGTTGCGTCTGTGTGAGTGCACCATACTTAACTACTTATGGAGTGAATTAATCCCCTCTAGTCTGATCGTTCTGCCCATAATAGACAGGTGGAGTGTCAAATTATTTACACCCAATCTGTTAGTTGCAGGGCTAAAACAAATAGTTCTGTTTCTTATCGCATGGTCAACCAATTAAATGGCTGAATCATTTAAGAACAGAAGAGGTAGAGGTGTAAAAGACACTAATCAGAGTTATCTCCTCTGAAAGTATTGAATTTCATTATAAAGCCAGACCCTGTGATGAATGAAGTGAAGGTGTCATTTGCAGAGTGGAAAATATGTGCTTTTCAGAGGGCCCGGCATGCTGATAAGCATACTTTTCCACTCAGTGAGGAAGGCAATGGTAAACCACCTCACTTCTCGTTTTACTTAGTAAAACCTCTAGAGGTTCAAACCAGCCTTTCGGCTGTTGACCTAACAACAGTCTGATCGTACTATCATTTATTATTATCATGCGTTAAATTTTTATATATAATTTAACTTATTTTTACTTTCTGTCGCCTAGGTATATAAATATGCTATAGGTAGGAAAGTATCGTTTCCATTTCGATTTTAAGAAATCGAGTTTTCACCGAATATATACGATTTCAGATCCCCTGAACCCCAAAAACCATGTTTTTAGCGGTCGGTGTGTGTGCGCGCGCGTGTGTGTGCGCGTGCGTGTGCGTGTGTGTGTGTGTGAATAAAATATCTCAAGAACGGAACATCGTACGAACCTGAAACTTCGGTTAGATACCACTAAATCAAAAAAGATTTATTAACTTTACTAAAAAAAATGAAAAACATAAAAACTTTTAAAAAAATAAAATAAAATAAAATAAATAATTTAAAACAACACTAGTTTATTCGTGTAATTTTTACTTTTTTGCGATTTTCTCAAAAACTGCTGCTACGATTATTTTTTTATAAACCTCATTTTACTAAATTTTGTATGCCTTACGAGATAGGGTAGTGGCCATGTCTGCATAAATTCTTGCCTGTCCTCTCGTAGAAAAAAAAATGTATTTTTTTACGATTACGATCTTGCCATTTTAGCGCAAAAGTGTACATAAAAGTTGTAGAGAATTTAACAATCCTACAACTTTTATTTCAGACATTTAGTTTAGCGGCAATTAATGATTTCCTGTTGTTTTTTTTCATGAAATTCTGTAAAAATATGGATTTTTTTTTATTTTAGCCTTAGTAGTTCTGCATTTAACGAAAAAAATACATGTAATGAAATTTATAGTAAGTTAAATGATCTACAATATTTATTTAAGCATTTTTCTCTACGGAACTTAGTTAAGTGTCAAGAGTGATTTTTTTTTTTTATTATTAAGCCAAACAGAGGTTGATCATTTTGGTCATTTTGCATCATTCACTCATGATTAAAATGAGGTTATGTTTTTTTATGATTAATTTGTTTGTTTATTTTTATGTGGTATTACTATTATTAGGTTATATTGTTCATTATTTCCATTGGCATGAGAAAGTCGTGCGAGTGTTTCCTACCAGATATTTTTGTTGTTTTGTACAGTACCTATTTATTTTTATTTACTTTTTAGTATATTTCTCCCAATATATTCATTTTGCAGCATTCACTCATGATTAAAATGAGTACCACCGAGAAACGCGCGTAAATTGTTTAAACTTGAAAGGCAACCAAATGTAAGGTGATAAATTTAATTTATACTGTAATCGAATGATTTCTGTATCGATTCTTAAAGAGGAATCGACTGACACTATTTTTATTTTCAATTTTTCGACTGATTTCCGGTTCTGGGCCACTTTCGGTCAAAACCGTAACTTCAAACTTAATTTAGGTTCACTAACTTTTAGTCTGGATTACAAATACGTAAACCGTTTGTTGCTGTCTAATGTAGTCGTGTGTCTGGCATCAGGACGGACAGACAGACAAACGGAAATGATTGACGACAATCTTAGAAATTGCCGCAATAATTTAATTAATTATTAATAATTATTTCCCCGTAAATTAACCCGGGTAAACTGGGAAATGAATAAATTCATTTATTTAATGCATTCCTTAGGCTGCCAATTAAGATATGTCTAGATACGTTAGCGTACAAAACAGATTATCAGAATTTGACTTTCCTCTTGCCTGTATGAATATATAGAAAGGAAAGTAATATTATTTTCATGTCGATTTTTCGAAATCGAGTTTTTCACCGGATCTATACGTTTTCAGACCCCCTGAAGCAAAAAAAAAACATGTTTTTAGCGATTGCTCTCTCTCTCTCTCTCTCTCTCTCTGTGTGCGTGCGTGCGTGCGCGCGCGCGCGCGCGTGTATGTTTCTACGATTTTTTTAAAATCGCTTGGTTTACCTCATTATTTTATGCTCTACCCTGATAGGGTAGGCGCCATGTTTGCTGGAATTCTCGGTGAGGCTGTTTTCACGTAAAGAAATAGGTTTTTTAAGATTACGGCTTTATTATAAATTTTAGCGCAAAAACTTATATAAAAAAAAGTTGTAGAAAATTTAAAAACTTACAACTCTTATTCAAAATTTTTTTTGTATAACGCTTAGTTTAGCAGTAATTAGCGATTTTGTTTTTTTCTCACGTAAACGTGTGAAAAATATATTAAGATTTCGGCCTTAGTATGTTTTACGTCAAAAGTATATATAATTAATTTTATAGAAAATATAACGATGTACAACTTTTATTTTAAGCATTTTTCTCTACAGAGCCAGAGTAGTGTGAAAGAGTGATTTTTCGTATTTTTAAGCCGAACTGAGTTCGATATTCATTTGCGTCTTTCAGTCATGATTAAAATAAGGTTATATTTTTAGAGGTTAGTTTTTTGTTATTTCTAATGTTTTATTACTAATGTTAGGTTATATTGTTAATTATTAGCATTGGCAAGAGAAGTTGTGTGAGTGTTTCACACCACATTTTTTAAAATTGTAAACAAGAGGAGTAACCAGACTTTACTTATCAATAATTGTAGGCTGCTTGATTGTGTGTCTGTGTGTGTGTGCGTGCTTGCGCGCGCGCGCGCGCCGCAAGTTTGCTACTGATTTGAATGTTTAATTTCTCTATCTATATCAGTTATTGTTTGCCAAGGTCATAAACCAAAGAAATAAGTCTTAATTACAGAGATGATGACACGTGCAAAACTAATTGTTTGCTTTAATTTACTCTGCCTAATAATCACAGGCGTGTGTGTGTGTGTGTGTGTGTGTGTGTGACGGTGTCATTGTTAACGTGTCGTCTGCTGTATGCAGACAATTGTGTGCGTATTTGTCACGTTATACATTACCTAGCTTAATAAATTAAAATCTGGTAGGCCTATGTAGCACTCACACGACTTACTTTTGCCAATAAATTTTTTTTTTATTCCTAATTTGTATACGTTGCAATCTGTTCAATTTAGAACAATAAGCAACCCAATGAGATGAGCATGATGTGTATGATGTGTAACTAAGGTGTAGTCTTGTACAGACCCAGGCCGACCATTCCTGAGAGAGTATGGTTAATTTAACCCCAACCATCGAAGTACAACGGTAACCATTGTCTAGTATTCAAATCCATATAAAAGTAACTAACTTTACTAGGATTTGAACCAGGAACCTTCGTCTCCGAAAATCAGCTGTTAAACAGCTGATTTTGGCGACGTATTCACCTCTAGACCAACCCGGTGGGTCCAATATAAATAATGAACCATTATGTGATGATCAGGTCATCAGCCGAAAAGCTAAGCTATGGTTGAACCTGTAGAGGTTTTACTAAGTAAAACGAGAAGTGAGGTGGTTGACCATTGCTTTTCCTCACTGATTCGAAAAGTATGCTTATCAGCATAACAGGCGCTCTGAAAATCTACTTTCCACCCTGCAAATGTCACCTTCAATTCATTCACCACAGTGTTTGGCTGTGCAATGAAATGTAATACTCTCAGAGGAGATAACGGACTTGTATCTTTTACACCTTTGCTTCTTCTGTTCTTAAATGATTCACTCATATATTGGGTGACCATGTGATAAAAGACAGAACTATTTTTTGTAGTTTTTCTGTTTTGTACTGTTGTTGTTGTTGTTTTTGTTGTTGAGGTCAACAGCCGAAAAGTTGGTTTAAACCTCTAGAGGTTTTACCTAGTAAAAACGAGCAGCGAGGTGGTTTACTATTGCCTGCCTCACTGAGTGGAAAAGTATGCTTATCAGCATGCCAGGCCCTGCGTAAAGCACCTCTCTCATCATGCGGTCTTGGGTTCGAATCCCATTCAGGCACGGCATCTTTTCATACGTTACAAAAAAATCATTTCATCCTTCACCGTCTGCATTAGCAGTAATTGCAGAACAGTCGGACGTTAAACCAAAACAAAAAAAAAATAAAGCACATATTTTCCACCCTGCAAATGACACTTTCACTTCATTCACCACAGGGTCTGGCTGTATAGTGAAATTCATTACTCTCAGAGGAAATAACTCTGATTAGTGTCTTTTACACCTCTGTTTCTTCTTTTCTTAAATGATTCACTTATATATTGGCTGACCATGTGATAAAAAACAGAACTATTTTTACTTTCTCTTTCCTATATAAATATATAGGAAGGAAAGTATTGTTTCATGTCGATTTTTCGAAATCGACTCTTCACCTGATCTACACGTTTTCAGACCTCCTGAACCCAAAAAACACATGTGTTTAGCGATTGGTCTGTGTGTGTGTGTGTGTGTGTGCGCGCGCGCGCGCGTGTGTGAATAGAATATCTCAGGAACGGAACATCGTACGAACTTGAAACGTAAGTTACATACCACTACCGAACGCGACACTAACATTTTCATCAAAATTGGGCAACCGGAAGTAGTAGTTTATTCGTGTAATTTTTCAATTTTTGCGATTTTCTCAAAAACTGGTCCTACAATTTTTTTTTAAAATCGCCTGGTTTACTCAATTTTTTATTCTCTACAAGATAGGGTAGGCGCCATGTTGCTGAAATTCTTGGTGATGCTGTTTTCACGTAAAAAAAATACTTTTTTTAAGAACACGGCTTTAATATGCATTTAAGCGCAAAAATTTATATAATAAAAGTTGTAGAGAATTTTAAATTCTACAACTTTTATTTCAAACATTTTTTTGTATAACGCTTAGTTTAGCGGTAATTAGCGATTTTCTTTTTTTCTCACGAAAACGTGTGAAAAATCAATTTTTTTAAGAATTTGGCCTTAGTATGCATTTTATGACAAAGATGTAGCTATATGATCAAATTTATAGGAAATTAAAAGATCTACAACTTTTGTTTAGAGCATTTTTCTCTACAGAGCCTAGTTTACCGTGAAAGAGTGATTTTACGTATTTTTAAGCTAAACTTGTGCCGATTTTCATTTTCCGTCTTTCACTCGTGATTAAAATAAGGTTATGTTTATTGACGTTAGTTTTTTAGTTTTCTTGTTTATCTCAAATGTTTTATTACAAATTGTTAAGTTTATTGTTAATTATTTGCATTGGCAAGAGAAAGTTGTGTGTGTGTGTGTTTCACACTAGATTTTTTTTTATTTTATCGGTTTCCAAATTCGTGAGCAAATGATGCTGCAACATAATTTTGTACCGTAATGAGAATATTATTTTACAAACAATAATAAGATTGTACCTACGTAAAAAGTTTCTCGTAAACATTTATTTTTGTGGTAGTAGTAGTGAATCGGGGGGGGGGGGGTGTTAGGTGTTTAGCAAAATAATAATTAAATTAATTGCGCCTCATTTAAATCCACTTAATAATAAATTTCAGCAGTGGAGTAAATATCATCAAAATTAATTGTAAATTAAATGGAATTGTTTTTAAATATTTGTTTACGTATTGATGAGATTTTTATGAATGAAAAATGTAAATGATTGTAGTAAAAGTAAAATTGTTGGCCGGTGTTTAAATCAGATAGTACCTACTAATAGTCAACGTGAATAATTTACTTTTGCGTATTTGTACTTACTCTTGCCTATATCAATATAAAGGAAGGGGAAAGTATTGTGTTCATGTAGATTTTTCGGTAAATCGAGTTTTCACAGGATATACTAGGCCTACACGTTTTCAGACTCCCTTCAAAAAGCATGTTTTTAGCGATTCGTCCGTGTGTGTGTATACAGAAGATCTCAAGAACGGAACCTCGTACGAACTTGAAACTTAAGTTACATACCACTACCGGGCCCGACACGAACATTTTCATCAAAATCGGTCAACCGGAAGTAGTAGTTTATTCGTGTAATTTTTCACTTTTTTGCGATTTTCTCAAAAACTGGTCCTACGATTTTTTAAAAAATCGCCTGGTTTAGTAAATTTTTTATTCTTTATAAGATAGGGTAGGCGCCATTAATACTGTTATTCTTGATGAGGCCGTTTTCACGTAAAAACATTTTCTTTTTAAGATTGCGGCTTTAATATGCATTTTAGCGCAAAAATTTATATAATAAAAGTTGTAAAGAATTTATTAAAATCCTACAACTTTTATTTTGTTTTTTATAACGCCTAGTTTAGCGGTATTTAGCGATTTTCTGTTTTTTTTCTCACTAAAACGTGTGAAACTTCGATTTTTTTTAAAGATTCCGGCCTTAGTATGCATTTAACGACAAAAGTGTATATAGTCAAATTTATAGGAAATTAAAAGGTCTACAACTTTTATTTATAGCATTTTTCTCTACGGAGCCTTGATTAGCGTGAAAGAGTGATTTTCCGTATTTTTAAGTCAAACTGAGGTCGATTTTCATTTTGGGTCTTTCAGTCATGATTAAACTAAGGTTATATATTTTGAGGTTAGTTTTTATTTTATTTCTAATGTTTTATTACAAATTGTTAAGTTTATTGTTAATTATTTGCATTGGTTTATTTTTTAGATCGGTAAGATCAGAAAATCGATATAATATTGTGGTGCCTTTTTACTCGAGTAGTCTAAATGCCGTTGTGTGGCGAGTAGTGATTCAACGTAACGAAGGCGTTTATGTATGCAAACCACATTCATTATTTAGATATTGGAGTGTGTCGACAGGGCACACAACATTTATTCCGTATCCTTACACTATTTATGTAATCTCTCTCTCTCTCCCCCATCAGGTTTGCCAATCGCGAAACGAAAAATGTGTTCTTCTGCATACATGAAAAATATAAAGTCGGTGTTGTTGTTGTTTAGGTCAACAGCCGAAAGGCTGGTTTGAACCTCTAGAAGTTTTGCTAAGTAAAATAAGGAGTGAGGTGGTTTACCATTGCCACAATTCACTGAGTGAAAAAGTACGCTTATCAGCATGCCGGGCCCTCTGAAAAGCACATATTTTCCACTCTGCAAATGACACCTTCACTTCATTCACCACAGGGTCTGGCTGTATAGTGAAATTCATTACTTTCAGAGAAGATAACTCTGATTAGTGTCTTTTGCACCTCCTTCTCTTCTGTTCTTAAATGATTCAGTCATTTAATTGACTGACCATGTGATGAGAAACAGAACTATTTATTTTAGCCCTGCAACAAACAGATTGAGTGTAAATAATTTGACACTCCACCTGTCTGTTTTGGGCAGGATAAAGTCGGTAAAGTAGTGATTGAATTGTTTGGTTGATTTTTGGCCCCTAAAATCTTCTGCAGGTACGGTAAATATTAATCTATGTATTAACCCTTTCTGTACGAACGTCCGGAAAACAGGACGTCAATATATTTTACGTAGTAATAACGTTCGGTTTACCGGACGACCGTAATATGCATAAAGTGCCAACGTCCTGATAACCGAAAATTTCCAATAAAGAAACGGTTAAACAAAAATTAATGGGATAATATATTTTGAAACCGCCTCCGTGGCGTAGTGACTAGGGCGCTCACTTACAAAGCGGAAGGTCCCGGGTTCGATTCCCGGTTACGGTCTGGAAATTTTAACTCGTTAAAACCACCGTTAACGTATCAAAACCCACAGTAGTCGCTAATGACCAAGCTTTCGATGCGACTTTAAATAAACTAATAAAAAAACTATTTTGAATAATTTTAGTGTTAAAACGATTTTTTTGTTGTATATAAATTTTTACAGGACATTTTATTTTTCTGTATCGTTGAAATTTTGTCGGCATTGGCAGGCTTACGCCTGCAAGTTTTCGATATAAGGGCTGGCACTTTTTGTACACCCTTATTCAAATGAAATGGCTTTAAATCAAACTTTTATACAGTAAAATCTCTCTATAGCAAATTGGAGGGACCATGAGGTACCGCCGCTATAAAGAGAGTTCCGTTATAGAGAGAGCGAGTAATTAACGGTGGGAGGGAAGTTGAAGTACTAATTTTTCTGTACACAATAACTTATATACGTATGTAAATGGTGCATGGAATAAGTTTTTGAAAAACTACTGAATAGATAACTTTATGACGAATGTTTAATACAGTAGATTACTTCAATACAGTGAGATATTTAAATTAATTACATAAAGTGTAGGTTATTAACTTAACAAGAAATTTGGATACAAACTGGTTTTATTAGATGTTGTGTTACTAATGTTTAACAATACAATTTCACTTTTCGTATTGAACGTTTTTCAATAATCTTTCATACAGTATACATACCGTAATAGATAGCCTAAAATTAATTAGTACTGAAACTCGTTTTTCACTGAACAGTAATAAACATAGGATACATACAATTAAAATCTCCTAAAACATAGGCTACACAAACACAAAAAAAATACACAGTAGGCCTACAGTAAGCTATATATATTTTTCGTTATTAAGGAAACAATGACTGCGAAGTACATTTCATTTCGTAAAATAAGTTGTAAATTTTGTTTCGTTTTCAATTCATAAAACATGTCTTCAATCTCATTTTCAAAGTTTAAAACTTGTAAATTTTCATTTACATATTGGCAATGACAGTACGTGTAAACAACAAGAATAGCGTCTAGTGCCTGTTTACTTGAAGGGACAACATTTTTGTTTCCATTTCATCGTCATCTTCACTTTCTTCCTCGTTGTTTTGGGCTAAGACATTTTCGATTATTGCATCATCGCCAACATCTGCTGAAGTGGCTAAGTCATTGTCTGCCCCTACATAGGCATCTAAATCCATATCCTGAAGATATTGTTAAGCCGCTATAGAGAGATTTTTGTGCCGCTATAACGAGAGTTAAATACATTATCGTAGTATACGAAAGGGTCGGGGTCGGCAAATAATGCCGCTAAAGAGAGATTTCCGCTATATAGAGTTCCGCAATAGAGAGATTTTACTGTATATTGTTTCGGCAATAAAGGGATTAAACTGAAAGTGATATTTTTTGTAATACAAAAAACGTTTCGGCCGAATTTAAATGTCCACAATCATAAGGTAACGAACACAAAGGTTGTTGCTATGTTGCTTATCTCGGCGCTAAATTGTTTGTTCAAAAATTAAATTATAAAAGTAGGCCTATATAAGTAGACATATGTTTAGTTGTTTAGGTCAGCAGCCAAAGCTAATTTTAACCTCAAGGAGCTTGTGTTGTTTAGGTCATCAGCCAAAAGGCTGGTTTGAACCTCTAGAGGTTTTACTAAGTAAAACGAGGAGTGAGGTGGTTTACCATTGCCTTCCTCACTGGGTGGAAAAGTACGCTTATCAGCATGGCGGGCCCTCTGAAAAGCACAAAGTTTCCACTCTGCAAATTACACCTTCACTTCATTCACCACAGGGTCTGGCTGTATAATAAAATTCATTACTTTCAGAGGAGATAACTCTGATTAGTGTCTTTTACACCTCTACCTCTTCTGTTCTTGAATGATTCAGTCATTTAATTGGCTGACCATGTGATAAGAAACAGAACTATTAATTTTAGCCCTGCAACGAACAGATTGAGTGTAAATATAATTTGACACTCTACCTGTCTGTTATGGGCAGCAAAAGGAGCTTTACTAAGTAAAATGAGAATTGAGGTTTTTTTATAATTGCCTTACTCACCGGATGGAAACGTATGCTTATCAGCATGCTAGACCTGGCCGGCCGGTTAGCGTAGTGGTTAGTGCAACTGGCTTCTACGCCGGGGTCCCGAGTTCGAATCCCGAGTCACGTCTGCATCAGCAGCAATTTCAAAACAGCCAGACGTAGAACCCAAAAAAAGCATGCTAGGCCCTCTGAAAAGCATCTAATTTCCACCCTGCTTCATTCACCACAGGGTATGGCTGTGTAATGAAATTCATTAACTCTCAGAGGAGACAAACCTGACTAGTGTATTTTCTCTCCTGTTCTTAAATGCTTCAGTCTTATAATTTGCTGATCATATGATAAAAATCTGGTGTGAAACACTCACACAACTTTCTCTTGCCAATGCAAATAATTAACAATAAACCTAACATTATTAATAAAATATTAGAAATAAACAAAAAACTAACCTCAAAAACATAACCTTATTTTAATAATGAGTGAATGATGCAAAATGAAAATCAACCTCAGTTTGGCTTAGAAATACGGAAAATCACTCTTTCTCTCTAAACTAGGCTCTGTAGAGAAAAATGCTTTAAATAAAAGTTGTAGATCTTTTAATTTTCTATAAATTAAATTATATACACTTTTGTCGTAAAATGCATACTAAGGCCGAAATCTAAAAAAATCAATTTTTCACACATTTTCGTGAGAAAAAAAACAGAAAATCGCAAATTACCGCTAAACTAAGCGTTATACAAAAAATTGTTTGGAATAAAAGTTGTAGAATTTTTAATTCTCTACAACTTTTATTATGTAACGTTTTGCGCTAAAATGCATATTAAAGCTGTAATCTTAAGAAAACAACGTTTTTACGTGAAAACAGCCTCACCCAGAATTTCAGCAAACATGACGCCTACCCTATCTTGTAGAGAATAAAAAATTGAGGAAACCAGGCGATTTAAAAAAAAATCGTAGGACCAGTTTTTGAGAAAATCGCAAAAAAGTGAAAAATTACACGAATAAACTACCACTTCCGGTTGACCGATTTTGATGAAAATGTTCGTGTCGAGTCCGGTAGTGGTACGTAACTTAAGTTTCAAGTTCGTACGATGTTCCGTGCTTGAGATATTCTGTTCACACACACACACACACACACACACACACACACACAGACCAATCGCTAAAAACATGTTTTTTGGGTTCAAGGGGTCTGAAAACGTATAGATCCGGTGAAAACTCGATTTCGAAAAATCGACATGGAAACAATACTTTCCTTCCTATATATTCATATAGGCAAGAGAAAGTAAAAAACCGAATTTTTTTGTATACCCTAATTTTGCAATTTTTTTCAAAAACTGCTCCTACGTTTTTGTTTTTTAAATCGCCTCATTTACTGAATTTTTTACACGGATTTGAATACTAGACAGTAATTACCAGTGTACTTTGATGGTTGGGGTTCAATTAACCATAATTTCTCGTTAATGATCGGCCTGGATCGGTACTAGACTACATCTCATTAACACGTTATACACACTATCCTCATCTCATTCGGTCATGGGGTTGCTTATTGTTCCGAATTAAACTGATTGAAACGTGCACACATTACAGATGAAATGTAAAATTTTTTAAACTCCTAATATGTCTTCGTTCCAGTCTGTTCGATTAAGAACAATAAGCAACCCCATGACCTAATGAGATGAGGATGATTTGTGTATGACGCGTAAATGAGGTGTAGTCTTGTACAGACTTGAGAGATTATGGTTAATTGAACCCTAACCATCAAAGTACACCGGTAATCACTGTCTAGTAAAATGCCAATTTTTTTTTTAAGCTTCTATTTGTTGTCGTGAACTGTATATTTTTGACAACTACCCAATTTGATCGCTGCTTTTCTGTATTATTTGACGTAAATTAGGCATGAGTTTGAACAGGGACTCCCAGTAGAGGTTGTTCACGGATGGCTGTCAGCTGGTCACCATATAAAGTCGTTTGCCCAACCGATGTTACTTGACAAATAATAGCGACTTCCTACCAGCTGAGTGGCTGGGCTTGCCCGGAGGCCGAAATGCAAAATTTAATGATATTTTTTTGCTGTACAATTTAGGGTAAGCGTTATGTTTGCTGTAATTTTTGTGGAAGGTGTGTGCTCTCGAGCTAAAATCAAATAGTGTTTTTTTTTTTACTTTCTCTTGCCTATATAAATATAAAGGAAGGAAAGTATTGTTTTCTTGTCGATTTTTTGAAATCGAGTTTTCACCAGATCTACACTTTTTCAGATCCCCTGAACCCAAAAAACATGTTTTTAGCGATTGGTCTGTGTGTGCGTGTGCGTGTGTGTGTGTGTGAACAGAATATCTCAAGAACGGAACATCGTACGAACGTGAAACTTAAGTTACATACCACTACCGGACCCGACACGAACATTTTCATCAAAATCGGCCAACCGGAAGTAGTAGTTTATACGTATAATTTTTCACTTTTTTTGTGATTTTCTCAAAAACTGGTCCTACGATTTTTTTAAAAATCGCCTGGTTTACCAATTTTTTTTTCTCTACAAGATAGGGTAGGCGTCGTGTGTGCTGAAATTCTTGGTGAGGGTGTTTTCTCGTAAAAACGTTGTTTTTTTACGATTACGGCTTTAATATGCATTTTAGCGCAAAACGTTATATAATAAAAATTGTTGAGAATTAAAAAACCTACAACTTTTATTTCAAACAATTTTTGGTATAACGCTTAGTTTAGCGGTAATTAGCGATTTACTGTTTTTTCTCACGAAAACGCGTGAAAAATCGATTTTTTTAAATATTTCGGCTTTAGTACGCATTTTGCGACAAAAGTGTATATAATAAAATTTATAGAAAATTAAGAGATCTACAACTTTTATTTACAGAATTTTTCTCTACAGAGCCTAGTTTAGCGTCAAAGTGTGATTTTCCGTTTTTTTTTTAAGCCAAACTGAGTTCGATTTTCATTTTGTGTCGTTCACTCATGATTAAAATAAGGTTATGTTTTGAGGTTAGTTTTTTGTTTATTTCTAATACTTTTTTTTTAATAATGTTAGGTTTATTGTTAATTATTTGCATTGGCAAGAGAAAGTTGTGTGAGTGTTTCACATCAGATTTTTAAAGACTGCGAACGTATTATTATAAATGTTAAGGAAAAATTACATTTAATTATTGTAGAAAATTTAAAACCCCACTACTTTTATTGTGAACATTTTTTATAATATTGTATGTAATACAAAATACCTTTTTACCGGATTTAAATGTCCATAGTCTCAATGGAACACATACGATTCATTGCCGTGTTGCTAATTGCAACTTTAAATTGTTTGTACAAAAACCTATTTATGCACGTAGAAAATACATTACTAATAAATTTTCACAAGGTTTAAAAAGTTGTGGTAGATAATATGTAATGTAATGTGTTGTGGCTTTTGTTATTGAAAACAAATCTGGTGTGAAACACTCACACAACTTTCTCCTGCCAGTGCAAATAATTAACAATAAACCTACAGTTCAGCTGTTCTTAGTTTGGTGTTACTGTTGTTGTTGTTGTTGTTTAGGTCATCAGCCTGTAGAGGCTGGTTTGAACCTCTAGAGGCTTTACTAAGTAAAACGAGGAGTGAGGTGGTTTACCATTGCCACAACTCACTCAGTGGTAAAGTACGCTTATCAGCATGCCGGGTCCTCTGAAAAGCACAAATTTTTCACTCTGCAAATGACACCTTCACTTCATTCATCACACAATCCAACTGTATAATGAAATTCATTACTTTCAGAAGAGATAACTCTGATTAGTGTCACAGTACACCTCTACCTCTTTTGTTCTTAAATGATTCAGTCATTTAGTTGGCTGACCATGTGGTAAGAAACAGAATTATTTATTTTAGCCCTGCAACTAACAGATTGAGTGTAAATAATTTGACACTCCACTTGGCAGTTATGGGCAGTTGGTCTTACTGTCAACAAACAAAAGCCACCTACTACAGGGTGCACGCTAGAGTCTGGGACTTTACGGATATCGTATTCCTATTAAGTTAACTATTTTTTTAAATATAAGTACTTAAAGTACTAAAAACATCAGTCATAATGTGATGTAGGCTTAAAAATTTCATTTAGAAAAATACTTTTAAAAGTATTTTGTATTTAAATACTTTTGAAAGTATTTTGTTGTTACTTTTTAATCAGTGTTCACATTTTGAAATAATGCGCATGCTCAGTGACGTCATTATTTGTTTACATTAGGAGCAAACTAACAGAGGCTGGACTGTAGTAGTTAATAGCTTTTTGCAGCTTTCTCTGTATTCGCTCACTGTAAGCTTTTCTCCTGTCTTCTTTTTGCATTTCATGGGAACCTTTAAAGTCGGTAATTTTTTTTTAATTCCTAATTTGTGTACGTTGCAATCTGTTCCATTTAAAACAATAAGCAACCCCATGACCCAATGAGGTGTAATCTTGTACAGACTCAGGCCGACCACTCCTGAGAGAGTATGGTTAATTCAACCCCAACCATCAAAGTACACCGGTAACCACTGTCTAGCATTCAAATCCGTATAAAAGTAACTACCTTTACTAAGATTTGAACCAAAAACCTTCACAACCATCACAACCCTTTACTACGGCCTAAATATTAGAAAAATTGATTTTTCACACGTTTTTGTGAGAAAAAAACAGAAAATCTCTAATTACCGCTAAACTAAGCGTTATACAAAAAAATGTTTGTAACAAAAGTTGTAGAATTTTATTTTCTCTACATTTTTTATTATATACATTTTTGCGCTATAATACGTATTAAAGCCGTAATCTTAAAAAAACTTTTTTTTTACGTTAAAACACCCTCACCAAGAATTTCAGCAAACATGGCGCCTACCCTATCTTGTAGAAAATAAAAAATTGAGTAAATGAGGTGATTTAAAAAAAAAATCGTAGACCAGTTTTTGAGAAAATCGCAAAAAAGTGAAAAATTATTCGAATAAACTACTACTTCCGGTTGACCGATTATGATGAAAATGTTCGTGTCGGGTCCGGTAGTGGTATGTAACTTAAGTTTCAAGTTCGTACGATGTTCCGTTCTTTGAGATATTTTGTATACACACAGACCAATCGCTAAAAACATGTTTTTTTGGGTACAGGGTGTCTGAAAACGTGTAGATCCAGTGAAAACTCGATTTAGAAAAATCGACATGAAAGCATTACTTTCTTTCCTATATACGAGTATTCATGTAGGCAAGAGAAAGTAAAAACCACCCCTCAAAAACAATATAAATTAAAAATGTTTTTTTTTGACTTTCACCCTTAGTCTACTATGTAGATTTTTTTGTTGTAAAATGTAAACGTAAATATAACTATAGCACTTTATATAATGAACAAGTTCGGTTTTTTAACCCCATTTTTATAACTTTTTTACTTTCTCTTGCCTATATGAATATATAGGAAGGAAAGTATTGTTTTCATGTCGATTTTAAGAAATCTAGTTTTCACCGGTCCTATACGTTTTCAGACCCCCTGAACCCAAAAAACATGTTTTTAGCGATTGGTCTGTGTGTGTGTGTGTGTGTGTGTGCGCGCGCGCGTACGTGTGTGTGCGTGCGCGCGCGCGCGCGTGTGTGTGTGTGTGAACAGAATATCTCTAGAACGGAACATCGTGCGAACTTAAAACTTAAGTTACGTACCACTACCGGACTCGACACGAACATTTTCATCAAAATCGGTCAACCGGAAGTGGTAGTTTATTCGTGTAATTTTTCACTTTTTTGCGATTTTCTCAAAAACCGGTCCTACGATTTTTTTTAGAATCGCCTGGTTTACTCAATTTTTTATTCTCTACAAGTTAGGGTAGGCGTCATGTTTGCTGAAATTCTGGGTGAGGCTGTTTTCACGTAAAAACGTTGTTTTTTTAAGATTACAGCTTAAATATGCATTTTAGCGCAAAACTTTATATAATAAAAGTTGTAGAGAATTGAAAATTCTACAACTTTTATTTCAAACAATTTTTTGTATAACGCTTAGTTTAGCGGTAATTTGCGATTTTCTGTTTTTTTTTCTCACGAAAACGTGAGAAAAATCGATTTTTTTAAGATTTCGGCCTTAGTATGCATTTTACGACAAAAGTGTATATAATTTAATTTATAGAAAATTAAAAGATCTACAACTTTTATTTAAAACATTTTTCTCTGCAGAGCCTAGTTTAGCGTGAAAGCGTGATTTTCCGTATTTTTAAGCCAAACTGAGTTCGATTGTCATTTTGCGTCATTCACTCATGATTAAAATAAGGTTATGTTTTTGAGGTTAGTTTTTGTTTATTTCTAATATTTTATTAATAATGTTAGGTTTATTATTAATTATTTGCATTGGCAAGAGAAAGTTGTGTGTGTGTTTCACACCAGATTTTTTTATCTTCATTAATTTATTCACAAATGTAAATATGTAACTGGTGAATCCGATTGTGTTACGATGAAAATGATGCAGTTATAACATTACGGGGATTAATTTTGAATAACCAATTGATGTAATTTACTGCCGTACTATGTTATCTCTGCTGCATTGTCGTTTCAGTCTGCGTTGCATATTTCCGATAAGTTTGGGGATTTTCTAATTTGTTGTTTAAATTATCACCCGAAAGGATGCTTTGACTTTCTAGAGGCTTTACATAGTAAAACAAGGAGTGAGGTTGTTTACCATTGTTTTCCTCATTGAGTGGAAAAGTATGCTTATCAGCATGCCAGGTCCTCTGAAAAGCATCTACTTTCCACCCTGCAAATGACACCTTCACTTTATTCACCACAGGGTCTACCTGTATGTATAAAATGAAATTCATTACTCTCAGAAGAGATAACTGTGACTAGTGTCTTTTACACCACCTCTACCTCTTCAGTTCTTAAATGCTTTAGTCATGTATTTGGCTGACCATGTGATAAGAAACAGAACTAATCTTTGTAGCCCTTGAACTAGCATATGAAGTGGAAATAATCTAGTAGCTTAACTAAGTAAAACGAGGAGTGGGGTGGTTTATCATGTCTTGAAATGAAAATGATGCTTATCAGCATGCCAGGTACTCTGAAAAGCATCTACTTTCCACAGTGCAAATGATACCTTCTCTTCCATTCACCACAGGGTTTGGCTGTACAATGATGAAATTTATTACTCTCAGAGGATATAATTGTGATTAATGTATTTTACTCCTGTATGTGTTGTGTTCTTAAATAATTTAGTCATATAATTGGGTGACCGTGTGATAAGAGAGAGAACTATTTTTTTTTATAGTCCTGTAAATAGCAGATCGAGTCCTAATAATTTAACACTCCTCCTTTCTGTTATGGGCAAGGATATAGGATATGATATTAAAAACTTGTAAAGAAATTAGTGAATTTTAAATTGTGGCAGAAAATTCGCGAGAAATTCCGTTTGTGTTACCGTTTTGTTATTTAGCTTAAGGTAGTGGCAGTTGATAATGACCGAGCGGCGGTGCTTGGCGAATTTAAATTGAATAATCTAAAAATAAAAGGCGATTGGTTTGTTTAACCTTTGCGATAGTTAGTTAGTATTGCGATCATCGGTGAGGTGAATTTTCGTGCGTTATATCTCTTCTTATTAACTGGTCACTCACCTTTTGGCACAGTTTTCTATTGTTACCGACCGATTCCTATAACAGTTGCACAATACTGGTGTACCTCCAATTATTAACTATTACATGGCTACATCTACATCTGAGTTTGCATTACGGTTTTACTTTCTCTTGCCTGTATGAATATATAGGAAGGAAAGTATTGTTTTCATGTCGATTTTTCGAAATCGAGTTTTCACCGGATCTATACGTTTTCAGACCCCCTGAATCCAAAAAACATGTTTTTAGCGATTGGTCTGTGTGTGTGTGTGTGAACAGAATATCTCAAGAACGGAACATCGTACGAACTTGAAACTTGAAACTTAAGTTACATACCACTACCGGACGCGACACGAACATTTTCATCAAAATCGGTCAACCGGAAGTAGTAGTTTATTCGTATAATTTTTCAGTTTTTTGCGATTTTCTCAAAAACTGGTCCTACGATTTTTTTTAAAATCGTTTGGTTTACTCAATTTTTTATTCTCTACAAGATAGGGTAGGCGCCATGTTTGCTGAAATTCTCGGTGAGGCTGTTTTTACGTAAAAACGTTGTTTTTTTAAGATTACGGCTTTAATATAAATTTTAGCGCAAAAACTTATATAATAAAAGTTGTAGAGAATTTAAAAACCTACAACTTCTGTTTCAAACATTTTTTTGTATGACGCTTAGTTTAGCGGTAATTTGCGATTTTCTGTTTTTTTTCTCACGAAAACGTGAGAAAAATCGATTTTTTTAACATTTCGGTCTTAGTATGCATTTTACGACAAAAGTGTATATAATAAAAGTTATAGAAAATTAAAAGATCTACAACTTTTGTTTAGAGAATTTTTCTCTACAGAGCCTAGTTTAGCGTGAAAGTGTGATTTTCCGTTTTTTTTTAAGCCAAATTGAGTTCGATTTTCATTTTGCGTCTTCCACTCATGATTAAAATAAGGTTATGTTTTTGAGGTTAGTTTTTGTTCATTTCTAATGTTTTAATACTAATGTTAGGTTTATTGTTAATTATTTGCATTGGCAAGAGAAAGTTGTGTGAGTGTTTCACACCAGATTTTTTTTTATATTCTACTGATAAAAGTGTAGACTAGTAATTTTTGATTTGTTACGTGTAGTAAGGAGTGAAATATTAACTTTTTTTTTAAAATCCCTAATGTGTTTACAGTATTCAGAAGAACACTAATGTCGCCTAGCCGTGAGAATGAGAGAATGCATAACGCTGTCACTCGCACAACCAATACGCGCCGTTCCAATAACATTGTCGTATAATTTTACTCATTGTTGTGAGCAAACGTTTATGCACGCAGTAAACTATCAAGCAAGATAACGACTGTAGTATGTTTTCAGATTTGGATTATTACGGTAAATACCTTTGGGCGCATGCGTAGTTATACCACATATCTCTCTCTCTCACTCGCTCGGCTATGGGGCATCAATTCATCTGATTTCTGTACATCTTGTTATTATCTATTGCATGGCTACATCTGATTTCGCATTACGTTTTTGTTTTTATTCTGCTGATGAAAGTGTAGTAATTTTTCATGTGTTAATATTCTTGTTGTTGTTTAGGTCAACAGCCAAAAGGCACGTTTTAACCTCTAGAGGTTTTGATAAGTAAAAACTAGAAGTGAGGTGGTTTACTATTGACTTCATCACTGAGTTGAAAGAGTATGCTTATTAGCATGCCAGGCCCTCCGAAATGCATCTACTTTCCACCCTGCAAATGACACCTTCACTTCGTTCACGACAGAGTCTGGTTGTAAAGTGAAAATTTTTACTCTGAAAGGAGATAATAACTTTGACCAGTGTCTTTTACACCTCTACCTCTTGTGTTCTTAAATAGTTCAGTCATATAAATGGGTGACCATGTGTTAAGAAACACAACAATTTTTTGTAGCCCTGGAACTAACAGATCGAGTGCAATTAATTTAACACGCCACCTGCCGGTTTCGGGAAAAAATCGTATATTATCGTTAAATTGAAGATGAAGAAAAATAAACAATGAATGAAAAATGTTGGCGTTAAAATTTAGGAAATTATTTATAAATATGCCTTATGGCCAATTTTTGCTTTCTCTTGCCTATATGAATATACTATAGGAAGGAAGGAAAGTATTGTTGTATTGTTTTCATGTCGATTTTAAGAAATCCACTCTTCACGGGATCTACACTTTTTCAGACCACTTGAACACCGAAAAAACATGTTTTTAGCGATTGGTGTGTGTGTGTGTGTGAACAGAATATCTCAAGAACGAAACATCATACGAACTTGAAACTCAAGTTACATACCGGACCCGGCACGAACATTTTCATCAAAATCGGTCAACCGGAAGTAGTGGTTTGTTCGTGTAATTTTTCACGTTATTGCGATTGTTTTAAAAATCGCCTGGTTTACTGAATTTTTTATGCTCTACAAGTTAGGGTAGGCGCCTTGTTTGCTGAAATTCCTTGTGAGGCTGTTTTCACGTAAAAATGTTTTTTTAATATTGCGGCTTGATATGCATTTAAGCGCAAAAATTTTGTAAGAAAAAATGTAGAGATTTAAAAGTCCTACAACTTTTATTTAAAACATTTTTTGGTATAACGCTTAGTTTAGGGGTAATCTAGCGATTTTGTATTTTTTTTCTCACGAAATCGTGTGAAAAATGGATTATTTTTAAGATTTCGGCTTTAGTATGAATTTTACGACAAAAGTGTGTAGGTATAATCAAATTTAGAGGAAATTAAAAGATCTACAACTTTTACTTAAAGCATTTTTCTCTACAGAGCCTAGTTTAGCGTGAAAGAGTCATTTTTCGTATTTTGAGCCAGGCTGTGGTTGATTTTATTTTTGCAATCATTTACTCATGATTAAAATAAGGTTATGTTTATTGAGGTTAGTTTTTTGTTTATTTCTAATGTCCATTATTAATGTTAGGCTATACTGGTGATTATTTACTTTGGCAAGAGAAAGTTGTGTTGAGTGTTTCACTCCAGATTTTTAAATTGCCTAATGTAAGTAATTAGTATCAAGCATTTTCTTACTGGTGTACTTTTTGATGGTTAGGGTTCAATTACCCACACTCTCTCAGTCTGTACAAGACTACACCTTGGCCGCCTCCGTAGCGTAGTGGTAGCGCACTGGCCTACCACGCGGCGGTCCCGGGTTCGATTCCCGGCTAGGGTTTGATATTTAATAACACGTCGCAAAGCAACGTTATATTACCCAATGTAGTCGCTAATGAACAAGCTGTTTATGCGACTTTAAATAAATAAATTTTATTTATTTTTTTATTTTTTTTTATTCCTAATTTGTGTACGTTGCAATCTGTTCAATTTAGAACAATAAGCAACCCCATGACCCAATGAGATGAGGATGATGTGTATGACGTGTAAATGAGGTGTAGTCTTGTACAGACCCAGGCCGACCATTCCTGAGAGAGTATGGTTAATTAAACCCCAACCATCAAAGTACACCGGTAACCACTGTCTAGTACTCAAATCCATATAAAAGTAACTACCTTTACTAGGATTTGAACCAGGAACCTTCGTCTGCGAAAATCAGCTGTTTAACAGCTGATTTTGGCGACGACTTTACCTCTAGACCAACCCGGTGGGTCAAATTAATAAATAGAAAGATGTATATTATGTTTTTTAAGAATTATTAAAAGGGAGATTTTATTTTTCGAAAAGGGACTTTTTGTTTTGAAAAGTTACCGCCATTCAGAGACTTACTATCATGCTCTTTCAAATGTACCGTACTTGAAATAGTATTTTTACTTTCTCTTGCCTATATGAATATATAGGAAGGAAAGTAGTGTTTTCAGTCGATTTTTTAAGAAATCGATTTTTCACCGGATAAACACGTTTTCAGACCCCCTGAATCCAAAAAAAACATGTTTTTAGCGATTGGTCTGTGTTTGTGTGTATGTTATACAGATTATCTCAAGAACGGAACATTGTTCGAACTTGAAACGTGAAATTTAAGTTAGATACCACTGGTGGACCAGACTCGAACATTTTCTCAAAACGTGGTCCTGGGATTTTTTTAAAAATTGCCCCATTTACTAAACTTTTTATGCTCTACATGCTAGGGTAGGCGCCTTGTCTGCTGAAATTCTTGGTGAGGCGGTTTTTACGTAAACAAATTTGTTTTTTTTAAGATTACGACTTTAATATGCATTTATGGCAAACATTTACATAATAAAAGTTGTAGAGAATTTAAAATCCTACAATTTTTATGTCAAACATTTTTTTGTATAGTGCTTAGTTTAGCGGTAATTAGCGATTTACTAGTTTAGTCTTACGAAAACGTGTGAACAATCGATTTCTTTAATATATCAGCCTTAGTATAGTCTACATTTTACGACAAAAGTCTGCGTAATGAAATTTATAAGAAATTAAAAGATGAACAACTTTTATTTAGAGCATTTTTCTCTACATAGCTTAGTTTAGCGTGAAAGAGTGATTTGCCGTATTTTTTAGCCGAATTGAGGTTGATCATCATTTTGCGTCCTTCGCTTATGATGAAAATTAGTGTTATGTTTATTGAGGGTAGTTTTTTGTTTATTTCTAATGTTTTATTACTAATGTTAGGTTTATTGTTTAAATTATTTGCATTGGCAAGAGACACATGTGTGAATGTTTCACACCAGATTTTTAAAAATAAATTAGGAAATACAATACAGTGGTGTAACTTTTTTTAAATTTTGTTGTTAAATGGAGGGTTGTTATGCGGGGGAGGGGACATGATTCAACTAGCGTTATATATGAAAGCGCGTTATAACCGGGGACCACTGTATTATTTTAATGTTAAAATATGAAATATCGTTTAAGTACGTCGAATATTCCATAAATGTAACAGCAGATCGGTTCAGATGCTAAGTAACAAACTGTGTGAAAGTTTAATACCGTATATAATATGCTATATACTTGGTATGTTGTTGTTTAGGTCAACAGCCGAAAGGCTGGTTTGAACCTCTAAAGGTTTTACTAAGTAAAACGAGGAGTGAGGTGGTTTACCTTTGCCACAACTCACTGAGTGGAAAAGTACACTTATCAGCATGCCGGGCCCTCTGAAAAGCACATATTTTCCACTCTGTAAATGACACCTTCACTTCATTCACCACAGGATCTGGCTGTACAATGAAATTTATTACTTTCAGAGGAGATAACTCTGATTAGTGTCACAGTACACCTGTACCTCTTCTGTTCTTAAATGATTCAGTCATTTAATTGGCTGACCATGTGATAAGAAACAGAACTATTTATTTTAGCCCTGCAACGAACAGATTGAGTGTAAATTTGACACTCCACCTGTCTGTAATGGGCATATAATACCGTATATAATACGCTATATACTTGGTATATAATGTATTTAATTCATTATTGACGAGCTGTTAACTACGCACGCCCTGTCTGTTGCGTTGCGTTGCGTTACGTTACGTTGGGAATTCACGTGAATTGTTTGTTGATGAGGACCGGACCTCTTTAAACTGTTATTAATAATGAACTTATCAATGTGTAACGTTTATGATTATACAGTTGGACCTTTTAGTTCGAAATATTTCTTGAAATCGTGTACGTATTTACTTTATAATTTTGAAAAGTTATCGTTTATTGTGACTGGAATTTTTAAAATTGTCATCCACTATTTTCCGGATGTCAGAAATTTCAAGAGATAGCAACAAACGGTTTTCGGATTCGTTAGCGACAGAAATTTTCACTGGGCCTGAAATTCAGTCACTTGGGTCCGAATTTCTGGTTTCGACTGAAACTGGTCCAAAACCGGAAGTCAAGAAAGCAGAGTCGGAATTTGGAAACAAAAATAGTGTCATTCGATTCCTCTTAAAGTATAGATACAGAGATCATTGGGTTGAAGTTCCATTTTCGACCGGAAGTGGACAAAAACGGTAATAAAAGTCGGAATTTGGAAACAAAAATAGTGTCATTCGATTCCTCTTAAAGTATCGATACAGAGATCATTCGGTTGAAGTTCCATTTTCGACCGGAAGTGGACAAAACCGGTATTAAAAGTCGGAAATTGGAAACAAAAATAGTGTCATTCGATTCCTCTTAAAGTATAGATACAGAGATCATTGGGTTGAAGTTCCATTTTCGACCGGAAGTGGACAAAAACGGTAATAAAAGTCGGAATTTGGAAACAAAAATAGTGTCATTCGATTCCTCTTAAAGTATAGATACAGATATCATTAGGTTGAAGTTCCATTTTTGATCGGAAGTAGCCTATACCAAAACGGAAATTACAAAAAATTGCAAATTTTTTTAAAAATTAAGTCGTAAAGATATGTAGCCTTTTCTTTTTTAGTTTATTTTTTTGCTAGACAGAGGAGAAACCTGACGGTGCGTCAGTACACAAAGCGTACTATTACGTTAAAACGCGAATGTGGTCGGTTTTTGACAGACGTAATAATACGTCAAAGGCATCTGGTTTCTGATGTCGAGTTAATTCTGTACTAATCAAACGATCGCTGTGTCGTTCGCAAGTTTCGATTTAATTGCGGTCTTTATGAGAAAAGAATTTGCAAAAATATCAGGGTGTTATTTTATCGACGACGTTGTTACATTGGTTTAATTTTTGTGGAAATATGGTTTTCCTTTTCCCTTTAATTTGTAATTTTCAGGTTATATTAAGAAATTTATAAACTTGTGAAATGAAATGCCGTGAAATAATGATATGTTTTTTGTATTTAAGAAAAAAACTTGGTCCGTATTTTTGTATTGTCCGTAATGTGTCTCTTAACAAATCCGTATGGTTTTGTTGTATTTGCAGTGGGCTCATCGTCGGGAACTGAAGAAGGTCTGTACGAGATGAAGTTCAAGAAATCATCGCCGGCCACGCCACCAACGCAAATTCTCGCTCCCTCAGAGGACGGCGATACCACCAGTTTAGGTACGCCGCCGTCTAACTCTCTAAAAAAAATGCACTCAAAAAAAATACACACCAAAAAAGTCTCTTAACTAAAACACTTAAAATACAGCATAAAAAATACCAACAAATTCTCTAACTACACAAAAAAACACTAAAAAAAATTGCATACAAAAATGCACACCAAAAATTCTCTTAAAACTAAAAATACTGCACGAAATATACACACCAAAACCTCTTAACTGCACACCAAAAAACTGTCGAAAAAACTAAAAATACTGCACTAAAAAGTACACACCAAAAAAACTCTTAACTACACACTAACAAAAATACACACCAAAAAACTCTTTAACTGCACGCAAAAACACTAAAACAATTGCACACCAAACAAATACACGCCAAAATAACTCGAAGTACACACAAAAAACACTAAAAAACTGCACTTAAACAAATACACACCAAAAAACTCTCTAACTACACACAAAAGCACTCTCAAAATGCTTCTTTACTTGTTTTCATTTTATTTTCCTACCCATATTTTTTTAACACCTATTCTCTTTTGTTTAACTTAATCCTGGTTTTTTACCCCTTCGAACGCACACCGCTTAACTAAATTCACTATATATTAATTTTAACTTTTTTTTATAATTAGTATTTTTAAAAAGCACGCTAATCTATTTTATGATATTTTATGATTTTAATTCTTTGAATCGCACTTTTTATGACTCTTTATATATTTTTTTCTCTTAATAAGGTGTTTAATGTTGTTTTTTTCACTTGGTTTTTATTAATATTTTTTTTGATTTTTATTATTCAGTAATGGCTGTTATTGCACTATATTGGTTTTGGAAAATCGCTTTTTTTGTTTATTATTAAGTTAAGTATATTATTATTATTATTATTATTATTATTATTATTATTATACAGTAATGTTGTTGTTTAGGTCATCAGCCAAAAGGCTGGTTTGAACCTGTAGAGGTTTTACTAAGTAAAAGGAAGAGTGAGGTGGTTTACCATTGCTTTCCTTACTGAGTGGAAAAGTACGCTTATCAGCATGCCAGGCCCTCTGAAAAGCACATATTTTCCACTCTGCAAATGATATCTTCACTACATTCACCACAGGGTCTGGCTGTATAATGAAATTCATTACTTTCAGAGGAGATAACTCTGATTAGTGTATTTTACACTTCTACCTCTTCTGTTCTTAAATGATTCAGTCATTTAATTGGGTGACCATGTGATAAGAAGCAGAATTATTTATTTTAGCCCTGCAACTAACAGATTGGGTGAAAATAATGTAGATACACGAATTATGTTTAAGTCATTATGTTATGTTAAGTCATTCACTCGTGTTTAAAATAAGGTTATGTTTTTCAATTTGCATCGTTTACTTACGATTAAACATAGAATATATTATTCATTATTTACATTGGCTAGATAAAGTGGTGGGAGTGTTTCACATCACATTTTTATAAAATTAGTGGGTGGGGGTAGTCAACCCTATATAGTAAATTTTGCCTTCCTAATTAATGATTAAATGTTATGAACATTTTTTAGTGGAGAGAAAAGTTAGTGTAGATATTTTTTTCGTTCATTGTTAGACGATTGCGCGGTTTTTAAGATTTATAAATGAACGATTTCCTTACATAGGATTGTGCGTGTTGTGTTAGGTGTACAAGCGTATAATTCCGGTCGGACGGAATTGGTTCCCATGTATCTTCGGAGACATGGTCGAGTCGGTTCCGGCCGGTGAAATGGCATTTCCTGGAGTGGAGTGTACTCGATTCGGTTACACGAGCTGTCCAGTTTTAGTTTTTTTGTCACCTGCCCGCAATACGTGCAATTATGCGTGTAATGTAATTGTTAAATTTTTTCCCCGTGTTGAACCAATTTTAGACCACGTGAGGTGATTTTTAGACGTTTCTGGAAGCTCTTTTTCCTGTCCACATACACTTACGTTCACTGTGGGCTTTTCTCCTTTCTTCTGTTTACTTAGTATTCTAATTTGTTTTTCATGGAAGCCCTTAAAGTCCGTAATTATTTGTCTTTTCAGTAATCCCTTTGTATCGGCGGACTTTGTCCGTGTGCCTAAAACCTTAAAATAAGTACGTTTGCTCACCTTGTGTACACCGTGTACTTGGTTGGGAAGTCATACAATTCTCAATTCCTCGACGGCGGAAGAGGAAGAATTCCCAACGGCGAAGAGGGCGGAAGAGTCTAGGAGTTGGGTCTCCGAATTAAACCCAGGGCAGGGCTAGAGGCTCAAAGATGGCAGCCCCATCACTAGTCTTACCTCACAATCCGCCAGTAATGGATTTGGGGGAATATACTCTACTTTCAATGCAATGGTAAGAATTTATGTATAGACGCAGGTTTCGATGATGAATTTTACTAAATTACAAAGTATACTTTTAAAATATACAATCTTTTAACAAATTCTGATAACATGTGTTTGAATAAATCTTTTGACGTCCGTATCATGTTGAGTGAACACTAGTGTGGCGACGTCCGCCATGAGCCAAGCTAGATTTCCGCGTACTGTTCGTAGTGAGCGCGTCACCGGGTACCGGGCCCCGCCAGTATAACCCCCCCCCACCCCCACAACTTTTGTGTGAAATTTTGTATGAAGTGGAAACTTGAAACTTAAGTTAGGTACCACTAGAGGACGAACCGGACGTAGTTTATTCGTGTAATTTTTCAATTTTTTGCGATTTTCTTCGAAGGGGATCGTGGATTCCTATCTTACTCAATGTTAACAAAGGTACATGTTTCTCAGGAACCAATTGTGGTAGAATCCTAAATTTTTTTTAATATTAAACATCAGTTCCTTTTACACAATTTAAATGTATAACTTTTTGTTCTGATAGAAAATATAGTTTTGGTAATTTTTCAAAAAACAAAATATGATTTTTGAAGTTAACATTTTTCAAAAAAAAAAAATTTTTCTCCAAAACTATTAAATATTTTCGAAAACTATACGTTCAGTTGAAAGAGCATAACAACCTCTACAACCCCCAAAAAATTTCATTATTGTATCTTTTATGAGAGCTGAGAAACGTGCACCTGAATATGAAAAAATAAACTTTTGAGAAAAACGCATTTAAAGTTGTCCAATAAAATTAACTTTCTTGCTAAACATACGATAACAAAATAAACCATAAAAACATTTCTACACTTTCTACAAATCTGATAAATACATCATTTTAAAGCGGGATTTCAAACAATATTTTAAGGTTAAAAACAGAAAATCGAAAATGTTCATGATTTTTCAATCCACAGTCCCCTTAAAAACGACTGTTACGATTTGTTTAAAAAATCGCCTCGCCTCATTTACTACATTTTTATGGTCTACATCAGGGGTTCTCAACCTGGGGGGGCGTAGAAGATTTTCAAGGGAGGCGTCATAGTATTAGAATAGAAAAAAAGCTATGATTAACCCAGGTTAGTTGCTGCCTTTGTATTTCAAACACCATTATTTTATTGTACAACACTCAATGTTATAGTTTGAAGATTTCGTAAACAATTATTTTTCAAGTTTTTTGGTTCTGTGATTTGACTGTATGTTGAAAAATGTATTGAAGGTAGCATTAAACATTTTATAAAAAGTTATCAAATATTTAATTGTATTACCTGCAAGTCTAAACTTTATCCCGCCCCTAAACTCGCTATAGTTACAAATTGAAATTCTACTACGTACTTGTGTTGACCATTATAAGGGGGTAATAGTACAGGGGAGGCGTGACGAAAAGTCAGTCTACTAAGGGAGGCACAGAGCCTGAAAGGTTGAGAACCCTACATGATAGGGTAGGCGCCATGTCTGCTGAAATTCTTGGGAAGGCTGTGCTGTCGTAGAAAAGATTTTTTTTAAGATTGCTGCCTTAATATTCATTGTGGGATAAAAGTGAAGGCATGAGAAGTTGTAGAAAATTAAAAACCTGCAATGTTTATTTTAACATTTCTTTTGTGCAACGCTTTTAGTTTATTGTCAGTTAGTGATTTCCTGTAGTTTTTTCATCAACATCGGTGAAAAATAGGAATTTTTAATATCGCGGCCTTAATATGCCTTTTACGACAAATTTTTATGTAATTAACGTGATAAAAAATAAAAGAATCTACAACTTTTCTCACAGAAAAAAAAATTGGAAAAATTCCAGCATTTTTCTTTGTCTCAGCCTAGTTTAGCGTCAATTAGTGATTTTCCGTTTTTTTTTTTTTTTAGCGAAAGAGAGTATGTTGATAATTTCATATTGGCAAAAGAAAGTCGTGTGAGTGTTTCACGCCTGATTTTTTTACAAATATATTAATGAAAATTTGGTTTAACTAGTCTCTGATAAACGATTTTTCTTACTCATTTTCTGTTAAGCGTTGCCTTCTGGAAAAAACCTCAGCTGATGTACCAAAGCCCAATAAATATGCTGAAAATTTTTTAAAGTGATTTCGTTAGTGTTTTTTTTGATGAAAATGTTCGTTACATTTATCATGAGGAAGGCAATGGTAAATCACTTGACTTCTTGTTTACTTTGTTAAGCCTGTAGAGATACAAAAAAGGCAGCTTTTCGACTGATGACGTAAACAACAACACGTTATCATGTATTTATATTAAGAGATTCTGTCTTGCCTTAAAACAATATTGGCTACTATAATATATACATAGTATATGTATCGCATTTATGGTAACACGTGACCCCGTTATGTAATATTACCTTAATGTGAAGTTTACGCAGAGAAATAATGTTTTCGCTTGTCAAATGAAATGGATGTGTTGTGTAGAGTTTTAGATATTGAGAGAGCACTATTGTGTTTCGTTCACTCAATTTTCACGCTGCAAACGCATCTCTCTATGTACAGCCACTTACTCTGCTAAATGTCACTGCCCCCCTCCTCCTCCTCCCATCACCCTTTTATCTGTCCCTTGTTTGATTTTGCTGTGATACTGTTTTTATTCTCGGTGATATCACTGGGGATAACTGCGCAGTATTTCCTATTTTATGCTAACTTCTGCTGGGTAAGGTATCCGATTTATTACCGGTCACCATTTTTACTGGCATCTAAAAAAGACTTTTTTTATCACCTGGTTTTTTACTAACCCCGTTAAGTATAAATAGTAGCTAGTGGTAAGTAACCCCGTTAATTCGAAAATTTGGTTAATCCGAACACTTTCTGGACTCTGTTAATTGTAATATCAAGAGGACGAAAATAAACAAAGTTTTACATGAAAAGAATATGTTTTTTAAATTTTGGTGATAAAAATTAAACACTTTATCCCCTATTTTTACTTTCTCTTGCCTATTTGAATATATAGGAAGGAAAATATTGTTTTCATGTCGAGTTTTCACCGGATCTACGTTTTCAGACCACCTAAACCCAAAAAAACATGTTTTAAGCGATTGGTCTGTGTGTGTGGGTGCGCGCGCGCGCGCGTGTGTGTGTGTGAACAGAATATCTCAAGAACGGAACATCGTACGGACTTGAAACTACACACCACTACCGGACCCGACACGAACGTTTTCATCAAAATCGGTCAACCGGAGGTAGTAGTTTATTCGTGTAATTTTTCACTTATTTGTGATTCTCTCGAAAACTGGTCTACGATTTTTTTGCCAGTAGACGTCTTCAAAGTAAGAAAAGTACAGTAGCTAAATTCGACTATATTTTACATGATTTGTTAACAGAAATGTGAAGTGGGTAAGTAAAACTACGAAATATGTTGTCATGTATAAAGAACTAATTTTTATTTAACGAAATTTGTAATTGTAGGCTACATATAAAAGCGTGACCACTACGCAACACGCGATTCGAGTGTATCTCTTCACGCACTCATCACGCACGGCGAGCCGTTCACCCATATTGGACACTTTTAACCATACGATAAATTAATTCCCATTTTTTGCCAAAATTGAATCCGGATTTTCGACCTTCCGGATTTTTGACGCTCTACTGTAATTTCTTTTCAGTACTTCCGTTAACCCTTCCTCAGTGCTAAAGCAATATTTAAAAGTTAGATCTAAAGTGCCATTTAATTTGAATAAGGGTGTACAAAAAGTGGCAGCCCTTATTTCAAAAACTTGCAGGCGTAAGCTCTGCCATTGCCGACTAAAATTTCAAAGTTACAGAAAAATAAAATTTCCAGTTAAAAATTAATTTTACTTTCTCTTGCCTATATGAATATATAGGAATGAAAGTATTGTTTTCATGTCGATTTTTCGAAATCGAGTTTTCACCGGATCTATACGTTTTCAGACCCCCTGAACCCAAAAAACATGTTTTTAGCGATTGGTCTGTGTGTGTGTGTGTGTGTGTGTGTGTGTGTGAACAGAATGTCTCAAGAACGGAACATCGTACAAACTTGAAACTTAAGTTACGTACCACTACCGGACTCGACACGAACATTTTCATCAAAATCGGTCAACCGGAAGTGGTAGTTTATTCGTGTAATTTTTCACTTTTTTACGATTTTCTCAAAAACTGGTCCTACGATTTTTTTTAAAATCGCCTGGTTTACTCAATTTTTTATTCTCTACAAGATAGGGTAGGCGTCATGTTTACTGAAATTCTGGGTGAGGCTGTTTTCACGTAAAAACGTTGTTTTTTTAAGATTACAGCTTTAATATGCATTTTAGCGCAAAACTTTATATAATAAAAGTTGTAGAGAATTGAAAATTCTACAACTTTTATTTCAAACAATTTTTTGTATAACGCTTAGTTTAGCGGTAATTTGCGATTTTCTGTTTTTTTCTCACGAAAATGTGTGAAAAATTGATTTTTTTAAGATTTCGGCCTTAGTATGCATTTTACGACAAAAGTGTATATAATTTAATTTATAGAAAATTAAAAGATCTACAACTTTTATTTAAAGCATTTTTCTCTACAGAGCCTAGTTGAGAGAGAAAGAGTGATTTTCCGTATTTCTAAGCCAAACTGAGGTTGATTTTCATTTTGCATCATTCACTCATGATTAAAATAAGGTTATGTTTGTTGAGGTTAGTTTGTGTGTTTATTTCTAATGTTTTATTACTAATGTTAGGTTTATTGTTAATTATTTGCATTGGCAAGAGAAAGTTGTGTGAGTGTTTGACACCAGATTTTTTATTGTGTTTTCATAAAACCAGAAATCGTTCGAACACTAAAAATATTCAAAATAGTTTTGTTTAGTTCATTTAAAGTCGGATCGACAGCTTGGTCGTTAGTAACTACTAAGGGTTTTGTTACCTTAACAGTGGTTTCAATGTGTTAACATTTCCAGACCATAGCGGGGAATTGAACCCGGGTCTTTTCACTTTGTAGGCCAGAGCGCAAGTCATTACGCCACGAAGGTGGTTTCAAAATACATTATTCCATTAATTTTTGTTTAAAAGTTTTTTTTGGAAATTTTTCGTTATCCGAACGTTGGTACTTTATGCATAACTTACGGATGTCCGGTAAACCGGATGGTATAACTACTAAAATATATCGACGTCCTGTTTTCCGGACGTTGCCACTGAAAGGGTTAACATGTACAATAATATTGTTGTTTTAGCAGTCGTGGGGAATACTGGTTTGTGCATGTTTGCGGTGGGGATGTTTTTGATTCGTATATGTGTGTGTGTGTGTGTGTGTGTGTGTGCTCAGTTATTATATGATTTTAATATCGACAACATTTGGTACGATTTCTGTTGAGAGAAGGAGTGGAATGAGAGACGGTTTTAGTCATTTCGAGGAGACACCGTTTGTGGAAGGTGGAAGTGATGGTAGAAAAGGTCGTCTTCAGTCCGTCCGCCAGTGGTAGAAGTAGAATCAGAAGCAGAAGTAGAAGTAGAAGCGGGAGGTTGAAAGCTGTATCTCATCTTGAGGCTTTATCAGGTGATTGTGGCCCCTAAGGCCGGGCGAAGTAGGGAGTTAATGAGAAAATTCTTAGAGCGGACAAAAGTAACAGAACAGTGAGTGTGCTTTCTGGAGGGGGGTTGTTTATGTGCTCTCCAACTCGGTTTCTCCCCCTCCCCCTCTAACCCCCCTCTTACTCTTCGCTCTTTTCCATGTTACATCCCCCTTCACCCTTCATCCGAACGTACACCCTCTCACCCCCAACCTTTATGCGGATCGATAAGAGTGTATCCTCCCGGCTTCACTTTTGCTAATTTTCACTTGGCCACATTCTCTTTCTTTCTTTATATCATTTCATACTTTTCCCGAATATCGAATCCCCTGTACGAAACCAATCGTTATTTTCGTATTCACGTGTTTTTCAAATGCGACCGTAGCGAAATTTGTCATCAGGTTCTAATGTACATTTTCGTTTGATGGGTTTTTCTTTTTCCTGCTCATTATTTTTCAGCTAAAATATCGAACATGGATAGTTCATCGTCCCCCATTGGTGGTTCGTCACCATTTCATTATTTGTCCCTAAAAAAAAAACACGCCTTTATACACACAAATGTTGTAAACACTGATTCGCAACACAAACAGTGTTAAAAATCTGGTGTGAAACACTCACACGACTTTCTCTTGTCAATGGAAATAATTAAATATATATACCCTATGTTTAATAATCATAAGTAAATGACGTTAAACTAAATTAACTTTTGCCCGACATAAAAACACTGAAAATCAATTAATGCTCAACTAAGCTCTGTAGAAAATACTCATGAAATAAAAACTGTAGGTTTTTAATTTTCTGCAACTTTAATTATAGGGTATTGTACACGTTTTCCTTTAAATGCATTTTAAAGCCAGTCATAAGAAAACTAGTTTTTTTTCACGAGAGCCACCTCCCCAAGAATTTCGGTAGATACGGCGCTTACCCTGTCGTATCTTGTAGAAAATAAAAATGTAGTTAATGAAACTGCCATTAAAAATAACCTATCGCGGGAGATATTTTTAAGAAAATCGTACAAATAGACCACCACTTCCGAAATTTTATGAAAATGTTTGTGTCGGGTCCCAAAGTAATAATTTTTTTTTTTTGGTTTAACGTCCGACTGTTCTGCAATTACTGCTAATGCAGACGGTGAAGGATGAAATGATATTTTTTGTAGCGTATGAAAATATGCCGTGCCTGAATGGGATTCGAACCCAAGTCCGCTTGATGAGAGGCGAGCACGTTACCAAAGTAATACTTTAGTTTCAATTTTGTACTATTTTTCGATGCGAGATATTTTGTTCACAGACACACATACCAATCGCTAAAACATGTATTTCCGGTGAACACTCGGTTTGGTGGAAAAATCGGCATGAAAACAATACTTCCTTATGTATTTATTTAGGCAAGAGAAAGTAATATAATAACAATACTACTAATAGTGAAGATACTGATAAAGACTAATAACATTTAAAATCAATTTATAAATCGTTCAATTCGCATTGTTAATATAAATTGTTTAATCGTTCTTGGCTTGTTTGTTATCTACTTGTAAATAAGATCCCAGTTTTTAAAACTATTGGAACCCGCCCCTTTTACTGATAACGTGATATCGTTAAAAAAACGAGGTCTCATGAGAAATCCTGAGATTGTTTTTTTTTTTTTTAGTTTCTATCTAGTATTTTCACGAATATTTTTTAAAAATATCCGTCGAATTTTTTTGAGGAATTTAACATAAGTACTGTAACATCTAAGCGTAGGTCCGTTCGGGATCTGGGTTAAAAATTTTAATTAATAAACACACTTACACAACTTATTTCAATAATTATTTATTGACAAAATTAATGATTTCAAGTAATGATTAAACAGCCTGTATTAACAAGTGCATTAGACAAATTAAATCAATTTCAAGACAATTGAAGTGCTCAATAGAAAAACGTTGCAACTGACAAAATTTACAAAAGTGAGGTTTCAGTGGAATATGTTCTATAAATCCTCTATTCGATCATAATAATGAAATCTAATGGGTAAAATTGTAACTGAAATCTCGGAAATTCTTGAAACAAAATCGTAATACTGTGAAAAATCGTTATACAGCTAAGAATCAGATGGTATCTTTCACTTTTTGTAACTTGCAACGTTTTTCCGTCGACCCATTCAATTATTGGAGTTACCTTTCCACAAACACTTGTTACCTTCGTACGGACTTACACTATATCGAACGGCCCGACTCTGTCCATTCCACGATTCAGGTGTTGACCGATTACCATTTTTACCATTTTTTTTTACCTCCGGTCTGTACACTATATCGAACGGCCCGACTCCGTCCATTCCACGATTCAGGTGTTGACCGATTACCATTTTTACCATTTTTTTTTTTTACCTCCGGTCTGTACACTATATCGAACGGCCCGACTCTGTCCATTCCACGATTCAGGTGTTGACCGATTACCATTTTTACCATTTTTTTTTACCTCCGGTCTGTACACTATATCGAACGGCCCGACTCTGTCCATTCCACGATTCAGGTGTTGACCGATTACCATTTTTACCATTTTTTTTTTTTACCTCCGGTCTGTACACTATATCGAACGGCCCGACTCTGTCCATTCCACGATTCAGGTGTTGACCGATTACCATTTTTACCATTTTTTTTTACCTCCGGTCTGTTGGAAGTTAAATTTCTACATCCGTGGAACACCTTCTCTATTCTAATGTGGCATTACAGAAGGGATCAAAATAAAAACAAACATTTCTACATATTATTTTCGATTTCATAGAAAAATATCTCGACCATTTCAATTCACTGTTCATGTTCACCATACTCCACCATTGTTGTTTATGTGATCAGCCGTGGGGGGGAGAGGGAGGTGAAGTAAGGGAGAGCGAGAGAGAGAGAGGAGGGGAGATCGAGGGAGGGAGAGTGAGAGAGGGAGCGAGAGAACGGGGGTGTGAGGGAGAAAGAGCGAGAGAGTGAAAGTGCGAGTGAGTGTGGGTGGGGGAGAAAGGGAGGGAGCGAGAGAAGGAGGGATGAGAGAGAGAGCGCGAGAGAGAGAGAGAGCTATTTTTTTATATAGCCCTGGGACTAGCAGATCGAGTCCAAATAATTTAACACCACCTGCCTGGTGGGAGGCAAACTCTACCCCGTATGGTACTAAATTTCATAGAAATTGAGGCCATCTTTACAAAAACAAACAACCTATTACACACGAACCATTTCTTGACTAATCACGAGCTGTGTTAGAATACGTCTGTTTGTTACTTTTCAGTTTTTAATCGGGTAACAAGGTACCCAAATTATTGTTTATTTTTTCATTTCAATATTCCTGTCGAAATTATTTAATGAACTAACGTAAATACTTGTATGTTGCCGTTAGTTTGGGTGGTATAATTTTCGAATAAGAATTAATAATAATTGGGTTCAGAATTTAAATAGGTTGCTTAATTTCAGAACCTCCGTTGATTAAATTATTTCTTCAGTTTTGGGAATTAAGAAGGCCGTGGTGAGTTCGGTATAATGGTTACTAGTTAGCTAGCAATGAGACCGCGCGTGCGCAAATTTATTGTTAGTATCAGGGCGGTGGGGGGGGGGGGGGATTTACAAGTATCATAGATCCATTACACAGTTGTCGTTATTACGTGTTATAACGAGGTTTATTTTTTGCAACTTCCGATTGGTTATAAAAATTAAACTAATGACAATAATTATTTATTTATTTCGTTTATTACTCCTCCAAGAGAGCAAAGATGCTTGGAGGAGGATTACGCTAATTACAAAAAATACATACCACAAAATACAGTAAAACTACAATAAAACAATAATAGCACTGATAAAAAAAGTAAAAGAAAAAAACAGTTAGTACCAATACTACATCACTTATTACATAATAAAAACGTTAGAAATAAACAAACAACTAACCTCAAAAAATAAATAACGTTATTTTAATCATGAATGAAAGACACAAAAGGAAAATCAACCTCAGTTTTGCTTAAATATACAGAAAATCACTCTTTCACGCTAAATTAGGCTCTGTAGTGAAAAATGTTTTAAATAAAAGGTGTAGATCTTTTATTTCCTATAAATTTGATTATAATTTATACACTTTTGTCGTAAAATGCATACTAAGGCCGAAATTTAAAAAAAATAGATTTTTCACACGTTTACGTGAGAAAAAACAGAAAATCGCTAATTAAAGCTAAACTAAGCGTAATAAAAAAAATATTTGAAATAAAAGTTGTAGGATCTTATATTGTCTACAACTTTTATTATATACATTTTTGCGCTAAAATGCATATTTAAGCCGAAATCTTAAAAAAAAAACAGTTATTTTACGTGAAAACAGCCTCACAAAGAATTTCAGTAAACATGGCACCCACCCTATCTTGTAGAGCATAAAAAGTTTAGTAAATGAGGCAATTTTTAAAAAAATCGTAGGACCAGTTTTTGAGAAAATCGAAAAACGTGAAAAATTACACGAATAAACTACTACTTCCGGTTGACCGATTTTGATGAAAATGTTCGTTTCGGGTCCGGTAGTGGTATGTAACTTAAGTTTCAAGTTTGTACGATGTCTCGTTCTTGAGATATTCTGTTCACACACACACACACACACACACACGCACACACGCGCGCGCGCGCACACGCGCGCGCACACACACGCACACACACACACACGCGCACACACACACACACACACACACACACACAGACCAATCGCTAAAACATGTTTTTTGGGTTCAGGGGGCCTGAAAACGTGTAGATCCGGTGAAGAGTTTATTTGTTAAAATAGACATGAAAACAATACTTTCCTTTCTATATATTCATATAGGCAAGAGAACTGCCCTTAACAGACAGGTGGAGTGTCAAATTTATACTCAATCTGTTCGTTGCAGGGCTAAAATAAATAGTTCTGTTTCTTATCACATGGTCAGCCAATTAAATGACTGAATCATTTAAGAACAGAAGAGGTAGAGGTGTAAAAGACACTAGTCAGAGTTATCTCCTCTGAAAGTAATGAATTTCATTGTACAGCCAGACTCTGTGGTGAATGAAGTAAAGGTGTCATTTACAGAGTGGAAAATATGTGCTTTTCAGAGGGCCCGGCATGCTGATAAGCGTACTTTTCCACTCAGCGAGGAAGGCAATTGTAAACCACCTCACTCCTCGTTTTACTTAGTAAAACCTCTAGAGGTTCAAACCAGCCTTTTGGCTGATGATCTAAACAACAAGGCAAGAGAAAGTAATAATGATGATGCCGTATGCCGCCATCCCTTACTATTCGTCTAATCTTCTTCACTAAAATTCCTGAAAATATTTACGCTGCCTTAATTCGGACTTTACCGTCTTGTTTTTCAATCAATTATAGACGAATTGGGCTGCAATTATTCCATTACTACATTTTTCTTGGTTCTATGGACAGTTGGGACGTAATGTATTGAGTTTTTTTTTTAACGTCCGACTGTTCTGCAATTACTGCTAATGCAGACGGTGAATGATGAAATGATTTTTTTGTAACGTATGAAAAAATGCCGTGCCTGAATGGGATTCGAACCCAAGACCGCATGATGAGAGGCGAGCACGTTACCAACTACGCCAATGCGGCCGGCAATGTCTTGAGATTGGTTGTTTAGCTTATTTTCAAAGTCAAATAAAATACAATAAATTGCTAGTGGTGCGCACGAATTATGGCCCATACTGTATATAGAAGTTGTGAATGGAAAACTAAGTTACCAGACCGGTACTTGAAACTGCTAAACTATATATATTTTCAAGTAGCCTACTTGAGACCAGCTAACTTCAATATCGCATACGCTACTTGCCACAAGTGACAACACACTCCAGTGCGTACGAGAAAAACTTAATTGAAATCTCGTTAGGATCTTATTGAAAAACAGTTGTATTTATCTATAAATGTGTCCTAAATATATAATTTTTATTAATATTGTATATACGAAGAATTTCGGACGAAATTAATGTTTCGCGGTAGTCCGTACTAATTTTCTTACGAATTTCTAAAGAACCGTTTTTATTTTGCGAAAAAGTGAATTTTTAATTTTTTATGAGATTGTCTCAAAAACGGCTTCTACAGTTTAAAAAAACGCGTATTTACTACATTTTCTAGGCTGTACAAGATAGGGTAAGCGCCATGTGTGCTCAAATTCTTGGGGACGCTGTGAATTCGTAGAGAAAAATGGTTTGTTAAAGATTGCGGCCTTTATATGCATTCTAGGGTTAAAGTGTAGGAGTATAAACAAAGTCGTAGAACATAAAAACCATACATCTTTTTTTTTAATTTTTTCTACATCGCTTAATTTAGCGTCAATTAGTGATTTTCTATACAAAGGTTGATTTTCATTTTGTGTCGTTCAGTCATGATTAAAAATAGGTTAATGTTGTTCATTATCTGCATTGGCAAGAGAAATTCGTGTGAGTGTTTCACATCAGATTTTTAATATTGCAATTTACGACAAAAATTTTATACAATCAAAGTTTTTTTTTAGGTCATCAACCGAAGGGCTGGTTTGACCCACTAGAGGTTTTACTAAGTAAAACGAGAAGGGAGGTTTACAAATGCCTCCCTCACTGACTGGAAAAGTACGGTTATCAGTATGCCGGGTCCTCTGAAAAGCTCATAGTTTCAACTTTGCAAATGACACTTCCAATTCATTCACCACAAGGTCTGGCTGTATAATGAAATTCATTTCTTTCAGTGGAGACAATTCTGATTAGTGTCTTTTCCACCTCTACCTCTTCTGTTATTAAATGATTCAGTCAATTAATTGTCTGACCATGTGATAAAAAACAACTATTTATTTTAGCCCAGCAACAAACAGATTGAGTGTAAATAATCTGACACTCCACCTGTCTTTTATGGGCAGACAATCAAAGTTATAGGAAATAAAAAAACCCTAAACTTATTTCAAACATTTTCTTCTACGGAGCTTAGTTTAGCATCAATAACCGATTTTCCGCATTTTCACAACAGTGGTTGATTTAAATATTTTTTTATTTTACTTTATCGAGAGAAAGTCGTGCGGGTGTTTCACACTAGATTATATTTTACGTCTGGCTGGTTAAGCTTGTTAATGCTGACGGTGAAGGGTGATTGATGAAAATTGTGAAAAATATGTCGGACCTGACAAAGAGTTGAACCCGGACCCTGGCACACGGAAGGCAGTTACGCTGGCCGATATACGAGGTGTGGCTATTAAATAACGAGACTGACGTTATAAAAAATTTTATTTTAATTTTATACATAATCACTTATTGTCACCTTCAATAAACACTCCTTTTCTATCGCTACAACGCTCCATGTCAATTTTACATTGTTGGAAACAGTGCTGGAAGTCATCTTCTGTCAGCTCCTTCAGGACACGTGCCGCTTTCTCTTTTACAGCTTCCACAGACTCAAATCTTGTCCCTTTTAATGCACATTTCACCTTAGGGAACAGATAGAAGTCACATGGTGCAAGATCTGGTGAATAAGGTGGATGTTCTAACACTGAGATGCTGTACTTGGCTAGGAACCTCTTGACAGATAACGCGGAATGACCTGGCGTATTGTCTTGGTGGAGAACCCATAATTCGTCCTTCTACATTTCGGGGCGTTTTTTCCTTACTATTTGACGTAGTTCAAAAAGTACCTTAAGGTAGTAATATTGATTAATTGTTTGACCTTCAGGAACCCAGTGAAGGTACACAATCCCACGGATATAAAAAAAAAAACAATCATCATTGCTTTAAATTTTGACTTGCCCATTCGAGCTATTTTGGCTCTCGGTGAAGTTCGGCTCTTCCAGTGCATGGATTGGCGCTTCGTTTCCGAATCATAAACAAATAACCACGTTTCATCACATGTTATTGTTTCCAAAAAATTTGGGTTATTTTCAATCGCGTCCAAAGTGACAGTACAAACATTTTCGCGAGCTTCATTTCAAAAATTTTTGAGCGGCACGTGACAGAAGATGACTTACAGCACTGTTTCCAAGAATGGAAAATTCGTATGGAGCGTTGTAGGGATAGAGAAGGAGTGTACCTATATTGAAAGTGATTATGTATAAAATAAAAATAATTTTTTTACAACGTCAGTCTCTTTATTTAATAGCCACACCTCGTATCAAGATGAAATTAAACATCAGTTTTTTTTAAATTCCTAATATTTGTACGTTGCAATCTGTTCAATTGAGAACAATAAGCAACCCCATGACCCAATGAGATGAGAATGATATGTATGACGTGTAAATGAGACTGTGTTGTCTTGTACAGACACCTGAGAGAGTATGGTTAATTGAACCCCAACCATCAAAGTACACCGGTAACCACTGTCTAGCATTCAAATCCGTATATCAGTGATGTGTTATTTTAGAGATTTATACTATTACTGTATATTGTGAGTAAGGATTATGATAGAGATTTTAGATCAAACACTTGGAGCAGTACCGCAATGTAGTGTTTAAAATACGCTGTGAAGTAGTTTTTAAAATTGTGTTAACACGTTAAAAATAAATCAATTTTATTAATTATTAATTAGAACGACACGTACACCACTAACATTGTAACATTACAAAAAAAAGATATCTATTGTTTGTTGGTTGTGTACATGCAATGATCAATGTTTAAAACAAAAGTTGTCTGTCATGTTTTTATCTCAAGGTCACCATAATTTTGTGTTTTCATTAAAAACCAATAAAATTGTTAGCGATTAAATCCGTCACTGTCTTAATAAATATTAATAATTGCAATAATTTATTTTAAGAAAAATGCTATTTTTACTTTCTCTTGCCTATATGAATATATAGGAAGGAAAATATTGTTTTCATGTCGATTTTAACAAATCGAGTTTTCACCGGTTGTACACGTTTTCAGACCCCCTGAATCCAAAAAAACATGTTTTTATCGATTGGTCTCTCTCTCTCTCTCTCTCTCTCTCTCTGTGTGTGTGTGTGTGTGCGCGCGCGCGCGTGTGAGTGAGAGTGTGTGTGAGTGAGTGAACAGATTATCTCAAGAACGGAGCATCGTAGAAACTTGAAACTTCAGTTACGTATCACTGCCGGACCCGACACGAACATTTTCATCAAAATCGGTCAACCGGAAGTAGTAGTTTATTCGTGTAATTTTTCACTTTTTTGCGATTTTCTCAAAAACTGGTCCTACGTTTTTTTTAAAAATCGCCTGGTTTTCTAAATTTTTTATTCTCTACAAGATAGGGTAGGCGCCATGTTTGCTGGTGAGGCTGTTTTCACGTAAAAAAATTGTTTGCTTAAGATTACGACTTTAATATGCACATTTTAACGCACAAATTCATGTAAAAAAATGTAGAAAATTTAAAATCGTACAACTTTTACTTATAAGTTTTTTTTGTATAACGCTTAGTTTAGCGGTAATTTTTCTCACGAAAACGTGTGAAAAATCAATTTTTTGAAGATTTCGGCCTTAGTATGCATTTTATAACAAAAGTGTATATAATCAAATTTATAGGAAATTAAAAGATCTACAACTTTTATTTAGAGCATTTTTCTCTACAGAGCCTAGTTTAGTGTGGAAGAGTGAGTGATTTTCCGTATTTTTAAGCCAAATGAGGTCGTTTTTCATTTTGCTTCTGTTACTCATGATTAAAATAAAGTTATGTATTTTGAGGTTAGTTTTTTTTGTTTCTAATGTTTTATTACTATGTTAGGATTATTGTTTATTATTTGCATTGGCAAGAGAAGGTTGTGTGAGTGTTTCACACCAGATTTTTTTTTTGTGTTAGATTGATGCTGTTTACGCTTATTATAAAACAGTGAAGCTATAAAGGCGACATTAAAACGTTGTCCAAGATTTTTGTGAAGTGTGGTCAGTGTACGCCAGTTGTTTAATATTTATCCAATTTTACGTAATTTATATTCGGCGCCTCCGATGGATCCTTTTGCTGTATTTTTAGCCGTTTTATCGCTGCCACAGTTTCTCGTGTTCTATCGTTTCTATACATTGAAAAAGTATTTTTATCCTTAACTATTTATAACCCCTGAAGCCAAAAAAATGGTTTCCAGATAACGCGAAATGATTTTCGTAGACATGACGCCTACCCTATCTTGTAGAGCATAAAAAATATACTGAACCAGGCGATTTAAAAAAAAATCGTAGGACACCTTTTTTAGAAAATCGCAAAAAAGTGAAAAATTACACGAATAAACTACTACTTCCGGTTGAACGATTTTGATGAAAATGTTCGAGTTAGTTCCGTTGGTGGTATGTAACTTAAGTTTCACGTTTCAAATTCGTTCGATGTTCCGTTCTTTAGATATTCTTTTCACACACAGACCAATCGCTAAAAACATGTCTTTTCGGGTTCAGGGGGTCTGAAAATGTATAGTATCCGGTGAAAACTCGATTTCGAAAAATCGACATGAAAACAATACTTTCTCATTTATAGTCTAGAGAAAGTAAAACAGCGTAGACGGATAGGTGCAGCGATTCGGTTGTTTTGTTCGGTTGAAAGTGATGAACGTGATCCAATGGAACATTTTTGTGTTTGTTCTGTAGCTCTATCTAGTAATTGCTGGATTATAAACTATTAACCGCAAACTTAGTTGTGTGTGGAATTATAATAGTGTGTTCACAATTTACATTTCGTCTACCATAGAAATTCACGTAGCCGACGCGATGTTCAGTTTTTAACAGAAACATGGCGTTCGTTGTTGGTACTTGTGCGTGTGTGTGTGTGTGTGTGTGTGTGTGCGTGTACGAAGATTTGATTAGGCCACATGACTGGTACACGACTAGGCAGGCACCGGTGCTCGCGCTGTCTCAACTCTTTGTCATGTTTATACACCTGGGGCCCCCATCTGTTTCTTAATTGTTCTACACGTCTAATTTATTGGGATGCCTCTTCTATACCATACCATACACTGTGCGGTTTTCTATTTTAACAGAAAATCCTCTAAATTCATTGAATGTTTCTTTAAATACAAAAACAAACGCCGTATATTGAATTATATTAAAATATGCCGCGAAATTATCGTTTATGTTCCGAGTAATTTTCATATGATGAACAATTTTTACACTTATTTACTATTTTTATTTTTACTTTGATGTACTAGTTCCAGGGCTATAAAAAAAACTATTAAAAACAATTTTGACACTTATTTACTATTTTTATTTATATTTTTACACTTGATGTACTAGTTCCAGGACTATAAAAAAAACAATTAAACAATTTTTACACTTATTTACTATTTTTATTTATATTTTTACACTTGATGTACTAGTTCCAGGACTATAAAAAAAACAATTAAACAATTTTTACACTTATTTACTATTTTTATTTATATTTTTACACTTGATGTACTAGTTCCAGAGCTATAAAAAACAAATTTTAAACTTATTTACTATTTTTATTTATATTTTTACACTTGATGTACTAGTTCTAGGGCTATAAAAAAACAATTAAACAATTTTTACACTTATTTACTATTTTTTTAAATTTTTACACTTGATGTACTAGTTCCAGAGCTATAAAAAACAAATTTTAAACTTATTTACTATTTTTATTTATATTTTTACACTTGATGTACTAGTTCTAGGGCTATAAAAAAACAATTAAACAATTTTTACACTTATTTACTATTTTTTTAAATTTTTACACTTGATGTACTAGTTCCAGAGCTATAAAAAACAAATTTTAAACTTATTTACTATTTTTATTTATATTTTTACACTTGATGTACTAGTTCTAGGGCTATAAAAAAACAATTAAACAATTTTTACACTTATTTACTATTTTTTTAAATTTTTACACTTGATGTACTAGTTCCAGAGCTATAAAAAACAAATTTTAAACTTATTTACTATTTTTATTTATATTTTTACACTTGATGTACTAGTTCTAGGGCTATAAAAAAACAATTAAACAATTTTTACACTTATTTACTATTTTTTTAAATTTTTACACTTGATGTACTAGTTCCAGAGCTATAAAAAACAAATTTTAAACTTATTTACTATTTTTATTTATATTTTTACACTTGATGTACTAGTTCTAGGGCTATAAAAAAACAATTAAACAATTTTTACACTTATTTACTATTTTTTTAAATTTTTACACTTGATGTACTAGTTCCAGAGCTATAAAAAACAAATTTTAAACTTATTTACTATTTTTATTTATATTTTTACACTTGATGTACTAGTTCTAGGGCTATAAAAAAACAATTAAACAATTTTTACACTTATTTACTATTTTTTTAAATTTTTACACTTGATGTACTAGTTCCAGAGCTATAAAAAACAAATTTTAAACTTATTTACTATTTTTATTTATATTTTTACACTTGATGTACTAGTTCTAGGGCTATAAAAAAACAATTAAACAATTTTTACACTTATTTACTATTTTTTTAAATTTTTACACTTGATGTACTAGTTCCAGAGCTATAAAAAACAAATTTTAAACTTATTTACTATTTTTATTTATATTTTTACACTTGATGTACTAGTTCTAGGGCTATAAAAAAACAATTAAACAATTTTTACACTTATTTACTATTTTTTTAAATTTTTACACTTGATGTACTAGTTCCAGAGCTATAAAAAACAAATTTTAAACTTATTTACTATTTTTATTTATATTTTTACACTTGATGTACTAGTTCTAGGGCTATAAAAAAACAATTAAACAATTTTTACACTTATTTACTATTTTTTTAAATTTTTACACTTGATGTACTAGTTCCAGAGCTATAAAAAACAAATTTTAAACTTATTTACTATTTTTATTTATATTTTTACACTTGATGTACTAGTTCTAGGGCTATAAAAAAACAATTAAACAATTTTTACACTTATTTACTATTTTTTTAAATTTTTACACTTGATGTACTAGTTCCAGGGCTATAAAAAATGGTTCTGTTTCTTTTATCATATCATCAACCATTTTATTGACTGAAGTATTTAAGAACAGAAGAGGTTGGGGTGTAATGTACACTAGTCATTGTTATCTCCTCTGATTTGAGTAATGGATTTCAATATACAACCAGTCAGCTTGCTGACTGCAAACATTGATTTACAGATTAGGAAAAATTTCTTAAAACATGTTTGGAGTGTAGCATTGTACGGAAGTGAAACGTGGGTGATGGGGGCTGTAGAACGGAGGAGGATAGAAGCTTTTGAAATGTGGTGTTATAGGAAGGTGTTAAAGATTGGGTGGGTGGACAAAATGGGTAATTTAGAGGTTCTTGGGCGAGTGGATGAAAAAAGAAGTATATGGAAGCATCTTACCAAAAGAAGGGATAGGCTAGTGGGGCATATCCTAAGACATCCAGGTATTGGGCTATCAATAATGGAGGGTAACATTGAGGGAGTAAATTGTAGAGGGAGGCAAAGATTAGAATATATAAAGCAAATTACAAAAGATGTAGGGTGTTACAGGTATGTAGATATGAAACGACTTGCGCAAGATAGAACAGGTTGGAGAACTGCATCAAACCAGTCGAGAGACTGATGACAAAAAAAAATACAACCAGAGCTGTGATGAATGATGTGAACGTGTCATTTGCAGAGTGGAAATTAGGTGCTTTTCAGAGGGCCTGGCATGCTGATAAGCATACCTTTCTAGTCAGTGGTAAAAGGGATTGGTGAACCACCTCACTCTTCGTTTTAATTAGTATAGATTATAGCTAGAGCTAGAGGTTTAAACCAGCCTTTCGGCTGAAGATATAAACAACATAAACATGTGAGGTGGAACGGGAAACGGGACCTCTTTTCGGAAGCAAAATGAGTTGTTAGGATCGGTACATCGATATTCGGATGCTTTTTGTACGTTTACTTGGTCCGGGGTTGTACTTTCAATGTAATTACTCGTGTAGGAATGACTACACAAAATATGTATTCAAAAATATCGAGGTTAAAAACCATTTAACACCAATTTTTACTTTCTTTTGCCTATATGAATATATAAAAAGGAAAGTACCTATTGTTTTCATCTCGATTTTTCGAAATCGAGTTTTCACCGGATCTACACGTTTTCAAACCCCTGAACCCAAAAAATAGTTTTTAGCGATTGGTCTGTGTGTGTGTGTGTGTGCGCGCGCGTGCGTGCGTGTGCGTACAAAATATCTCAAGAACGGAACATCGTACGAACTTGAAACTTAAGTTACATACCACTACCGGACCCGAAACGAACATTTTCATCAAATTCGGTCAACCGGAAGTAGTAGTTTATTCGTGTAATTTTTCACTTTTTTACGATTTTTTCAAAAACTGGTCCTACGACTTTTTTTAAAAATCGCCTGGTTTACTAAATTTTTTATTCTCTACAAGATAGGGTAGGCGCCATGTTTGCTGTAATTCTTGGTGAGGGTGTTTTTTACGCAAAAACTTTTTTTTTTAAGATTACGGCTTTAATATGCAGTTTAGCGCAAAAACTTATATAGGCTAATAAAAGTTGAAGAGAATTTAAAATCCTACAACTTTTATTTAGAACATTTTTTTGTATAACGCATAGTTTAGCGGTAATTAGCGATTTTCTATTTTTTTCTCACGATAACTTGTAAAAAATTGATTTTTAAAGATTTCGGCCTTAGTAGGCCTATGCATTTTACGACAAAAGTGTATTTAATCAAATTTATAGGAAATTAAAAGATCTACAACTTTTATTTAAAACATTTTTCTCTACAGAGCCTAGTTTAGCATGAAAGAGTGATTTTCCGTACTTTTAAGCTAAACTGAGGTCGGTTTTCATATTGCGTCTTTCACTCATGATTAAAATAAGGTTATGTTTATTGAGGTTAGTGTGTTTTGTTTATTTCTAATGATTTATGACTAATGTTAGGTTATATTGTTAATTATTTGCATTGGCAAGAGAAAGTTGTGTGTGTTTCACACCAGATTTTTTTTTTATTCAAAAACTTAAGCTGCCGAGTAACGTTTGAACGGAAAGTCTGAATTACGCATGTTATTGGTCGGTATTTCAAACATTAAGTTTGAAATTCGTAGAGTATTGTGCAAAAATAATAATACAAGTCTTTATTCAATGACTTAAAAGTAGAATGCGTCAATACAATTTAGATTAATGTACTATCCATATAACTTTTCTTTTTGTAATCCCTAATTTGTGTTCGTTGCAATCTGTTCAATTGAGAACAATAAGCAACCCCATGACCCAATGAGATGAGGATGATGTGTTTGACGTGTAAATGAGGTGTAGTCTTGTACAGACCCAGGCCGACCATTCCTGAGAGAGTATGGTTAATTGAACCCCAACCATCAAAGTACATCCACAACCACTGTCTAGTATTCAAATCCGTATAAAAGTAACTAACTACCTTTGCTAGGATTTGAACCAGGAATCTTAAACTCCGAAAATCAGTTGTTAAACAGCTGATTTTGGCGACGACTTTACCTCTAGACCAACCTGGTGGGTTATCCATATAACTAACACAAAGTACAATCAAGGTACACTGACAAAACTAAAACTATAAAATTGACAATCATAGTCAAAAAGTTTTGTCGACACGACCTGCTAAAGAATCTTCGGTCTTATATAAAATGGGCTATGCATCAACCAAGAGCGAATTTGTGTCGTGAATTTTTTTATTAATATCGTTCTTGATATTGAAGGCAATTTGTTAAATATTTTTAATTCTTATATAAAACATTACGGCTTTGTATCCGTCAACCGAGCACGTGGAACATAGTGAATGTTAAGAGTAAATAAAAAAATTAAACAGTAAACTACGACTTGTTGACGCGTTTATTGCATTTCTGTTGGTATTATTTTGAAAATGTAAAGTGTAGTACTTTACATGCGAAATTTTCATTTTAAGTTGTGTTTAAAAAGTAGCTCCTCACCATAGGTTATGCGTTTAATGAAAATAGCTTGTTACACAGTACTGTTGAAAACAATGAAAGAAATGAACAAGTATATAAAAGGCTTGGTAATAAAATAACCGAACGGGTTCATTAACAGAATTATTTATTATTGAACCTCTCTTTCTCTGTCTGTCTGTCTCTCTCTCTCTCTCTCTCTCTCTCTCTCTCTCTCTCTCTCTCTCTTACTCTCCCTTTCTCTCCCCTCTTTCTCTGTCTCACTCTCTCTCTCTCTCTCTCTCTCTTGTTTTCTCTTTCTTACTTTCGGTTTTCTTCTCCGTTTAACAGTTTCTCTCCACCATCGTGCTCTTTCTTTGTTCGTTTGCTTTTTCGTTCTTTCTTTATTTCTTTTTCTGTAGGTAGGTACTTAAAATTGTTCGTCAACCATTATTTTATAAGATTGCAAATTAATAATACGACAAGTTGCTGACTGAATCGACTTAACTATCTCACTGTCGTTAATGTCTTTCACCATGTGTTGTTGTTTAAGTGATCAGCCGAGAGGCTGGTTTGAACCTGCAGAGCAGGGGTTTTCAAACTGTGGGGCGCAAAAGGATAAATAGAGGGGGCGCGAGAAAGTTAGAAAATAAAAATCTGGTGTGAAACACTCACACAACTTTCTCTTGCCAGTGCAAATAATTAACAATAAACCTAACATTAGTAATAAAACATAAGAAATAAACAAAAAACTAACCTCAACAAACATAACCTAATTTTAATCATGAGTGAAAGACGCAAAATGAAAATCAACCTCAGTTTGGCTTAGAAATACGGAAAATCTCTCTTTCTCTCTAAACTAGGCTCTGTAGAGAAAAATGCTTTAAATAAAAGTTATAGATCTTTTAATTTTCTATAAATTTAATTATATACACTTTTGTCGTAAAATGCATACTAAGGCCGAAATGTTAAAAAAAATCGATTTTTCTCACGTTTTCGTGAGAAAAAAAAAGAAAATCGCAAATTACCGCTAAACTAAGCGTTATACAAAAAAATGTTTGAAATAAAAGTTGTAGAATTTTACATTCTCTACAACTTTTATTATATAAGTTTTTGCGCTAAAATTTATATTAAAGCCGTAATCTTAAAAAAACAACGTTTTTACGTGAAAACAGCCTCACCGAGAATTTCAGCAAACATGGCGCCTACCCTATCTTGTAGAGAATAAAAAATTGAGTAAAATAGGCGATTTTAAAAAAAATCGTAGGACCAGTTTTTGAGAAAATCGCAAAAAAGTGAAAAATTATACGAATAAACTACTACTTCCGGTTGACCGATTTTGATGAAAATGTTCGTGTCGGGTCCGGTAGTGGTATGTAACTTAAGTTTCAAGTTCGTACGATGTTCCGTTCTTGAGATATTCTGTTCACACACAATCACACACACACACACACACACACACACACACACACACACACACACACACACACACACAGAGAGAGAGAGAGAGACACACACACAGACCAATAGCTAAAAACATGTTTTTTGGGTTCAGGGGGTCTGAAAACGTATAGATCCGGTGAAAACTCGATTTCGAAAAATCGACATGAAAACAATACTTTCCTTCCTATATATTCATATAGGCAAGAGAAAGTAAAAATAAAAAACTGTATTAATAACACAGAAAAAATGATAAAAAACTTATTCATTCGCTTTGTTGGTTTTAATTTCTAACTCTTAACATGAGGGGGGCGCAAGACTAGAATAGATCAAGGTAAAATTCTTGGCCTAAAAAGTTTGAGAACCCTTGCTGTAGAGGTTTTACTAAGTAAAACGAGGAGTCAGGTGGTTTACCATTGCCACAACTCACTGAGTGAAAAATTACGCTTATCAACATGCCAGGCCCTCTGAAAAGTACATATTTACCATTCTGCAAATTTCACCTTCACTTCATTCACCACAGGGTCTGGCTGTATAATGAAATTCATTACTCTCAGAAGAGGTAACTGTGACTAGTGTCTTTTACACCTCTACCTCTTCTGTTGTTAAATGATTCAGCCATATAATTAGCTGACCATGTGATAAGAAAAAGAATTTTTTTGTAGCCCTGAAACATGCAGATCGAGTGAAAATATTTAACAATTCACCTGCCCGTTATAAATTTACCTATTGGATTTATTTTTGTTTTCAATTTTTCACTTTTTTGGGAGTTTCTCAAAAACGGCTCGTACGTTTTTTTTAAAAATCGCCTCATTTACATTTTTTATGCTCTACAAGACAGGGTAGGCGCCATGTCTGCTGAAATTCTAAGAAAAGGCTGTTTTCACCTAAAAAAAATGTTTTTTTCAGATTGTGACGTTAATATGCATTTTAGAGCAAAAATTTTAAAAAAATAAAAGTTGTAGACAATTTAAAATCCTACAACTTTTATTTGAATTATTATTTTGTATAACTCTTAGTTTAACGGTAATTAGCGATTTTCTGTTTTTTTCTCACGAAAATGTGTGAAAAATCGATTTTTTTTAAAGATTTCGGCCTTACTTATCTTCGGTCGTATACATTTTACGACAAAAGTTTTCCTACATAATCAAATTTATAGGAAATTAAAAGATATACAATTTTTATTTCAGCATTTTTCTCTACAGTGCCTAGTTTAGCGTGAAACAGTCATTTTCCGTATTTTTAAACCAAACAGGTTGATTTTCATTGTGATTCTTTTACTCATTATGAAAATTATGTTAATTTTTTGTTTATTTCTAATGTTTTATTACTAATGTTGATCATATTCTTAAATATTTGCATTGGAAAGAGAAAGTTGTGTGAGTGTTTCACACCAGATTTTTTTTTAGTGTATTATAAGTCGCATCAGTAGCTTGGTTATTGGAGGCTACGGTGGGTTATAAAACAGTCGGTTTTAACTTCAGAAGATTTTCAGACGCTAGCCGGGAATCGAACTCGGGACCTCTGCGTAGTAGGCCTAACTCTGGGCTAAGGAAGCGGCCAAGTATGATTTAAATCAGTGGTTTTTTTTTTAAATTAAAAAAAAATTCTGCAAAGTGGAGCCGTTGTTGATCGTTGTTTAGGTGATCAGCCGAAGAGCTGGTTTGAACCTGTAGAGGTTTTACTAAGTAAAACTAGGAGTGCTGCCCATAACAGACAGGTGGAGTGTCAAATTATTTACACTCAATCTGTCCATTGCAGGGCTAAAATAAATAGTTCTGTTTCTTATCACATGGTCAGCCAATTAAATGACTGAATCATTTAAGAACAGAAGAGGTAGAGGTGCAAAAGACACTAATCAGAGTTGTCTCCTCTGAAAGTAATGAATTTCATTATACAGCCAGACCCTGTGGTGAATGAAGTGAAGGTGTCATTTGCAGAGTGGAAAATATGTGCTTTTCAGAGGGCCATGGCATGCTGATAAGCGTAAATTTTCACTCGGTGAGGAAGGCAATGGTAAACCACCTCACTCCTTGTTTTACTTTGTAAAACCTTTACAGGTTCAAACCAGCCTACATACAGGGTGATCACCTAAACAACAACAACTAGGAGTGAGGTGGTTTACGTATCCCTTCCTCACTGAACGGTTAAGTACGCTTATCAGCATGCTGGGTCCTCTGAAAAGCACATATTTTCCATTCTGCAAATGACACCTTCACTTTTTCATCACACAGGTTCTTAAATGATTCAGTCGTTTAATTGGGCTGACCATGTGATAAGAAATAGAACTAATTATTTTAGCCTTGCAACGAACAGATTGAATGTAAATAAAGGTGGAGTCATCCAGTTGTTTTACCGAGGTAGACGATGGCGATTGTTTAAACTTTTTACATTATCTTGCCTATATGAATATATAGGAAGGAAAGTATTGTTTTTATGTCGATTTTAAGAAATCGAGAATTCACCGGATCTACACGTTTTCAGACCCTCTGAACATGTTTTTAGCAATTGTGGTGTGTGTGTGTGTGCGCGCGCGCGCGAACAGAATATCTCCAGAATGTAACATCGTACGAACTTGAAACTTGAAACTTAAGTTACATACCACTACCGGACCCGACACGAACATTTTCATTGAAATCGGTCAACCGGAAGTAGTGTGTTTATTCGTGTAATTTTTCACTTTTTTGTGATTTTCTCAGAAACTGGCCTTACGATTTTTTTAAAAATCGCCTGGTTTCCTAAATTTTTTATGGTTTACTAGATAGGGTAGGCGCCATGTTTGCTAAAATTCTTGGTGAGGCTGTTTTCTCGTAAAAAAATTGTTTGTTTTAAGATCACGGCTTTAATATGCATTTTAGCGCAAAAATTTATATAATAAAAGTTGTAGAGAATTTAAAATCCTACAACTTTAATTTCAAACATTTTTTTGTATTACGCTTAGTTTAGCGGTAATTAGCGATTTTCTGGTTTTTTTGTCGCGAAATCGTGTGAAAAATCGATCTTTTTAAGATTTCGGCCTTAGTATGCATTTTACGACAAAAGTGAATATAGTCAAATTTATAGAAAATTAAAGGATCTACGACTTTTATTTAGCGCATTTGTCTCTACAGAGCCTAGTTTACCGTGAAAGAGTGATTTTCCGTATTATTAAGCCAAACAGGTTGATTTTCATTTTGCTTCTTTCACTCATGATTAAAATTAGGTTATATTTATTGAGATTAGTTTTTTTGTTTATTTCTAACGTTTCATTACTAATGTTAGATTATATTATTAAATATTTGCATTGGAAAGAGAAAGTTGTGTGAGTGTGTCACACCAGATTTATTTTTTAGTGTATTATAAGTCGCATCAGCAGCTTGGTTATTGGAGGTTTCGGTGGGTTATAAAACAGTCGGTTTTAACTTCAGAAGATTTTCAGACGCTAGAACAGAACTCCGCCGGGAATCAAACTCGGGACCTCTGCGTAGTGCCTCGGGGCTAAGGAAGCGGCCACGTATGATTTAAATCAGTGGTTTTTTTTTAAATTAAAAGAAAATTCTGCAAGTTGGAGTCGTTGTTGATCGTTATTTAGGTCATCAGCTGAAAGGCTGGTTTGAACCTGTAGAGGTTTTACTAAGTAAAACGAGGAGTGATGTGGTTTACCATTGCACTTTACTCACCGAGTGGAAAAGTACGCTTATCAGCATGCCGGGCCCTCTGAAAAGCACATATTTTCCACTCTGCAAATGACACCTTCACTTTATTCACCACAGGGTCCAACTGTACAATGAAATTCGTTTCTTTCAGACAAAATATCTCTGATTAGTGTCACAGTACACCTCTACCTCTTATATTTTCTACTCTGCAAATGACACCTTCACTTCATTCACCACAGGGTCTGGCTGTATAATGAAATCCATTACTTTCAGAGGAAATAACTCTGATTAGTGTCTTTTACACCTCTACCTCTTATATTTTTTACTCTGCAAATGACACCTTCACTTCATTCACCACAGGGTCAAACTGTATAATGAAATTCATTACTCTTAGAGGAGATAAACTCTGACTAGTTTCTTTTACACCTGTACCTCTTCTGTTCTTAAATGATTCAGTCATTTAATTGGCTGACCATGTGATAAGAAACAGAACTAATTATTTTAGCCCTGCAACGAACAGATTGAATGTAAATAAAGGTGGAGTTATTAATATAAGAGTTATTAATAAGAGTTATTAATACCGGTGGTACGCTCTCGTCCAGTTATCTGACTGAAAGGTATAATGTGTGTGATCGCTGAGCTGCTGGCCAACGGACGCTTCGCTTCTCTTCTTCTCTTCTAATTCCTGTTGCCTGTTCTGCTACAATTAAACAAAGCAATGAAAACGGGGCGCGCGCACAAACCGTATATAACAAAAATACATACGCTTTAACACATAGACACATACCTATGAAACTAGGCAGGCTTCTCCACCGACGTTTACTGTACTCTAAACACAGGATGGACTCGCGGCTCACCGGACTTACCTTGAGGGGAGAAGCGATTGACCTCCCACTCTCCTCCGCTCGTCCCCCCCGTATTTCTTCGCCGTCCCTCCTTCACTTCACCCTCCATATCCATTTTTTTTTTGTTTTGTTTTATTGAATACCGCCATTATCATGCCCGGAATACATGTATGTATGTGTAGTGGAAAGGATAGTACGTATGCTCTCTGTGTTTTTAGTGACAAATTTATGTGATATGCTAATGATATCTATTGGTCTGCTAGATAAAATTATAGCTTCAATAACAAAACTATATCGCCTTCTTAAAAGTTTGTAGCACATTCCATTATGGTTCGTAATGTTCAACAGTTGCATAGTCCATTCGAAATAGTATGGTAACGGGTGTTTTATTAAGCACGCGACCCTATGTTAAAAGCCACAATCTACGGCATATTTTTATTTTCCATACTTTACAAATTATTAATCAATCTAAATTATTATTTTACAAACTGAATAGCTAATTGCAATCAATTTAACCTTTTTTGTTTACAGTAGACGTTTGAAGTGATTTCCTGCAACTTCAATACAGATATGAATTCGTTTAATGACATTTGCAGCAACTTTTCTTAAAGTCTGGTTGAAATCGTACTTGTAATATTAGTTTTTAATTCATCGATCGTATGAGGGTTGTTTTTGTAAACTTCACCTTTTAAAGAACCCCATAAGAAAAAGTCTGCTGGTGTAAGATCTGTGGATCTCGGAGGCCACAAATCTTTCGATACTAAGCGGTGATTAAAAAATTCCCGTAGCATTGGTAGCGTTTCATTTGTAGTATGACATGTAGCGTTGTCCTGTTGACACCAACAATTGTTTTGATTTTCTCAAAAACTGGTCCTACAAATTTTTTTTAAAAATCGCCTGGTTTAGTAAATTTTTTATGCTCTACAAGATAGGGTAGGCGCCATGTTTGCTGAAATTCTTGGTGAGGCTGTTTTTGCGTAAAAAAATTATTTATTTAAGATTACGGCGTTAATATGCGTTTTAGCTCAAAAATTTTTATAATAAAATATGCAGAAAATTAAAAATCCAGGTGAAATCTGCATTAAAAGGGACAAGATTTGAGTCTGTGGAAGCTGTAATAGAGAAAGCGGCACGTGTCCTGAACAGGGGCGTTTCCAGGGCTGATTTTCGGTGGGGGAGGGCTATCTTGTTTTTATGTAGCTCTTACTACATAATTTGTAATACATAGTTTGTAATTGAGTCATTGAAAAGTCCTCTTTTATGCTGTATTGCCGGCCGCGTTGGTGATATTGGTAACGTGCTCGCCTCTCATCACGCGGTCTTGGGTTCGAATCCCACTCGGGCATGGCATTTTTTCATACGTTACAAAAAATTCATTTCATCCTTCACCGTCTGCATTAGCAGCAATTTGCAAAACAGTCGGACGTTAAACCAAAAAAAAAAAAAAAAAAAAATTATGCTGTATTGCTGTAACCACAATTTTAATTCATAGAGAAATTTTCAAGGTGCTGACTGGATGCGAGTGGCTTTTGACTACTGACACTGATTGTTATCTTAATACTATTTAAAAATAGAAACTTTCTGTTTGACTCATTTTTATACGAAAATAATTATTGTTAATTGATAGGTACGAGTATTGGGATTCAGTTTTGTTAGAAATAATCACTTCTTCTGTTGTTGGTGCCTATCCTCTGTGGATGTTGGCAATCATATTAGTCCACATGACTTTATTTACAGCTACTCTGAATAATTGTACGCTCGTCATTCCTGTCCATTGCCTGATGTTCTTCAGCCACGACGTCCGCCGACGGCCTTGAGATCGTCTACCTTCAATCTTGCCTTGCAATATAAGTTGAATTAGCTGATATTTTCTGTTTCTCAACACATGCCCTAAATAAGCCATCTTCCTGGCTTTTATTTTGTCAGGATTTCCATGGCTTTTTGCATACGTTGCAAGACGGTGTTGTTTGTGACATGGTAGGTGTACGATATCCTGAGCATTCGGCGGTAGCACCACAGTTCGAAGGCCTCGAGTCGTCTAGATGTTGTATCGGTTAGGGTCCAAGCTTCCACTCCGTACAGAAGAGTCGAAAACACATAGCATCTCAGAAATCGTGATCTTATACCAATGTTAAGGTGCATATTACACAAAATTTTCCGGAGACGATTGAATACTGCTCTTGCCTTCTCTACGCGGCACCTAATTTCCTGCGAGTGGTTAGAAATAATAGCTTATAGAAAATATTAAACTAAGTTTTCCTAGTATTTCGGGTAGGGGCCATGGCCCCTTCCCTGAAACCGCCCCTGGTCCTGAAGGAGCTGACAGAAGATGACTTCCAGCACTATTTCCAACAATGGAAAATTCGTATGGAGCGTTGTAGGGATAGAGGAGGAGTGTATATTGAAGGTGACAATAAGTTATTGTGTATGATATAAAAATGAAATTTTTTACAACGTCCGTCTCGTTATTTAATAACCACACCTCGTATTAATTGGCGAGTTTACATTGGATTTAATTTGTGTCAAGCAGACGAACGTGGAACAGAGGTACCCAGAGTCAGTTAACCGTACCGCCTCAATCATCCGCCTCTTAATTTACTGGGGCTATAGTACAGTAAAATCTCGCTCTCTTCTTCATGTAGCATCTCCATTACGAAGGTGTGCTAGCATCATGGCAATCCTGACCTTGGAAACTGTAGCTCTAAATAGGTCGATGGATGACAAATTAAACCACTCTCGCAGGTTCCGTAGCCAGGAGGTTCTTCTTCTTCCAACCGATCGTTTGCCCATAATCTTTCCCTAATCTTTCTTCCATAATCTTTCCATAATCTTTCTTTTTAAAATCTCGCTAATTCGACTTAATCCAGACCACGGTCGGTGCGAATTAGCGAAAATTCCGAATTATGGAAAACTACTAAAATCACGTGTAATCCTTACTTTTACGGGGACATCGTGTATTTAATTTAGATAAATTTCAAAGCGTAAATATATGTTATAATTTAAGTTGGTGAATTCAGTGTAATAAATAATAGGTATAAAAATGAAAATTTCAATTACTGTATGTTTAATTTTAATAAAAATCTGGTGTGAAACACTCACACAACTTTCTCTTGCCAATGCAAATAATTAACAATAAACCTAACATTATTAATAAAATATTAGAAATAAACAAAAAACTAACCTCAAAAACATAACCTTATTTTAATCATGAGTGAATGATGCAAAATGAAAATCAACCTCAGTTTGGCTTAGAAATAGGGAAAATCACTCTTTCTCTCTGAACTAGGCTCTGTAGAGAAAAATGCTTTAAATAAAAGTTGTAGATCTTTTAATTTTCTATAAATTAAATTATATACACTTTTGTCGTAAAATGCATACTAAGGCCGAAATCTTAAAAAAATCAATTTTTCACACATTTTCGTGAGAAAAAAAACAGAAAATCGCAAATTACCGCTAAACTAAGCGTTATACAAAAAATTGTTTGAAATAAAAGTTGTAGAATTTTCAATTCTCTACAACTTTTATTATATAAAGTTTTGCGCTAAAATGCATATTAAAGCTGTAATCTTAAAAAAACAACGTTTTTACGTGAAAACAGCCTCACCCAGAATTTCAGCAAACATGACGCCTACCCTATCTTGTAGAGAATAAAAAATTGAGTAAACCAGGCGATTTAAAAAAAAATCGTAGGACCAGTTTTTGAGAAAATCGCAAAAAAGTGAAAAATTACACGAATAAACTACCACTTCCGGTTGACCGATTTTGATGAAAATGTTCGTGTCGAGTCCGGTAGTGGTACGTAACTTAAGTTTTAAGTTCGTACGATGTTCCGTTCTTGAGATATTCTGTTCACACACACACACACACACACACACAGACAAATCGCTAAAAACTTGTTTTTTGGGTTCAGGGGGTCTGAAAACGTATAGATCCGGTGAAGAGTGGATTTCTTAAAATCGACATGAAAACAATACTTTCCTTCCTATATATTCATATAGACAAGAGAAAGTAAAAATTGACTTCAAAATGTATACTACTGCACTCTAATTTACTATAAAAACTGCTGCATGTGTTATCTACGCTTAAAAAAAACTAAAACCGCACTGTACTTGCATACGTATGTATTAAGTACGATACCTAATTTGTGAAGCATTCTTAAAATAACAGATACAGTTCTGTTTTAAGAAGTAGCCTACAGAAAAACATAGTACGTAATTTCATTTGAAAAAGTCTGAAATTTTTTTTGCCAGTCCGAATTATAGAAGTTTCGAATTAGTGAAGTCCGAAATAGCGAGGTTTTATTGTATATTATTTATGTTGATGTTGGGAGTTACGTAGTTAGACTATATGAGAAAGGTTAATTACAAAATGTACGCTTTGTAAATATGTATGTAGAGATATGTATACGCATAGTGTGGCATGGCATAGGAAATTATAATTAACATGACTTCTTTCTTGTGTTGTTAATTCTGAAACGGAAACAGAATGTGGAAGATTTATGAATCTTTATCGTATAGCCTAGAATTACTATTAGGCGTATAGTTTAATGAAATTAACCCATGGAACCTCCTAACCTATTCATTAGACCGTATTAAAACCATATTAAAAATCTGGTTCGAAACACTCGCTCAACTTTCTCTTGCCAATGCAAATAATTAACAATATAACCTAAAATTAGTAGTAAAACATCAGAAATAAACAAGAAAAGACTAACTTCAAAAAACATAACCTTATTTTAATCATGAGTGAATGATGCAAAATGAAAATTAACCTCAGTTTGGCTTTAAAATACGGAAAATCACTCTCTCACGCTAAACTAGGCTCTGTAGAACTTCGCAATCTGTTAAAAAAAACAATTTTTTTACGTGAAAACAGCTTTTTCTAGAATTTTACCAGACATGGCGCCTACCCTATCTTGTAGAGCATAAAAAATGTAGTAAATGAGTCGATTTTTTAAAAAAATCGTAATAACCGTTTTTGAGAAAATCGCAAAAAAAAAGAAAAGTTACACAAATAAACTACTACTTCCGGTTAACCGATTTTGATGAAAATGTTTGTGTCGGGTCCGGTAGTGGTATCTAACTTAAGTTTCAAGTTTCAACTTCGTACGATGTTCCGTTCTTGAGATATTCTGTTCACACTCACGCGCGCGCACACACACACACACACATACACACAGACCAATATCTAAAAACATGTTTGTTTTGGGTTCAGGGGGTCTGAAAACGTGTATATCCTGTGAAAACTCGATTTCTTAAAATCGACATAAAACAATACTTTTCTTCCTATATATTCATATAGTTAAGAGAAAGTAAAAAAATATTTATTTATGAAAACAGTACCGAGTGCTTGAGTTTCTTTATTGCGCTCGGTAATATCCACTCATAATTAGTATAAACCCACCGGGTTGGTCTAGGGGTAACGTCGTCGCCGCTAGTCAGCTGTTTAACAGCTGATTTTTGGAGACGAAGGTTCGTGGTTCAAATCCCAGTAAGGGTAGTTACTTTTATACGGATTTGAATACTAGACAGTGGTTACCGGTGTACTTTGATGGTTGGGTTTCAATTAACCATATTTTCTCAGGAATGGTCGGCCTGAGTCTGTACAAGACTACACCTCATTTACACGTCATACACATCATCCTCGTCTCATTGGGTCTTGGGGTTACTTTTTTTTTGTCATCAGTCTCTCGACTGGTTTGATGCAGTTCTCCAACCTGTTCTATCTTGCGCAAGTCGTTTCATATCTACATACCTGTAACACCCTACATCTTTTGTAATTTGCTTTATATATTCTAATCTTTGCCTCCCTCTACAATTTACTCCTTCCATTATTGATAGCCCAATACCTGGTTGTCTTAGGATATGCTTCACTAGCCTATCCCTTCTTTTGGTAAGATGTTTCCATATACTTCTTTTTTCATCCACTCGCCTAAGAACCTCTAAATTACTTATTTTGTCCACCCACCTAATCTTTAACATTTTCCTATAACACCACATTTCAAAAGCTTCTATCCTCTTCCGTTCTACAGCCCCTATCACCCACGTTTCACTTCCGTATAATGCTACACTCCAAACATAATGTTTTAAGAAATTTTTCCTAATCTGTAAATCAATGTTTGTAGTCAGTAAGCTGTTTTTCATTTCAAAGGCTTTTCTAGCTTGAGCAATTCTACTCTTGATATCACTTGTGCTTCTACCATCCTTTGTTATTTTACTCCCTAGATAGCAGAATTCCCCAACTTCCTGTATGTTTTCGTTGCCTACTTTTAAATTTCCCATCTCTTCTAAACCACTCTTGCTACTGCACAACACTTTCGTTTTGTTCTTATTAATTTTCATGAAGTAATCCTTCCTCAAGATCTCATCCATTCCATTTAAAGCATCCTCTAGTTCATTCTTTGCCTCGGCTAATACTACAAAAAAAAATCTGGTGTGAAACACTCACACAACTTTCTCTTGCCAATGCAAATGATTAATAATAAGCCTAACATTATTAATAAAATATTAGAAATAAACAAAAACTAACCTCAACAAACATAACCTTATTTTAATCATGAGTGAATGACGCAAAATGACAATCGAACTCAGTTTGGCTTAAAAATACGGAAAATCACGCTTTCACGCTGAACTAGGCTCTGTAGAGAAAAATGCTCTAAACAAAAGTTGTAGATCTTTTAATTTTCTATAACTTTTATTATATACACTTTTGTCGTAAAATGCATACTAAGACCGAAATGTTAAAAAAATCGATTTTTCTCACGTTTTCGTGAGAAAAAAAACAGAAAATCGCAAATTACCGCTAAACTAAGCGTTATACAAAAAAATGTTTGAAACAGAAGTTGTAGGTTTTTAAATTTTCTACAACTTTTATTATATAAGTTTTTGCGCTAAAATTTATATTAAAGCCGTAATCTTAAAAAAACAACGTTTTTACGTGAAAACAGCCTCACCGAGAATTTTAGCAAACATGGCGCCTACCCTATCTTGTAGAGAATAAAAAATTGAGTAAAATAGGCGATTTTAAAAAAAATCGTAGGACCAGTTTTTGAGAAAATCGCAAAAAACTGAAAAATTATACGAATAAACTACTACTTCCGGTTGACCGATTTTGATGAAAATGTTCGTGTCGCGTCCGGTAGTGGTATGTAACTTAAGTTTCAAGTTTCAAGTTCGTACGATGTTCCGTTCTTGAGATATTCTGTTCACACACAGACACACACACACACACACACACACACAGACCAATCGCTAAAAACATGTTTTTTGGGTTCAGGGGGTCTGAAAACGTATAGATCCGGTGAAAACTCGATTTCGAAAAATCGACATGAAAACAATACTTTCCTTCCTATATATTCATATAGGCAAGAGAAAGTAAAAATGGGGTTACTTATTGTTCTGAATTGAACAGATTGCAACGTACACACATTAAGAATAATTAGTATAGCTTGAATCTCAGCTCCGTGTAGTTGTTGTGGAATGCAATTCGTTGTTATAGTAGTTGAAGAATGAATGATTTAGTATTAGTATTTCACAGCTGCTGCATTTGTAGTGGTAACGTGTACTAACTAGACTAAAAAAATATTCTTATCATCAGGCGCATTTATTTAACAAATACCTAACGGGTTATTAACTTTGTCGGATTCATAATATTTAACTTGCTAATTTATATCAAAATATATAAATAAATAAATGTAATAAATACAAACAAATATGTTAAATACGGAATGTTTTGTATTAGAGTAATACAACAATCGTATTCCCAGCATGCATCACTCTTTCTTTATACCTCATCCGTACCCTTCACCCCTCCCCCCCAACTACACGCAGCTTTTGGACCCCCACAATACATAGTCCTGAATTAAAATCCAATAAGGTCCGCCTCCTCAGGTGTCATTTGCAAGGTGGAAAGTAGATACGTAGGGCCTGGCATGCTGATAAGCATAGTCTACTTTCTACTCAGTGGATAAGGCAATGGTAAACCACGTCACTCCTGGTTTTACTTAGTAAAGCCTCTAGAGGTTCAAACCAGCCTTTCGGCTGATGTCCTAAACAACAACAGAATTTATTTCTTACGTGTTTTCTTCCGGTTTTGAACTACCTATTAAATTTTACGGTTTGACTGAAATGTATTGTTTTCTAATACGTATTTGGTCAGTTTTGGAAAGCGCCGCCCCTTTTTATCTAATAGCACCTTAAAAAATTTTCCGGTACTTTAAATTTTGTTGGACAATTTATTATTTTTCGTGAATCGAATGGTTGTCAGTGATTGTATAATGTGGTAGGTACATAAGCTATTTCATTACATCTCGTGCGACAAAATACTCGACGAATATTTGCTGAAGCCATGCGGCAATTGCCTATCTATAATAACTGTAGTTAGTTATTGTTCAGATATGAAACGTACAAGTGACAGTTGTTTATAATCTGTTCACGTTTTTTTTTTTATGATTTCGTCACAATAACTTTTGTCGGTTTTTATCTAGTCGAACAACGTTATCAAGTGAACTTTACAAATATGTCTTAGTATCGTTTTTTAATTTTTAAAAAGATAACATTTACAAAGAGACCCCTTTTATGCATTCGGTTTGGGTCGTGCGTGTACGTGTCAGTGTCACTTTTAGATCATTTTTCACCGGCAAGAAAAGTCGTCCGAATAACATGTGTTAAACCGCGTCGGCCGCATTGGCGCAGTTGGTAACGTGCTCGCCTCCCATCATGCGGTCTTGGGTTCGAATCCCATTCAGGCACGGCATATTTTCATACGTTACAAAACTTCATTTCATCCTTCACCGTCTGCATTTAGCAGTAATTGCAGAACAGTCGGACGTTAAACAAAAAAAAAAAAAAAAAAAAAAAGCGTACATATTGTGACACATATCGGTAAGGTCCGTTTCGGGATCTAGGTAAAATTAACTACGTAATTAATACACTAAAATTTACAATTACAAGTATTTATTACAACATTACAACTAAAAGATTTACAAAATAAAAAATAAACTAATTATAATGAAGTAATTAGTGTCAAATTATTTACACTCAATCTGTTCATTGCAGGGATGAAATAAATAGTTCTTTTTCTTATCACATGGTCAGCCAATTAAATGACTGAATCATTTAAGAACAGAAGAGGTAGAGGTAGGTGTAAAAGACACTAATCAGAGTTATCTCCTCTGAAAGTAATGAATTTTATTATACAGCCAGACCCTGTGGTGAATGAAGTGAAGGTGTCATTTGCAGAGTGGAAAATATGTGCTTTTCAGAGGGCCCGGCATGCTGATAAGCGTAATTTTTCACTCAGTGAGTTGTGGCAATGGTAAACCACCTGACTCCTCGTTTTACTTTGTAAAACCTCTACAGGTTCAAACCAGCCTTTCGGCTGATGACCTAAACAACAGCAATGAAGTAATACAATAAATAACTCAATAATTTACTTAATACTACTTACAAATAATTATATAGAATGCATATTCACAATGAAACTGAATAATACAATGCGCAAATACAATAAGACTGAATAACAATGCCTCGGAAACCCCCTCGTTGACCTGTTCTATTTTTATTTTTATTTATCAAACTTACAAAGGTTGTTTGTTTTGCCGGCCGCATTGGCGCAGTTGGTAACGTGCTCGCCTCTCATCATGCGGTCTTGGGTTCGAATCCCATTCAGGCATGGCATTTTTTCATACGTTACAAAATATCATTTCACCCTTCACCGTCTGCATTAGCAGTAATTGCAGAACAGTCGGACGTTAAACCAAAAAAAAAAAGACCTGTTCTAACGGAGTTACCTTCGATAGCACACACGTAGTAAACTTTCGTCAAAGATCAAACGACTACTAACTAACTGACCGCGCTCGGGGTTCTATTTATACAGGCGGTTCAAAGAGCATTCTCGAAAGACCCTGAGGTTCGATCAATAATCTTTTCTGGAGAAATCTTTTAACTATTGTAAACAAGTCAACAATAGAATAAAAGGTGTTACAGGTAATCAACCGACCCTTTCACAAATAGTTGTACAACAAAGACCCTACCTTATCATACACAATAGCACGGCTCTTTTTAAATAACATTTATAGCTAATCCTATGCCCAAAACAGGCAGGTGGAGTGTTATTTTAATTGCACTCTATCTGTTTGGTCCAGGGCTAAAAAAATAGTTCTGTTTCTTATCACATAGTCAGCCACTTATATGACTGAACTATTTAAGAACAGAAGAGGTAGAGGTGTACTGTGACACTAGTCAGAGTTATCTCCTCTGAGAATAATGAATTTTACTATGCAGCCAGACCCTGTGGTGAATGAAGTGAAGGTGTCATTTGCAGAGTGGAAAGTGAGTGCTTTTCAGAGGGCCTGGCATGCTGATAAGCATACTCTTTCAACTCAGTGAGGAAGGCAATGGTAAACCACCTTACTCCTCGTTTTTACTCAGTAAAACCTCTAGAGGTTCAAACCAGCCTTTCGGCTGTTGACCTAAACAACAACAGCTAATCCTATTGTTACTTTTTCACTCTATTATCTACTCTTTACCATTTTATGAATGAAGTACAGGTCATTTGTTCTAGCTAAAAGCTTTCCCTCCAACGCTGTGTGCCGCTGAGCTGTTCTGTTTAGTGGTGGGGGAAGCACCTCCTAGTTGTAACATAGTATACGGTTAGAAAGAGAGGGAATTATCATTAAGTGAGAAGGAGACAACACTTGCCCCTTTGAAACTATCCCTACTCTACCTACTCGCCCTCCCCTTACAAGCTTCTTCCTAAAACAAACGTACTATACTAGAAATTTCGCGAACCGTGCCCTTCTTCGATATTGTCACTAAATAGAGATCAACTGAGTGGTGTTATGCAAAAAGGAGTCAACCCAAAAAAATTTGAATAAATGAGTTATTCACACTAAACCAATGTATAAGTACTATTCTATATTAAGTAAAAATGATTTAACCCTCAAATACGTTTGAAAGACCTCTAGTGGCAAAAGTGTTAACCCACATTTACACAATCTTTCATTTAGAAATAATGTAATAAACACTCAACCCTCTTAAAACCCTTTCTTGAATAAATAAACACTTATCTCACATTTGTTTAATTCCATTGTGTTTTCTGCAATAAGAATTCTACCAACAGGAGTCAAACCACATCAGCTGATTCTACAAGTTTGAAGAAACAGCTGATACTACGCAAGTTTGCTGATTATTTTCTAACGTTCTAAACTGTAAAATAGAGTTCAAAACCGTGGTTTAAATGTTTTCTGCAAACTAAACATAATGAAAAACTTGATAAGCAAAAAGTATTTAATTCACAATTTTAATTATTTTATCTGCCCATAACAGACAGGTGGAGTGTCAAATTATTTACACTCAGTCTGTTCGTTGCAGGGCTAAAATAAATAGTTCTGTTTCTTATCACATGGTCAGCCAATTAAATGACTGAATCATTTAAGAACAGAAGAGGTAGAGGTGTACTGTGACACTGATCAGAGTTATCTCCTCTGAAAGTAATGAATTTCATTATACAGCCAGACCCTGTGGTGAATGAGGTGAAGGTGTTATTTACAGAGTGGAAAATATGTGCTTATCAGAGGGCCCGGCATGCTGATAAGCGTACTTTTCCACTCAGTGAGGAAGGCAATGGTAAACCACCTGACTCCTTGTTTTACTTAGTAAAACCTCTCGAGGTTCAAACCAGCCTTTCGGCTGTTGACCTAAACAACAATTATTTTATGATCTAAAAATTGTAAAATTTAAATAAAAACACTTGTGAGTACTCACAAGTAATATACATAAACAGTAAAATTGTTTCATGTAAAAATCTGTCTTGGTAAAATTAATAATTGCTCACAAACTTTAAATGTGTTTTTCTCAAAAGTAGCTTAATGTGGGTTGACTCCTTATTCCATAACAGCACTCAACTAGTGACGGCAACGCAACGAACTGAAGTTGCTCTTCCTCAGCATTTAGAATTTAATGTAAGCTGCCTTTTAATCGGTCAGTTCAGTTCAGTTCTCATATCAGTTTTCGTGACGGTTCAGTTAACAAAAATACATTTCTACTCTTTTCTTCAGTTCAGTTGTCATTTGAGTAATGGACGACAATCTACTTATTACAGTTGAACTGTCATTAGCATTAACAAACCAAGGGAGAAATAGATCAAAAGGAGAAATTTTTGTTTTGTTTTACGTCTGACTATAACATAACTATATCTACGTTGCCCATAACAGACAGGTGGAGTGTCAAATTATTTACACTCAATTTGTTAGTTGCAGGGCTAAAATAAATAGTTCTGTTTCTTATCACATGGTCAGCCAATTAAATGAGTGAATCATTTAAGAACAGAAGAGGTAGAGGTTTAAAAGACACTAATCAGAGTTATCTCGTCTGAAAGTAATGGATTTCATTATACAGCCAGGCCCTGTGGTGAATGAAGTGAAAGTGTCATTTGCAGAGTGGAAAATATATGCTTTCCAGAGGCCCCGCCATGCTGATAAGTATACTTTTCCATTCAGCGAGGAAGGCAATGGTAAACCACCTCACTCCTCGATTTACCTAGTAAAACCTCTACGGGTTCAAACCAGCCTTTTGGCTGATGACCTAAACAACAACACGTCTGACTATTTTGCAATTTCTGCTAATGCAGACGGTGAGAAGGATAATAGATGAAAATAATTAATGAAAAAATGTCATACCTGACCGGGAATCGAACCCGAGACCCCGGCCTAGAAGCCAGTTGCGCTAACCACTACGCCAACGGGGAGTAAAAGATGATTACAAAAAAGACAATACCTGTCTCATTTTTGCTGGTACCAATTTTTTCGTAGCTGATCGTATTATTACTTTCTCTTGCCTATATGAATATATAGGAAGGAAAGTATTGTTTTCATGTCGATTTTTCGAAATCGAGTTTTCACCGGATCTATACGTTTTCAGACCCCCTAAACCCAAAAAACATGTTTTTAGCGATTGGTCTGTGTGTGTGTGTGTGTGTGTGTGTGTGTGTGTGTGAACAGAATATCTCAAGAACGGAACATCGTACGAACTTGAAACTTGAAACTTAAGTTACGTACCACTACCGGACTCGACACGAACATTTTCATAAAAATCGGTCAACCGGAAGTGGTAGTTTATTTGTGTAATTTTTCACTTTTTTGCGATTTTCTCAAAAACTGGTCCTACGATTTTTTTTAAAATCGCCTGGTTTACTCAATTTTTTATTCTCTACAAGATAGGGCAGGCGTCATGTTTCCTGTAATTCTGGGTGAGGCTGTTTTCACGTAAAAACGTTGTTTTTTTAAGATTACAGCTTTAATATGCATTTTAGCGCAAAACTTTATATAGTAATAAAAGTTGTAGAGAATTGAAAATTCTACAACTTTTATTTCAAACAATTTTTTGTATAACGCTTAGTTTAGCGGTAATTTGCGATTTTCTGTTTTTTTTTCTCACGAAAATGTGTGAAAAATTGATTTTTTTTAAGATTTCGGCCTTAGTATGCATTTTACGACAAAAGTGTATATAATTTAATTTATAGAAAATTAAAAGATCTACAACTTTTATTTAAAGCATTTTTCTCTACAGAGCCTAGTTTAGAGAGAAAGAGTGATTTTCCGTATTTCTAAGCCAAACTGAGGTTGATTTTCATTTTGCATCATTCACTCATGATTAAAATAAGGTTATGTTTTTGAGGTTAGTTTTTTGTTTATTTCTAATATTTTATTAATAATGTTAGGTTTATTGTTAATTATTTGCATTGGCAAGAGAAAGTTGTGTGAGTGTTTCACACCAGATTTTTTATATACAGTGGACAATTTGAACTGGCACAACTCTTGCTCTACGTGTACACTCAGTTCCTCATAAAGTATATCCATAAGCCATTCCTTCAACAAGGTCTACAAATTTTAATGTACGCAAATGCCTACAACCGTATTTCAATGTACGAACATACAAATAATTATTTCATTTTAAAATATGTATTTAATTATTTAAATATATATATATTTTATTTTATTTATAAAACAATATTTTTGATTTTTTTTCTAAATACATTGTATGTACTAATTTAAAAATATTACAGCGAACAAACATTTTTAGGGACAAAAATTAATTAACAACTTTTAAAATTTAATGTTATATTTTGTAATTTAAGTTAGTGTTTTCATTATTGTACATATTTATGTAGGCCTACTTTAAATAACAAAAAATTAATCAAATTAATCAAAGATTTGATACGTATACTACTGTATATTCCTACGCTTTTCTTCGTCATTTTGCGGATTATCCGCGGAATCGAGTTCGGGGCACTCGTGCCTCCCAATTCCGCGGATAACTGGGAGTTGACTGTATATATGCACCCAGATACCTTTAGTACTGATATTTTTAGTGTCGCTAATAGCATCTGCCCAAAACAGACAGGTGGAGTGTCAAATTATGTACACTGAATCTGTTCGTTGCAGGGCTGAAATAAATAGTTCTGTTTCTTATCGCATGGTCACCCAATTAAATGACTTAATCATTTAAGAACAGAAGAGGTAGAGGTAGGTGTAAAAGACACTAATCAGAGTTATCTCCTCTGAAATGAAAGTAATGAATTTTATTATACAGCCAGTCCCTGTGTGGTGAATGAAGTGAAGGTGTCATTTGCAGAGTGGAAAATATGTGCTTTTCAGAGGGCCCGGCATGCTGATAAGCGTAATTTTTCACTCGGTGAGGAAGGCAAAGGTAAACCACCTCACTCGTGGTGTTACTTAGTAAAAGCTCTAGAGGTTCAAACCAGCCTTTCGGCTGATGACCTAAAGAAAAAAATTAATAAAGATTTTATACGTATACTACTGTATATTCCTACGCTTTTTTTCGTCATTTTGCGGATTATCCGCGGAATCGGGTTATTCGGGGCACTCGTGCCACCCAATTCCGCGGATAATCGGGAGTTGACTGTATATACGCATCCAGGTGCCTTTAGTATTGATGTTTTTAGTGTCGCTAATAGCATTGACGATTTCAATAAGGCCCATTTTGTCAACTGAATGTGCAAACGACTATAGAGCTATGTTTGGCGTAAGTGTTAAGCGTAAGCAGTTTGCCTATTATTAATGGTTGTCATGTGTTAGTGTTAAACGCGACGCCGGACGTTACCGATTGCGTTGGTAATGTAATGTTTATGGTAAACGTGAAATATTTTTTCTGATATCTGTACTGGGAAGTATTTTTTAGATATGTAATAACCGATTGTGTAATTTGTTTACATTTATCACGCAGTGTTTAGAAAGAGTGGCAGGCGAGGGAATGTGGAAAAGGCATTAGTAGGTCTGCAGTAAAATAAATAATATATTTATTTTAACCCCCACTATAGAAGAAAATGTTTTTACAGTTTTTTTGATTTTTTCCAATTCATTAAAAATTCTTCATAATACACAATTTTTTTCCTGCTAAGCAAAACTTGAATTGTAGTTCCACCTTAAAAAATATGTGTTCTATAGAGGTTTAAAAAATGTATTTACAGTAGAGCGTCAGAAATCCGGATTAATTGGGACCGGACGCCATCCGGATTATCGAAACACCCGATAAAATTGCCAGTAGACGTCTTCAAAGTAAGAAAAGTACAGTAGCTAAATTCGACTATATTTTACATGATTTGTTAACAGAAATGTGAAGCGGGTAAGTAAAACTACGAAATATGTTGTTATGTATAAAGAACTAATTTTTATTTAACAAAATTTGTAATTGTACATAAATAAAAGAGTGATACATAATAAGCTTTGGCGCCATATTGTAGTCAAAGGACTCTTATTATTTTGATTTAAGACAATTTTTTTAATTTGTGCAATAGACAATGCTTTAAAAGACATATTAGACACTTTTAACCTACGATAAATAAATTCCAATTTTTCGCCAGAATTGAATCCGGATTTTCGACGTTCCAGATTTTTAACGTCCGAATTATTGACGCTCTACTGTATTTCCATCCAGATGACTTTAATATTGATGTTTTTAGTTGCGCTAATAGCATTGAAGATTCCCATAAGGTCCATTTTGTCAACTGAATGTGCAAACGACTATAGAGCTATGTTTGGCGTAAGTGTTAAGCGTAAGCAGTTGGCCTATTACTCGTATATTAATGTGGTTGTCATGTTTTTGTGTTAAACGCCGCGCCGGACGTATCGATTGCGTTTGTAATGTTTATGGTGAAGGTAGATATTATTTTAATTTTCAGATAGATTCGGTGTATCTGTACGTATAGATGTACCAACCGTAGGAACTGCGTGGGTCGGTTCGGGTGAAAAAGAGGGTGGTAGCGTGAGATGGAGGGTGTCGTTTCGTTGAGTAGGTGAACGAGCTGTGTTCAAGGGTGGGTGGTAGGAGGGGTAGGTATGTGTTTTAAAAATCAATATTGAAGGGTGCAGACTTCCGTCGTACATCGTTCCCCTGTTGTGTCATCGGACCAACTGAATTGAGAAGCCTCTACCGGGTTGCCGTGCGAAACGTAAAGAGATGGATGGATAGTGGGATAGATGTATAGGTGGTCTTAGAGAGCAAGAGTCGTCGTCTAGATTCTAGATAGTTAGGTATTTTCTTTCTTTCTTTCTTTCTTTCTATTGGACTCTGGCTGCCACTGCTAGTCAAAGCTGCATTACTGATCTGTGTGTGTGACTGGGTAATTTCAAAACAGGTCTGATGTCAAGAAACAAAGGCCGGCGGAGGATTGCTATAAGTAGAGGGGAATGGTTAGGGGGAGGGGGAGGGCGTGGAGGAGGCCTTAAATTACTCTGTCACCATCGGCCGCTGCCTGTGCACACCGCTCGCGCGGGTCATCCGGCGGGCGGACGGCATCTTGCGCGAGTTCACGCGCGGCGGCCTAGGTTCACTGACTCTGGTGCCCTCGAGTGGGGGCGCCTCTTCCAGTAAACATCTCTTCTGTTTGATTGATTCTTATAACCGTGTATTGTGTTTGTGTGTATGGACGCGTGTTTATGCCTAAATAGATTGTCCGTACGGCGTGCACGCTGAATCACCACTCGACGACCGCCTGTTATCGATATATATTATGTCGATTCTCAATGGAAGATGGATACCGTTTGTTGTTGGATTTAAATACTATCTTGAACGATTCGATTCCTTATAGGAAGGAAACATACTTGAATCCAAATCTACAAATCTGGAAAAACGGGCTTTTACGGGGAATCAAATATATCAGGAACCTATTAAGATATCAACATGATTCTTGTGCTAAAAAATACAGAAAATTGCTGTTTATTATCTTTTGTATGCTATTGTACGAATTCTTTTGTACAAGAAATTAATTAAAGAAAAATCATATATTAAAAAATATTTATTTTATGTATTCACAAATTATTTTTTAATTAAATCCTTACTAAGTTTTTTGTAATAATCATTCAGCAGATAATAGAGCAAGAAATTATGAACATTTTTAAAAATAACCATCTAAACAAACCTCCAATACAAACCAAAATATTTAATTTCCAAGAATGTACAGTCATGCAAAACCACATTTCCGGAAAACTTAATTTAAAGTTTAAGGGATAATTTCACTCGCCTTACTAGTGAGCTTTATTTTAAACAAATGGTTTTACAACTATTTGTCAACGTACAAACAAAGTAAACACATGTTGTGATTTAGAAAATGTTAAAACTTCAAATAAATGCAAAAAACAATCAAAATTTAAAAAAAAATCATCTATTTGAGTTGACTACCATCTTAAAGTCGCATCAATAGCTAGGTCATTAGCGACTACTGTGGGTTTTGGTACTGTATCGGTGGTTCCAGACCCTAGCCGGGAACCGAACCTGGGACCTCCATGTTGTAGGCTAGCGCGCTAACCACTACGCTACAGAGGTGGCCTTTTTTTAAATTATTCAAGACATTTTGAAAGAACATGGTCTGATAATGGTTGGATTAATTTACTAATAAATTAGTACCTTCTCTTGCCTATATGAATATATAGGAAGGAAAGTATTGTTTTCATGTCGATTTTTCGAAATCGAGTTTTCACCGGATCTACGCGTGCGTGTTAACAGTATATCTCAAGAACGGAACATCGTACGAACTTGAAACTTAAAACTTAAGTTACATACCACTACCGGACCCGACACGAACATTTTCATCAAAATCGGTCAACCGGAAGTAGTAGTTTATTCATGTCATTTTTCACTTTTTTGCAATTTTCTCAAAAACTGGTCGTACGATTTCTTTTTTTAAAATCGCCTGATTCACTACATTTTTCATGCTCTACAATATAGGGTAGGCGCCATGTTTACTCTGAAATTCTGGTTGAGGCTGTTAAAAACATTTTCTTTTTAAGTTTGCGGCTTTAATATGCATTTTAGCGCAAAACGTTATATAATAAAAGTTGTAGAAAATGTAAAATTCTACAACTTTTATTTGAACATTTTTTTTGTATAACGCTTAGTTTAGCGGTAATTAGCAATTTTCTGTTTTTTTCTCACGAAAATGTGAGAAAAATTTATTTTTTTAAGATTCGACCTTGGAATGCATTTTATGACAAAAGTGTATGTAATAAAATTTATAGTAAATTAAGAGATCTACAACTTTTATTTAAAGCATTTTTTTTTTGTACAGTGCCTAGTTTAGCATGAATGAGCGATTTTCCGTATTTTTAAGCCACACTGAGGTCAATTTTAATTTTGCGTATTTCATTAATGTTTTTTGAGGTTAGTTTTTTGTTTATTTCTAATGTTTTATTACTAATGTTAGGTTTATTGTTAATTATTGGCATTGGTAAGAGAAAATTGTGTGAGTGTTTTACACCAGATTTTTTATTATTCTGTTTATAAAATGAATGAATGGTGATCTGATATTGAGCGTTTGGTTTGTTTTCACTTGGGAGTATTTCTTCATTCCAATATTATGTGCTTAGGTGGTGATTGTATTTCATCTGAGTGAAAGTGAATGATATTTATTTTTTTCTTTTAAATCCTTTACACGATTAGGCAAGTGGGTGTAATAATATTTTATCTAGTACTCTGGCATTTAATACGTTGTTTCTACAGTATCATTCATTTAGTATCTGTTAGTATTGTTGTTCGTTTTATTATTAAATAAATAGTGAATTTTCATAACAACTCGAACTGATCACAACATTTTGTTCGGTAATAATTTTTTTTTAACTTTAAATATTCTATACAAACACTTTCGCGACAAGTCACACGAACATGAGAACCCACTGGTGCGTTCACTGTCCACCTTACATTTACCTGATAATCCCCCTAGACGCCTTAAAAGACGCTGGAGTAGAGACCTGCTAATTTGATATACAAATTTCATTCTTGGGGAAGCACCAATGGTGGCCCTACCCCTCTCATGCCTATCATGTCATTTACATTATTATGATAATCATCACATTTGCTTGTTGTAAAATTTTACAGTTTTAACCCGGGAGCAATCGCAAGCTTTGTGTCATCTATTTGGGTCGCTGTGGGTCATCATGACCCGCATTTGGAATTTTCGTTTCTAACTGTTTTCTTTTTGTGTTTTGTTATCTAAGCATTTTATTGACGTAATTTAGGGTATTAGATAAGTAAACAACACATTCTCAAACAAAAATTGATTTATTAAGGATATTTAAATGATACAAAGAAAAGCCTTTACAATTTTACCTTACAAAAACATTATGGAGAATTCATTAATTTTCAAAAATAATTAAAAAAAATACTGCGTGAAATACTATTGAAAACAAGTTATTAACATTTAAGAGATACTGAAAACATAACATTTTATTGTGGTTAGTTAAACATTTTTTAAAATTAAAATTAAAATTCTAGAGGAGTATTGGCTTGTCTTGCCACGCCCTTACAACCAGGCCGCTGCAAAACTATATTTCGTTGCCTGGTACGCACTGATTGTGTAGGCTCAGCTTTTTTCCATTTGGTCTGGTCCTTTCCAATATAATATCCACGATAGGCTAAAGGAATTTCATCTTCTGAAGTGCTATTGTCAACAGAGTCATCGCGTATTTCTTCCTCTTCTTCTTCTGAACTCTGTTCCGTATCCGTATTTCTTTCACGATCGTCAGCTACTTCTTCTTCAGGATCTACGTCACTACCAATATCACTCATATCTTCTTCAAAACCATCCTCTGAACTATCGTCGTTTTCCAAAAAATGAAGAATTGCTCGTTCATCCATTTTACTAATATGTTTTAAACGTAATCTATGATATTTATTATTTACACGATATAACTAAAAAAATAAAGAAACTGATAAGTAATACGACAAATATAATTATTATAACGATAAAATATACAAAACACAGCCAAAGACAACGCATATAACACACTCTTGTTAGGTTCAATACGTATACACAAACGGTCGCGGTGGGTCATGGTGACCCGCAGATGTCTATCAACAACGAACGCTTCACGTAAACTAAATGAACAGGTGGGTATATGTAGATTAGTTGTAGGGAGTAAGGTACAGAGCGTGGCATACATGTGTCGCCAACAGTACAGTCAGGACAGAAAATACAATACCGACGCGGGTCATATTGACACGCAGCGATTGCTCCCGGGTTAAATAAAGAATTAAAGAGAAAAAAAATCTGATGTCCCAATAAAAATTAAATACGAACAATATGGTTGACATTGGTTGGGAAGAGGGGTGGTCACTTAAGAGAGTTAAATTCTTATGCTAAATAAAATAAGTTGATTGATAGCAGTGATTTGCCAGATAAAGGTGGTTGTTAAAAGAAGTTTAACTGCACTTAGATTAGATATATATTGGTTAGCACAAGCTGGGAACAGGTTGTGTGACAAATTGAATGAAAATTGTTTATTTACCACATGTTTCTGTAAAAAATTGAATACTTGCTATTTAAAGATAATGTGGAAGGCAGATTCTTTTTCTGAATTCATTTAAATTTTTTACATGCAAAGGAAGCAAATTAAACATTTTGGGAGCCAAATAACAATGCAGACATTTCTGTAGTGACTTCAACCCTTTCTGTCCATGATCTCACAGCTGCCTGACTGCTCCATCGTCAAATTCTCGTAGGAGTTAATGGCTCGTAAAGCACAATGGTGTATCTTCCCACAGAAATAGAAATGTCACTCCTATTTAAGTGTCACTTTAAAAATGCACTCGCTGATTTTCAGAAATATATCGTTTTGGGACAATGTTGTTTAGGTCATCAGCTGAAAGGCTGGTTTGAACCTGTAGAGGTTTTACTAAGTAAAACGAGGAGTCTGGTGGTTTACCACTGCCACAACTCACCGAGCAAAAAAGTACACTTATCAGATTGCTTCTGAAAAGTTACATATTTTCCACTCTGCAAATGACACCTTTACTTCATTCACCATTGGGTCTGGTTGTATAATGAAATTCATTACTTTCAAAGGAGATAACTCTGATTAGTATCTTTTACACCTCTGCCTCTTCTGTTCTTAAATGATTCAGTCATTTAATTGACTGACCATGTGATAAGAAACAGAACTATTTATTTTAGCCCTGCAACGAACAGATTGAGTGTAAATAATTTGCCACTCCACTTGTCTGTTATGGACAGTTTGGGACAATTAGGGAATAATTATTTTATTGCTTAAAGATTTTATTGGCGCCATTTTCATCTCTACCATCATCATTGTCATCTCCAACTTCAACACTTTGTGTTTCGGGATGTTGATTCACGGTTCATCAAGTTTGATTTTGTATAGATATATTTTTTGTTTCTTCACAGTTTGGTCTTTTTCAAACACACTACTGAGTGTCATTTGTGTTCTTAATTCTAAGGACATTACTCAGATTTTCTCATATTTGCTTAAAGTTATTGTATTTATTAACCGATTGCAAAAGAAATACTATACTGTTTAAAAAAAAAAAGATACTTATTACGCTATGTGGTTGACATTCACATAATTTATTTTACTCCTGGTATCACTTCAGAAATAATATTCATGCCAATTTGGAAAATTATTACGCTTCTCGTTAAGATAGACATAGTATCTGTTGTTTTACTATGAACTTCGTGTTATTTTATCTTATAGCAAAAATGGTTTGGATTTTCTATTCATATTTAGTTTTTTCTTTGACTGTGAATTAGAGGAAAAAAAACAACTATTTGCCATGGAATAACATTTGTAGATCGATTGTAATATTGTTATAATATTCTCTGTCTATACAACAAAAATGTATTTCTAGTATTTGACGTGTTATTGAGTCATGTATGGTGTATGAATGATGACGATTTGTTTTGTTGTTTTGTTGCAGGTGCCTTAGAAATGGAATGCGGTGGTGGTGGAGGGATAGGTGTAGGGGAAGGAATGGATCGGGATCTTCTGAATGGGAAACAGCGGCATCAGTTGAAACACCGCGAATTATTCCTCTCTCGGCAAGTCGAAACTCTTCCTGCGACGCATATTCGAGGCAAGTGTTCGGTAACACTACTCAACGAAACCGAATCCTTGCTCAGCTACCTCAATAAAGATGTGAGTATCTTTATTTTTATTATTATTATTATTATTAGTCGTAAAGCTCCCAAAGTGGAAGACGCTAAGTAAATCTGGTTTGTTTTTGGGATTTCTTGTCCTTTTTATCTGCCCACCAGTTTTTCATTCTTTGTGAGAATTCAGCTTTTCTTTGTTCACTCCATTTTGTTACGGTTCTTGGAGCTTTTGTCTCTGGTTTAACCTCCCATTTTTTAACTTTTGTTCTAAAATTGTCTCTTATGAGAATTTCTTCTTTGGTGATTTTGGCCAATTCTAAATCTTTTTTAACATTTTGTATCCATTCCCCCTCATTAACAAGTAATGATACATATTTTACTATTCTCTTTGTGAGTCTATTGTCAGGAAGCCTCGTAATGCGGCCATAAAATTGAAGGCGTCTTTTCCTCATGTCTGTCTATGTTGGAATATTCTTCAATTTTCGACGTTCCCTGTAATCTGTACCCGTTTTCGGTCCATCTAGGTCCAAGAATTTTCCTAATTATTTTCCCTTCTTCCTTATCGTTATTATTATTATTATTATTATTATTATTGGCGAATTCTCCTTGGATAGAAGACGTTAAGCATCATGACTCAGTTTCGTCATTTGTTTTTCTTATTGGTCCAGTAGGCCTTCATTGTTTCCGAGAAAGGTTTTTTGCGGTTTTCAGACCACTTTGGTCTAAACTGCTTCTCTCTTGAGGGCTCTGAAACTTTCCACTTGTCTACCTTGTGACGGAATATCGTTATTATTATTATTAGTCGTAAAGCTCCCAAAGTGGAAGACGCTAAGTAAATCTGGTTTGTTTTTGGGATTTCTTGTCCTTTTTATCTGCCCAGCAGTTTTTCATTTTTTGTGAGAATTCAGCTTTTCTGTGTTCACTCCATTTTGTTACGGTTCCTGGAGCTTTTGTCTCTGGTTTAACCTCCCATTTTTTAACTTTTGTTTTATTAACTTTTTTTTTATTATTATTATTATTACTTTTAGTAGTTTAGGGTTTAAGAATTAATTTCTGCGCTAAATTGTTGTTCAGTGGTCTTATCGACAGGGTTGTTGGTTTGGCCAGAAGAAATCTTAGACTATTCTTTTGGGTAACACACCAGGTTGTTGTAACCGTAGAGTCGTCCCCAAAGTCAGCTGTTTTAACAGCTAATTTTCAGGGACAAAGGTTCCGTTTTTTTAATCCTAGTAAAGGTAAATACTTTTCTTCACGGGTTAGGCGTTGTTACCTGTTTAATTTTATATTATTTATTTAAAATTTTAATCCGCACAAAATTCAAAAAGAGAATATGATAAGTCAGTCAATCAAAACATTTCATCTGTTAAAAAGCATTAGGAGGGCGGGTTCAGATGGCTGACTATCCCAATGGTAAGTGGTTACTACTAATCGCATGCATGTCATGACACTGTTGCAGCGCTGCCAAAAACTATTATGCACTATGGCAATCACACCCACTACTTCACATGACAATGCGATGGGTGGTACGAGTTTTGTACCCTGCGCTAGTGGTAGCACTGACTTCTGCAGCCGACTCCCGCCTAGCTTAGTATCACAGACGCACGCATTGCGAACGGCGTTGCTAGTGAATGAAACATCAGTAAAATTTTTCATATATTTTATTATAAATGTTGTGATGCTCAGTCTTTCTTCTGGAGGAATGGGTAACCTTACGTTTGTTTTCATGGTAATGCGGTCTTTTATTATGCTTTGCTGTTTGTTAAATGACTTCTTAGACATTCTATAATAGGCAAAGAACTTTTCCGGGTCATCTTTTAGCCCAGAATGCAACTGATAAAACTGGCCTTTAAGAAAGCGAGAACTTAAAATGGGATGAATCCCATTTTAAAGTATTACTACTTTAGTAGCCTTCATGAGTTGGTCGGGTGAGCATTGTGCTTTTGTGATTAAAGCCTTTTTTAAAAGAATTCCATTTTTGCTACGCAGCGCTTATTTCGTAGGCAATGTTACACATCTGTTTACGACTAAAACTTAACAAGCTTGGTTTGAATGAATTATTCATCCAACAAGATGGTGCAGTTGCTGCTCAATCGGCAAGAATTTCCATGGATATTTTACAGGAAACCTTTCCAGGGCGTTTGATTTCCATGGCCAGTGTGCACCTGATCTAGCAATTTGTGGTCATTTTCCTTTGGAGCTATCTCAAAGAAGGGGGTTTACAGTGTTCGACCACGTTCAATTGCAGAACTTAAGAACGCCATTTAGCGAGAAATTGCGGCAGTTTCTCTAGTGATGACAGAGCGAGCGATGAGACATTTTTGATTGAGGTTAAATGAGTGTGTGAGTGAAAATGGGAAACATTTGGATGACACAATTTTCAAGTAAACCCCAAAGTTTTGTTATTATTGAAATATTATAAGTAACGCTGTAGAAATGAAGTTTTAATTTGAAACATTAAACTCTGTAATACTACGAAACACGCATTGTTTATTGACCTTCCAAAATCGTCAGATTATTCTGCCGGACCTTGTAGTATATACAGGGTGATTATAAATGAAATAAACACTTTCGACAGATTCTTAAACATCAAACTGGTGTATTTGAATATAGTAAATGATATAGGTGTGTAGGGAATTTTTTAAAGTTTATGTTGGTACAACTGTTGCTAGCATTTTGTTGTTGGGTGCTGTTACAACGACCAGCCTAATGGCCGCTACTCAAGTGGAGAAAGCTTATTTTGTTCTTGAATTAGCCAAAACAAACTCGGTTATGGTTGTGCAATGTCATTTCAGAACAAGATACGGTAAACCACCACCACCAAAAAGGCAATCAATCTATGACTGGTACAAACATTTTGAAAACAGTGGATGTCTGTGTAAAAGGAAGAGTACTGGAAGACCTTCTGTTACAGAAGAAAAAATTGATAGTGTTAGTGATGTTTATGTACCAAGTCCAGGAAAATCAACTAAGATCAGGAAGTTTAGAATTGCAAATTCCTCAACCGACTGTGGAAAATTCTGCGGAAACGTTGGTAAATGACACATTATATATTGCAGTTAGTACAAAATTTAAATACCAGTGATAAAGTCTTACGTAAACATTTTTGTCTGGAGAAGCAACATTGTGTTGAAAATGACGACGCATTCTTTAATCGCCTAATTTTCAGTGATGAATGTAATTTTCACATTAGTGGAAAAGTTTGTAGACATAATGTTAGAATATGGGGCACAAAAAAGCCAAAAATAACTTCACAGCATACACGAGATTCCCATAAAGTAAACGTCTTTTGCGCATTATCTCGTGAAAAGGTTTACGAGCCATTCTTCTTTCACGAGGTGTCAGTCACTTCATTTTTGCACAAGATGGAGCTCCGCCTCACTGGCACTTACATGTCAGAAATTATCTTGATGAACGTCTTCCTAGACGATGGATCAGCCGTACAAGTGAGGAAAACATTGTGTTTACGCCGTGGCCACCTCGTAGTCCAGACTTAACGCCCTGCGACTTTTTCTTATGGTGTTATGTAAAAGACAAACTTTTTGTACCACCGCTTCCTGTAGATATCGATGATCTAAAACAACGTATTGCAAATGCTCTTGCCACAGTTGACCGTCATATGCTTAATCGTGTGTGGGAAGAATTTGACTACCGTTTTGATATCTGTCGTGTTACAAATGGTGCACACATTGAACATCTGTAAATAATTCCAATAAAAAGTTAATGAGTATTTATAATCATGTAAGTAATTACCTTAACTTTTCAAAAATAAATTTTCTATAAGCTATTGAAACTGTCTTATTTTATTTATAATCACTTTGTCTGCCCATTACAGACAGGTGGAGTGTCAAATTATTTACACTCAATCTGTTCGTTGCAGGGCTAAAATAAATAGTTCTGTTTCTTATCACATGGTCAGTCAATTAAATGACTGAATCATTTAAGAACAGAAGAGGTAGAGGTGTACTGTGACACTAATCAGAGTTATCTCCTCTGAAAGTAATGAATTTCATTATACAGCCAGACCCTGTGGTGAATGAAGTGAAGGTGTCATTTGCAGAGTGGAAAATATGTGCTTTTCAGAGGGCCCGGCATGCTGATAAGCGTAATTTTCCACTCAGTGAGGAAGGCAATGGTAAACCACCTCATTCCTCGTTTTACTTAGTAAAACCTCTAGAGGTTCAAACCAGCCTTTCGGCTGTTGACCTAAACAAATCACTTTGTATTTAAATGATTTTTATATTGTAATATGAAATAATGAATAAATGTTAATACATTTGTGTTCTTTTACAGGATACATTTTTTTACTGTCTGGTGTTTGACCCGGCACAAAAAACGTTATTAGCGGATAAAGGTGAAATTCGTGTAGGAAGCCGGTACCAAGCGGATCCGACACCTTTACTTAGAGAAGACGAAGTCGATTCTAGAAATCCGGAACAACTAGAAACGTTAGTTTGGACGCCTGGACACCATCTAACCGATAGACAAATAGACCAATTTTTAGTTATATCAAGGTAAATTCATTTTTCATCTGTTCTTATTCGATTACACTATTTAATTGAAAAATAAATCTTTATAATGCATCTTGCAGTTAGAAATTAAAATTGTATTTTATACCGGGTGATTCATTTAAAAGTAGCCCGCTGCATTTAATAGCGGCCTTCGGCACTCAATTGGATTCAAATAGTAAATGAATAAATAGAATTACTTAATACATAATTTTACATATTCATTTAAAATTTATATACAACTTTCAACTTCACCTTTACAGTTGATGCTGAAAGTGGCGTCCTTAAACGCTTACACATTTTTGCGCTCGTTCAATGTTATTAATGCACACATGACGCAATACGGAAATGTCTATAGCTTGAATGGCTGCCACGATGTTATTATTTAGCTCATGTATACTGCGGGGGTTTGTTTGGTAAACAGTTCCTTTTAAATAACCCTGTAGAAAAAAATCGCACATACTCAAATTGGGTGAACGAGGAGGCCACAAATCTTTACTAACAACTCGCATGGGAAAAGCCTGATTGATATGAGATACGGACTGGTGAGACGTGTGACACGTTGCACCATCATGCTGGAAAAAATTGTACTCGCATTCATCGTCGGTTAACTGTTCATGAAATTCATTAAAAATTCTGACGTACACATCGCTATTTACAGTCTCATGAAAAAATATGGGCCCTACAATACGGCTATAAATTAAATTACTCGAGCGGCGGGCTACTTTTAAATGAATCACCCGGTATAATGAATTTGTATAATAAATTTCACTAATGTTATTTTTTAAACTGCGTCAACTTTTGACGCAGTTCAAAAGTTGAACTGTGTATATTTCATAATGTGTGTATAACTGTGTATTACAGAATATTTCATAACTGTGTATATAACATAATGGGGACTAAAAAAAATTTCTTATTTATTTATAATCTATAGAAGATGATACATCTTAAGTCATTTGTATAAAAATGTCATCTTCAGTCATTTTTATACAAATGACTAAATGATGTATCAACTTTTTCAGATTTTAAATAAATAAGAAAATATTTTAGTTTCAATTATGTTATTTACTCTGATGATGGTGGATCCACCGAAACACGTGTAAGTAAAGATAAAAGTTGACGCAGTTTATAAAGAAGGTTAGTGAAATTTATTATATAAATTCATTATATAAAATAAAATTATTTAATTGTACCAATTATGACTGTTAACCAATTTTGAATCGTATAAACAGTTGGATAAATGATGTTACCAGATTTGCCCAATTACGAGGTACGTTCGTAAAGTAAGTTCCGTTTTGAAATAAAAATAGAACAAGTACAGATACAACAATGAAATTTATTGCATAAAAATCTACAACTCTTAAACTATTTTTCGACATTACTCCTGTGATTTTCCGGGCATTTTTCATAGCGCAGTACAAGCTTTTGTATACCCTCTTCATAGAATGCGGCCGCTTGTGTAGTCAACCAAGAGGTAACATGTTCTTTCAGTTCTTCACCGCTGTTTAACTGCTGACCGCCAAGGAAGGACTTCAGATGCAGAAACAAATGAAAGTCGCTAGGAGCGAGGTCAGGGCTGTACGGAGGATGGTCGAACAAGTCCCAGCCAAAGTCCTGAAGGAGTCTTTTTGTCTCAATCGCAGTGTGTGGTCAGGCATTGTCACGAATGAAAACCACGCCTTTCGTGAGCATTCCTCGGAGCTTGTTCTGTTTTGCGCGGCGCAGTTTCTTGAGAGTCTCGCAGTAATGATTGTTTCACCTCGCGGCAAAAAATCAATCGGTAAAATTCCTTTTCTGTCCCAAAACACTGAACACACGACTTCTCGAGGTGTCAAGATTTGTTTTGGTTTAACTCATACGGGTGACTACGCAGGCGGCATCATTCTATGAAGAGTGTATACAAAAGCTTGTACTACGCTATGATAAATTCCTGGAAAATCACAGGAGTTAATATAGTTATAGTGTAGTGGTTAATGTAACAAATAAGGGGGTGAGACAGGGTTGCAGTTTGTCTCCGACGCTTTTTAATATATATATATAGATTGGATTCTGAACAAGTGGAAGGAGAGCATAAATGCTGGTGTACAAATCGCCGATTATGATTTAAGCTGTTTGCTATATGCGGATGATCAGGTAATTATCATGGAAACTGAAAATGATTTGCAGAAAGCTGTGTTTGAACTACAAAAGATCTGTGAGGGTTATGGAGTGAAGCTATCTGCCGCTAAGTCAAAGACTATGGCCTTTAAGGGCAAGTATCCAGTCAGAACGAAAATCGTTATAAATTATAAAGTTTTAGAACAAGTCTCGCATTTTAAATATTTAGGATGTGACGTAAGCTTTTTAAAAGATGACGATGTTATGAATAAACTGAATAAGTTTAGAACAATTTGCGGGACAATACATCGAACTTTGAAAAATAAGACAAGAAAGGATACAAGAATTAAACTGTACAAAACTATGGCAGTCCCGGTTTTGCTGTATGGCAGTGAAAGTTGGACCATGACGCAACGAGAGAGATCTCTAATACAAAGTGCAGAAATGAAGTTTTTAAGGGCGACGGCAGGCTATAATAGACTGGACATGAAACGTAATGAAAGTATTCGAGCAGAATTACAGGTCCAACCACTATTAGACGGCATTGCGCGCTACAATTCCAGGTGGTGCGAACATGTGAATAGAATGCGAGAGGAAAGACTACCAGTCCAAATATTAAGTTATGCCCCACGGGGTAGACGTGATAGAGGAAGACCGCTACGAAGATGGGTGCCGGAACAGGCTTTAGGCCTATCCATGTTTGGGTGATGATGATGATGATGTAGTGGTTAACGCATTAGCCTACCATGCGGGTACTGCGGATACCAGGATACCAGGTTCAATTCCTATCCAGGGTCTGGAAGTTTTCAGTCACAACCCACAGTTACAATGATGATCCACCGTAGTCGCTGATAACGAAGAAGTTGATAAGACATTAAAAAAAATAATTAAAAAAAAAATATTGTAAAGATACAGTAACAGCTGTACCATTTACAGTCTACTTTTAGATAAAAAAAATATTATTTTATCAAACATTTTATGTAGGATTTTAAACAGCCGTATTATTTAAAATTGAAATATAATATTTCTAACCACCAGAATACGGTAACGTAAAACAGTTACCAATGTTTATAGTGCTTTCGTGTATCTTTTACACATCTTCAGTAAATTAAAATTCATTAAAATTTTTCTACGTCAAAATTTAAAACTTCCTATTCTTACCATGGTACATAGAGGATCTATCCACCTAAATTAAAATTCATTAAAATTTTAATTTACTGAAGATGTTTTTACTGAAGCAGTTTTCTATGGTAGATAGATCCTATCTACCATGGTAGGAGTAGGAAGTTTTAAATTTTGACGTAGAAAAATTTTAATGAGTTTTAATTTCCTGAAGATGTGTACAAGATACACGAAAGCGCTATAAACATTGGTAAGTGTTTTATGTTACCGTATTCTGGTGGTTAGAAATATATATTTCAAAAGAATATTGGCGAAACAAGTGGGTGAAATATTAAAAGTAAATATGATATTTAGGCCTTGCTGGCTGATGTTGAGATTATTTGATTAAACATCTTCATTTTGGATCTGTTGTGCAACATTTTCAATTGTTGACAGTTTCAGTTAATGAAATTTTCAATTTGTAAAAATGAAAAGTTGTTTTGGAACCGCTATAGACATTTTTGTTTTAATTTTTTTTTTTGTAAAAAGTTGTTTGATTGAAAATTCGATTATTATACAAATGTAATTCAGTGTCGATTTCATATTTGCAGATCTGTTGGAACATTTGCGAGAGCGTTAGATTGTTCAAGTTCGGTGAAACAGCCGAGTTTACATATGAGTGCAGCGGCTGCTTCCCGTGATATTACATTGGTCAGTTGTAAAATGTTTCACTTTTAACGCAATATAAGTAATTATATTCAGATATTTAGTTTCTCTTGCCCTGTTGTGAACAAAAGTTTTGTTTTCATGTTGATTTTTGCAAATAGAGTTTCCACTGGAAATACAGGTTTTCAGATCCCTTGAACTTAAAAACATGCCCTTAGCAAATTGGTTTGTGTGTGTGTGTGAACCAAATATCTTATGTACGGAAACTTCATGCAAAATATTTTCATGAATATATCATGCAAACTTGAAACTTTGAACTTAAGTTATGTACCATACGGAACGTGACACTAACCTTTTTTTAATCAAAATTGGTCAACCAGAAGTAGCAGTTTTATTTGTGTGATTTTTCACTTTTTTGGAATTTTTTCAAAAATAGTTTCTACGATTTTCTTGAAAATCACCTCATTTATTACATTTTTTATACTCCACAAGATACGACATGCGGCTGCTTCCCGTGATATTACATTGGTCAGTTGTAAAATGTTTTACTTTAAACGCAATATAAGTAATTATCTGGCCACAACAGACAGGTGTAGTGTCAAATTATTTACACTCAATCTGTTAGTTGCAGGGCTAAAATAAATAGTTGTGTTTCTTATCACATGGTCACCCAATTAAATGACTGAAACATTTAAGAACAGTAGAGGTAGAGGTGTACTGTGACACTAATCACAGTTATCTTCTCTAAAAGTAATGAATTTCATTGTACAGCCAGACCCTGTGGTTAATGAAGTGAAGTTGTCATTTACAGGGTGGGAAATATGTGCTTTTCAGAGGGCCCGGCATGCTGATAAGCGTACTTTTCCACACAGTGAGGAAGGCAATGGTAAACCACCTTATTCCTCGTTTTACTTGGTAAAACCTCTAGAGGTTCAAACCAGCCTTTCGGCTGTTGACCTAAACAACAAAAAGTAAATTTATTCAGATATTTAGTTTCTCTTGCCCTGGTGTGAAGGAAAGTTTTGTGTTGATTTTTGCATAAAGATTTTCCACTGGAAATACAAGTTTTCAGATCCCTTGAACTTAAAAACATGCTCTTAGCAATTGGTGTGTGCGTGAACCAAATGTCTCATGAACGGAATATCATACAAACTTGAAACTTTGAACTTAAGTTATGTACCATTACGGAACGTGACACTAACGCTTTTTAATCAAAATTGGTCAACCAGAAGTAGCAGTTTTATTCGTGTAATTTTTCACCTTTTTGGAATTTTCTCAAAAATGGCTTCTACGATTTTCTTGAAAATCACCTCATTTATTACATTTTTTTTACTCTACAAGATACGACATGCGGCTGCTTCCCGTGATATTACATTGGTCAGTTGTTAAATGTTTTACTTTTAACGTAATATAAGTAATTATATTCAGATATTTAGTTTCTCTTGCCCTGTTGTGAAGGAAAGTATTGTTTTCATGTTGATTTTTGCAAATAGAGTTTCCATTGGAAATACTGGTTTTCAGATCCCTTGAACTTAAAAACATGCCCTTAGCAAATGGTGTGTGTGTGTGAACCAAATATCTCATTTAAGGAATATCATGCAAACTTGAAACTTTGAACTTAAGTTATGTACCATTACGGAATGTGACACTAACCTTTTTTAATCAAAATTGGTCAATCAGAAGTAGCAGTTTTTTATTCATGTGATTTTTCACCTTTTTGGAATTTTCTCAAAAATGGCTTCTACAATTTTCTTGAAAATCACCTCATTTTTTACATTTTTTATGCTCTACAAGATAGGAAATGCGGCCTGTTTGCTAAAATTTTCGAGGGGGCCTGTGCTCTCTTGGTAAAACATTTCTTTTTTTTATGATAGTAGCCTTAATGTGGATTCTAGAGCAAATTTGTTCACGGTAAACTCTGCGTTTTCGCAAGGGTTAGGGTTTGACAGTTGCAGCGAATACGGAATCTATACAAAAACCGTGAGTACGGGAATTGAATTAGTAAATTAATAAGCAATCCCTGTAAGTAATATCACATGCACTGTGTAGTGTACGTAGTATATTAATATGTTTTATTTATATAAACATTCTTAATGTACCAGTTTTAAAACCAGCAACTCGATGGTTCGTTGGTTGGAGGTGAATTCAATATTCGTGGTTTGTTCCGAATAAAAAGGAATATGGAAAACTATGTTAAAATGCGTGATAAAGATAATTATGAAAGTAAAATCTTCTGTACATCATTCCTGATTAACGTGCTTTTATAGACAGACAGTATTTATAAATGTAATAAAAGCACGTTATTCAGGAATGATGTACAGAACATTTTACTTTCATAATTATCTTTATCACGCATTTTATTTATCTGTTCGTGGCAGGGCTAAAATAAATAGTTCTGTTTCTTATCACATGGCTAGCCAATTAAATGACTGAATCATTGAAAAACAGAAGAGGTAGAGGTGTAAAAGACTCTAATCAGAGTTATCTCCTCTGAAAGTAATGAATTTCATTGTACAGTTGGACCCGGTGGTGAATAAAGTGAAGGTGTCATTTGCAGAGTGGAAAATATGTGCTTTTCAGAGGGCCCGGCATGCTGATAAACGTACTTTTCCACTCAGTGAGGAAGGCATGGTAAACCACCTCATTCCTTGTTTTACTTAGTAAAACCTCTACAGGTTCAAACCAGCCTACAGGCTTATCACCTAAACAACAGTGCATTTTATCATAGTTTTCCATATTCATTTTTATTCGGAACAAACCATGAATATTGAATTCACCTCACCCCGAATACTGAAAACTGTAACAAAAAATGGAACCACGAATACAGAGAGTTGATTGTATTATCAAAGTTGTAGAACATATAAAACTTACAACTTTTATTTTAAAATTTATTTCTTTAATGCTTAGTTTAGTGTCAAAAATAATAAGTGATTTTCTATATTTTCTCACCAAAATTGGTAAAAGGATTTTTTTAGTATCCATTTTATGACAAAAGTGTTTTCAGTAACTTTATAGGAAATACAATTTTTATTTCAAGCTTTTTTTTTATACATTGCCTTGTTTTTTCAATACCATTCTCTATAAGTTCATTGTTTTTGTTAACAATATTAGGTATATCAGTAAAACTTTTGTTGCTAACTACACCTCGATTCTTATTAATTATTTCCCATATTGCTGAGTTTAGATTTGGTGATTTATGAGGAACTTCAGCAGTTTTTTTACATTTAGCTCTCTGGACTTCTCTGGTAACGATATTCGTATCGTTAATCTAAAAAATGTTTCGCGATATACTGTATAGGCTTTGTTCTGGGTATAGTGTAAGTTGTTATGTTTATGTACTGAAATTAAAGCAGTCAGGCATGCGCACTTCAAGCTTTCCAGATACAACTTTTGTAAGTTTCCCTCTAACAACCCTAGTTAACTCCACACACTGTAATCTATTAATAAGGTAAGATTGAAACCATTTCAACTCTACATCCCTAACGCCTAATGACTCTAGTGTTTTCAATAAAATTTCATGATCAACACAATCGAAAGCTTAACTCAGATCCAGAAACACTGCCAATGCTTTCTCCCCGGCGTCCAATATATCAACTACTTGCTCCGCAAGTGAAACAATTGCAGTTTTAGTTGATCTACCTTTTTGGAAACCATGCTGATCCTCTGAGATGATTAGGTTTTCAGTCAAGAAACTGATTAACCTAATAAATACTACCTTTTCAAAAATTTTACTGATTGTGTTTAAAATACTTATGGGTCTATAATTTTCAACTAACTGGCTATCTCCATTCTTAAATATAGGTTATATTTTAGCCTCCTTCAGTTTGTTTGGAAATACACCTGCTTCAAGTGAGAAGTTAATCAAATGAAGGAGAGGAGTAATTAAAAGATGTTTACATTCTTTAACAATTATACTAGAAATCCCATCTAACCCACATGTTTTCTTACTTTTCAAACTATCAATAACTGATTCTAATTCCTCCCTTGAAACTAGGCTAAGTAAGAATTGATTAACTACCTTGTTACCTTTTGGATCATAACATCCCACTGTTTCCCTAATCTGTTGTTTAAGTTTTAAAGCTACTTCCTGGTAAAATTTGTTAAAATAATTACAAATTTCTATACCATTCTCTATAAGTTCATTGTTTTTGTTAACAATATTAGGTATGTCAGTAAAACTTTTGTTGCTAACTACACCTCGATTCTTATTAATTATTTCCCATATTCCTGAGTTTAGATTTGGTGATTTATGAAGAACTTCAGCAGTTTTTTTACATTTAGCTCTCTGGACTTCTTTGGTAACGATATTCGTATCGTGACCTAAAAAATGTTTCGCGATATACTGTATAGGCTTTGTTCTGGGTATAGTGTAAGTTGTTATGTTTATGTACTGAAATTAAAGCAGTCGGGCATGCGCACTGATGCTGTTCCCCCTTTACCCCTCGTTGCAAACAAGGGCAAACTCGTGACTCAAGTGACTATACAAATTACAACAATCTTTCACCGCTAAGCAGAAGTGGATACCTAATGAAAAGTAACTATTGAAAAAATACCAATTACATATCTTGCACAAATATTAACAAAAGAAAAAACAAAATTGAATAGTAAATAAAGAAAGTGAAATAAACTAACATCAGAAAAATGTCTCCATATCCTCAACCGTAAACAGCCAATCGCCCATCAATGTGGAAAAGTATTTAAAATTTTTTTGGTATTTTTCATTTCCTTTGACATACGCGGTTCAAGGTTTTGGTCCTTAATACAAATAAAACCGTTTATATAACTCAATTGTAGGCCTTGGTGGTATTACCGTATCACCATGACATAATAAGTTTTACTATTTACATAACGTTCATATTTTTTTTGTTTTTTTTTTCAGTTTCATGCGATGGACACGCTTCACAAACACAGTTACGAATTGTCGGATGCGATCAGCTCTCTGGTGCCATCGACTGGACCAGTTCTCTGCCGCGATGAGATGGAAGAGTGGTCCGCGTCTGAGGCTAATCTATTCGAAGAAGCATTAGAAAAATACGGCAAGGATTTCAATGACATCCGGCAAGATTTTGTAAGTATCTGTTTCAGTTATTTATTTACATAATACGAGGGTTATCCAGAAAATAACCTCCGTTTTGAAATAAAAAGTAAACGAGTGAAGATACAAAAACTTTATGATATACATATTAAAACTACAGTTTTTCTCTATTTTTCGACAGTCGCCAAACAGATTCAAGCACTTGTCATACCTTGTAACAGTCTTTGAAATACCCTCTGCATAAAAATCTGCCGCCTGTGAATGTAGCCAACCATTCACGGCGTTTTGAAGCTCTTCGTCATTGGCGAACCGCTGAGATGCAAGCCAACCATTCACGGCGTTTTGAAGCTCTTCATCATTGGCGAACCGCTGAGATGCAAGCCACCGCTTCATGTTCGGGAACAAGTGAAAGTCACAAGGAGCCAAGTCCGAGTTGTATGGGGGATGATCGAAAACGTCCCATTTAAACTTGGCCAAAGTTCATTTGTTCTTCGAGCTGTATGAGGGCGAGTGTTGTCATGCACAAACACTACACCACGTGTCAGAAGGCCACGACGCTTGTTTTGGACTTGGCTCCTAGTGACTTTCACCTGTTCTCGAACATGAAGCGGTGGCTTGCATCTCAGCGGTTCGCCAATGACGAAGAGCTTCCAAAACGCCGTGAATGGTTGGCTACATTCACAGGCGGCAGATTTTTATGCAGAGGGTATTTCAAAGACTGTTCCAAGGTACGACAAGTGCTTGAATCTGTTTAGTGACTATCTCAAAAAATAGAGAAAAACCATAGTTTTAATATGTATATAATAAAGTTTTTGTATCTTCACTCGTTTACTTTTTATTTCAAAACGGAGGTTATTTTCTGGATGACCCTCGTATATGTAGAGATAGAAGATGTTTCCTTCTCAGTCTTTTTCAACCTTGGCCATTGAAGGATATTTTTATACTTCCACGAACCAATTTTTTTTACACTATTTTTGTATATGTGTGCTTTTCTAAATATTATTTCAACAAACACTTGTTAGCAAAAGTAGGGGGTAGGGTTTACAATGTTGTGTAGAATTTTAATCCTCTGTCGCTCCGATGTGCAAGTTCATCTGTGGTGAGAAATTGGCCTAATTTTGAAAATTCTGTAACTCGTTAAAAATCTTGGGAAAAATTAATAAAAAATTGGTATTTTTCAGTAATCTCTTGTCTTCTAAACATGTTTCCTACAAATTTTTGCTAAACTGAAATTTAAGCCCGTTATAGTAAAACATCTATTGTAAACACAAAGATTCTCGTAGGCGAAACTCCCACTCACTTAAATATAAATAAAAAGCGATTTTCATGTTATTATATTCAAAAGGCACGTTCGTTTTATATGAATCAGCAGTAATGTTTACTTTCTCTTGGCCTATATGAGTATTTAGGAAGGAAAGTATTATTTTCATTTCAATTTTTTGAAATGGAGTTTTCACCCGATATGCACGTTTTCAGACCCCCTGAACCCAAAAAAACATGTTTTTAGCGTTTGGTCTGTATGTCTATAAACAAAATATCTCAAGAACGGAACATCATACAAAGTTTAAACTTGAAACTTAAGTTATATACTTCTACCACCAACCCAACACAAACCTTTTTATCAAAATCGGTCCACCGGAAGTAGTTGTCTATTTATGTATTTTTTTCACTTATTTGCGATTTTCTCAAAGACGGCTTCTATAATTTTTTTTAAAATCGCCTCATATACTAGTTATGCTCTACATAATAGGGTAAGTGCCATGTCTGCTGAAATTCTTGGGGAGGCTGTCCATGCTCTGGTAGAACAAAAATTAGTTTAAGATTGGGGCCTTAATATGTTTACACAAAAGTGTATTAATTGAAATTTATAGGAAATTAATATATATATATCCAACTTTTTATTTTAAGCATTTTTCTCTACAGAGCCTAGTTTAGCGTTGAAAGAGTGATTTTCCGTATTATTAAGCTAAAAACTAAGGTTTTCATTTTGCATCATTCACTCATGTTCAAAATTAGGTTATGTTTTTTGACGTAAGTTTTTTTTGTTTATTTCTAACGTTTGATTATTTATATGTTTTATTATTTGCATTGGCGAGAGAAAATTGTGTGAGTGTTTCACACCAGATTTTTCCATCTTCTCAAACGAATCGGTTTTTCGTGTTTTTATATCTAGCGAGTATCTTGTTGTGTAAAAATGATGAGGTTGTTTTTCGTTTGTTTGCAGTTACCTTGGAAAACATTAAAAAATATCATAGAATATTATTACATGTGGAAAACGACAGATAGATACGTTCAACAAAAGAGGGTGAAAGCCGTCGAAGCGGAGTCCAAATTAAAACAAGTCTACATTCCTAACTAGTAAGTAATTCCTAGTTTTACAGTTCAGCCGTCCTTAGTTTTCTCCTACTGTCAACAAACCAAAGCCAGCTATTACAGGGTGCACGCTTGAGTCCACCACTTTATGGATGTCGTATTCTGATTAATTTAACTATATTTTAAATTATAAGTACTTAAAACATCAGTTATGATATGATGTAGGCCTAACAATTTCATTTATAAAAATACTTTTAACCCTTTAACTGCTACCTTAGGAATCGTCATGTGTAACCTCCTGTGCTGAATTAGGAATGACTTTTTTGGTGTCATCTTAAATCATTACTTATTTCTTTTAAGTTTAAAATAAAATCAAAATTTTTACTGAAAAAGCTTACGCATACACACTTCATAAAGAAGAAACACCAAACTCATATGCAACAGCTGTTTCGAAAAAATACTTATTTATTTTTTTTTTTATTTTTTTTTTTTTTTTAGGCCCTCATTGGAGCAAAATTAATCGATTTATAGAAGATCCCTAGTTATTCCTCTTATTTGCCCAGTAGTTCTTCATCCTTTGCGACACTCTCGCCCTATCCTCCACAGTCCAATGTCTGTTTGTCTGCCTTTTAGGTACTTCTGGAAATTTCGTGTTTGGATTTTTGATCTTATATCCTTCTTCTCTGTTCAAAATCTGTGTCTCTGAGATATCCAGGTCCTGCAGATCCTGTTGAACTTCCTCAAACCAGGCGTACTTGACTTTGGTTTTCAAAAAGAAATCCAGTACCTGTCTGGTAAATCTGGATTCTGGCAGTCTCCTAAGATGTCCAAAGAACCCAACTCTTCTCTTCCTCATTATCTCGGAAATTTCCTCATTTTCCCTGTATAGAACCGAATTTGGCAACAACCTATACTCATTGTCTACTCTGTGCTTTTTGTTTATTATTGTTCTGAGGATTCTTCTCTCTGTCTTTCTAAGGTCCTCCATCTTCCCACAGTGCCTCAACCTGCCCAAAGTCTCACACGCATACATTACCACAGACTTCGTGACCGTATTGTAGTGCCTCAATTTGGATTTTATGGACATTGACTTCCTCTTATAGGTGGACCATGTCAGTCTTTGAGCTCCCTTGAGTTTGTTAACTCTTGATTCCATGTTTATTTTTTCGTTTAGATTATATGTGATCACCTCTCCCAAATACTTAAATTTTTTAACTATCCTAATTTTGTGATTGGCTGCCTCCAGATATCTTGGTGTTTCTGTATTTGTGGACATTATTTCCGTCTTCTCAAAGGAGATTCGCATACCAACTCCTGCTGCAATTTCCTGCAGTGATTCTATCTGTTCTTTTGCGTTTTCCCAGTCATTGGAGAAAATTGCCAGGTCGTCGGCAAAGGCTAGGCAGCCCACTTTGATTTTCGTCCCAATTTTCACGCATTTGCAGGTCTTCTTCCATTCTCGAACAATTTTTTCCAAGATGCAGTTAAATAGTAATGGCGAGAGGCCATCTCCCTGCCTTAGTCCAGTAATCACCTCAAATGGCCGTGAAGTCTCTCCTCGGAATTTCACTTTGGATTTTGTGTTCGAAATTGTCTTTTCAATTAAGTTTATTAATTTTTGTGCAAGTCCAAACTCTTTTAGTGTTTTTAGTAGAGACTCCCTGCGGATGCAATCATAGGCTTTCTTGAAATCAACAAATGTGATTATTAGCTCTTTCCCACGTTTTTTGTGGTATCCTATTATTGACTTCAAGTTGTGGATTTGTTCGGGGCAGCTTCTTTCTGGTCGGAACCCTGCTTGATATTCCCCTAGTTCCTGATCTAATTGGTCTTGGATTCTCCAGAGTAGGATTTTTGAGAAAATCTTGTACGTTACATCCAGCAAGGCAATTCCCCTATAATTATTTGGATCCGTTCTATCACCCTTCTTATGTAATGGGTGGATTATTGCTGTAGTCCAAATTTCTGGAAGTTCTTCTGTTTCCCACACTTCTACTAACGTCTCATGCAGAGATTTGATGGCGTTTTCTCCCGCATTCTTCCACAGTTCTCCTGTTAGCTGATTCTCTCCCGAAGCCTTGTAGTTTTTCAAACTTTTGATTGCCGCCTTCACTTCTTCTAGAGTTGGAGGGTTTATGTTTTCAGGAAGAGTTTTGTCTCTGTCAGGTATTTGGAATTCCAGCTGGTCTGTTGGTTCTTCACAATTCAGAAGTCGGTCAAAATATTTTGCAAGGATCTCTGCATTTTCTACGTTGCTGTGGGCCACTCTTACCTCTGTATTCCTTAGCATTAATGTTGGTGGCGAGTATTTCCTTATGTGAGACTTGAAGGTCCTGTAGTATTCCCGCGAGTTATTTTTTCTAAAATTTTCTTCTATTGCTTCCAGCCTGGCGTCCTGTACCCCCCTCTTGATCCTTCTAATTCCCTTTGCTGTTGCCTTTCTGGCTTCCAACAGTTGTTTATAGGAAGCATCATCCTTTCTGGTTTGGTGGTAGAGCCAGGCTTGGTGCCGCTGTTCAATCAATTTTTCGCAGTCCTCATTCCACCAAAAATGTTTCTTCCTTTTATTGGGTGGACAAATCTGTTCTGCAGCTTTTTTGAGTTTGTCTGTAATCTTGACCAGTCCATCCATGGAACTTATTTCCTGTGTGGATTCTTTGTACCTACCATTGCCAATTATTCCCTGTGCATCATAGTTTCTTCTTTCACTTCTTACTGTCTTTTTATCTTGTCCTTTTGGTGTTAATTTAATTTTAATCTTTGAAATGTAATGGTCTGAATCCACATCTGTTCCTCTGATGACTTTTACGTTATATATTTCCCTATGGAAGTATTTGTCCATTGCTACATGGTCCAGCTGAAATTCTCCAAGCTTTGTGTTCGGACACTTCCATGTTTTCAATTTGTGTGGCAGCCTCTTAAATCTTGTTGTGTTCAGTACCATTCCATTATTCTGACAGAGATTTATCAATCTTTCACCATTCTTGTTAGTCCTCTTGTGCGCTGGCCAGTTACCAGTGACACCTCGAAACCTACGTTCTGGCCCAATCTGTGCATTAAAATCCCCCATCATTATTTTACAGTGGTCACTCGGTATATCAGAAATCAGTTGGTCTATTTCTTCCCAAAATTTTTCCACTTCTTCCTTTGCTCTCCTATTCTTGTCATTTGTTGGTGCATGCACATTGATTATCGTATACGTTTTGTTAGTAGATTTGAACGTCAGCGTTGCATGTCTTGGTGACTTAGCCTGGAAGTCCATAATCGAGTTTAACCACTTTTTGTGTACCACAAATCCTGTTCCAAATTGTGGAACATTCCTCATCACCCTCTTACCTGGTTTCCTCTTGTATATTCTGTAGTTTCCTGATTCAAAATGATCCACCTCTGTGTTTCTCATTTCCTGCAGCGCCAGTATCCTTATCTCCTGCCTGTCCAGAGTGTCTGTCAGGAGTTTCAGTTTACCAATCTTCAGTAACGAGTTTACGTTCAGAGTGGCAAAATAGGTGAATCCTTTATTCTTAGACAAATTTGAACCCAAACGTCCAGCATATTTGTTATCTTTTTGGTGCTGGCCCACCGGATCCGAATGCGAGCTTCCCTGTCCTTCGCCAGGCGGTGGATTTATCCCAAGAAGACCTTCCATATTCCGACTGTCTGGTTGTCAACCATGTGAAATGCAAAGCATTTCGAGTTACAGTAGATGGTGTAACATGTCCATTATGTAGTGTTATGATTTCCCAATGATTTAACATTAGAACGTACAAATGCGGAAGTAGCACGTGCGTTTGATTTTCAATAACGTAAAAGTACGTTAGTAGCACAGTAAGTGCCGCGAGCTCCGAACGTGTATATACGTCAATAGCAGTTAAAGGGTTAAAAGTATTTTGTATTTAAATACTTTTGAAAGTATTTTGTTGTTACTTTTTAATCAGCGTGTACTCATTTTTATATAATGCGCATGCTCAGTGACTGAGTGACTGCATGGGTTCGAATCCCATTCAGGCACGGCATATTTTCATATGTTACAAAAAAGTCATTTCATCCTTCACCGTCTGCATTAGCAGTAATTGCAGAACAGTCGGACGTTTAAAAAAAAAAAAAAAAAAAAAAAAAAAAAAATGCTCAGTGACGTCATTATTTGTTTACGTTAGGAGCAAACTAAGAGAGGCTGGACTTTAAGTCTTTCCGTGCAAGTTATTATCTATAAATTGGCGATCGGATTTAGTGGTTTTTATTTTATCGCTCTCATTTAGAGCCATTTTTTAGACCACCAGAGATGCCCTTAGACGTTTCTGGTAGCTCTTTTTGCAGCGCACATTCTCAGCATTCATTCACTGTAGGCTTTTCTTCTTGCCCGAGTTAAGTTCATTAAGTTTTCTCAGTATTCTTTCCGACTTCTTTGAACCATTTATCTGACACCTTAGGTCTATTGTTTAGTTTCTTAAAAAAAAATTTTTTTTCGTTTATTTTTCTTGTGCAGTTCTTCTTGACCTCGTAACCTATATTGACCATCTATTATCTAGTAAAAGATCTTTCTCTCAAATTTCTCTGCTTCTTTTGGATGCTTTCTGGTTTCTCTTAAAGCATTCTGTTGCGTACTGACACTCGTAGGTTTATCGCAGTATTATAATGCCTAAAACTATAAAAATAGAACCGAGTTCATTTATTTGAAATACGACTTGTACATCTAATATAAGTCGGTTTGCCCAATTTATAAACTAGCCCAATTTATAATGTACGTAATTCAAAATTTGGAATTATAGCCTGATTTTCGTAAGGAGAGCGCCGGGCAAAACGTGCGTCTGCATTAGTATAGTCTTGTATGTACTGCAATAGTGCAGCGTATGTAATCAGCAATGGAACAGCATATACTGTTTGCCAACTACGGCGGCATGTAGGGAGGGTAGCAGGACAGAGAGAGAATGTGTTGCGTCCGCCGTTCCCCTCAACTCGTTTCAATCAGTGCACGGGGTGTTCAAGCACAATAGTGACAATACGCGGTACGGTAGGGCACTCTGCCGGCCAGTTTTGTTCTCTGCACTCTAACAAGCTCATTTTTCATCAAAATATTCTGAAAATATTACTTTCGTTTCCTAATGGATCTTATTTTATTACACTAAAAATGTTATTATTATACTCTGATATTTATATAAGATACGCTCGTACAAAGTTAGACGTTTAAATCTCATCGCATTATTTGCGTATCACGTAGGCTAATTCATAACTTCTTTTCCAGGATTACATAATATGCGTTTTATTATTTTGTTATAAAATATAAAATTTTATCTGTAATTTGATGTATGTAGGGCAGAAAGAGAAATAATAAACGAGCTTGAAAAAATCACTTTTTGAAGGGAAGTCAAAGATAGATCATCGTGTCTGGTGTCTCCTTCCTGTTCATATTCCAAGAAGCTGAATCAATTTTAATAGTTGTGAATTTTATACGAAACATACATCAAATTTTAGAAATCAACTACCCAGGCACAATATCAGTTGTTTGACATTTTAACAAAAAGAACCGTGTAATAAATATAACAGAATGAGGTTATGACGTACCTTTCTTTTGGGCCTGTCAAAACTTATGGTAGGTACATCATTTAGAAAAAAAACTTATTGCATATTACCCTAAAGTGAATCGCAGACATTTTCCCCGTATTTTGTGCGCGCGCAACTAATTTTGACGGGGTGTGGCTTTTGACAGCCACACTAACGCCAAAACGATTACCGCATGAACAGAACACAAAGAGTAGTGAGTACTACTTTAGAGGCAGCCGGTATCAGGCTACGACGCTGTGGTGGGGTAGCTACTTACTGCGCATGTGCGGCCCGCATGCCACCGTAGTTGGTTGTATTTATACCTACAAAATACAATGGGTGTTGTCAATTTTAAACAACACTCTGACTGTAGAGTCTCTCTACGCTAAGAGTACTCCGACGTATGCAACCAGCAATACAACTGAGCATGCGTATTTATTAAAAATACGCACAGCATGATCAAAAACAAAATTCCATACAGCAATTATTCGTTTTAAGCTTAATAAAATAAAAACACGTTCAATTCATTTGTTAGAAAATGTTTTATAAATCGAACATTAGTTTACCATTAATAACTAAAACTTTTACTATTGTTACTCTTACATTGTTATTTTTCGTTACATTATTTACTATTATTACATTATTATTTATATGATTAGTAGGTTTTTATTATAGACTCAGTTTTGTTTTATTTTTGGTCACAAGTAATAAAAGACTAATGCGCTTGAATTATAACAGGAGAGTAAACAATTCCAGTGATTCGTTGTTTATCATTTCAGATTGTTTATTTCATATCATTAAAATAATTAATGTCTGTTACTAGTTTAATACAACTGTTTGCACTTGCCCGTGATAATGACCAAAAATTGAAGGTGTTTAAACTGAAACAGGTAATTTTTTGAATTTATCAGATTCGGGGTATGAATTCTGATTGTTTTTGTAGTACCCTTTGTAGTGAATTTTCAAGTTTTAATCTTGATGGAAGTACTTGTAGTTAGTAATATATTTTCTATATTTTGTTCAGTTATAAATGTGTTAAATCTGTAAGATAGTGTGTGTTTGTAATTTAAGTTTAAAAACGTTGTATTTTTCAAATTGTGTTTCAGTAATAAACCAAATCCAGCAGTTATAAATAATAATAAAGGAATAGTTAATGGGAATAGTAATGGTGAAACACTACTATGTGGAAAGGGTTGTGAATCTTGTAATGGTAAGTTGAATTTTTTTTTAAATTTTTTTTAATGTTTATTAAATTTACGTGTAAATTAACAAAGTTGTTATAATGGTTTAGTGGTAAAAAATTGAAATTGTTCACGGTACATCAGAAAAAATATTGGAACTATTTAAATTAAAAGAAAAATAAACAATTAGTTATTTTCGCAAAAAAAAATTCGTATTTATTCTCAAAATACATCTCTTTTGCATAAATATATCTGTGTAAAAATAAATCCTTATAATGTATCCTGCAGCTTGAATTCAATTCCGCTTTATATTAATTAATTTCATTAACCTTTTTAAGCTGCCTTGATTTTTGCTATTTGTTACTTAACATGTGTTTTAGTGGATCCACCATTATCAGAGTACACAATATCATTTGAAACTAAAAATTTTTATTTAAATTCTGTAGAATATAATACATTTTCAATCATCTGTATAAGTGTCACCGGATGGCGACATTAAGTGGGAAACCTTATTTGTTTGGTGGCCCTGAAAAGGGCCGTTTAAGCGGTGGTCGTCTTGGAGAAGCGTCGGTCATAGCCCTCATGGTGGTCGAGGAGCTGGGCGACACGGCGTGTTGTCACCCAGCGGAGACATTTTCTTCTTTCCTCGCAGTAGTGCATCGATGGCTGCTTCGTCCGATGGGCGTAACGCTCGGTCGAGGGACCGTTATGGGCATCGTTCGCGTCAGCGGGCAATGACTGTCCGGTCGACGGCTTACGGTGACGGTTCGGCAAGTGGAAGCATCATCTTCTCTCTTGCGGGGTTGTCGATTAGTCCTGGCTGGAGTCCGGCAGCCGTCTGCTGTAGTGGACATCTTGTTTGCTGTCTGGATCTGAAGTGAAGCTCTCTATGTCTGGATTGGTATTGAATCGCTCCGCTCAGTGGAGCGCTCTTTTTATAGTCACCGAGAGCGCTGTGGTAGGAGGCGGCTACTGACTCGGTCTTGATGATAAAGCCCTCTGTCGGTGCGCCGCTGAAGGGTTTGTCGTGCTGACAAAGGCCGGCAACACAGTAAATGATTAATTAGAAGGGGTGGTCGTGACATAAGACTTGTTTTATATAAACAAATAGCAAAAATCAAGGCAGCTTAAAAAAGTTAGTGAAATTTTTTTTATAAAATACAATATGTATATAATGTATATGTTTCTTGTTCTTACAGTATAAGTTATTGATAAAAATCTTTTCTGATTCATTCAAACAGAACTTTCTCTTGTCTATATAAACAATGAAAAATATAATTTTATTTTAATCAGCAACTCAATAGAGAAAATCGCCAATTGGCGCTAAACTAAGCGTTGTAGAAAAAGATGTTGAAAGAAATCTCTTGGGTATTTTTAATTTGTACAGCTTTGATTTTATCCGCATTCGCTCTAAATTGTATATTAAGATCGCAATCTTAAAAAAAAGACCATTTTTTTGCCGCAAGAACTCAGCCTTCAAAAAATTTCAGCAGATATGGCCTTACCCTGTAGTAAATCTTAAAAATGTAGTACATACGGCAGTTTTAAACAAAATTGTTGGAGCCATTTTTGAGAAAATTGCACGAATAAACTGCTACTTTCATTTGACCGATTTTGATGAAAATGTTTGTGAGATATTTTGTTCACACACGAATCATTCCTTCTCTAAATATTCATAAGGAGCAAGAGAAAGTAGAAAGTATTTATTTTGGAGTTATTTAAGACCTTAATCTAATCCTGTATTTCCATTTGCCCTTTTTTTAATGTTTGTATGTATTTTATAGACAAGTTTTTCTGTTTGTTTTCTTTCAGTTACTATGTCAAACCAATGGTATTCATGGGGTCCCAGCCACATGATGTGTAAATTATGTTCGACCTGTTGGCAGTATTGGAAAAAATATGGTGGTCTAAAGGTTCCAACTAGAATAGGTATGTTTGTTATTTGATTTTGATGAAAGTTATTGTTGTGATACAAATTGTGTGTGTGTGTGTGTGCGTGTGCGCGCGCGTGTGTTGACCATTGTGATGATGACAGTGGGGTGGTTAATGAATTTCTATCCAGTTTTATAAACCCTTGAGCGCCAGGAACCACATATTCGAGGTCCGGGTAGTTGCGAGCTTTGCACGACTGTAGCGGGCGTATTTATATATATATATAGCGAGTTTTTTGCAACGTCAGTTGTGTCGCTTCTCGCATCCCAATCGCCATCTTTCCTTATCGATCCAGTCTCCTTCAAAAAGTCCTTTTTACTTTCCATTTGAATGCGGACGTTGGAGATCCATTCCTTTCGCGGTCTTCCACGCTTATTTCTGTTTGCAGACCTTCAACGGTATTCTCTCCTCATTCACTCTGCGCAGATGTCCATACCATTTTAATTGTTTCTCTCCGATGACATCCATTATCGTGTTCCTTGCGCCCATCCTCTCCCTTATGGTTTCATTTCTGATTCGGTCCAGCAACGTTAAACCTAAGCTTCTCCTCCAGTACATCATTTCAGTTGAGAGAAGTTTTTGAGATGTAATTTTATCCACACTCCACACTTCCGACCCATACGTCACGACAGGCTCAATCATTGCCTGGTATATATTTTTTTTGTTATTTTAGTTATGTTTTTATTCCATAGGATTGGGTGTAGTGATCTAATCATATTTTTCCCCTTCCTTATCTTTTCCATGATATCAACTCTATCCTTTCCATCTTCACTAATTACAACGCCGAGGTATTTGTATTTTTTAACGTTTATGATCAAGCCATTTTCCGTTTCAATATCCTGTCCTGTGCCTCCTAACTGCATGTATTGTGTCTTATCTGTATTAACCTCCAAGCCCCATTTTCTGTATTCCTCTATCAGTTTTATTATCATGTAAGTCATGTCCTGATGATCTTCTGCTAGAACTACCTGGTCATCTGCAAAGAGGAATGTATGTATCTTAACATCCTCCAGCTCTATTCCCATTGGGCTACATTTTTTTGTCCATTTCTTTAGAGCATTGGACAGATATATTTTAAATAGGGTTGGAGAGAGGCAGGAACCCTGTTTCACCCCTTTTGTTTGAGAAAAAGCCTCAGAGGTTTCATTTCCAATTTTTATGACTGCTCGATTTTCCTTGTACAATGCTTTCACGGCATTTATAAACACATTATTTATGCCTGCATCTTTCATATGCGTATTTATAAAGCTAAACAAAACAAACTGCCTCGGTTTTGCTGACAACTTGGCTCTACTGGCAAATGATATCGATGAAGCTAAAACACAGTTACTGGAACTTCTAAACATAGCAAATAAAATTGGCCTGAAAATATCGTTTGAAAAAAAATAATTCTACCTAATTAACCGACGCGATTAAAAGAAGTAGATGTGAATGGTAACAAAATCAGAATAGTTATCGCAATTTAAATACCTCGGAGAAATAATAACACAGAACCTAAACGAAAAACCCTCAATCCAAATTAGAACAAACAAATTAACTAGAGCACAAAAGCTAACCTGGTACACCTACAGCAAACGATGTTTATCCATAAATACAAAATTAAGACACTATAACAGTTGTAAAACCAGAGGCTACGTATGCATCTGAAACACTCTTCCACCTGAATGAGCAATCGAGGACCGAACGACTCCAAAAAATCGAAAGAAGAATTTGCAGAACCTGAATCAACAAAAAGTATCAGAAAGATGGGCAGTGGTGAATTATACCCAACGAAGTTGTTTACAGGGAGCTTGAACCCATTACTGACACCATGCGTAAGAGAAGACTGGGATTCTTTGGTCATATCATGAGGATGCAAGACTCAAGACTCCTAAAGCAACTGGTTAAGTTCAACCTCAACTCCAAAAACACCACAACAGGATGCAGGTGGATCGGAGAAATAAGAGAGGACCTGAAGGAAATTGGCCTTACTCCAAACGATACAACAGAAAAGAAAAAAATAAACAATAAAATCCAAAACAAATACACCCGCTTCACACTTGCAAGAAGAAAACTCACAACACAAATTTTTTCAACACCAGAAAAGGCACAAAGATCGGAACGTATGAAAAAGTATTGGGAGGACCGCAAGGCCCCAACAATCCCATCGAACAGACTTGGTTAATGGGTTAACTGAAGTGATTCTATGCAGTCATAGAATATGAAAAAAAAGAAGCTATCTGGGCTTATGATATATATCAAATTACGCGCGCTGAAAAGTAGTCAGATTTGATATGAAACACTACCTATTTATTTATGATAGTATTGGTGAAGTTTGGCTTTATTAATCTTTCAGATAGTGTAACTTTGGGAATATTTCATCTTTAGGGTTGGTAAAACTGTATATCTACTTTAGTGGATATGTGTTATAAAGAGAAAGAGATTAAACGTTTATGCTGTCGCTGAGCTAAGTTATGCGGATGTTCATGAGAGCGTAAATTTGTTCTTTCTTTCTTTGCTGTGACACATGAACCCTCTCTTTCCCTACTCCTTCCTTTACTGTTGTAATTTTTGTATTTGTATAGTAAACTATTCCCTGAAGCAAGGTCATGTCTTTATTCAATAACAGTTAGCCAACGTATTTTGATTCTTTCATTACCCTTTACCAATTTTTCAGCTAACGTAAGTTTTGAAATAAGTCATAGTGATCGTAAAGCGTAACCGGTTTTTTTTGTTTTTATATTCACAAAAACCGCACGTATTATATAAGAAGCAGCTGTAATTTTTTCAGAATATTTTATTAGTAATGAATGTAGCTAAACGAATATTTATTCGGGAGCCTGTTTTGACATTTATAGTTTATAATTTGCGCAAAATGCGGAGCGGCGCAAGAGGGTTAAGTACTATCTCAGTGTGAATAAATGTTGTTCTAGTATTGGACAGAAAAGTTGATTGATTTGCATATTTAAGAGCATCGCACAGTCTTATTACAGAGCTGTAAATTGTAAATGTTTTCCTCTCTTGAGGAAACGAGTAACAATTTGATGTAACCTAGTCATAAAATTGTTTGTTTTTATTACTGTTCGGGGTTTTAACACGTGCAAATAAACGGAAAGAAGTATTAAATGTTTTTACTTACAACGGTCCAAAAGATATTGCTGTTTAAATACAAGTGTTTTCTTTCGTGAGGCAGACTGTAGTTGTAATTTATAATTAAAGTTTTATTTATACGTGTAATTTTTATGTTATTTATGTATTATCCCACCGGATTGGTCTAGAGGTAAAGTCGTCGCCGCGAGTCAACTGATTGTCGGAGACGAAGGTTCTTGGTTCAAATCCTAGTAAAGGTAGTTACTTTTATACGGATTTGAATAATAGACAGCGGTTACCGGTGTACTTTGATGGTCGGGGTTCAATTAACCATACTCTCTCAGGAATAGTCGGCCTGAATCTGTACAAGACTACACCTCATTTACACGTCATGCACATCATCTTCACCTCATTGGGTCATGGGGTTGCTTATTGTTCTGAATTGAACAGATTGCAACGTACACACATTAGGGATTTGAAAAAAAAAAGATGTATTATATAATTTTATGTTTAATTTATAATTAAAAAACACAATGGTAAAACAGGATTTATTATTAGCTTTGTTGTTATACTTTTATATATTGTCTTTCCATATATGTTTATTGATGTTTCTTATGTTATCTGTTTCAGGTGATAATGAAATGGACGTAGTAAAAAAGAAGTCTGGAAGTATATCGGATGAAGGTATGTGTGCTCCTGATCTAATCGAACAGTAATTTTATTATATTTATTGAAGTGCCAACCTGATAAAGTAACATTTTTTTGTGTGAACCAAGTTTAATTACAGTAGAACCTCTCTAATTCGTCTCGTTCGGGACCGAAGGAGTGACGAAATACAGAAAGTGACGAATTATGGAATTTGCTATGAACGGTTAATAAATAACATACTCGTACGTATATTAGTTCCATAAAAGTCGAATTACATAAATGAAACTTACATTAACGATAAACACAATAAGTAATTCTAAGTCCTATAACTACAGTAAATTTTTGTATTAGTCTACGTATCTAGTTTTATACTACTTCAGAAATTCTGTATATGGTTGTACTTACATTTTCTAATTTGTAGAACGCATAACACAGTACACGTTACCGAATATAAAATTACAATCGAAAAAGTATACATTTGCAAAATCGATGAAACGAATCTTTAACTATGTATCACTTAACACTACAAAAAAATCACATTAAAATTTTGAAAACGTTACTTAATTACACTAATATGTATGTATGTATGTATGTAAAATGCCAAATTTATTTCTTAAAAAAGTGGGTTATCTTCTTTTCTACCAACGAGTTCTTTTTTTTTTCCACAGCCAACTGGCAAATTTGTCGTATTACAATTAATTTTGATAACTCTGCTTCTTTCTGTCTCTCATACCATTCGATGCACTTCGTCAGCATTCCATCTATTTTTCGATTCGTACCAATATTTTCAGGGCTTGAAACATATTCTGTGTTGCTATCTTCCTCAACAGGGTGAATTTTTGTTTTGAACGTAGGCCACAATTTCTTTGTCACTTAAAATCTCATACCCAAGTTCGTTAGCATCTTGCTCTATCCATTCAACTAATTCCTCGTCGGTAATATTTTTAGTCACAGGTATACTCTGGCACACTTCTTTTAATTCTGATAAGACATTGTTTGTTTCATTGTAAGAACGGATGCTACTAGTTTCTTCTCGGTCAGCCCACAGATTGTTCCAACAAGACTTAAGTGTTGTTTTCAAAATGTTATGCCATGCTTGTGATATGTTATATATAGCATCCTTTGATTGTATACTTTTTCCAAAATTCTTGAACCTGCGTTTCATTTTCGGAAAATATCGAATTCTGCAGAAATATTTTCCTATAATGAACTGGGGAGGGCTGACGAATTATAGAAGGTGATGAATTAGAGAGTGACGAATTATAGAGGTTTTACTGTACTTACTTTATTAGGCACATAGTTTTTGGGCAATTTTTTTCGTAGTAAATTTGGTCGTGTTGTCCACTACTTTGATGCAATTTTTAAAAAATTCCTTCAAATGACTAATGACCCACCGGGTTGGTCTAGGGGTAAAGTCGTCACCAAAATCAGCTGCTTAACGACTGGTTTTCGGAGACGGAAGGTTCCTGGTTCAAATCCTAGTAAAGGCAGTTACTTTTACACGGATTTGAATACTAGACAGTGGTTACCGGTGTACTTTGATGGTTGGGGTTTAATTAACCATACTCTCTCAGGAATGGTCGGCCTGGGTCTGTAGAAGACTACGCAGTCTCATTTACACGTCATACATATCATCCTCATTTCATTGGGTCATGGGGTTGCTTATTGTACTAAAATAAATCTTTATAATGCATCCTGCAGTTTGAAATATTTCTATTTCATATAATGAATTAATATAATAATTTCACTAACCTTCTTTTTAAACTGCGTCACCTTTATTTCAATTTTTACTTACACGTGTTTCGGTGGATCCACCATCATCAGAGTAAATGAAAAATAGAAACTAAAAATTTTTTTCATTTATTTAAAATTTACAGAAGATGATACATCTTCAGTCACTTCTATAAAACTGTACTTATTGTACTAAATTGAACAGATTGCAACGTATACAAATTAGGAATAAAAAAAAAAAAAGACTAATGTTCGTACAATTAGAGATGCCAAAGATGAAGTCCACTAATTCATATATTCATTTGTTAATGCTCTAGCTAGCGTATCATTTTATCCAAAACCGAACCAAACTATAATATTTCGGTCTCCTTTAGAAAACGACTGGATGAGTTGTATTACATTAAATTGAAAGTGGACAGTTAGGATATCATGTGAACTAGTGCCAGCGTACCAGTTCACATGTAGACTGTCGTTTAGGTCATCTGCTGAAAGGCTGGTTTGATCCTGTAGAGGTTTTACTAAGTTAATCGAGGAGTGAGGTGGTTTACCATTGCCACAACTCACTGAATGGAAAAGTACGCTTATCAGCATGCTGGGCCCTCTGAAAAGCACATATTTTCCACTCTGCGAATGACACCTTCACTTCATTCACCACAGGATCTGGCTGTATAATGAAATTAATTATTTTCAGTGGAGATAACTCTGATTATTGTCTGTTACACCTTTACCTTTTAAGTTCTTAAATGATTCACTCATTTAATTGTCTGAACGTGTGATAAGAAACTGTACTATTTATTTTAGTTCTGTAACAAACAGATTGATTGTAAATAATTTGACACTCCACCTCTCTGTTCTGGGCAGGACATGTAGATTATTTTGGTGATATAATTCAAGAACATTTATGATGTCATTGAGAGTAATAATAAATAGTGTGTTGTTCAATTTATGCTGAACATTCATTAATTATTCACTAAAATGAGTGGCAGTTATTCAGGTGAATTAGGTGAAGAGCCACTTCACCTATTGAATGGATAGTATCGAGATTTATTTCTCTATTACAAAATACTATTACTGCCATTACTATTACAAAATACTATTACTGCCCATAACAGACAGGCGGAGAGTCAAATTATTTACTCTCAATCTGTTCGTTGCAGGGCTAAAATAAATAGTTCTGTTTCTTATCACATGGTCAGCCAATTAACTGAATCATTTAAGAACAGAAGAGGTAGATGTGTAAAAGACACTAATCAGAGTTATCTCCTCTGAAAGTAATGAATTTCATTATACAGCCAGACCCTGTGGTGAATGAAGTGAAGGTGTCATTTGCAGAGTGGAAAATATATGCTTTTCAGAGGGCCCGGCATGCTGATAAGCGTACTTTTCCATTCAGTGAGTTGTGGCAATGGTAAACCACCTGACTCCTCGTTTTACTTAGTAAAACCTCTACAGGCTCAAACCAGCCTTTCGGCTGATGACCTAAACAACAACAACAAATGGCCTTTGTAACATACATGCTTTAACCTGGGTGGCTGCCGCTTCCAGTGGAAGCGCGTTTGCTGTGACAACAGAGATGGCAGCAGCAAATACACTTGCCTAGCTCTCCCTTCACCTGTCCCTAATAGCAAAGAGATTGCTGCGGGTTGACCACCCTATTGCACCTGCATGTTCTATGTACGTGTATGTTAGTTGTTTTGTATTTGCGGTGTCACGCAGTTGTTTTGTTTGTGTGTACAGTCAACTTCCAATTATCCGCGCACGTCGAATGAAATTTTTTTTTCATCCATTTTTCTTAACGTTAAAAAAATTTCTTGTAATGTCATAACATTAAAGATAAAATTTGTACAGCACAGGAAGTACGCGCTTTGTAAAGTAAAGCACACGCTTAAATTTGTAAATACGCGCTTTGTAAAGTAAAGCACATGCTTAAATGTGTAAAGCACACGCTTAGCTTTGTGACAAACTGATGTTGAGAAAATTTCTGTCCCAAATCAAGAAAAAGTGTTATAACTCAAAAAAACAAAAGCAGATGACTGACTTTTTTTTAAATGTTGCGACTTCTATTACAACATAGCTTCTGCACATCATTTGTAAGTAAACAATATTTTTATGTTTTTTTTTCTAAATACATTGTATGTACTAATTTAAAAAAATTACAGTAAACAAACATTTTTAGGGACAAAAAATAATTAACAACATTTAAAATTTTAATGTTATATTTTGTAATTTAAGTTAGTGTTTTCATTATTGTACATATTTATGTACTTTAAATAACAAAAAATTAATAAAGATTTTATACGTATACTACTGTATATGCCTACGCTTTATTTCGTCATTTTGCGGATTATCCGCGGCGGCACTCGTGCCACCCAATTCCGCGGATAATCGGGAGTTGACTGTATTTGTATTTTACATTGTTTTACTCTCTAGAGTCTTGCAGATACTTTTTAGTACTTATTAGGCCGGCCCGTTGGGGTAGTGGTTAGTACAACTGGCTACTGGCTTCTACACCGGGGGTCCCAGGTTCGATTCCCGGTCAGGTCTGGCATATTTTTCATCACTCATTTTCATATATCATCATCCTCCGTCGTCTGCATTAGCAGAAATTGCAGAACAGTCAGACGTAAAACTAAACTTTTTTTTTTTTTTTTGTTTTAGCTTTTATTTGCTAACGGGGACTGTACATTGTGACAACTACCCAATTTGATCGCTGCTTTTTGCTGTATTTTTTTCTTGACGTGGATTAGACATGAGTTTGAACAGAGACCCCCAACAGAGTTTGTTCATGGATGGCTGTCAACTGGTCACCATACAAAGTCGCTTGCAAAACTAAACTAAAAGGAAATATTAGTGCACTAGTTTTTCGGATTTGTTCACCTATTTTTGAAGGGACGTGCCGCCATATTGACTAAAGTGTTCCTCGTGAATATATCCATTGCTGAAAACAAAAAAAAGTTCATTAGTTTTGGAGATCATCCAGAAAATATTAGTATGATAATGGTTTTATTGTGTATTTATCGATACAGTTTCATATTGTTGATGCTTAGGTCATCAGCCAAAAGGCTGGTTTGAACCTTTAGAGGCTTTATTAAGTAAAATGAGGGATGAGTTGGTTTCAGTGCCTTCTTTACTGAGTGGAATAGTAACGTATGCTTATCAGCATACCAGACCCTCCGAAAAGCATCTAATTTCCACCCTCCAAAAGACACCTTCACTTTATTCACTACAAGGTCTGGCTGTATAATGAAATTCATTACTCAATCAGAGGAGATAACTCTGAGTAGTGTCTTTTACACCGGTACCTTTTCTGTTCTTAAATGCTTCAATCATATGATTAGCTGACCATGTAATGATTAGAGATGGAATTATTTTTTTTGTAGCCTTTGAACTGGCAGATCCAGTTGTATTGTGATATTGTGATTGTTTTTTGTATCTAATAAAATTGTTTCTCTGTTAATTTTTCTTTAGAACGGGCACCATCCAGTCTAACGTCGCATAGGCCTCACCGTTGCAGTATTATTGGTTGTGGCAAGGTAAGAATTATAAATAATTTTTTAATTTAGAAAATATTTTATTAACATCTGGTGTTTTTTTTTAATCTGTAATAATTTGGCAATAATATGTGTTTGGTGTTAAGAATTTCATTGGCACTCAGCCGGTTACACAAGCAGGCAACCTCTGTAAGGTTATTATCTTCTTTTTTTTAAAAAAAAAAAGTCCGGCTGTTCTGCGATTACTGCTAATACAGATGGTGGAGGATGAACTGATTTTTTTGTAAAGTATGAAAATATGCTGTGCTTGAATGGGATTCGAACCCAAGACCACATGATGATTCAAAATTTGATGAAATGACGATTAAAAACCCAAGACGGCAGGGTTATTAAAAATTTGATAAAAAAATATTTGTGTTTACACAGTGCTTTAACCCTTTGAGTGCCTTGCCTTCTGGTGGAGAACTGGCAAAAAATACCAGGTCGAAAGCAGGCTATAATAACTGTATTTCTTAAAAATTAATTTCATCAGAACTAATAAGGTTTTTAGCTTAACTTTTACTGAAATTTGCAGTAAACCTTACCTCTGTATTATTAGCACTGTTTACAAAATTTAATCGTTGATAATTTATTTTTATTTACTAAAATATCTTTATTCATTTACACCGACAATCTACTATGAGGGAAGAAGGTGACGTCTTTGGACGACAACATGCCGTGTCACCCACCTCCTCAACCACCATGATGATTTTGACCGACTCTTCCCGCTTGAGTGGCCTTTTTCAGGGCGTTAAACATTGAAAGTTTCCCCCACCACCACTCAACACGTCACCCCATTCGGTGCGACAAGTTAAATGAAATGAAATTTAGCCCGATTTAAGCACATTTTTATGTGGTTTATCTTGTCAACAAAGGGTTTTTTAATTTACGCCCCAATTGGAGCACTCAAGTCACTCATGGACATGCGTTCCTTGAGGAGTTAGTTGTGGCACCACACTGTTGTTTTCTTCTTCGTTCCCACATCAACTTCATATTCCTTGACCTGGTGGCTCTCAATCTCTCTGCCACAGCTGCATTCGGCTGTCTTCTCTCTCTGAAAGGCAGTTGGGTTATCCTCTTTTCCCTTAGTTAGGTCTTCTCTTCTCGTCTCTGGATCATTTCTTCATTTATATTCAAGTTCCCCATGTCTGACATGACTTCCTGTATCCATTTGTTTTGGATCTTATTCTTCATTTGGTAGTCAAGGAGCTGTTTAATGAGTCTTGAGTCAGGCAGTCTGCTAAGGTGGCCAAAGAAAGCGACTCTCCTCTTCCTCATTGTGTCCAATATCGGCTCATTTTCCTTATAAACTAAGGAAAAACTTACAACAAAGGGTTTTAAAAAAAAGTTAAAATTTTTACCAGTTAATAATGATATCATTGATGTTAAGTAAGTGGATAATTAGTGATGTGAGTTTTTTTATATTCATTAACTATTTTTTGTTGCAGGAATTTAAATTAAAAGCACACCTCGCCCGGCATTATGCTACTGCACACGGCTTGGCTATCAGGTCAGGATCGCCCCGACCGATCATGAAAACGAGAACGGCATTCTATCTGTGCACAACACCTCTTACCAGGATCTCAAGAAGACTGTGTCGACACCTTATGCTACCTAGGCATGCTGCGCGGTCACCATTTTGGCCGATCAATGTGCCCGCTATCAAACAGGAATGTGAGTAGACTAAAATAATTTGTCTCAAAAATTTTTAATACAATAATCTATATTGTTACTTTATTTGTGTTAATTTTGCAATTAATTATTAATATTTACATTAAATATTTATTGAAGTCGTGGAATGTTAATTCAATTCACATTTTCAGGATGCCATACACGCGTGCTGGTTTAGACTATTTTTACTTTCTCTTGCCTATATGAATGTATAGGGAGGAAAGTATTGTTTTCATGTCGATTTTAACAAATACACTCTTCACCGGATCTACACGTTTTCGAACCCCCTGAACCCAAAAAACATGTTTTTTAGCGATTGGTTTGTGTGTGAACAGAATATCTCGAGAATGGAACATCGTACGAACTTGAAACTTAAAACCTAAGTTACATACCACTATCGGACACGACACGAACATTTTCATCAAAATCGGTCAACCAGAAGTAGTAGTTTATTCGTGTCATTTTTCACATTTTTGCGATTTTCTCAAAAACTGGTCCTACGATTTTTTTAAAAATCGCCTGGTTTACTCAATTTTTTATTCTCTACAAGATAGGGTAGGCGCCATGTTTGCTGAAATTCTTGGTGAGGGTGTTTTCTCGTAAAAAGGTTGTTTTTTTAAGATTGCGGCTTTAATATGCATTTTAGTGCAACAACTTACATAATAAAAATTGTAGAGAATTTAAAATCCTACACCTTTTATTTCAAACAATTTTTTGTATAACGCTTAGTTTAGCGGTAATTTGCGATTTTCTGTTTTTTTCTCACGAAAATGTGTGAAAAATTGATTTTTTTAAGATTTCGGCCTTAGTACGACATTTTACGACAAAAGTGTATATAAATGAATTTATAGGAAATTAAAAGATCTACAACTTTTATTTAAAGCATTTTTCTCTACAGAGCCTAGTTGAGTGTGAATGATTGATTTTCCGTATTTTTAGGCCAAACTGAGGTTGATTTTCATTTTGTGTGTTTCTCTCATGATTATAATAAGGTTAAGTTTTTTTGAGGTTAGTTTTTTGTTTATTTCTAATGTTTTATTACTAGATTATTGGTCATTTTTAGCATTGGCAAGAGAAAGTTGTGCGAGTTTTTCACACCAGATTTTTTTTTTAACGTCTGACCTGCAATTACTGCTAATGCACACTGTGAAGGATGAAATGATTTTTTGTAACGCATGAAAATATGCCGTGCGTGAATGGGGTTCGAACCCAAGATCGCATGATGAGAGACAAGCACGTTACCAACTACGCCAATGCGGCCGGCTAGTTTAGACTAGGTGATGGCATCTGTACATACAAACACCTGGCGTTAACTTAACATTAATCTCTAAATGTGTTTTCTCTTTAACGTACACGATTGTCATGTTGTATCATATGACAGCCAAAAATTGCAATCACTGATGATAACATCACTCAAGTTCACCAAATGGTGCTATACCATCATCGAATTAAGGTTAGAGAGGGTTTACAACCACCATTTGGTGAACTTGAGTTATGTTTATCGTCAGTGGTTGCAATTTTTGGCCGTCCCAAATGTTCAACGTCATCCAAGCTGGTACAACCCTTGTTTGAATTCCACTGCCCAAAATTTCATGGTGGTAAATGATGGTGAAGAGTCCCAGTATACAACATCAACTCGTCTTTCATTTGCGTAGGCGTATTGGCTTTCAAAAACAAATATCTAATGGTAGCTCAATATTCGATTTTGTCCATTTTCACATTAAACCTTTTCTAACCCAGTGTGGCATAGAAGTCACATTGGAGTGAAATAACAGACATAAAAATTTTAATTGTTAGCGACTACTTTGGATTAAAGAGTGTTGGATGTGAAGTGTAATAATTTTCTGTACCCTAGCCAGAAGTTGAACCTGAGACCTCCGCTTTGCAGTGTAAGATGCTGACCACTATGCCACAGAGGCGACCATTAGTTTCTTTTTGAAGTTAATTTCAGTTTTAAGTATTCGTGTTAATTTACTAAAATAAAGTAGCATTTTTTCGAGTATGTAGAATGTACATACAAGTATATTTTTTACACTGTAAATAGTGATTTTATCCATTTTACCAGGATTTTGGAATTGTAAAATTTTTTAAGTCTTAAATAATGCTTCGATATTAAAATCATATTTAGTTTTTTTGCTACAAATCTAAGTTAACCCTTTCAGTGCTAGATGGATTTTTCTAATATTGTCAGTAAGTGCTGGGCAATTTTCTTGAGTTTATGCATAAAATGCTGGCCTACTATTTGCTAATTTGCAACGTTTTTGAAAAATATTCATAACTTACTCATTTTTTAACCAAAATTAATGAACTTTTTTTTATTTTGTTTGTAATTATCTATTTTAAAACATAGGATAACAGAAATACTGATGCTATACAAAATATAAATAATAATAAATAAAATATTTGTACTTACAATTTTTTTATTTTCTAATTTTCTTGTTGGAGGCAATTTTAAGACATTTAAAAAATACTGAGCACAAAAATATTAACACTACACTTAAGACACTACATTTTTCTGCTTATACACCAATTTTAAAATTAATTAATTAATAATAAATAGAATAACATCAATTTTTGATTCACTGGATGAATTGTTATCAACGGTATGTTGACGAGGAGGGCGACCTCTAGGCCTACGTGTTTGAGAAATGTTTAGCAAATTAGCTTCATCTCTATCTGAATCTACAAACATACAATTGTTATTAAAAGTTGAAGAAGATGGTTGGTTTAAATTACCAATTGGATGAAAATCCGGGTCATTGTCAGTGTCATCTACAATATCACCATCACTTGAACTACTACTAACAGAAATTCCACTTAAAAAATCATCACTCAAGTAATCATTTTGTAGTTCGTTTCTTATTGTACTTTCACTAACTGGTGATCTAGATCGCTTCATTGTAATGAGTACTTCACAAAATAATACAAAAATTAAAGATAGCGGCAATAAAACACGTGAAAAAACGCACAAGAACGAATAACCTCACTAAACACATGCAAACAAAAATGTCGGCTGTACTACACGTGAGCTTGTACATACAAACGATATTTTTATAAAATATATCGATTTATCGATATATTGTTATATATCGCCAGAAAGATCGTTTCTTTCTGAACACGGCTGATATCGAACATTTGTTAGAACAAGCGAACAGAATCTTACAAACTCGTTTTTGTAGACGTCCTGATAATCGGACGCTAGCACTATATGCATACATTGCCCACGTCCGGTTATCCGGACGTCAGCACTTTAAGCATAAAAGCAAACGTCCTGAAAACCGGACGTCAGCACTGAAAGGGTTAAGAGAATGTTGTTTAGGGAGGCAGAACATGATTTTAGTTATTTATATTGTTGGGAACTTTGATATCAAGTCCCAATGTGACGTATGTGTCACACTTTTTTGTCAGGCCATCAAAAACGCTGAGGGTCTAAAAGTGATTTTATTTTTCTTTTAAATGTCAGTAAAATGTAAGAAACAATGTACACGTATTTAAAAAAATAGTTAAAAAATTTGGGATTGAAAGGTAGTAACTCGCTTAAACGATTGTCATACAACAATTGAGCAACCAAAATGGCTGAAATTTTTGTGAGCACATTTCAATACATGTGCGAACACGTTTTCCAAATGTATTTGACGAGTGCTACCGTCTCATGTTGAAGTTGGAAACTTTTCAGACAATACCCTCGTGCGAATGGGTGCTTAGTCATGGCTGTTATAAGAAGTGTCCAGATAAATATTTAAATTAATTAACTGTAAATCTATTTAGAATTAGGTTTTTGGCTAGTACAGTTGGAAAACGTTGTTATTTACGTAAAAAGAAAGTTTCTTAAATTAAATGATGTTTGTAAAACACAGGAGATTTTTAGACAAGTGTTACCAGATCTATGATTTGTACAGGGTGATTTTTTAGTCCTGTTACCCAATTGTTAATGTCTGGTAATATTTTTCTAAAAAAAATAAATTTTGTTTTGTGACACTAAGTTGGTAGCCCTACTCAACCAGTATGGATATGGCAGTGTGAGTTGATTCTCCTTGAGCTGTGTAAAATTTTGTGCCATTTCCGGTTATGCTACGAACAGAATGTCTTTTATCCTAAAACAATCTCTTGTTTAAATCTGGAGGCTGAAGCTCTAGAACTAATCGTATGTGATACGGATACAATTTCAATTTTTTAGTAGCTTTCTGAGCACTCGAACATGACAAATCAACATGCGAGGGAAGTTTTTGTAAACGTTTCCATGGAGAATTGAGCAATCTTGTTTTCACATTCTCTTAACATCATCTGTCAAGAGAGTTGGTCGACCACTACGTTTTCTGCTGCAAACAATACCTGCCTCTAAAAATCAGTTAGTTAGCCTAGAAATTGACTAGAATAGAGTGGAGGAACACCAAAAAATTTAATTTGAAATGATTCTTTTACACTCGCATACGATTTTATAGCAAAATATTGTTCAAGAATGAAAACCCGTTGTTCTAGGGTAAAAGACATTCTGTTCGTAACACAACTGGAAACAGCACAAAATTTTACGCAACTCAAGGAGAATCAACTCAAACTGTCGTATCTATACCGGATGAGTAGGGCTACCAACTTTGTGTCACAAAACAAAATATCCCTTTCTTAGAAAAGAATTACCAGACATTAACAATTGGGTAACAGGACTAAAAAATCACCCTGTATATACCGAGCTTCCCAAAAAATTTGGCATGTAGGGAAATTAACATTGGACAATGTTTACTGTGTCAACATTAATCTAATTATAAGGGTGTAATCTTACTTTTATTACTCCAGCCGTTAGGAAACAGAATAAAAATGAGTATACAAAGGATTTTAATTGCTAATAATTTAATTATTAGTAAATAAAGACCAAAAATTTTATTCAATTTTGACATAGCGCGGTACTTACACAAGAAAAAAATGTGCTTCCATTGTTGTCTGAACATTAGCTGAAAGTGTAAAGCGGTCAGTTTATTTTCATTTTTGATATTACAGTACGAGAGGCCGTGAGTTCAAATCCCCCACACACTATTTACATTCTTTTTGTTTTCGTTAAGCTAAATAATTTTATTACAAATAGTTAGTTATATTCTGTTGAATTCAAAATTACAATTATTATAATTTCATTATTTTAATTAATAATAACCAATGATAAAATTAACAAAAAAAAGAAAATTTTTATGTGACTCGAACTAGCTAATTCTTGTATGGTAATATCAAAAATGAAAATAAACTGACCACTTTACATATCCAGCTAATGTTTAGACAACAAGAGGTAAAAATTTTTTCATAAATAAGTACCCGCGCTATAAAGAAATTTAATAACATTTTTGCCTTTATTAATAATTACATTATTAGCTTTTAAAATCTCATTAGTAGACTCATTTTTTTCTGTTTTCTAACGACTGGGAGTATTAAAAGATTACATTTTTATAATAATTAATTTTTATAATAATTAATGTTGACAGTACATTATGGTCCAATGTTAATTTCCAATGTTGGGAACCACCATATACCGTTCGTTTCCAGGTATTGATTGATTGATTGCTCTTGAAATATTTACACATTTCTCTTTTTTTTAAATGTTTCAGGCCAAGTACAGATGACTGGTAAATCGATAACAGAGTTAAAACAGCTGCTCTGTTACCGCAAGAGAGATCGAGGGAGTGTAACGCATATCGCCACGAGATTAGGTATCGCACGGAATTATGAACTCATCGTTCCTGAATGGTTAAACCCGACGGACAAGGAGAAAATCCCTCGATCGGAACGCGTTGCATTCCCTAAACCACCAAAAGCACCAGGTAATTGTCTCTGCTTACATTATTATTATTTGTTATTTTTTGTGTCCATGAAAAATGATATTGTTCAGGTCATCAGCCAAAAGGCTGGTTTGAACCTGTAGAGGTTTTACTAAGTAAAAAGAGGAGTGAGGTTGTTTACCATTGCCTTCCTCACTGAGTGGAAAAGTACACTTATCAGCATGCCTGGCCCTGTGAAAAGCACATATTTTCCACTCTGCAAATGACACCTTCACTTCATTCACCACAGGGTCTGGCTGTATAATGAAATTCATTACTTTCAGAGGAGATAACTCTGATTAGTGTCTTTTACACCTCTACCTGTTCTGTTCTTAAATGATTCGGTCATTTAATTGGCTGACCATGTGATAAGAAACACAACTATTCATTTTAGCCCTGCAACGAACAGATTGAGTGTAAATAATTTGACACTCTACCTGTCTGTTATGGGCAGGAAAAATGATAATGTTCATTTAATAAAAACTATTATTGGAATTATTTATTACATATTAAGTGTTAACTTAATACGCGTTAGCTTAGAGCTTGGCGCCTAGTGTTACAGCCACTCTTGGAAGGCATTATTGTGAAAAATATGGTGATATAGCCTGATTTTCGTAAGGAGAGCGCTGGGCAAAACGTGCGTCTACATTAGTATAGTCTTGTATGTGCTGCAATAGTGCAGCGTATGTAATCAACAATGAACCAGCATGCCTGCAAAATACAATAGGTTTTTTCAATTTTCAACAATAATAATCTGACTGTACATCTAACTGTTGGTCGGAGGGGGAGGGGCACGCCCCAGACCACATAGAGCATGTCCATAGAACTGCAGTTTAGCTACCCAATCCTTGCCTGCTCTTGAGGTAACGGGCGCATCTGTCTGTTGTGAGAGCAAGAGATTAGATTATAAAAAAATTACCTATATTTTTTATAATAGTGTATTAAGCGATTTAGATTTAATAGTATTTCGTTGTATCACTTATTTATTTATTATTTCAGATGGCAGTTTACTTTACGAAAGGATACCTAACAAACCGGAGGCTGAGAAAGCAGCGCTGAATAATATTTCACCATCGCTAAAAAGAAGAGCATTTGAGGAGATGAATGGTATAGATGGTACGTAATGGAAAAAAAATTATGCCGGAATAAATTTATTTAAGGGATTAACTGTTGAAACTTTTTACATACGCATGTTATTAAATTGGCAAAACTGCGCATATCAAATTTATGTTGTATGCGTAAATAAACTGAACTTATTCTGAGAGTGACGGATGTTTACTTCGCAAAAAACTTTACGTGTTGATAATTTACAGTATTTTTAGATTTTTATTTTATTCGTCCTACGAAATTGTAATTCTATAGTTACTTACCTTTTAATACCTTTGCTACATTATTATTTGTTTTGTTTTTACCTTGTTATTAAAAATTTGGTAAATGGTCTAATATACAGGGGTATTATAAATGATTGACCCAATTTAATAAAAATTCATATTTATTTAAGTATAAATGCAAAATGAACAATTCACATACCAATGGAAAGAGGAAGTTACAAAGTTTTTTTTACACATTCTTAGCCTGTACATGCGTGCAAGTGGGCGGCTGTAGTTGCAGAAACGGCCGCTAGAGTTCTCGCGCCAATGCGTCGCCTGCCGTTTATGGATCATTCTTTTGTGAGGAAAGGACTGTGACTGGAATGACATACCTGGACATGTTGGAACAATGGCTCTTCCCTCAACTTATGCCAGATTCACAGGACTTCATTTTCCAACAGGATGGAGCTCCACCCCATTGGCACTTCGATGTCTGAGACTTTTTGAACCAGACCCTTCCTCAGCGCTGGATCGGACGGATAGGAAATCAAGACCTGGCTCTAAACTTCTGGCCACCGAGATCTCCTGATCTCACCCCATGTGACTATTTCTTATGGCGTTACGTTAAGGAAAGAGTTTTCATCCCGCTTGTACCAACAACTCTGGCCGACCTGCAGAACCGTATCACTGCTGCGGTGCACTCAGTAACGGAAGATACGCTTGCACGTGTGTGGGACGAGTTTGGATATCGTTTAGATGTTTGCCGTGCTGCACAAGGAGGACACATCGAACATTTGTAAATGTGTAAAAAAAAATTTGAAACTTCCTCTTTCGATTGGTATGTGAATTGTTCATTTTTTAAATAAATATGAATTTATTAAATTAGGTCCATCATTTATAATAACCTGTATATCAGTATTCAACACTTGAAACAAGGTCACTCACATGCATGAACATGTCTGGTCCTATCCTCTGTCTGGATTGTGCGAGGCTTCTGATTTTTAATTGGTGCATTCATTTCGACAGTGTTCCAAGCGGTGCGTCAAAAAGCCGTGGAGCAGCAACACAACATTAAGTTCTGCTTCAAATAGAGTAAAACTGCGATGGACACCGATTAAATGTTGATGCAAGTTTACAGGCAAGATGCTGCGAGTAGAAAATGTGTGTACGATCGATTCACACACTTTTGCGCTGGCAAGGAATCTATGGTGGATGAACTGTGTTCAGGCATCCACAAGAAGGACACCTGAAAACATCGAACGTGTGCAAGTGTTACTTGGCAAAGATCAATGAAAGTGTCTGAACCAATTATACACACAATTTACTCTCAGCATTTTGCACTTAAACTTACGTCAACATTTTATGGGTTTCTGTTGCCATTTTACCCAATTTGAAGTAGAACGTAAATGTTTTGTCGTTGCTCCATGGCTTTTCGATGCACACTGCCTGGAACACTGTTCAAATAAATGCAGCATGATATGAGGGGCCTCTCGCAATCCCAGATAGAAGACAAGTCCAGACATGTCATGCATGCCTACACAGGCCACTGAGTTTGGAAGAAAATAATTGATTGTTGGCCAGCATTAACTGGGCATTCAACTGCTTTTCTCTTTTAAAATCAAGAGTTAAATGGAAAATTTTTTCAATCCCCAAGTGAATATTACTAGGCATTAGTAACGCATTTAGGGAAAATACAAATTACTCAAAGCACTCTAAATGGCTTTAGATATAGGACTGGCCACAAACTATTCGTATTTACCAATAAAAGAAACGTGCACCATTAACTGAACCTCGCATTCCTGCTATGTTAATGACTGAAGCAGTGATTGAAGCGTCTGGTACAGTCTCGTAAGAACTAATCCAGTGGTTCTCAACGGATCCTGTCAATAAATATAAATACTTCTTGAGTCAATAAGTCGGTATTCGCAAATGTAGTAATTATTTGACATGTGAAACAAAGAACAATAATTCATTAACCTAGAACCGGGCTGTGATCTAAATACTGGTTTGTACACAGTGCGTAATGACACAGATTGAATTTGCTTTTTTAAAATGTATTGAATAATTTGTTTTTACTTTCTCTTGCCTATATGAATATATAGGAAGGAAAGTATTGTTTTCATGTCGATTTTTCGAAATCGAGTTTTCACCGGATCTATACGTTTTCAGACCCCCTGAATCCAAAAAACATGTTTTTAGCGATTGGTCTGTGTGTGTGTCTGTGTGTCTGTGTGTGTGTGTGTCTGTGTGTGTGTGTGTGTGTGAACAGAATATCTCAAGAACGGAACATCGTACGAACTTGAAACTTGAAACTTAAGTTACATACCACTACCGGACGCGACACGAACATTTTCATCAAAATCGGTCAACCGGAATAAATAAATAAATAGTTTATTCGTATAATTTTTCAGTTTTTTGCGATTTTCTCAGAAACTGGTCCTACGATTTTTTTTAAAATCGCCTATTTTACTCAATTTTTTATTCTCTACAAGATAGGGTAGGCGCCATGTCTGCTGAAATTCTCAGTGAGGCTGTTTTCACGTAAAAACGTTGTTTTTTTAAGATTACGGCTTTAATATAAATTTTAGCGCAAAAACTTATATAATAAAAGTTGTAGAGAATTTAAAAACCTACAACTTCTGTTTCAAACATTTTTTTGTATAACGCTTAGTTTAGCGGTAATTTGCGATTTTCTGTTTTTTTCTCACGAAAACGTGAGAAAAATCGATTTTTTTAACATTTCGGTCTTAGTATGCATTTTACGACAAAAGTGTATATAATAAAAGTTATAGAAAATTAAAAGATCTACAACTTTTGTTTAGAGAATTTTTCTCTACAGAGCCTAATTTAGCGTGAAAGTGTGATTTTCCGTTTTTTTTAAGCCAAATTGAGTTCGATTTTCATTTTGCGACTTCCACTCATGATTTAAATAAGGTTATGTTTTTGAGGTTAGTTGTTGTTTATTTTTAATATTTTATTAATAATGTTAGGTTTATTATTAATTATTTGCATTGGCAAGAGAAAGTTGTGTGAGTGTTTCACACCAGATTTTTTTTTTTTTAATATCGTGTTATTTATTTTTAATGCTTCATTTTAGACTTGGATTGGGATGAAGGTAAGGGTGTAGAAATAATTTTCATGTTCTAAAAAACAAATTTTTTTATGTAGGAATTTCAAATATCAACATTTTAAATTATTTAAGGATTCAGTAGATTTCATAATTTTATTGTGTTGGTCTTTAGAAAGCATGCTGTTACTTTTTTTAACATTTAGTTTTCCAGCAATTGAAGTTTTTTTTTTTTATTGATAATTATTTATATTATTTATGAGGGTCATTCGTAAAATAAAGTTCCCGTAATTTTTAAAAATAGACAGCTATATTTTTTATCTTGGTGTTATACATCAATTTAAAGCTTAAAACTTAACGTTATTTTTCTACATAATCGCCATTTCTGTCCAAACACTTTTGCAAATGATGCTCCAACTTTTCTATCCCCATGTTGTAGAATTCTGCCGCCAATCCTTTGAGGAATCGAGTAACCTCTACCTTGACTTCATCATCGGTACTGAAACGTAGGCCACCCAAGTGTTCCTTTAATTTTGGGAATAAGTGATAATCACTTGGGGCTAGGTCCGGGTTGTAGGAGGGGTGGGGCACAACAGTCCAGCCAAAATCTGTCAGCAGTTTTGAGTTTGATGTGAGACATGAGCATTCGTGGTACTCGCCGCGCACACACTTTGTGATAGCCTAATTTTTCTGTTAAAATCTTATGGATTGTGGTGTTGGAAGTCTCAGGAATACGCAAAGCAAGTTCGTTAATGGTGATTCTCCGATCTTCAAGCAATATTGTCTCAACTTTTTCGACAATTCCATCTGAAACTGAAGTTCGTCCGCTTCGGTTTTCATCGTGACTTTCCGTACGGCCTTTACTGAATTCTCTACACCATTTCCGAACATGTTGAACAGATATGCAGTTTTTGCCATAAACTTCGATTAACTGACATGAATGTCAATAGGTAAAATCTGTTTTGCATTTAAAAAACGTATCACAGCGCGAATTTCGCATCTGGCGGTAACAGCTCCATCTTCGAAGGCTGCTAGGCCGGCACTGATTGACGTAGTGAGGCGGGAGTGGTGTGGAAAAAGAGAGGGAGAGCTGATGAGTAAGACAGTGTTGCCAGATTTTTTCCAGCACATTGCATTCTGTCTTGCCAGCTTAGGGAACCTTATTTTACGAATGACCCTCGTAATAAAATAGCTGAACTATTTTTTCAGAGATGTTGAAACTCATTTATAGTTTATCTTTAGAATGCATCAAATTTCTGAAAAGTAATACGTTTTGATCTGTTGTAGCAATTTTTTTGCGAATATTTACGATTCGAAATGTTTACGTCGAGACTAATTTAAAATTAATTTGAAAAGTATTTTTACGCGTTCTTTTTTGTTTTATGACAGGAATAATCATGCCACATGCAGGTCCACCTCCGAAACGTGCTCATAAAGAAGGTCTTGGACCATTAGGACCAAGAACCGTGATAAACCACCTCAATGGAAAAGCCAGGGTAGCCACTTTATCTCGCACCGGTCGGAAGCAAGTCATCTCTTGGATGGATGCACCTGACGACGTCTATTTCAGATCAACTGACGCTACAAAGTAAGTTTGTTTTTTCATGATATTTTTTTCAGAAATTTGTTACTACCGTTAACACTTTGAAGCCTGAGCCCGAGTATACCTCGGGCCACCACATTAAATTCTGTAGTAAGATTCAGACGAGGTTATATCGAGCTTCGGTTGCACAGATTCATTCTATATTTCATTTAGTTCAATTTTCTAAGCTTGCAGCGAAATCTACCGAATATTTTGTGAACTACGTAGAATAACATTCAGCCGTGTTCAAGGTTATGTTTTTGTTGATGTACTTGTGTACTTTGTCAAAAAATTTTCTAAGTTATATGAGTTTTGTTGTTATTCTATATATGATATACCGATATTTGTAAATAACATAGTTATTTCTAGTTAATAAACTTTAATAATTGTCTTCCTATCATATTTTGTTCGGTTGTATACGTCGTATTGTTTTGTCTTCCAGATCGTTTTGTCTGTGCAATTATTTGACTGTAATATTTAAAATTTCTTTTTCATTTTATGTTTTCCGTGTGTTGCTGTAAAGTTTGCTCTAAAAAACGCAAAGCTGCAACTGGAAAGGCTGGAAGTAAAGGAACAACCTGGTAACTACCTTGACTTTTATGTTGTGCTTACCAGTTTGTTTCCGAGTGTTTCATAAAAAGCCTAATTATGTGTAAAATATTTTTAATTTTAGTACTCAAACATTATTAGTCATCATCATCTTCACTTCCAAGGATTAGGTTACATGAACCTGTTCCGGTACCCATCTCCCTCTCGGCCTCCCTACATCTCTTCTGCCAACTGGTTGATAATTTAAAGCTGCCACTGGCATTCTGTTCAGGTGACTACACCATCTTTGTCTATTTTTTATTATCTTTTCATGCAAAGACTGAACTGATAGTGCGCTTCTAATATCCACGTTCCTTATTCTATCCATTCTGGTACATCCATGCACACTTCGTAAAAACTTCATTTCCGCAGCTTGAATTCTACTATCGCTTTTAGCAGTATGCACCCAAGACTCACTGCCATATAAGAGTGCTGGAACCGCAATATTGTTGAAAAATTTGAGGCGTGTTTCCTTCCTCGTTTTATTCTTCAGATGTCTGTAAATATTTCCACATATATTCTGAAATTTGGCCAGTTTAACTGTTATGTCTTTATCAAAATCGTATGAAACATCACTCCCAAGATATTGAAAATGTTTAACCTGTTCTATTGCCCTTCCATTCATCTCTATTCTCGTCCTTATTGTATATTTACCTTTAGTATGTACTTTATTTAATTCATTGCCTTTCTACATGTAGAATTTATGTGAACTGTTTTTTTTTAGTAATGTTCAGGGATTGTAAAACTCAAAAACTAGGTAGTGTGTAGCACGTAACAAATTCTTTTTCATAATTTTTTGGTGTATATTTAGATAACTCTCATAAATTTAGTAAGTAATTTAATAATTTCAGTGTAAATTAATAGTAATAACCTTTCTGATTTTTTAATCAGTTTAATGCAGAAATCATTAAGATATGGTAGAAATTAAATCTTATAGAATTTTTTGAAGTTTACTCTAAAAGACCCAGGATACCGTGACATACCATGTTCTTATAGCTCAGGCTTCAAAGTGTTTGGTATGCAAGTGCTTCAATTGCACAATTAATAAAATTTCTATGGCACCAGCTATATAACATCATTTATATTATTTATCAAACATCCCATGTAGGATTTTAAACAGCCGTGTTATTTAAAATTGAAATATATATTTCTAACCACCAGAATACGGTAACAGAAAACACTTACCAATGTTTATAGCGCTTTCGTGTATCTTGTACACATCTTCAGTAAATTAAAATTTTTCTACATTAAAATTTAAAACTTCCTACTCCTACCATGCTAGATCAGGAGTAGTCATCGATTCTTGTATCTAAAACAGTCTTCCCAACTTAATCAGTTGAACGTCGTATTCAATCTGTGTTCATCAATTTTTCCCTGTTATTGTATTTATAAATATAATATTTTCCAAAATTTCAATTTCATTTTGTCTGTTATTCATTTCTAATATTTGTATACACGCTATTTTTATACTCAACATAGTTTGTTTATTTTTTGATCATGTGTTCAGTTACACTGGAGAATTTTCGGTTTCCTTTTTTGTAGTTTGAATAGTGTCTCCTGTAAACCTTTTTTTAAAAGATCTGGTGGTTTTACCTATATATATTTCATTACATTTAATTTTATAAATTCCACATGAATTGAATTGATTATTTTCTTTTTCTTTATCATTTACATTCATATTATTATGTTTTGTAAAACAAATTTTATAGGAAACTGGGGTTTATATGCTATTTTATATTTATTTTTACCGTATATATTGGTAATTTTATGTATTTTATTATTTATGTATTTATATGTAATGTATTTACCATTTTTGTTTATGTTGCAACACTCAAACACTTTGTGAGCTGCTTTTTGTTCATTTCAGCCCCCCCTTGGAGGGTACCTATTTACCTATTTAGTAATTAGTTATAGGGTATGCTCACCGATTTTAACATTGTTAATTTTTTATAGTTTTTACATGATCTGAATCTGGATTAAATTTTGCGTGCAAATCACTGTAAAACTTTTTAATAATCTTTTTTTTTTTATCATCGACTGACATAACCTCACTTTTCCATTTTTCGCTATTGTGTTTCAGTATACTTACCAATTTTATGATTAATATTAATTAGATTTTTGCACTTTATAACCAATAACTTGTTACAGTAGCATGTTTAATATATAGTTATAGTATACGTAGTTATAATATACAGTGTTGAGCTGTCGTTAGTTTGCTCCTCCTCCTCCTCCTCCTAGTGTCTGTCAACAAACAAAAGCCACTTACTACAGGGTGCACGCACTGCCACTTTATGGATGTCGTATTCCTATTAAGTTAACTATTTTTTTTTAATTATAAGTATTTAGACTGCCCATGTCGGACAGGTGGAGTGTCAAATTATTTACACTCAATCTGTTCATTGCAGGGCTAAAATAAATAGTTGTGTTTCTTATCACATGGTCAGCCAATTAAATGACTGAATCATTTAAGAACAGAAGAGGGTAGAGGTGTAAAAGACACACTAATCAGAGTTATCTCCTCTGAAAGTAATGAATTTCATTATACAGCCAGACCCTGTGGTGAATGAAGTGAAGGTGTCGTTTGCAGAGTGGAAAATATGTGCTTTTCAGAGGGCCCGGCATGCTGATAAGCGTACTTTTCCACTCAGTGAGGAAGGCGACGGTAAACCACCTCACTCCTCGGTTTACTTAGTAAAACCTCTACAGGTTCAAACCAGCCTTTTGGCTGATGACCTAAACAACAACAAGTATTTAGTACTAAAAACATGAGTCATGATATGATGTAGGCCTAACAATTTCATTTATAAAAATACTTTTAAATGAATTTTGTATTTAAATACTTATGAAAGTATTTTGTTGTTACTTTTTAATCAGCGTGTACACATTTTGATATAGTGCGCATGCTCAGTGACGTCATTGTTTGTTTACATTAGGAGCAAAGTAAGAGAGAGAGGCTGGAGGAATATAGCATGTTTGTAGCAATAAACACTAATCTGTTAATATTTTAGAGGGTACAAGCCAGTGGCCGCATGGATGAAATTATATTTTCTCTCTTCATGGTTGGGATACCTGCATTTGAATTTCAATTCAACCAGGTATCCCACTAAGTGGTTTAGAGTTAGTTCCTCACCTCTCGGCAGTGTCTCCCGATCTTATTTGTGTCGGTGCTAAGCGTCTCTGGATGGACTAAATTGTATGTGTGGGTGAGGTGCAGGTAATCCTCGTCAGATAGGCCTATAGATAGGTCAGATAGGTCGGATAGGATAGTTGTATGCCTTCCACTCACTTACAATTGTTGTTCCTGATTTTAGAACCCACTCCTTGATTAAATACCGGGCAGGTCATAAGTTGTGCAAACCAGCGCAAAAATTTCAAAACAATCAAAAAGAATTTATTTATTTATTTCACTCGAATCTGATAGTTACAAAAAAAGTATACAATAATTAATAAAACCTTTACAATAAAATTGTTGAAATTGTCCCATTCCTTTTCGGTGACAGTGCAGTGTTCAATTAACAATTTTTCTGAAGCCTTTTCTTTACATCTCTTGCGGTACATTCTCGATCTCTTCTGTAATTCATTGCCTTAACTGCCAACGACCAAATTGGCAGGCAGTTAAATTGGGTGATTAAGGTGGTCGTAAAAACGCTCGCGTAGGAAGTCTATGGTGACATCGTCTTGTTGTAGATCACAATCTGGAAATAAATGACAATAAATATAATAACATTCAAACTTTAGAAAAAAATGCATATTTTAAAAATATTAATAATAATAATAATAATAATAATTGCTGCCCATAACTGACAGGTGGAGTGTCAAATTATTTACACTCAGTCTGTTCATTGCAGGGCTAAAATAAATAGTTCTGTTTCTTATCACATGGTCAGCCAATTAAATGACTGAATCATTTAAGAACAGAAGAGGTAGAGGTGTAAAAGACACTAATCAGAGTTATCTCCTCTGAGAGTAATGAATTTCATTATACAGCCAGACCCTGGGGTGAATGAAGTGAAGGTGTCATTTGCAGGGTGGAAAGTGGGTGCTTTTCAGAGGGCCTGGCATGCTGATAAGCATACACTTTCAACTCAGTGAGGAAGGCATTGGTAAACCACCTCACTCCTCGTTTTTACTTGGTAAAACCTCCAGAGGTTCAAACCAGCCTTTCGGCTGTTGACCTAAACAACAACAAATTGAACAGTTGCAGTTTGACAATGATAGTTGATTAAATCTATTATAAATTATTATATTTATAATAAAATTTATTTCCAATTTATGACGCAGATAGCATGTCTACTACTATTTCCGGTAATATTTTTCTGTAGGCAAAAAAAACAGATTGTAAACAATCTTCTACCATCAGGGTTGGAGTGGTGATTTTTACTTTCTCTTGCTTATATGTATATATAGGAAGGAAAGTATTGTTTTCATGTCGATTTTTCGAAATTGAGTTTCACCGTATCTATACGTTTTCAGACCCACTGAACCCAAAAAACATGTTTTTAGCGATTGGTCTGTGTGTGTGTGTGTATACAAAATATCTCAAGAACGGAACGTCGTACAAACTTGAAACTTAAGTTACATACCCTTACCGGACCCGATATGAACATTTTCATCAAAATCGGTCAACCGGAAGTAGTAGTTTATTCGTATAATTTTTCACTTTTTTGCGATTTTCTCAAAACTGGTCCTACGATTTTTTTTAAAATCGCCTCATTTACTCAATTTTTTATTCGCTACAATATAGGGTAGGCGTCATGTTTGCTGAAATTCTTGGTGAGGGTGTTTTCACGTAAAAACATAGTTTTTTTAAGATTACGGCTTTAATATGCAATTTAGAACAAACATTTATATAATAAAATTTGTAGAGAATTTAAAATTCTACAACTTTTAACGCTTAGTTTAGCGGTAATTAGCGATTTTCTGTTTTTTTCTCACGAAAACGTGAGAAAAATCGATTTTTTTTAACATTTCGGCCTTAGTATGCATTTTACGAGAAAAGTGTATATAATTAAATTTATAGAAAATTAAAAGATCTACAACTTTTATTTAAAACATTTTTCTCTACAGAGCCTAGTTTAGAGAGAAAGAGTGATTTTTCCGTATTTCTAAGCCAAACTGAGGTTGATTTTCATTTTGCGTCTTTCACTCATGATTCAAATTAGGTTATGTTTGTTGAGGTTAGTTTTTTGTTTATTTCTTATGTTCTATTACTAATGTTAGGTTATATTGTTTAAATTATTTGCACTGGCAAGAGAAAGTTGTGTGAGTGTTTCACACCAGATTTTTTTATTCATGTAACTCAGACGTTGCATTACGTAAGTTTTAGTTACATTTTATTGTGTTCAATTTATTTATCAAGTAAATGTTTATATAGTTTTAAAAGGTTTTTATTACAAAGTTTGTCGGGAGTTGGTTTTGCATTATTTTGTTTTGTAACTTTCATTTAGTTTCATTGATGATGTTTTTCATGTTTAATTTATTTATCAAGTGAATGTTTATGAATAGTTTTTTTAGAGGTTAACTGATTCGATTGGTTGTCGCGGGGTAGAAATTTTGGAATGTCTAATTAAACTAATTTAGTTTATTTTGTTAATATTTTATTTATTTATAGGTAAACATTACAAACCAAATACATGAATAAAAAAAAAAGAATATAATAATGCATATTTTATATATTTCAGTTTTTATTATATCGAAAACAAAAGTTTATTACGGGTGAAAATAAAACAATATTTTTCTAAAAAAAAATTTTTTTTTTTGTTTTCTTTGCGTAAAAAAAAACTGTTGTTGTTCAACACTTGTCCACAAAAATTTTTACACAATTTTCTGAACAAAATGATGTGTAATGTAAGCATAATGGAATAAGGTAATATATATTTGTTAAATTTTGAAACAATGCCTACACGATGTACAAAAACAGCCTGCCAACACAGAAAAATGTGACTGCCAGTTTGTAGGGTTAAATTGTAAGGCTGAGCTAATTAGAATTATGTATATTTATATAGTTTTAATATTAGAACTATATATATAATTCTAATATAAATAATTGCTGACAATCTTAATAGTACTATTTAAGATTGTCAGCAATCTTAGTAATAGTAGAGAATGCTAAGTTGTTTGTGTGTGGCCCGCCCACCCGGATCTGATGGATCCCCTATATGCTCTCTTACTTATATAGCCAATATTAGAGGTAGTACAGTGTTACACCATTTCAAAATTTTACCTAACATTATAAAAATTTCCCTTATCACTTTTCTCTCCATATCTAACAGTAGAGAATGTTAATTTGTTTGTGTGTGGCCCGCCCACCCGGATCTGATGATCCCCTATATGCTCTCTTACTTATATAGCTATTACAGGTAGTACAGTCTTACAATCATTTCAAATTTACCCAACATTATGAAAATTTCCCTTTTCACTTATATTCATATCTAACAGCAGACATTAACTTTTTTTTGTGTGTGGCCCACCCCATACAAGTTAACAAATTTATTAACTTGTCAATAAACGTCACTGAATGCAATAATTCCATGATCTCTCACGCACTGTTCGATCCAGTTGCAGTAAATGATACGCCTTTTGTAATCGAGCGGTAACAATTCCTGCATGCATGAAATATGGTATAAATGTACGCTTAACGTTTTTAAATTGTGATTAATACTTTGTGCACTGATCCAAGCCGACTTGCTAGCAACAAGTCGAAACGTTTCTGTTTTAAAGGGCGCATGATGTGTACAGCTTCTTGCTTGTCTGGCGTTTTCGCCTTCAGCGGAGCGTTCGACTGGTATTTATCGGCCAAATCTCCCACTAATAGAATTTATCTACCAGGCGCTTAATTGTGGACTTGTTAGGCACCGGTACTTCCGAGATTCAGTTTGAATTCATTTTGAACTTTGCGGTAAGAGTGTGTGAAAATAAACGGACAATGAAAATTCAGGAAACGGCAAGCATTTTTGACGTTTGAACTTTCTATACATCAACCACTACAGGCAGAGAGAACAAACAGCATATTTTTAATATGCTACTTCTGCCCACTTTCATTTCGAACAAGAGGGATCAGTGTCGCCATTCGCGTGATTCCAAATTCCCTCACTATCTCCTCTCATTTTGTTGCGCGACTTATGCTCCACCAATTACTTTTTGATTCTCTGGATTGTACCAGTACCAAAAAGCAGTCGCCAGTTTCTTCTCATTGGATGCGTCGTTACTCCCTTCATTCATTACTCCCTTTTGCCAAATTTGACCTCGTCTATCTCAACAGTGGTTGAGGGTTCATCTATAAGACTTTTTTAATGTTTTCATGATATGGTCAATGAACACTTCATGGCAAAAGGAATACCGATCAACCACAGTATTAGGCAAAAAGCTGAATTAATTCCCTTTGTATCAAGCATTGCCTCTGTGGTGATTGATGTAAGAGACGAACACTGGTCTGAAATAATTAGTTATCGACATTTCGGATCGCTCCATATAAAATTTCTCTTGAGATAATAGCTTGAAGCTGCATTTCTTTGCTGTTTGCTTCTGTTTCTTGGCAATTAACGCTAACAACAAAAATTTAAGGTTCGTTCTGTCCAATTCGCATGGCCTACTGCATTGAATATGCACTCATACACAATCCCACGAAGTACTCTAGAAAATAAACATGTTACACTTGCTGCCTTGTTACACTTGTGCTTGCACCAGGTAACATAACCAACAATGCCTTCGTGATACGTTAGTACATTATGAATAGATTACCATTTATTATGAGCATTTATAAATGTTAAGGAATTAAATGTTGCAACATTTAATTCCTTAACATTTATAAATGCACATAATAAACGGTAATCTATTCATAATGTACTAACGTATCACGAAGGCATTGTTGGTTATGTTGCCTGGTTCAAGCACAACATTTAACACGTTGTTGTCGAGTGCAGCAAGTGTAACATGTTTATTTTCTAGAGTACTTCGTGGGATTGTGTATGAGTGCATATTCAATGCAGTAGGCCGTGCGAATTGGATAGAACGAACCTTACTTTTTCATTGTTAGCGTTAATTGCCAAGAAACAGAAGCAAACAGCAAAGAAATGCAGCTTCAAGCTATTACCTCGGGAGAAATTTTATATGGAGCGATCCGAAATGTCGATAACTAATTATTTCAGACCAGTGTTCATCTCTTACATCAATCACCACAGAGGCAATGCTTGATACAAAGGGAATTAATTCAGCTTTTCAACTGATACCATGGTTGATCGGTATTCCTTTTGCCATGAAGTGTTCATTGACCATATCGTGAAAACATTAAAAAAATCTTATAGATGAACCCTCAACCACTGTTGAGATAGACGAGGTCAAATTTAGCAAAAGGGAGTAATGAATGAAGGGAGTAACGACGCATCCAATGAGAAACTGGCGACTGTTTTTTGGTACTGATACAATCCAGAGAATCAAAAAGTAATAGGTGGAGCATAAGTCGCGCAACAAAATGAGAGGAGATAGTGAGGGAATTTGGAATCACGCGAATGGCGACACTGATCTTTCTTGTTCGAAATGAAAGTGGGCAGAAGTAGCATATTAAAAATATGCTGTTTGTTCTCTCTGCCTGTAGTGGTTGATGTATAGAAAGTCCAAACATCAAAAATGCTTGCCGTTTCCTGAATTTTCATTGTCCGTTTATTTTCACACACTCTTACCGCAAAGTTCAAAATGAATTCAAACTGAATCTCGGAAGTACCTGTGCCTAACAAGTCCACAATTAAGCGCCTGGTAGATAAATTCTATTAGTGGGAGATTTGGCCGATAAATACCAGTCGAACGCTCCGCTGAAGGCGAAAACGCCAGACAAGCAAGAAGCTGTACACATCATGCGCCCTTTAAACAGAAACGTTTCGACTTGTTGCTAGCAAGTCGGCTTGGATCAGTGCACAAAGTAATTTAAAAACGTTAAGCATACGTTTATACCGTATTTCATGCATGCAGGAATTGTTACCGCTCGATTACAAAAGGCGTGTATCATTTACTGCAACTGGATCGAACAGTAGTGAGAGATCATGGAATCATCGTATTCAGTGACGTTTATTTTTTGGGAGACCTCTTTATTTTTTGCAACTCGAGAGACTCCATTACACCCCCAGAAGATTGGTATGTGGGCGGACAAAATTATTGGTCCAGTTTTACTTATGTATGCCATAAGTAAAACTGGACCAATAATTTTTGTCCGACTAGTGAATTCAGAGGTGTATTGAGACATCATCCAGCAGTTTTCCTTCATTGACATCGATGAACGGTATTGTTATCTACAACAACAAGACGATGTCACCATAGGCTTCCTCCTACATGAGAGTTTTTATGACCGCCTCATTACCCGCCCCTTGTGGCCACCCAAGTCACCCGGTTTAACTCCCATGGATTTCTTTTAATGGGGCTACTTCAAGATCAACGTTTACCAGACATCCCTTGCCATTTTGGCCGTGTTAAGGCAACAAATTACAAAAGAGATAAAGAATATCCTCCAAGAGATGTTAAGAAAAGGCTTCAGAAATATGGTTAAATGAAAACCCAGACTGCGCTGTCGCCAAAAATGAGGGGGGACAATTTCAATGGTTTATCGTAAAGGTTTTAATTATTGTATACTTTTGTAACTATAAGATTCGAGTGAAATAAATAAAGAAATTCCTTTTATTTTGAAATTTTGCACGGGGTTGCGTAACTTATGGCCTAGTTGGTATTTAATCAAGGAGTGGGTTCTAACCAGGAACAACAATCGTCATGAATGTGGAAGGCATACAACTGCCTATCTGACGATTATTACCAGCACCTTAACCACAAGTACAATTTAGTCGATCCAGAGAAAAGCTCTAACACAAATAAGATCAAGGGAGACACTGGCGTGAGGTGAGGAACTGTATGTATACCACATAGTGTGGTGTGACAAAAAGTCACTTAGTGGGATACCTGGTTGAATTGAAATTCAAATGCAGGTATCCCAACTGTTCGATTTCCTACGAGGGATACCTTGGATGTTTAGACAATGAAAAATTACCCACGATGAATAATTATTGAATTTAATGAAATAGCAAATAAAACGATTGTTTCCGGAGAACCAGATTGCTTTGATAAGATAGCTGGCAATCACAGCTAAACGATTGATTGATTGTAAAAGACAGTTTAAGGCGATTAAGAACGACTGGCAAAACAAACAATAGAATGAATTAAAGGCCATGAAATTACAGGAAATGCACTTGTAATCAACAGAAAACACAACAAATATTTGCACTTACCTTTGATTAAGCCTTGAAGAGTTTCGCAATTGTCGATAACACGTGACTGATAGATTGAAAAGTCACTAAACATAATTTGCAAATTATAACAGTTATAAATTTCACAATACACAATGAAAAAACGCACAATTAGAGTTCTCAAGAGAGATCGAACGAAAGCATATCCACGACAGACATACATTAAACAGAAAAGGCCATTGCACGCCACTAATGACCATAACGAAAAGTGCCTTGACTTGCTGCATTGCCTGTTGACTTAGAAGTGCGGAAATTGGGAAAGAAAGGAAGTAAAGAACAGTGGTAGGGAGAGTGACGTATGTATGATGTCATAGGAACTATTTTATTTGGGAGATTTGAAATACTAAAGGAGCGGGAATCTGAGTACGCTATTGTCTGTATAAGTTGCCTTAACACCAACCATGGAGAGAAGAAACATAATTTGGTCCACCGTGTGACCACTGGCTTGTACTCTCTTAAATATTAAGATGTTTGTTAGTGTTTATTGCTATAAACATGCTATTATACTATACAGGGGGTGATTCATGAAGTTCTCCCCCCACTTCTACAGCACATTGTACTAGTAAAAATAATGAAAAAATGTTATGTAAACATAGGTCCGAAAACGCTTCGTTAGCGAGTTACAGCTAGCGAAAGTTTCGCCTGGATTTCAGTTCACCAGGTGAAATGAGGTCTTCCTGGAATTGTGGTAAGGTAGATTAAGGGGCAAATTCAATCATTTCTTATGGTTTTTGATCTGATAAATTGAATAAAACAGGTCCCAGATCTGTAAGTTAAATAGTTTTTAAGAAAACCAGTGTCAAATGCAAAAAATGGAGTGAAAAACTTATTTTTTCATCTTTGGGCAAGGATAACTGTGTTATTTCACCAAGAAACAGTTAAAATTTTTCAATAAAACATGTAGAAAATTTTATTCTGAACAAACCGGTGTAAATTAAGTACACAGAAAGCGAATAGATGTTTGATTAAATGAGTTTTTATTCATAAGAGTACAAAGTAAAATTAACCGGAAAAACTAAAATGAAAAAATGTGTTTTTTTCACTCCATTTTTTTGCATTTGACACTGGTTTTCTCAAAAACTATTCGCTTTCTGTGTACTTTATTTACACCGGTTTGTTCAGAATAAAATTTTCTACATTTTTTATTGAAAATTTTTAACTGTTTCTTGGTGAAATAACAAAGTTATTCTTGCCCAAAGATGAAAAAATGTGATTTTCACTCCATTTTTTGCATTTGACACTGGTTTTCTCAAAAACTATTTAACTTACAGTTCTGGGACCTGTTTTATTCAATTTATCAGATCAAAAACCATAAGAAATGATTGAATTCGCCCCTTAATCTACCTTACCACAATTCCAGGAAGACCTCATTTCACCTGGTGAACTGAAATCCAGGCGAAACTTTCGCTAGCTGTAACTCGCTAACGAAGCGTTTTCGGACCTATGTTTATATAACATTTTTCCATTATTTTTACTAGTACAATGTGCTGTAGAAGTGGGGGGAGAACTTCATGAATCACCCTGTATATTAAACATGCTACTGTAACAGATTTTGGTTAGAAGGTGGAAAAGTTTAATTAATAATAATCATAAAATTAGTATAGTAGGAGTTGACTTGTTTGCTAGTGCGGGATGAAGGGCAAGGGGGCAAGGGGGACTGGCGACAGTGAGACGTGATGTTGTCATAGCAACGGTTGCTTTAAATCAATATGGCCACGTGTGTACTGTACATTCTGAAAATATTTACTCTTCATATGTGTCAGTTGTTACTGTGAGACCGTTGACTGTAGTGATATTAATTACGCTCGCGGCTCGTCAAGTTATTAATCTAGTTATTGTATATAATCTAATATTGTTATATGCGGCCTATTCATAAACTTTTAGTATGTTAATAAAATATATTAGAATATTATTAGTTTAAAATCTAATAAAATATTTTGTTACTACAAAAGTTATTCGAAATGGTTTGTGACTAATATTTTTTAGAAAGGCGCGTACTAATGGTATATTACTACTACTAGGTTATAAGAGGAGGGGAATCGTACAAACAATCCTCTCCGACCGAATTCCTTACGCTACTGTTTTTTTTTTTTTTTGTTTAACGTCCGACTGTTCTGCAATTACTGCTAATGCAGACGGTGAAGGATGAAATGATTTTTTGTAACGTATGAAAATATGCCGTGCCTGAATGGGATTCGAACCCAAAACCGCATGATGAGAGGCGAGCACGTTACCAACTACGCCAATGCGGCCGGCTCCTTACGCTAGCAATGAAGTGAGCTCCCATCTATAAGTATACTGAAACACAATTGCATAAATTAAAAAAGTAAGGTTATGTCAGTCGATGATAAAAAAAAACGGCTTATTAAAAAGTTTACTGTGATTTGCATGCAAAATTTACTTCAGATTCAGATTTAGCACACGTAAAACTACAAAAAAATTAATATTGTTATAATCTGTCAGGTGCCCTATACGAGTTCACTGTAAATATTTTCAGAGTTTTGTGTCAGGTATTTTTCAAACTGATTTCAACAAAAAAGAAAATGTTTTCTCATTTTTACAGGAAGGTAAGACGACAGCTAACAGGCGTGGAATTACGGCGAGCTGCGCGGAAACCGTGGCGTAAATTAAATGCTAAAGGTTTGGAGGACTTGGTTGTGGTTCTCGACTGACAGAAGAAAAATCAAGCCGACGTGAAATCATGGTGGCAGTGAACGAACGTTGATCATTATAAAAAGTGGTGTTGTTGTTGTTGTGATATGAGAAACCGCTATTTTAAAAAAACAGCATGAATAGAGTAAAATTGAATGGAAAGAGTGTTGTTGGTACAAGAGAGAAAAAAACAAAACAAAAAATAAACGTCTGATGTAAATATTTATTACGCTATTATTTTAATTCTGTTTGATTTATTATTATTATTATTATTACTGCTACTACTATTATTATTATTATTATTATTTATATACACTTAGTTAGAAATTTTGTTTATAGATTTAAGTTACGTACTTTTAAGACGATGAAGGAAATCAGGAAGTAAATTTAAGTTGACTGAAATTCAGTGTAGGTTTTAAGATCTCACAAGTTTTTTTTTTTTTGTTTTATTGGAATTCTTTTAAAATTTATTTTGTTTGTATTGTATCCAATTTTGTTAACAGTCCTGCTGTTTAAAAGTATGGCTATTAAAGAAGAAAGATGTTTGTGTTTTAAATTGATTAAAAATATTTATTGAAAGAGATATCAGTCGGTTTAATTGTACAATAATTATTTTGGTTTTAATTAATGTAGTTTATACTTGATATATTTATTAATTAATTGATATTTCTAGTTTTTTAAATGTTTCAGTAAATGTTTTAATGAATTAATGTACTTGTTTTGGCATCTACTCATTAGGTCTTTTAACAGCTGTATAAAATTAACAAAAATATTGAATTGTTCGATGGATTTATTTTGTGAAAAATAAAACTAATTATTTAATTCATTAACCGGGTCAAGTATTTTCAAAAAATTATAGTGGTATTTCGTTGTTATTTATGCAAGTATTTTTTATGGAAAACCAAGAAATTTCATTTTAACTACTTATATAAATTTATAACACTTTTGGTGCTGCTACAAGGGTCATTTTTTCCATGCTTAATAAAGTGCTACCACAAAAATTACTATATTAAATAATGTTGCCAATTAATAATTTTAAAAAAATCCATTAAACTGTAGTCTCTACTAATTTCAAAAATTGTTCTGCAGTTGTAGAAATTTTTATAGAAGTAAATTTACCAACAACAAATTACTGAGAAGATAAAAAATAAACTTTGGAATAGAAAATAGGGGGATTTACAAATTTTTCTTTGAATTGAAAATTATACCATTCAATAGAGAAGACAAAAACTGAATGAATTTCAACTTTTATTTTAAAATAAAATGCAACTTTAACCAAATAAATGTAAACACGATTTGTTCTGCAGTAGTAGAAATTTTTATAGAAGTAAATTTACCAACAAAAAATTACTGAGAAGATAAATATAAATATAAGATAAATATAAACTTTGGAATAGGAAATAGGGGGGTTTACAAATTTTTCTTTGAATTAAAAATTATACAATTCAATAGAGAAGACAAAAACTGAATGAATTTCAACTAAAACCAAATAAATGTAAACACGATAAAGATGGCAAATATTTGGTGATATCACAAACATCAGTTGCATAGAAAGTGAAATTTTTTTAATTACGTTTTGACACACCAGGGAGAATGAGTAAACAGATAGATTCAGTAAATGATTCCAAAGAGAATAAAGTTAATTGCAATGTTATATAATGGTTAATAAAAGAAACATGCAGATAATAAAAGTCGATTAAATCTACACACAGCACTCTAAAGGTTAACAGTAAAACTAATTTTATAAAAATTAATATATTTCAAATCGTAATATAAAATACTTAAAATTTTTACTATCCTTTTAGAGCTACTACGAGGGCAGTCCAGAAAGTCTGACACGTTTGGATATAAAAAAAAACTAAGTACAAGAAAAAAATTTTATTATATACATTTGAAAGTGCAACTAAAATGCTATTTTTCTACATAATCACGAAACAAATTAAGACACTTATCATAGCGGTGAACTAATTTTGAAATGCCGGCGCCATAAAAGTCTACCGCCTGTGATTTTAACCAGTTAGTCACACCCTCCTGCAGCTCCCTTCGTCATCAAAGCGTTGCGTCGCAAGCCATGTCTTCGTTGTCGGGAACAAGTGATAATCGCTGGGCGCAAGGTCCGGACTGTATGGTGGATGTGGGAAAACCTCTCATTTGAAAGCATCCAGGACTTCTCGTGTTCGATTTGTCGTGTGTGGTCGGGCATTGTCATGCAAAAAGAGAATTTTTCCAGTCAACTTTCCTCTGCGCTTGTTTTGGATCGCTCTTCTTAACTTTTCAAGTGTTTCACAATACCTCGCAGAGGTTATTGCTGTGCCACGTTCCAAGAAATCGATAAGAACTCCTTTCCTGTACAGACCGTACTTCACAACTGGCGGGATTTTGAATTGCGGGACACATTTTAAATTGTTGTTGAAAAACAACGAAGAGTGACACAGACCTCTCGCGAGCACGACTGGATAGCCACTGAACGGAGAAACGCCGCGGCACCAAAATGGCCGCAATAGCTCCGCCCCTTGCGGCTACAACGCAAAACGTGACAGACTTTCTGGACTGCCCTTGTGTATAATTTTTTTGTATGAATTTATTTTCCTTAACTTACATGTTTCGGTGGATCCACCAACATCAGAATATAATAAAATTTGAAAGTAATTATTAAAATTCTTTTAGAATATGTGATAATGTATAAAAGTTTGTAAAAATTTAAAGTATTGTTACATTATAATTAATTAATAGGCTGCAGGATACACTTATAAAGATTTAGTTTCATTATTAATTAACTGAAAAAATATGTCGCATGAGAAAATACAAGTTTTCAAACAATTTATTAGTACATAAACCTTATAATTTCAATCCAGAATGTTTCGTGCGTGGTTAATTTGTATTACAACGTTTTCTTTTACAACACATTGTTAACTAAATGTAAGAGCTAGCTAAATTTTAGTTGAGTATTATCAAAGGTTATTGAAACAGAAATATTGTAAACAAAAAAAAAAATACACCGAGTGTATTTTCAATGAATTAAGCTGTATTATATATAGAAAAGGCAGCAATTGTATATGGTACTGTGAAATAAATCTAGAACAATGTAAAGTTTGCATTACAAAAGTGTTAAAACTTTAAAATATTTAGTCATGTGTTGAAGCATTATAATGAAAAGCATTATTACAGTTTCATGTAAGTTTAAATTATGTATTTTTTGTATTTAGTAGTTATCATATCGGCACTTTATTTGTAATGTTTTATTTATTCTTTTTATGTACTTTGACTACAAATCAATAAAGTATTTAATCTGTCATTATAAAGTAATGAATTTTGTATTGAAACCAAGTTTTTTTCACCATTTATTTTGATTCTTGCACATTTTTAATTTCATGGTATTTTAAATGACAAAGCGAAGAATTTATATTCTTTTTAAGTCATACAATCAATGTTTGTAAATGTAGTTTTTAAATTGCGATTTTCAAATACAGTTGAAAAATGTGTTAACGCATGGGTTGATACTCACAAAAATTTCAGCCATTTTAGACGCTCAATTGTTTGATAATCGTTTTAGCGAGCCAGTGCAAAGTGTTGCTGTGGAAATGAACGAACTTGAGTTTTAAGAGCTGTCATTAGATATTTGTTTTTGAAAGGCAATCAATACGCCTTTGCAAATTTAAGATGAATTTGACGCTGTGTACGAAGATTTTGCTTTATCATTTACCACCCTGAAATTTTGGCCAGTTGAATTTAAACATGGCTATATCAGTTTGGGTTACATTGAACATTTGCGATGGTCAAAAACTGCAACCACTAACTATTACATCGATCAAGTTCAACAAATGGTGCTAGATAACTGTCGAATTAAAGTTAGAGAGAGTCTAGAACCATTTGGTGAACTTGGTGAGCGATTTTATCATCAGTGATTGCAATTTTTGACCGTCCCAAACATTCAACGGTCACCCAAACTGGTATGGCCACATTTAACAGCTGTCAAAAATTTCATGATTATAAATAATGGTGCAGAGTCCTCGTACACAGTTTCCAACTTATCTTTAATTTGTACAGGCGTATTGTCTTTCAAAAACAAATATCTAATGCAACGGTTCCCAAACTTCTATCTTTTATGCCCCCTTTTGCCAAAAAGAAAACTTCTCACACCCCCTTACACAATTTTATTGGGCAATGAAAATCACGTATTACATTGAATAACCATACTTTTATTTTTTGTAGCATTAGAAGTTGCAATTTAATTTTAACAAGAGACAAAATAAATCGGTGGATGGATGACCTTGCATTTTTTTTAAAAAAAAAAGTTGATAATTAGAAAGTGCACAACGTAAATCATTGATAAAACCAATATTGCACTGATGCTTTGTTTTTATTGTAACAAGTGCTGAAAACACTTTTTCGCACAGATAGGTGCTTGATAAAGATAATTACGAGGGTAGGCTGATAAGTAATGCACACATGCTTGTAGAAGACAACTAAATAAACTTCAGTAGCGCGCCTGGTGGCATGTGGAAGTACTATTTCTCCTCTACAAGTCTGCGCAGTTTGAAGGCGTTGCTTTCATTCAGTTTGTTTTGAGTAGTGGAAGTATGGCGTCGTGTTCTGGTGCTATGTCAACGAGAATTAAACAACGCGAATTGAACAACTTTTGAAGCGCTACCGTGACGAAGGAGACGACTTTCTTTTGAATATTGTGACGGGGGACGAGTCATGGGTTCATCATTACGATCCCGAAGAAAAAAGGCAGAGCGCTGAATATCGTCATCCACATTCTCCTGTTGTGAAAAAGTTCAAAACACAACCGTCCGCAAAAAAAATTCTTTTGACTGTGTTTTGGGATGCTCGCCGAGTTTATGTGACTGATTATCTGGAACGAGGGGCAACGGTAAATTCTGCTCAGTATATACAGACTCTGAAACACCTCCGACGTCGAGTTTGTCGTGTTAGAGGCAACCTGGCGCCAATAATTTTGCAACACGACAATGCTCGTCCACACACTTCGCGTGCAACTGGAGAGGCTCTGAGAAACCTGAAGTTTCAACCAATTTTACACCCTCCGTATTCTCCCGACCTTGCGCCTTGCGATTTTTATTTTTTTCCTCTACTGAAGAGAGACCTTAAGGGTAATCATTACAGCTCGGACAATGAGGTGAAGGCAGCTATTGCGTCCTGGGTTCGAGGAAAGTCGGAAGAATTTTTCAGTGACGGAATGAAAAAACTTGTTAAACGTTGGGAGAAATGTGTAATGCTTAACGGTGACTATATTGAAAAATAAATAGATAATTTGGTAGGTTAAGATTTGTACTTTAATTTGTTATTTACCCCATCTTGCTATTTCTTTTTGTTCGTCTTCTACAAGCATGTGTGCATTACTTATCAGCCTACCCTCGTACAATTACTGCCGCTTGCTGTTATATACTGGGGTAAACTTGGTAATACTTAACCCGAAGTGATATTTTGTCAATTTTATCGAAATCGTTTTTCGCAGCAGAAACATTTTTTATTTCTAAAACTTGTTTTTTAAGTAATTCGGGCAGGAAGTCTATGTTGACATTAAAAGGATTCGTTATGGAGGGTAAAGCTATCTCGAAGTCCAGCGCCCCTCTTAACGTGTCTTCACGCCTCCCTTGGGGGGGCGCGCCCCCCACTTTGGGAACCGTTGATCTAATGATATCTCAATACTCGAATTTGTTCATTTTTCAACAAATACTCACACCAACTCTCTAAAACGATTGTCAAACAACCGAGTATCCAAAATGGCTGAAATTTTTGTAAGTACATTTCAACCGATGCGTTAACACATTCCTTAACTGTACAGTAAGACCTCGACATGCGAATTCACGTTAGCGTCATTTTGTGCACAGTAATTATTTTTATATTACTGATGTTTACACTTATAACCACTGTTTTGCTAATTCCTCTCAAAACCATTATCATAGTTGCCCTCCCCATTTTTACAAATGAATTTTATCTTGATTTGCTTTTGTTCTAAACATTATTACTGTTTAGTGCATCAAAAATATCAGTCGTATATGGTCACATAGATTTAATTTTGCTACAATTTGAAGGTCTTTCATTTTCTTGGTTTTGTTGTTACTTTGCGTACGAGTTCTAATAAAGGTTAAAAAATGAAAATCAATTATTTTAAAAGAAAAGCTAGATGTCGTTAAAAGATACAAAACGGGTGAAAAAATGAAAAAAACAAAAGTAAGGACTGGGTTTAGTGAATCAACACTATGGACAATTAGTGAATATTTTAAGATTAAACCAAAACAATCCAAGTTGCGCGAATTCCACGTTACGTGATGATTTTATGGAACGCATCCCTCGTGTAAGTCGAGGTCTTACTGTATTTAACAAGTGCTGCCCTTCATGTTGAGGTCAGAAACTTTTCAGGCTTTTCCTCTCATACCAGCTACTGCTTTTACTTATCTGTCTTTAAAAAAGTAGTACGTCTGGTTTAGTCTGTCAAATTATGCCCCTTATGTTTCACCAACTATAGACCAGCAAATGTCTTTCTATCGTTTGATAAGACACTGTCAACATGATCTTCATGTACATCAGGTGCCTCTATGATATTGTCACTTCACGGCTGAGCTCTGTTAATAGTCGTCTCAATTGTTCACATTGACCTTGTTTGATCTTGTGCAGAAACTAAAGTTTGAGCATTAACCTTGATTAATATTCAAGGTGTTAACTAACCTTGATATCAAAAATTGGCACAATGGAACTGAAATTTTTTCAAAATTATAGTAAATTTAATGATATCCGATTCAATTTTTCTTTAATTTGAGTTTTAATTGCTTTGTACTAAATACTGAGAAATAAAGTAAAAGTAATATTTTTTTGTTTTTAACAATAATAATTATTTATAGTAGTACTTTATGTTAATTCAAATACCTTGTATAAAATTTTTTATCTAATAGGACGTGGTTTTGCTATTAGCAAAATTAAAATATAAATTTTTTATCTAAATTTTTATGAATATAACAGTTAAATCGTTTTTTTGTGTATCTATAATATTTAGGTATGAATTTAAAACCTGTATTAATTTATTTTTGAGTACTTTTAATATTATAATTTATAGTAATGTATAGTAAATTTGTTATTTTTAGGATTTTATTATTATTATTATTATTGGTCATTATTATTTTTATTATTATTACTATTAGTTATCGATATTGTTGTTAGGCATTGAAATAACATTTTTGTTAATATCGTAAATTGTATTATTATTTTATTATTAATATTATTATTATTGTAAATAATTGGTACGTTGTAAACATTTTTTTTAATGTTTAACTATTTAAATTTTTTATAAAATTTAGTCAATTATTGATAAACCACTCCATCCATTCAATTTTACGTAACAACTACAGTCAACTCCCGATTATCCGCGGGCGGATAATCCGCGCACGTCGGATGAAATGTTTTTTCATTCTTTTTTCTTAACGTTAACATTAAGTTCCAAATCCCAAATCAAGACTGACTTTTTTTAAAACGTTGTGACTTCTATTACAACGTAGCTTCTGCACATCATTTGTAAGTAAACAATATTTTTATGTATTTTTTTCTAAATACATTGTGGTGTTGTTTAGGTCAACAGCCGAAAGGCTGGTTTGAACCTGTTGAGGTTTTACTAAGTAAAACGAGGAGTGAGGTGGTTTACCATTGCCTTCCTCACCGAGTGGAAAAGTACGCTTATCAGCATGCCAGGCCCTCTGAAAAGCACATATTTTCCACTCTGTAAATGACAACTTCACTTCATTCACCACAGGGTCTGGATGTATAGTGAAATTCATTACTTTCAGAGAAGATACCTCTGATTAGTGTCACAGTACACCTCTACCTCTTCTGTTCTTAAACGATTCAGTCATTTAATTGGCTGACCATGTGATAAGAAACACAACTATTTATTTTAGCCCTGCAACGAACAGATTGAGTGTAAATAATTTGACCTCCACCTGTCTGTTATGGGCAGAAATACATTGTTTGTACTAATTTAAAAAACATTATAGTAAACAAACATTTTTTAGGGACAAAAAATAATTAACAACATTTAAAATTTTAATATTATATTTTGTAATTTAAGCTAGTGTTTTCATTATTGTATATATTTATGTACTTTAAATAAAAAAAAAAATACTAAAGATTTTATACGTATACTACTGTATATGCCTACGCTTTTTTTCGTCATTTTGCGGATTATCCGCGGCACTCGTGCCACCCAATTCCGCGGATAATCGAGAGTTGACTGTATTAAAAAAAAAAAAAAAACGTGTGTTAATTGATGCAATAATTTAAAAAAATTTTCTATGTAATTGTGCAGTTATTTAATAATTATTATTTATTATTATTATTATTGTAATAATAATGATGATAATAATAATAGTATTGCATAAAACGAATATAAAGTAATTTTTTATTACAGTATAATTAAAAGTAATTAATATAAAATTAATAAATATCTATACATAAAATTTGTTAATTAAGTGTATTTTTTTCTGAAAATTAAAAATAAAGTGTGCACTTGAATTATATTAATTAATGGTACTACAGACTGGATATTATTATCCTTCAAGCCAAAAAAAACGTAATTTCACTTGCTATTGTTTAAATATTTTAATATGATTAATTAAATGAAAATAAATTATTGAATAATGGTATTGTTTGTTGATTATTGTTATACATATTTACAATATGTTTTATTGGGTGTCCTTAATATTTATTATATATTTCTATTTGAAATTTATGATGTACAGGTCATTTGTTCTAGCTAGAAGCTCTCCCACCCACGCTCTGTGCCGCTGAGCTGTGCTGTTTCGTGGTGGGGGAAGCACCTTGAAGGGAAGTGTACAGTCTCTCCACAGTGCTAGCAGCGTTAAGAGCCTAAGTGTACAATAAATCCTAAAAACATTGACTGTATGTTGTAATTTTATATTTTTGTTGTTCTATTCCCTTCACAAGTCTTCAACTCGTGCATTCGGTAGTAGGCCTACTGTTTTATGTACCTATTGTTTTTACTCTTTTGCTATTTGGTTTTGTTTTATATTAATTTTTTGTATGTATTCTTCGGTTCGTTTCTATTTTTTATTTATTTAGTTATTAAAATGGAACTTAGTTGTGGTAGTGAAAATTCGAGTACGAGTGCTAGTGTAATATGGAAAAGGCAGGTAATACGCGGTCAGGCAAGGGAGTATATAGTCAGTGTACACAATTTTATGAAAAAAGAAGCTGAACAAAATGGACCAATTTTACTGACCGATATCCAAAATCGTGTAGCCAGAGCTGTGGGGATTTCGCGTAGTAGCCTACAGTTCAAAGAATTTTAGAAAAAACCCTGATGATCAAAACACCAAATAAGAAAAGAATGAGAAGGAAAGTGAAGAGTGAAGTGGACGATTTTAATAACTGTGTTGTGAGAAGAACAATGTATAATTTTTATAAAACAAACGCTGAATGGTCAACATTGAATTTGTTACTCCCTGTTTTGTGGGAGAAAATTAATTTCAAAGGAAGTAAATGGTCGCTGTGGAAAATTATTAAAGATATCGGATTCAGATGGAGAAAGGCAAAAGACAACAGAAAATATAAAGTTTTTAACTAGTTTTTAGTCTAGCGTAGTAGTTGTAACAGAGTAGTATACAGTTAGAAAAAGAGGGAATGATCATTAAGTGAGAAGGAGACAACATTTACCCCGTTGAAACTATCCCTACTCTACCTACTCTCGCCCTCCCCTTACAAGCTTCTTCCAAAAACAAATGCACTATACATGATTACAGTAATTGACTTCTAAGCGGAGTGTCTGTTTTGAAAGTCAGTTATATAAAATTATAAGTATAATACTTCAGTCATAAGTTTGCCTTAAGTTTTAACAAGGGGCAAAGGGAGAGGAAAGCATCAGTGCGCATGCATGACTGCTTTGGTATCAGTTTGCCAACACAACAACGTAAACGATACTTAGACGACAGACAGTATATCGCGGAACTTTTTGAAGGTTAACTGTACAAATATAACTGTTAGTTACAGTAAAAAAAAATGTTGGTTTCTCGAAAATGTACTCGAACTATTCACAGCGCTGAACAAAATCTAAATATGCAGTGTAATAAAATGTTGTGATGTTGAAGCAAAACAAAAATATCTTTCCATGCCTCTTAAAAAAAAGCCATGAACAAGTGGCTAACTACTGTGATATTTCTCTTTCCACAATCAAAAAGAAATATAAAGAAGGAAATGAAAGACCTCACAGTTATTCTTCTCCAACAGTTTTGTTGACACCTGGTATAACAGGAAACGGTTGATAGATTATAATGAGACTGATAAGTGAACACGACGGTGATATCGATACTGAAAAAGGCGATTAATTCCAAGAGATTTTGTTTCAGTAATATAAGGTAACTGGTAATTACAGTAAATTAAACATTCTAATCTTGTAATTAACCCTTTAACTACTGAGTTTTTACAGGAAATAAAACTTGCACAGATTAAGTATTTTCACGAAACTTCATACTATAATGAAGCTACATTTCATGGTTTGTTTTGAATTTTTCATGTTTTTGTAACTTTTATTTTTATGTGTTTGTTACAAAATAAGTTGTAATTTTAAATCTGCAATAATGTAACAAAAATTATTTTAGTACATCTTTCGGCCAAAGGCTGTTCACAGTGACAGAATTGTGTTCTATAGTTAAAGTCAATTCCTGAAAAGTTCTTTCTCATTATCCTCAGTATCACTCTTCTTCATCAGATTCTACAGTCATCGGATATTCACTTATTTCTTTCGTCTATGAGCATTTTAGAAAAAAATCAGAAAAAGCACCTTTTTGTTTAGTTATATAGTTTGGTAAAGAAATGTTCTCAAATTTGTATTTTCCAATTTAAATTGATCCAGATTTAATATATTAACCCTTTTAGTGCCAGCCCTCCTAGTACTAGTTGTGCTAAGATTGCCAAGCCATTTTTCGCTGTTGTGACATGCAAAAGTATTAAATTACATTATAAAAAAACCATGCACTGTGGAGATATGAAAATTTACACTTACCATAAAAAGATATGCAGAATTTAGTATCTATAGTTGAATATTTATTTTGATATATACAAATATTAAAAATAAAATGTTTTTTTAATCACAAACTACCACATATAATTATTTTTTTCACTTTCACTCAAGTTTTTGACACTAAAATTACTTAAAAATAGTTTTATTTTATTTCTACCAGAAAGCACATTTAATTTTGATTAATTTGATATAATTTGTATTTACATATGTTAACAATTAGTTTATTTACAAAAAAAAAACAGTTCAGAACCGACACGGTGAAAACTTGGTGGGTTGACTTTATGAGTTCCTAAAATTACTTTTTACGCAAATTACTATTTATAATAATAATAATGTAACATTTATTTATTTTTAATAATTTATTTATTTGTAATAATAATGTAATAACTATTTATAATGCGTAAATTACTTATTTACGCACAAGCGGCAGACGCATGGGTAACATAAACAAACAAAATGGAAGTACACAGCACCGGCCTATTGAATCGCCAACAACTTCGTCGCTGTATATGCTAAGAGGTTAAAATTATATTCATTTTGTACACAAAAAACCACTCTTTCAATCAGTGTTAATACCAACGCTATCTGTTAGAAATTACGAGAACTAGAACCATTCAAACTTTGCGGCCGATTGGATCGGCCATGGCAATCTTCGCAGTAGTACGAATGGCCGATCATATCGGCCGCTGGCACTCTAAGGGTTAATAGAGTACTAACTCATTTTAAAGGCACAAGAAAGCGGAATATAGTACTTAGTACTTCTTCTGGAAAGTTTGAACATGAGTTTACATGACAGTTGGCTCAAGCCTCGGTATGTAAGTGCCGTCGCATATACAAGACAACAGTGCTCAAAGGGTTAAACTATAGGCAATATTATAGGTCAGATTTTTCGTTATTAGGTTTTTGAAGAAAAAATTACAGCTTACAAAAAGTATGTAATTAATTATAGTAATTGGTGAAATGCAGTATCTCACTGTTGAGATTTGCAGCCTATCAGACTTTCTCTTTCCTTCCTCACAGCGCATCCATACGCAAAAGCCATTATCATGACTCCAGTATCTATACACTACCATCTACATGTTGTTTAGGTCAACAGCCGAAAGGCTGGTTTGAACCTGTAGAGGTTTTACTAAGTAAAACGAGGAGTGAGGTGGTTTACCATTGCCTTCCTCACTGAGTGGAAAAGTACGCTTAACAGCATGCCGGGCCCTCTGAAAAGCACATATTTTCCACTCTGCAAATGACACCTTCACTTCATTCACCACAGGGTCTGGCTGTATAGTGAAATTCATTACTTTCAGAGAAGATAACTCTGACTAGTGTCTTTTACACCTCTACCTCTTCTGTTCTTAAATGATTCAGTCATTTGATTGGCTGACCATGTGATAAGAAACAGAACTATTTATTTTAGCCCTGCAACAAACAGATTGAGTGTAAATAATTTGACACTCCACCTGTCTGTTATGGGCAGACCATCTACATATACATTAATAAATGTGTATCTCTTAACACATTCAATGCGGTGTCAATCTACGTGACAAATACCGATTATGACAGAATTAAATGAGACGTAAAATGGCTTCACTTATATGGTAGGACTACCCCGCAGAGATTTTTGTGACTATTAACACTAATTTTTGTGACTTAACACTATTCAAGTTTTTTGTCAGTAAGGTTGGTAGATCTGATTTTTACTTTCTCTTGCCTATATGAATATATAGGAAGGAAAGTATTGTTTTCATGTCGATTTTAAAGAAATCGAGTTTTCACCGGATCTATACGTTTTCAGACCCCCTGAACCCAAAAAACATGTTTTTAGCGATTGGTCTGTGTGTGTGTGTGTGTGTGTGTGTCTGTGTGTGAACAGAATATCTCAAGAACGGAACGTCGTACGAACTTGAAACTTGAAACTTAAGTTACATACCACTACCGGACACGACACGAACATTTTCATCAAAATCGGTCAACCGGAAGTAGTAGTTTATTCGTATAATTTTTCAGTTTTTTGCGATTTTCTCAAAAACTGGTCCTGCGATTTTTTTTAAAATCGCCTATTTTACTCAATTTTTTATTCTCTACAAGATAGGGTAGGCGCCATGTTTGCTGAAATTCTCGGTGAGGCTGTTTTCACGTAAAAACGTTGTTTTTTTAAGATTACGGCTTTAATATAAATTTCAGCGCAAAAACGTATGTAATAAAAGTTGTAGAGAATTTAAAAACCTACAACTTCTGTTTCAAACATTTTTTTGTATAACGCTTAGTTTAGCGGTAATTTGCGATTTTCTGTTTTTTTTCTCACGAAAACGTGAGAAAAATCGATTTTTTTAACATTTCGGTCTTAGTATGCATTTTACGACAAAAGTGTATATAATTAAATTTATAGAAAATTAAAAGATCTACAACTTTTGTTGAGAGAATTTTTCTCTACAGAGCCTAGTTTAGCGTGAAAGCGTGATTTTCCGTATTTTTAAGCCAAACTGAGTTCGATTGTCATTTTGCGTCATTCACTCATGATTAAAATAAGGTTATGTTTATTGAGGTTAGTTTTTGTTCATTTCTAATGTTTTAATACTAATGTTAGGTTTATTGTTAATTATTTGCATTGGCAAGAGAAAGTTGTGTGAGTGTTTCACACCAGATTTTTTAGAATTGTAGTTCAGTAGTAATAGTAAGAATAATATATTGAGTTGAGAGTGTGTGAAAGTTGTTCGTTGATACATTGAATTGGTTAGTATACTGTTCGCCAATTACGGTGGCATGTAGGGAGGGTAGCGAGCCAGAGAGAGAATGTGTTGCGTCCGCCGTTCCCCTCAACTCATTTCAATCAGTGCACGGTGTTCAAGCACAATAGTGACAATATGCGATACGGGTAGGGCACTCTGCCGGCCAGTTTCGTTCACTACACTCTAACAAGCTCATTTTTTTTCAAAAAATTCTGAAAAAATTACTTTCGCTTCCTAATGAATCTTGTTTTATTACACTATAAATGTTATTATTATACTCTGATATTTAGATCAGATACGCTCGTACAAAGTTAGACGTTTAAATCTCATCGCATTTTTGCCTATCACGTAGGCTAATAAAACTTTTTTTCCAGAATGACATATTATGCGTTTTATTATTTTGTTACAAAATATGAAATTGTATCTGTATTTTGACATATATTGGGCAGAAACAGAAACAATAAACGAGCTTGAAAAAATCACTTTTTGAAGGGAAGTCAAAGATAGATCATCGTGTCTGGTGTCTCCTTCCTGTTAGTATTCCAAGAAGCTGAATCATTTTTATAGTCGTGAACTTTATACCAAACATACGTATTTTTTTTAGAAATCAACTACACACGCACAATATCAGTTGTATGAAATTTTAACAAAAAGAACCGTACAGTAAATATAAAAGAATGAGGGTATGACGTACTTCTCTTTCGGGCCTGTCAAAACTTATGGTAGGTACATCATTTAAAAAAAAAGCTTATTGCCTATTACCCCAAAAGGAATCGCAGAAATTTTTCCCCGTATTTTGTGCGCGCGCAACTAATTTCGACGGCGACACAAATGTCAAAACAATTACTGCATGAACAGAACACAATGAGTATTGAGTCCTACTTTAGAGGCAGCCTGCATCTTTAGTTGACACTGTGGTGGGGGAGCTACTTACTGCGCATGTGCGGCCCGCATGCCACCGTAGTTGGTTATATTTATAAAGACAGAGTTTATGAAAAGGACTGCCGTGGCATCCCTACCACGCCCATCACTCACAAAAATCCTTAAGTGGTAGGTATACCACATTCGCCTGGAATGTGTTAAGCCTGTACTGTATACATTTAGTATAACCCTCCCATAATTTGATTTTCAAGGTTTAGACCTTAGAGGTTAGCGTATGAGACGTGAAACAACTAGTATCATCTAATGAGAAGTGATATTTACATAACTACCATATCTGATAAGTATGTTGTTGTTGTTTAGGTCAACAGCCGAAAGGCTGGTTTGAACCTACAGAGGTTTTACTAAGTAAAACGAGGAGTGAGGTGGTTTACCATTGCCTTCCTCACTGAGTGGAAAAGTACACTTATCAGCATGCCGGGCCCTCTGAAAAGCACATATTTTCCACTCTGCAAATGACACCTTCACTTCATTCACCACAGGGTCTGGCTGTATAATGAAATTCATTACTTTCAGAGGAGATAACTCTGATTAGTGTCACAGTACACCTCTACCTCTTCTGTCCTTAAATGATTCAGTCATTTAATTGGCTGACCATGTGATAAGAAACAGAACTATTTATTTTAGCCCTGCAACGAACAGATTGGGTGTAAATAATTTGACACTCCACCTGTCTGCTCTGGGCAGCTGATAAGTATACAATTTATAAAATCCAGTGGAATGTCAACTTATCCTAATGAAATGGTACCAGAGTGGTTCTGAAAATCAAATGGCCTCATTCTGTCTCATATCCGTTATGGTATTTTAGTATGGGGTAATTCTAGCATGGGTAATATGAATAGGGTTTTTAAAATTCAAAAGAAAGCTATTAGGTGTATGGTGGGAGCTAACCAGCTAACCTCATCCACACCACTATTTAGGGACCTTAAATTGCTTACAGTTCCTGGTCTCTACATTTTTGAGGTGATTATGTATGTTAGGCAAAATAATTTTATGCAGAATTTCAATGTTCACAATCATAACACGAGAAACAGGAATAATTATTATGTGGCTAATCACTCCACAAAATTGTTTGAACAAAAACCTACTTATGCAGGGAGAAAATTCATGAATAAATTACCCCAATCTTTAAAGTGTTGTGAGGATTTGAAGTCCTTTAAAAAAAATCTGAAAAATTACTTGATCAGTGAAACTTTTTATAGCGTACAAGAATTTCTTTCTTGATAGTAGTGATACATTGTGTGATTCTTGTATGTATTTCAGGTGTTATATCTGACGACATGTCCTATACTCCTCCTGGAGTCTCCAGGGCGCAAAAAAAAAAAAAAAAAAAAAAAAAAAAAAAAAAAAAAAAAAAAACAGTAATAGTTTGGATAATCAAACATGCTAAATATTTTAATTTGATGCACTGTACCGTAACAATGTAATATACCCTAAATGTTTAATCTGTACTAATATTATTAAGACAAAGGGTGTTTTTTTGTGCAGGCTAATTTCTAAAACTACTGAACGTATTTTCATGAAATTTTGATACGATACTTGTATTTATATTCACAGCACAACAATTTATTTCTAAATTTTCAAAAATGATAACCTTAAGGGCCCTAATGAAGATTTTCATAAATGTGTACAGCTTGAGTCCCAGCTCCGTGTAGTTGGGAGGAATGGAGTGCGTTGTTATAGTAGTGGGAGAAAGAATGATTTAGTAGTGTTTCATAGCTGCTGCATTTGTAGTGGTAGCGTGTACTAGCTAGACTGAAAACATTTTCTTATCATCCAGCGCATTAATTTAACAAATATACGTATCAGACGAACTAATGTCCCATAGCCGAGCGAGTGAAAGGGAGATATGTGGCACAACTACACATGCGCTCAAAGGTCTTAACCATAATAATCCAAATCTGAAAACATACTAGTCGTTATCTTGGTTGTTAGTTTACTGGATGCATAAACACTTGCTCACAACAATGAGTAAAATTAAAGACAATGTTATTGGAACGCCGCATATGGGTTGTGCGAGTGAGAGCGTTATGCATTCTCTCACTCCCACGGCTAGGGGACTTCATTTCATCTGAATACTTTACCTACCGGGCTATTAACTTGGTCAGATTCATAATAACGGGTGATTCAAAAAGAGCGCCGGTTTTTAAACGGCTGGTAAATTTTTGTTTATCGGTTGGCAACATTGTTAGACCTCACTTCTATTTTGGAGAACATTCCGATTGACGATTCAGTTGTAGTTTCTCTTGTTCGCAGTGTAGTACTCTCGCAGTCTGTGTCTAACCATGGAGAAATTTACTATTGCACAACGAGTGTTAATCGTCAAAACATTTTACCAGAGTGGAGAGAGTTATGCGGCTACTGTCAGGCGACTTCGCGGTACTCTAGGACGTAATGAAGCACCGAATGAATCAACAGTTCGCAGGCACATGAAAAAGTTTTTTGAGACGGGTTCAACAGTCGACCTTAAAAGTTCTGGACGTCGTCGTTCTGACCGAACTGAGCAGAACGTTGCGTTGGTTCGTGACAGTGTGGCTGTTAGCCCAGCAAAATCAATACGTCGCCGTTCTCAACAATTGGGTTTACGATGTTCTTCTGTACGGAGAATTCTTCGTTACGATCTCCAATATCACCCATATAAAATTCAGTTGCTGCACGAGCAACAATGTTGTTGCTCCGTGAACGGTTCCAGGATCGCATCATTTCTCGTAATTCCGACCATCCATGGCCACCAAGGTCGTGTGACTTGACGCCTTGTGACTTTCATCTTTGGGGTCATCTGAAGTCATTGGTGTATGCCAATAAACCCCGAAACATCAATGACTTGAAGGAGGAAATTCGACGGGTTATCGGGCAAATGGAAGTCGAAACTTGTCGTGCAGTAATATCCAATTTCATGGACAGAGTTGATGCGTGCCAGTGCAGTAGAGGAGGACACATGCATGACATCATTTTTTATACATGAAATCGGAAGGTAAGATGAACTTGTTGATGTATTTATTTTCAGTTTTTCAATAAAATAAATCTCTTAATTTGATATATCAAAACCGGCGCTCTTTTTGAATCACCCTATATTTAACTTATCATTTTATATCAAAACATGTTAATAAATAAATATAAACAAATATGTTAAATACGGAAAGTTTGAAAATGAATGTTTTGTATCAGAGTAATACAACAATCGTTCTCCCAGCATGCATCACTCATTCAATTTACCACGCCCGCAACTACACGGAGCCGAGACTCACACAGTAAGAGTGTGTGTGTGTGTGTACATGTGAATACGCATTGCTGTTGGAAGTAGATGAAGGGGATTTGATAAGGGGTAGAGTTGTATGTATGTATGTACGTACGTGGGAGTACACAGTAAATCTAGCAGCTGCACAATTTCTGTTACATATTTATTTAAAACCAAAATTGATTACACATGTTTCACGTGCGATGCCGCGCAGGGTATGGTAGTAGGTTAATAAAGGCTAACATAAACTTAATTTAATAAAAAAAAACAGTAATTTATTCCATTTATTTCAAATGTATAGTAGGCCTTCTGCAGAATAAAAAAACGAACAAAAAAATCACAGAATTTCAAAACTGAATAAATTAACAAAATAAAATATGGTAAAATCCTTTATGAAATATTTTTTAACCCACTTGTATATATTATACAGATTAAAAAAATAAATAAATTTGCTTTTGAACTAAGATTGAACTTTTTGTAGCTGCAATATCTTTCATTCATTTTAGTAACAATGCTTTAGCAGCACTAAATTTAAGCTGTAGTTTGCACCATTGCAGTTTTTAGGAGAAAAAAGGCCTCTATAAACATATCACACACATACATTTTACATACAAGTTCTATCCATATACCATGAAAAAATAAAAGGGTATCAAAACAATGATTAAACGTTTTAGCAAAAAAATGTTTGCCTTGGTTTTAAGCATTGGATCATTGACACTTAACACCTTGTGAAGTTACAAGGGCAAACCATTCATTTAGCACTTCTCAACAAGTGGGTCTTTTCAGAGATTTTCCATTATCTTTTATTGCTCACTCTTGGCACGTTTTATCTTCTTGGAGCATGATACAAACTATTATACTTTTCGGTACATCGGTTAGTTCCGATAGTTTACGTTTTTTTTTTTTTTTGCGCCCTGGAGACTCCAGGAGGAGTATAGGACATGTCGTCAGATATAACACCTGAAATACATATAAGAATCGCACAATGTATCACTACTATCAAGAAAGAAATTCTTGTACGCTATAAAAAGTTTCACCGATCAAATAATTTTTCACATTTTTTTTTAAAGGAATACAAATCCTCACAACATTTTAAATAATTTATTATTTTGTTTTTAAATTGTTTTAAATTTATTTATTATTTTGTCTTAAGTTAGGTGGATATGTTTTTATTTTGTTGAGAAACTATTCATTCACACAGTAATATTGTTACATGGGATGTTAACTCACAAATATGTTTATAGTAGGTACTGTACTGTATGCTTAAAAATAAAAGTAGCCTATGCATAAAAATGTCAATAAAATGTGTAATATAAAAAAAAGCCTGCAGATAATGAAACAACCACACAGGGAAAAAATGTGTTACAGTACACTCATAAAATCAGAAAAACTGATGAGGAGCATTGAACTACGAACATTCTACGTAGAGGATACGTATGATGAGTGACAACTAACCATAAGTTGCAAGGAGGCTGTACAGCTTGTAAGGTTGGGCATAATTAGTGGATATGACTCACTGAAATTTTTACAAAGATTATGTACACTATACGATTGTGTACTGTAAATAACATCTCTACCGACTGATGAGTGATTACTGTTGTTTATCTGTCGAAATGTTTACTACCTCTATCCTGCCCATTATCTTATCTTGCCGCTTGGAACCATGTGTTGTTCGTCACTGGCCTGTAATGGTTTTAATAAAACATTTATGTACATACATCGGATTGGCCCCAATAAGCGGAATTGTTGTTTAGGTCATCAGCCAAAAGGCTGGTTTGAACCTCTAGAGGTTTTACTAAGTAAAAACGAGGAGTAAGGTGGTTTACCATTGCCACAACTCACTGAGTTGAAAGAGAATGCTTATCAGCATGCCGGCCCTCCGAAAAGCACTCACTTTCCACCCTGCAAATGACACCTTCACTTCATTCACCACAGGGTCTGGCTGTATAATGGAATTCATTACTCTCAGAGAAGATAACTCTGACTGATGTCACAGTACACCTCTACCTCTTCTGTTCTTAAATAGTTCAGTCATATAAGTGGCTGACTATGTGATAAGAAACAGAACTATTTTTTTTAGCCCTGGACCAAACAAATAGAGTGCAATTAAAATAACACTCCACCTGCCCGTTTTAGGCATAAGTGAAATTATTGACTGAATAAATGGAGTACTATCAATGTAAAATCCCGTCCTGTTTTTGTTCTTTAAAGAACTGTCCCAATTATCCAGTGGACCAATTATCCGCAATCGTCTATATTAATCTTTTGAATTTATCGAACAGAAACGGAGAAAAATAAGGTTTTTTTTTCTTTTAATAAGTTTTACGTCCCGATTGTTTTGCAATTACTGCTAATGCAGAGAATGAAAAGGATGATAGATGAAGATGAGTAATGCAAAAATGCCAGACCAATCTGGGAATGAACCCGGGACGACCCCAGCATGGAAGCCAGTTGCAAAATAATGAAAATTGTTGCATTTAAGAAAGAAATAACAATGTGTAATTTCAATATTAGTAGAATTTTCAAGGGTCTGAAAAATTTTAGTATGGATAAACTAACAGCTAGCCTGGCACTTGATTTTTTCAACGTGTACTGTATGAGCTAAAAACATCTGCCTAAGCAGCTTTCGACTACTAGGGTCTGTGCCAAAAATTCCAGTAACTTTTTACTTTCTCTTGCCTATATGAATATATAGGAAGGAAAGTATTGTTTTCATGTCGATTTTTCGAAATAGAGTTTTCACTGGATCTATACGTTTTCAGACCCCCTGAACCCAAAAAACATGTTTTTAGCGATTGGTATGTGTGTATACAAAATATCTCTAGAACGGAGCATCGTAAGAACTTGAGTTGAAACTTAAATTACATACCACTACTGGACCCAACACGGACATTTTAATCAAAATCGGTCAACCGAAAGTAGTAGTTTATTCGTGTAATTTTTCACTTTTTTGCGATTTTCTCAAAAACTGGTCCTACGATATTTTTTTAAATCGCCTGGTTTACTAAATTTTTTATGCTCTACAAGATAGGGTAGGCGCCATCTTGGCTGAAATTCTTGGTAAGGGTGTTTTCACATAAAAACTTTGTTTTTTTAAGATTACGGCTTTAATATGCATTTCAGCGCAAAAATGTATATAATAAAAGTTGTAGACAAGTTTAAATCCTACAACTTTAAATTCAAACATTTTTTTGTATAACGCTTAGTTTAGCAGTAATTAGCGATTTTCTGTTTTTTCTCACGAAAACGTGTGAAAAATCGATTTTTTTAATATTTTGGCTTAAGTACGCATTTTACGACAAAAGTACATATAATAAAATTTATAGAAAATTAAGAGATCTACAACTTTTATTTAGAGAATTTTTCTCAACAGAGCCTAGTCTAGCGTGAAAGTGTGATTTTCGGTTTTTTAAGCCAAACTGAGGTTGATTTATATTTTGCGTCATTCACTCATGATTAAAATAAAGTTATGTTTTTGAAGTTAGTTTTTTGTTTATTTCTAATATTTTATTAATAATGTTAGGTTTATTGTTAATTATTTGCACTGGCAAGAGAAAGTTGTGCGAGTGTTTCACACCAAATTTTTTTTTATAATTTAACATAAATTTACATTCTCTTTACAACTTTTCAAAGTACTCTCTCCTGACTCAATTTACATTTTCCAACGCTTTACCCACACCTCATAGGCTTTCTGGAAGGCCTCAATGGGACGTCTCATGAACAAGCCATTGAAGCTTTTTTTTTAACCGTTCCAGAGTCCTACGATGGTGTCCTTTCACTGTTCTTTTTATCTTGGTGAAACAAAAAGAATTTCAGGCTCAGTTTCATAGCGTTTGAGCAATTCCTGGCACTTCAACAGGTACCGTTCCTTCATGTCAAAATCCTCGGTTAAAACACAGTGAATGACTGTTTTTTTTTTTGGGTTTAACGTTAGACTGTTCTGCAATTACTGCTAATGCAGACGATGAAGGATGAAATGATTTTTTGTAACGTATTAAAATTTGCCGTGCCTGAGTGGGATTCGAACCCAGAACCGCATGATGAAGAGGCGAGCATGTTACCAACTGCGCCAATGCGGCCGGCTGTGGGTATGACTGTTGTGGGGGTATGCCACTATAGTTGGGAGCTGATGGGTTTGCTAGTGCGAGGGGGATGAAGTGCAAGGGGGCCTGTTACTACACTAGTGATTAGAAATGGTTTGTGATGAATATTTTTAGAACAGCGCGTACTAATTGTATTATTACTACTACTAGGTTATAGGAGGAGGGGAATCATACAAACAATCCTCCCCCCCCCCAGAATTCCTTACGCTAGCAATCAAGTGAGCTCCCATCTATATCTTCAGCTTACATTCGGACACCATTTTTCGATTAAAATTCAAGAGTAGTCTCGCTTTTTGGAGTGTATAGTCACTTTTTGTCACTAATAGGCACCCTGAGCGCTCATTATCGTCGATCGTCTCCCAACAACCGAAACTTCTTGTACCATTTAAAAGTTTGAAGCCTTGCCTAAGCATTTTTAGCGTATCCACATCATTTTCACCCAGTTTCATGCAAAAATTAAATTGGGTAATGTTGCTCCAAAAATTTCGCCATAGTTTTTTAACATGGGTATGGTGACACACTTTGTGCTAACTATGATCTTTACTCATCTACTGCCTGCAGGTGACTGTGAACAGTGGCATTTATTGCCTGCAGGTGGCTGTGAACAGTGGCATTTATTGCCTGCAGGTGGCTGTGAACAGTGGAATTTACTGCCTGCAGGTGACTGAACAGTGGCATTTACGGCCTGCAGGTGACTGAACAGTGGTATTTACGGCCTGTAGGTGACTGTGGACAGTGGCATTTACTGCCTGCAGGTGGCTGTGGACAGTGGCATTTACTGCCTGCAGGTGGCTGTGAACAGTGGCATTTACTGCCTGCAGGTGGCTATGGACAGTGGCATTTACTGCCTGCAGGTGACTGTGGACAGTGGCATTTACAGCCTGTAGGTGGCTCTGAACAGTGGCATTCACTACCTAAGACCCCCATCACTTTTACCGCAAGTGGCCAGCTGTGGAAATTCATTACCACATCTTTTGGAACAGACCCTGTATATACCAAAATTATATTATTGTACAAGGCAAACAATACATAACAAATGTGTTTGGAGTGTCGCACAAATTACAGCTCTCCCCCCACCCATATGTAACTACCATCTAATTTACTGTAAAATATATGAAAGGTCATTACAATTTTAGGTGTTTAATGCATTCTTGATATCTAATCACTGGTTTTGAAAAACAATTAACATTTATATATAACAAGAAAAAATAATGCGTTTTAAATAAATAATTTTTTTTTTTGTGATAAAAGGTACTTAATTTCAAAAAAGTTAAAACAGTGATAAAAGGTTTTTACTTTCTAAAATAGTCTGCAACTTTTTATTGTTTATTATGCAGATAACATTTTTGTGGCCACCTCCAAAGTGTAGTGGTTAGTGCATTGGCCAACCATGCGGAGGTCCTGGGTTCGATTCCTGGCCAGGGTCGGGAAATTTTCCCACAGTTAATGTTACATAATCCACCATAGCCACTAATGACCAAACAGTTGATGCGACTTTAAATTAAATAAATTGAAAGAAAAAAATTTTAAAAATATTTTTGTGATATCGTGTGTATTGTGGAAATCTATTGTAGAGTTTTAATCAGCTCTGCTTTCTTTAGATTTTCCAGATATAGCATTGTTACTTGTATACGTTGGAGGGTCTCTTCTGCTGATAGATATTAACTACAGTCCAGCCTTTCTTAGTTTGCTCCTAATGTAAACAAATAATGACGTCACTGAGCATGCGCATTACATAAAAATGTGTACACGCTGATTAAAAAGTAACAACAAAATACTTTTAAAAGTATTTAAATACAAAATTCTTTTAAAAGTATTTTTATAAATGAAATTATTAGGCCTACATCATATCTTGACTGATGTTTTAAGTACTTATATATTAAAAAATAGTTAACTTAATAGGAATACGACATCCATAAAGTCGCGGACTCCAGCGTGCACCCTGCAGTAGGTAACTTTGGTTTGTTGACAGTAGGAGCAAACTAAGAACGGCTGAACTGTACTTGTTTTTATTGCCATGTTCTGAATGTTCTTTATTCAAGGCAGTTCATTGATTACTTTTGTATCTTCATCTTCTTTAGGTTCGTATCCATTTTGGTTGTTGGCCACCGTATTAACAATCTGAACCTTATCCACTACTGCTCGAAATAGCTGGGTGGTTGTTTTCGAGTACCACATTCTCAGATTTTTCAACCACGAAATACGTCTTCTCCTGAAGCTATGTTTCCTTATAATATAGATTGGAGCAATCCATATCTTTTATTGTTGTCCATTATACGTCTCATATACTCAAGCTTCTTAATCGTTATAGTTTTTATGACTTCTTTTGATTTCTGCATGCATCTCAGTACCTCCTTATTAGACATGATCCACCCAGGAGACTCCCAACATCCTTCCGTAGAGCCACATCTCAAACGCTTCAAGTCTTTTACTAAGTAAATCATTAAGCACCCAACGTGCCACGCCTTACAATAGAACCGAGAAAACATAGCTTTGCAATACAGTGGAAACCCCTTTATCCGGATCAATTGGGATCTACGGTAACCGAAAATGAGAAAATCTGGTTATAGGAAATGTAAAAACGGATATTTGAATTTCTGAAATACAGTACAGTACAATCTGTCAATGTTTTGTAAGCGTAGTTCGCGCAGAAATGAGAAGTTAGTGGGGAGAATACTGCCAGCTGTAGAAGGGATGACATACGTTCGATGCATGTGTATGTGCGAGCGTGAATTGTCTCATTCTACTGAAGCTGTCGCAGAGAATCGATCATAGCTCGAACGGTTGACTATTTTGTTTTATTGTCTGTGATCGGTGGACATTCCTAAAAGCCCCCAAGGAAATGTCAACCCTTCCACCATGTTGGAGGTCGCTCTTTTAGGAAAAAGAGGCTCCTGTAGGCCTAGACCATATAAACCTATTGTACGGTACGGTACGTTATGCATTCCAGCGAGTCGGCTGTGAATTCCCCCCACTACTGCTGTACTACTCACACCATTATTTTCTTCCTTCATCGTTCCTCAACCAAATCCGTCTACTGCGCATACGCTTACATAACTTTGAAGGCCTGTATGTATGTAGTACAATGGACATACACGATTGAAAAACACCTAGTTGTCAATTACAATTTACATATGAAGGCTATATTTCTTTACAAAACGTATTACAGTATACAGTAAGTTAAAAAAGATGAAAATTTGTATGTACTGTACAGTATTACGTTTTATAGCACACATACAGATGGTATGTACAGTTGCATAGATAATGCGATCGTGTATTTCTACAGACTTTGTTCTGATTTTGGTCACAACAAACGCAAACGCAATTTCATACATAATAGATTTATTTATACAACTTAATAATACGAGGGCAGTCCAGAAAGTCTGTCACGTTTTGTGTTGTAGTCGCTAGGGGTGGAGCTATCGCGGCCATTTTGATGCCGCGGCGTTTCTCTGTTCAGTGGCTATCCAGCCGTGCTAGCGAGAGGTCTGTGTCGCTCTTCGTTGTTTTTCAACAACAATTTAAAATGTGTGCCGCAATTCAAAATCCCGCCACTTGTGAAGTACGGTCTGTAATACGGTTTTTGTTGGCTAAAAACAATAAACCAATTGAGATTTATCGTCAGATCTGTGAAGTTTATGGGAACGATGTTTACACTGAAAGTGGAGTACGGCGTTTGTGCATTCAGTTCAAAAATGGCCGAACTAATGTTCACGAGGAAGAACGAAGTGGACGGCCAAGCCTTGTGACTGATGACATTGTGAATAAAGTCAATGAGAAGATTAGAGAAGACCGTCGATCCACCATATGAGAGCTATCACTTTTTTTCCAAAAAATTTCAAAAAGTTTATTGCACGAAATTGTTACAGAAAAATTAGGTATGACGATTAGCTTTGATGATGACGCGGAGCTGCAGGAGGGTGTGACTAACAGGTTAAAATCACAGGCGGTAGACTTTTACGCCGGCTTTTCAAAATTAGTTCACCGCTATGATAAGTGTCTTAATTTGTTTGGTGATTTTGTAGAAAAATAGCATTTTAGTTGCACTTTCAAATGTATATAATAAAATTTTTTTCTTGTACTTAGTTTTTTTTTTAATATCAAAAACGTGACAGACTTTCTGGACTGCCCTCGTATTAACGTAATAATCCAGATAGTTATGTTATTTAAGCAATGTTTTATCGTATTTTTCTAACTCCAACAATTCGATCCATGCCATATTAATTTAGTTAACGAGATATGGGAGGAACTGGATAAGGGGGTTTCCACTGTAGTCACATTTTTGTTTTAATATTCAGATTGTGTGTTTTGAATACTTTACTCATTCTATTGAATGTCCAACGAGTTGTTTCAATGTGTTACTCTAATCTCTTGAGAATGATCCCATCTATCATTCAATGTCATTCACAAATACTTATACAAGCTAACGCATTCAATGTTGTTATTATTTATTGTAAGACTGCAATTTGGTCGATAAATTTTACTAATACCTATCAGTTTGGTCTAATTTGTATACAAAAGACATTTGATATAATTCACCCTCTCGTAACATAGTGAGATATTAGTCATTCCTGTATTATATCAGAAATCCGCAATTTAAATGATACTGTTGTATCCAGGGTTTACTGTCAAAGTAATTTTTGGTTTAACGTCCGACTGTTCCGCAATTACTGCTAATGCAGACGATGAAGGATGAAATGAATTTCTGAGGTCCAAGTAATTGAAGAGCTGTGTGAGTGAATGTGATTTTTTTTATCCCGAATGTGTATATGTTGCAATCTGTTCAATTTAAGAACAATAAGCAACTCCATGACCCAACGAGATGAGAATGATGTGTGAATGAGGTGTAGTCTTCTACAGACTGAGAGAGTATGGTTAATTGAACCCCAACCATCAAAGTATACCGGTAACTACTGTCTACTATTCAAGTTTGTATTAAAGTAACTACCTTTACTAGGATTTCAACCAGAGACCTTTGTCTCTGAAAAAACACCTGACGCACAGCGACAACTTTACCTCTAGATCAACCTTACTTACTTACTTAAGCGAGGTCTCTTACAGCATCATCAGGCCGTTTCTCGCATCTCAACCTCCATTTGCCCCTATCCAGTGCATCTTCAGGAGCCAGTTGCCTCAAATTCATGGCGTTTTGAATGTCTTGCTCCCATTTTCTAGGAGGGCGCCCCCTTTTTCTCCTTTCTTGAGGTGTCCATTCCATTATGAACTTGGGCCATCTAGCTTCTGACATTCTTTTTACATGTCCATACCATAACAGTTGGCGACTTTCTATTGCTTCAACAACTGACTGCTGTTGATTCATTCTTCTTCTTATTTCTTCATTTCTTATGTGCCCTATCCTAGATACCCTGCAGCTGCGTCTCAGGAAGTCCATTTCCACTGCATTCAGTCTATCTTTATTTCTTTTTGTTAACTCCCATCCTTCTGCGCCATACATCAGAACACTTCTAAGGATGGCATCGTTCATCATTCTTTTAGTCCTTAGACTGAGAGTTTCTGACCAAAGCAGTGGGTTAAGTTGACTAATAACTTTTCTGGCATTTGTGATACGCTCTGTAATTTCTTGCTCACTATTTCCTTTTCTTGAAAGAACTACTCCCAGGTATTTCACTTCCTCACATCCTGTAATTATTTTATTATCGACAACCAGATCTTTCACGTCTTTTCCAGCTACCGCGTCTCCTCCAGCTACCAAATATTTGGTTTTGTCATAATTTATTTTCAAACCCCATTTTTCAAAGGTTTCTGTCAACTTTCTCATCAGATACTGGATGTCAAACTCATCTCCTGCTATAACAACCTGATCATCTGCAAACAGAAGTGTGTGGAGAAATCGTTCTTCAATTTTTATCCCCATCCTAGAGCATTTATTTTGCCACTCTTTTAATACTTCATTAATACCGTGCGTTCGGAAAGTCGCTGTGCACTGGAATTGTGACTATGGATTTATGAAAATATGTATAAAGAAATGACTAAGCATTTTGGAAAAAAATTTATTCAATACCTTAATTACATTGTTAAACCGTGATTACATTGTTTATAGAAGGTGTTCGAAATGACCTCCATTGGCATCAATACAGCATTGCACTCGTCTCATTTTGTTTGCAAACACCTTTCGCAACTGAAGAACAGTGATTCCTTGAATGTATGCCGTTATTGCGGCTTTAAGTTCGTCAATCGTGTATGGTCTGTTCCGATACACAGTTTGTTTCGCCGCACCCCATAAAAAGAAATTGGGGGGAGTCAGATCAGGAGATCTTGCAGGCCACAAATTCTTTGAAATTATTCGTTCACCAAACACGTTGCATAACGTTTTATACAGTTGCGAAAGGTGTTTGCAAACAAAATGAAACGAGTGCAATGCTGTATTGATGCCAATGGAGGTCATTTCGAACACCTTCTATAAACAATGTAATCACGGTTTAACAATGTAATTAAGGTATTGAATAAATTTTTTTCCAAAATGCTTAGTCATTTCTTTATACATATTTTCATAAATCCATAGTCACAATTCCAGTGCACAGCGACTTTCCGAACGCACGTTATATATCTTGAAGAGAGTTGGGGACATACAGCAACCTTGTCTGAGGCCCTTAGTTATAGGGAAACATTCCGAAACCATATTTTTACTTTTTATAACACTTTTTTGGTTGGTGTAAAGATCTTTAATGGCACATATGTACTTATAATGCATATATTTGTCCAGTACATGAAATAGTCGTTCTACTGAGACACTATCATATGCTTTCTCTAGATCAACCAACACCATGTGTGTCTCCATGTATCGTGAGACTCTCTTTTCTACGAGTTGCTTGAGAGAGAAAATATTGTCCAAACAAGATCAACCTGATGGTGGTTAAGTGAAGGTGTAAAATGCATTGATGTAGTTACGTAAATGATAAACAATGTCTTACTTCTACAGTTTAAGGAAATATTAGTGCATGAAGGTGTTAAGATCACTTGACACGTTCTCCCACCAGAATGCATTACAATCTTGAATACATTTCATTTTCACAATAATAACAGTTAATTCTGGTCAAAAAACAAACTTTCATCTACATCAGTAAAAGGTGTTATTATTTCTTTAAAAAAAAATTATATTTTGAAAAACTTTTGTCTTATTGAAATACCATTCATCGATGGTCAGAAGATACTGTTTACAATATAGATTTTTAGTGGATGGAGGGGTTATATAAATGAGAAAACTGATACTAAAGATTAATATTTAAAAGTAAACTTTTTTTTTTAATTTACTGCAACTAGTTAATTGACTAACAAACAGTTTTTCTTTAGCAATATTATCCCCCCCCCCCCCTAGGCATATAATCATGCAGTCACCCACTGGTGCCTAGCACTTATTTCCTAATGACACTTCACAGTGTTCTATAAACTTATTAATTTCTTAAATAAAAAGTAAACTTTGAAGAACTTTTAATTAATTGCATTGTATAAATTTTTGTAACAGTCCACCTCTATAGTGGTTAATTTACTAGTGTACAAAACAGAAGAAGGTCCCAGATTTGATAACCAAGCGTTTGAAGTAACTTTAAATCAAATTTCAAAAATGCATAAAGGGATAACTTAGTGATGACAACTCCAAGACACCATGAAGATCCTTTCAAGTCACTGGTGACATCTTATGGAAAAAGTTTTTTTTTTTTGTTTAACATCTAACTTTGTGCAATTGCTGCTAATGCAGACGGTGAAGGATGAAATGATTTTTTGTAACGTATGAAAATATGCCGTGCCTGAATGGGATTCGAACCCAAGACCGCATGATGAGAGGTGAGCACGTTAAAAAGTATTGGAAAGCTTGTACACCGGGATGATAAATGGCGATATGTTAAAAAGTAATGAAAGATGTATGTAACTTTTGATATAATGTGTACAATCGAACTGACACAACTCTTGCTCTACATGTACACACAATTCCGCATAAAGTACGAGGGTAGGCTGATAAGTAATGCACACATGCTTGTAGAAGACGAACAAAAAGAAATAGCAAGATGGGGTAAATAACAAATTAAAGTACAAATCTTAACCTACCAAATTATCTATTTATTTTTCAATATAGTCACCGTTAAGCATTACACATTTCTCCCAACGTTTAACAAGTTTTTTCATTCCGTCACTGAAAAATTCTTCCGACTTTCCTCGAACCCAGGACGCAATAGCTGCCTTCACCTCATTGTCCGAGCTGTAATGATTACCCTTAAGGTCTCTCTTCAGTAGAGGAAAAAAATAAAAATCGCAAGGCGCAAGGTCGGGAGAATACGGAGGGTGTAAAATTGGTTGAAACTTCAGGTTTCTCAGAGCCTCTCCAGTTGCACGCGAAGTGTGTGGACGAGCATTGTCGTGTTGCAAAATTATTGGCGCCAGGTTGCCTCTAACACGACAAACTCGACGTCGGAGGTGTTTCAGAGTCTGTATATACTGAGCAGAATTTACCGTTGCCCCTCGTTCCAGATAATCAGTCACATAAACTCGGCGAGCATCCCAAAACACAGTCAAAAGAATTTTTTTTGCGGACGGTTGTGTTTTGAACTTTTTCACAACAGGAGAATGTGGATGACGATATTCAGCGCTCTGCCTTTTTTCTTCGGGATCGTAATGATGAACCCATGACTCGTCCCCCGTCACAATATTCAAAAGAAAGTCGTCTCCTTCGTCACGGTAGCGCTTCAAAAGTTGTTCACAGCATTCCAATCGACGCTGTTTATTCTCGTCTGTCAGACGGCGTGGTACCCATCGTGCACAGATTTTACGGTATCCCAATTGTTCAATAATGAAGCCAACACGTTCCTTAGATATTCCAATTTGGTTTGCGATACGCTGTTGAGTGATTCGCCGGTCATTTTGAATCAAATCATCGATGAGTTTGCGACGATTATCGTCTGAGGCAGTGATTGGTCGTCCACTGCGTGTTTTGTCAACAATTAAGGCTTTTCCAGGTTGGCAATCACGAAATTTTATTACCCAACGATTCACAGTAGACCTATCAACAGTATCGTCACAATAAACAGCCTTTAAACGACGATAAATCTCACTAGGATTCACTTTCTCAGCAGTTAAAAATTCGATAACAGCGCGTTGTTTAATTCTCGTTGACATAGCACCAGAACACGACGCCATACTTCCACTACTCAAAACAAACTGAATGAAAGCAACGCCTTCAAACTGCGCAGGCTTGTAGAGGAGAAATAGTACTTCCACATGCCACCAGGCGCGCTACTGAAGTTTATTTAGTTGTCTTCTACAAGCATGTGTGCATTACTTATCAGCCTACCCTCGTATATCCATAAACTATTCTTTCAACAAGATCTACAAATTTTAATAAACGCAAATGCCTACAACCTTATTACAATGGATGACAAACTTGCAAATAATTATTTCATTTTAATATATGTATTTAATTTATCCCAGTAAAAATTTTAATTATAAATTTTACAAGAACTAAACTGCAAAAACTCATTAAACTATACACTACAGACGCACGCAACTAATTAAACAAATTGGTCTGAATATATAATGAACAGAAAATCATATAATATAAAAATAAATTAGTTAGATCATTATGTCTGACAGATTATTAATAACAAGAGTGAAAACAAAGCGTGAGTGATCGTGCGTGAGTCGCACATTACAGTAGCGATTGTATACTTTTGTGACTGTACCATCGTTGCATGGCGAGGGGTGAAGAGTGGAGTAGATGAACACCGAAGCGGCTTGTGCCAATTTGAATTGTCCAAGGTATAATAAATTTATTTTATTTTTCTCATTATTTTTATTTTTATAACCAAACAAACGATGGAAAAAACAACACTCGTAATTGCATGTAACTGAAGTATATTTCCATTTAAAAATTAAGGTACACCCTAAATTAAGATCCATACATAAAACAAAGATACATTTTGTAAGTGTTTAATTTAATTGATCAATGTAATTTATGTAAAGTAGATAATTGAAGATTATGTATCTAATGTAATTTTTTGTTATGATTTTAAAATACAGGGTTATTCTAAATGATGGACCCAATTTTATAAATTCGTATTTATTTAATCGTCAATTCAAAATGAACAATAAATACACAATTAGAAAGAGGAAATAAATCTTTATAATGCATCCTGCAGTTTTAAATATTTCTATTTCATATAATGAATTAATACAATAATTTCACTAACCTTCTTTTTAAACTGCGTCACCTTTATACATGTATCATCTTAAGATGATACATGTATCATCTTCTATAGATTTTTAATAAATAATGTTTTTAGTTTCAATTATATGTTATTTACTCTGATGATGGTGGATCCACCGAAACACGTGTAAGTGAAAATTGAAATAAAGGTGACGCAGTTTAAAAAGAAGGTTAGTGAAATTATTGTATTAATTCATTATATGAAATAGAAAGAGGAAGTTTCAAAGTTTTTTTTTGCACACTTATAAAATGTTCAATGTGTCCCCCTTGTGCTGCACGGCAAACATTTAAACGAAAGCCAAACTCGCCCTACATACGAGGAAGCGTATCTCCTGTTATTGAGTACACCGCAGCAGTGATACAGTTCTGCAGATCGGCTCCCTGAATTGGGCGGTGGTAGTTGCAAAAACGGCCACTAGAGTTCTCACGCCAATGGGGTGCCAGCCGCCATTGCATTGAAACATGAAAGAGACTCGCCAAAGATAAATGAGTTCTGGCCTTATCTCGTACAAAGGTTTACCGGATAATTTTTTTTCGTGGAAAGAACTGTGACTGGAATGACATACCTGGCCATGCTGGAACAATTGCTGTTCCAAGTTATGGAAGATTCACAGGACTTCATTTTCCAACAAGATGGAGCTCCGCCCCATTGCCACCTCAATGTTCGAGACTTTTGGAATCATGTCCCTTCTTCTAAGCTGGATAGGACGCAGAGGAAATCAAGACCTGGCGAGTTTGGCTTTCGCCCTTGTAGGGCGAAAGCCAAACTCGCCCTACATACGATGAAGCGTATCTCCTGTTATTGAGTACACCGCAGCAGTGATACAGTTCTGCAGATCGGCTCCCTGAATTGGGCGATGGTAGTTGCAAAAACGGCCACTAGAGTTCTCACGCCAATGGGGTGCCAGCCGCCATTGCATTGAAACATGAAAGAGACTCCCCAAAGATAAATGAGTTCTGGCCTTATCTTGTACAAAGGTTTACTGGATAATTTTTTTTCGTGGAAAGAACTGTGACTGGAATGACATACCTGGCCATGCTGGAACAATTGCTGTTCCAAGTTATGGAAGATTCACAGGACTTCATTTTCCAACAAGATGGAGCTCCGCCCCATTGCCACCTCAATGTTCGAGACTTTTGGAATCAGTCCCTTCTTCTACGCTGGATAGGACGCAGAGGAAATCAAGACCTGGCTCTACACTACTAGCCATCGAGATCTCCTGATCTCACCCCATTTGACTATTTCTTATGGGTTTATGTCAAGGAAGCTGTTTATGTCACACCTCTACCAATAATTCTGACCAATCTGCCAAACTGTATTACTGCTGCGGTGCACTCAATAACAGGCAATACACTTTCTCGTATGTAGGGCGAGTTTGGCTTTCATTAAGATCTTTGCCGTGCAGCACTAGAATGACACATTGAACATTTTATAAGTGTGTAAAAAAAACTTTGAAACTTCCTCTTTCTAATTGTGTATTCATTGTTCATTTTGAATTAATGCTTAAATAAATACGAGTTTATAAAATTGGGTCCATCATTTAGAATAACCCTGTATTAATAATAATAATAATAATAATAATAATAATAATAGTAAAAAAAATTATAATGTTAAGGGTTTGTTAATTTGGCATTGGAGCTGCCAAAAATATTTATTTGGTTGTTGTTAATATTATTAACGGTGGGTGAAAAAAAACCAAAATGAATTCATTGTAAATGACCAAATGATAAATTTACATTTAAAACGAAATTGATAATATTATTTGTTTGTTCTTTGTAAGTAATATTAATATCCACATTTGCTTTGTATGTACATTATTATTATTAAATATGTGTTTGTTATTTGTAATATTGCGCTCGCTGTTCCCTTATTTTCATACAGCTGATAGATTAGTATTGTTCAATAGAAACTTGTCTAATACTATTTTATTTATATTTGTAAAAAATATTATTTTGTACAGTTGAAACTCAAAAAGTTTTGTTCAGGTCCTATTCAGATCTCCAAATTACGTGACAGATTAGGTTTTTTTTTAAAAAAATGCTTATAATGCATCCTTCAGTTTGATATCAATTCTATTTCATAATAAACTAGCATGCCTCGTCACGGCTTTGCAGGCGAAAAATGGTGTAACACTTTTTTTAAAAATATGTAGCAGAAAAATACTGGAACTTTAGGGACTGACCCTGTATTGTTGGAGCCGACCGCATTGGCATAGTTGGTAACGTGTTTACCTCTCATCATGCGGTCTTGGGTTCGAATCCCACTCAGGCACGGCATTTTCATACGTTACAAAAAATCATTTCATCATTCACCAATGTCGTCGGTAATGACCAACAGTAGTTGATGCAACGTTAAATAAACGAAGGAAAAAAAAAATTAAACACTTGTCTCTCACTACCCAGATAAATTATTTTAGTAACTCTCTACTGGTGCTATTAATTTTTAAGTAACATCGATTATGCAAGCGATTTTGTACGGTGACAAGCCTACAGTCACTCCTGAACAAACTCCACTGGAAGTTACGGTTCAAATCCATGTCTAATCATTTACATAATAAAAATACAGCAAAAAGTAGTGATCAAATTTACGTAGTAGTTGTTCCTAATAAGAAATACTAAGTAACAAAACATATAATTGGTACTCGTAACTGATGTAGAAAGTTGATATTCTGCGTACCTGACTCTTGATCACAACCATCCTGTATAACTCATCCCATCACTAATGTGAACGGTAACTTTCTTAAAATTTCAATCTTTTACTGAAATAACAACTACAGTCCAGCCTCTCTTAGTTTGCTCCTAATATAAACAAATAATGATGTCACTGAGCATGCGCATTATATCAAAATGTGTACACGCTGATTAAAAAGTAACAACAAAATACTTTCAAAAGTATTTAAATACAAAATACTTTTAACAGTATTTTTCTAAATGAAATTGTTAGGCCTACATCATATCATGACTGATGTTTTTAGTACTTTAAGTGCTTATAATTTAAAATATAGTTAACTTAATAGGAATACGACATCCGTAAAGTCGGAGACTCTAGCGTGCACTGTGTAGTAGGTGGCTTTTGTTTGTTGACAGTAGGAGCAAACTAAGAACAGCTGAACTGTAGATATTTTTCAAAGTTGATGAGCTCTGAACGTACACATTGTCCCCCACCCACCCACTTCATAGCTAGCCAATTACTTGCCTGCAACGTTGCCAATACTTACTGTCGCAGCTCTGTTATATATTATTGTGCGGTTGCAAGCTCCGTGTAGTTGCGGGTTGAAGGGTACGGGTGAGGTATAATGAATTAGTGACGCATGCTGGGAGAACGATTGTTCTATTACTCTGATACAAAACATTCATTTTCAAACTTTCCGTATTTAACATATTTGTTTGTATTTATTACATTTATTTACTTACATATTTTGATTTAAATTAGCAAGTTAAATATTATAACTGCTCACAACAGACAGGTGGAGTGTCAAATTATTTACTCTCGTCTGTTCATTGCTGGGCTAAAATAAATAGTTCTGTTTCTTATCACATGGTCACCCAATTAGACTGAATCATTTAAGAACCGAAGAGGTAGAGGTGCAAAAGACACTAATCAGAGTTATCTCCTCTGAAAGTAATGGATTTCATTATACAGCCAGACCCTGTGGTGAATGAAGTGAAGGTGTCATTTGCAGACTGGAAAATACGTTCTTTTCAGAGGGCCCGGCATGCTGATAAGCGTACTTTTCTATTCAGTGAGAAAGGCAATAGTAAACCACCTCACTCCTCGTTTTACTTAGTAAAACCTCTATAGGTTCAAACCAGCTGTTCGGCTGATGACCTAAACAACAACAAATGAGAAAAAATTGGTGTGAAACACTCACACAACTTTCTCTTGCCAATGCAAATAAATTGAAACACGCATTAGGGATAAAAAAAAATTTCTTAATCCGTCACGTATTTTATTTTTTGGACAAAAACTTTGGTTTTAATGAATTAACAACCTATTTTATTACTCGTATAATCTGTAACATGGTTATCTCAAATTTCTGGTTGTACAAAATCAACTTCCACTATTATTTTGGATAAATAGAAGTTTATCTTTTATTTATTTTTTCCCATATTTGTTATTTAACCCCAATTTTTATAATCCGGGATCTTAATGAGGTTCAACTGTACTACATTTTTAACAAAAACCATGTTTACGAATAACAGCATTTATTCGTAAATATATATAAAAGATGTTAACAACATTTTTTTAATATTAACGACATTTTTAATGAATTTTTTTAACATTGTAAAAATTTGGAATTGTTTTTTAATTTTTTAATTTGAAAAAATATGATGTATATCTTTTTATATAATAAAAAAATTGAAAATAAAGATATTTGAAATTTTAAATAGTATTAAATTTTTTTTAATTTATTTTAAGTCGAATTAGTACGCTTACGATAATTTTTAAACTCCTATTCTAAATATTTTTTGTTTATTCAATAATTATTTTTCCACTGAAACACATTGGTTTATGGTTAAATTCTAAGTAATTATTTTCTAAATTATTATTTTTATTCTCAGAAAGACACCACCATGGGATGCTGGAGAGGGTAAATTAACCTTTCATGAGCTGTCTACAAGAGGTCCCTGTTGAGATCTTCCATGGAGTCTACGAGGGTAGGGTGAAGCGCTGGACAATGTACAGTTGAGCCGTTGTTAGATTACTCCTACTGTCAACAAACAAAAGCCACCTACTACAGGGTGCACGCTACAGTCTGCAACTTCACGGATGTCCTATTCCCCTATTAAGTTAATTTTTTTTTTAATTATAAGTACTGTTACAACTCGTTATAGTAAAGTAAAATTGTAAACTTTAATTTAATTAATTCACATATGTTTATTTAACAAAATTATTTGACAAGAAAATAAACAACCCACCGGGTTGGTCTAGAGGTAAAGACGTCGCCAAAATCAGCTGTTTAATAGCTGATTTTCGGAGACGAAGGTTCCTGGTTCAAATCCTAGTAAAAGTAGTTACTTTTATACGGATTTGAATACTAGACAGTGGTGACCGGTGTACTTTGATGGTTGGGGTTTAATTAACCATACTGTCTCAGGAATGGTCGGCCTGGGTCTGTACAAGACTACACCTCATTTACACGTCATACATATCATCCTCATCTCATTGGGTCATGGGGTTGCTTATTGTTCTGAATTGAACAGATTGCAACGTACACACATTAGGAATTTAAAAAAAAAAAAAATAAAAAATAAACTAACCTTTACTAACAACAATGAATATAATGAGTTTATAAAAATAAGTTCTTAAACAATTAAAACAATGAAATTCACGCAATTTATTAGCAATAAAACAAAATAAAATAATATCCCTTACCAAATTAAACATAAAATACAATTACAGTGTCTCATGACAAAATAACAAACTTCACCGTAACGAAGAATCCCTTACAATTTAGATCACTAACACGTCAGCCGTTCAAACCGCGGCCGCGCCCCAACAATGGAATCCTTCTTTTTTATAATTAATCAGTCAGCTGTTTATGAGAAGCTGATTTTATTTGACCAGCTGATTTTATTTTCGCCACTTCATTATAACAGTACTTTAAGTACTAACAATCACAGACATTACAGTTAAAATAAAAGCGTGGCGCATTAATATATATATATATATTATTACAACGAATATTTTACAATAAATATTACAACGAATATTTTATTACAACGAATATAATATTACAACGAATATTTTACAATAAATATTATATACATTAATGCGCCACGCTTTTATTTTAACTGTAATGTCTGTGATTGTTTTTTTTTTGTAAAATTTGTTATTTTTTTCTTTTTAGTTCATTTTTCTTTTAATTGTTAAATAAAAGCGTTTCTTAAAATTTTTTTTTTTCAATTTTTTTTTTCTGTGATTTTTGTAAATTTTTTTTCGTAAATTTTTTTTATTTTTTCTTTTTAGTTAATTTTTTTAAGTAATTGTTAAATAAAAGCGTTTCTTAAAAAATTTTTTAAAATTTTTTTGTAATTTTTTTTTACAACCACCTCCACAGCGTATTGTCATCGAAGATAAACAAGTGTGCAAAGTTTGATTCATATTGATACGGTAGAAGTATTAAAATTTTAAGTTGCAAGATTTGATGGATCCAAGAGTAAGCTAAATAAAAGCGTTTAAAAACATCAGTCATGATATGATGTAGGCTTAACAATTTCATTTAGAAAAATACTTTTAAAAGTATTTTGTAATTGAATACTTTTCAAAGTATTTTGTTGTTACTTTTTAATCAGCGTGTACACATGTTGATATAATGCGCATGCTCAGTGACGTCATTATTTGTTTACATTAGGAGCAAACTAAGAGAGGCTGGACTGTACATTGAAACCCTATTTGAGGAGAGTACTTTAAAAAGGTGTAAACAGAATGTAAATTTATGTTCAATAAATGATAAAAAATTGGTGTGAAACACTCGCACAACTTTATCTTGCCAATGCAAATAATTAACAATAAACCTAACATTAGTAATAAAACATTAGAAATAAACAATAAACTAACCTCAATAAGTATAACCTAATTTTAATCATGAGTGAAAAACACAAAATTAAAATCAACCTCAGTTAGGCTTAAAAATCCGGAAAATCATTCTTTTACCCTAAACTAGACCCTGTAAAAAAATGCTCTAAATAAAAGTTGTAGATCGTTTAATTTCCTATATTTGATTACATACACTTTTGTCATAAATGCATACTAAAGCTGAAATCTTAAAAAAATCGATTTTTCACGTTTTTGTGAGAAAAAAACGGAAAATCTCTTAATTACCGCTAAACTAAGCGTTAAACAAAAAAATGTTTGAAATAAAAGTTGTAGGATTTTAAATTGTCTACAACTTTTATTTTATAAATTTTTGCGCTAAAATGCATATTAACGCCGTAATCTTAAAAAAACAACTTTTTTACGAGAAAGCAACCTCCCCAAGAATTTCAGCAGACATTTCGCCTACCCTATCTTATAGAGAATAAAAAATTTAGTAAATGAGGCGATTTTTAAGAAAAAATCGTAGGAGCCGTTTTTGAGAAAATCGCGAAAAAGTGAAAAATTACACGAATAAACTAGCTACTACTTCCGGTTGTCCGATTTTCATGAAAATGTTCCTGTCGGGTTCTCTAGAGGTATCTAACTTACGTTTCAAGTTTCAATTTCATACGACGTTCCGTTCTTGAGATAATTATTCTGTTCACACACAGACCAATCGCTAAAAACATGTTTTTTGAATGCAGGGGGTCTGAAAACTCGATTTCTTAAAATCGACATGAAAACAATACTTTCCTTCCTATATATTCATACAGGCAAGAGAAAGTACAAAACATTCGAAAGAAAATTTGGAGTACTTTTGTTCTATTAAAATTGAGTACGTACTTTTGTACAGAACACACGTCATAGTTTGAAAAATTTTCCTCTATGCTGTGGCCTTGGTAAAAGATGCGTTCTTTCGCATCATACCAAACGACGCTCTATGACGTTCAACACAATGTAATAAGGAAAGCCGTTCTATTTCATAACATAATTTTTGAAAGTGTTCCTTAAATGTTTATTACTTTCTTATCTTCTAAGACTTCCGAGAAATTATTACCACAAAATTATTTATGCAAGTAGTTAAAACTTATGACGGGCATTTTTCAGCTACGAGATGAGTGAAAATAATTACTCTAAATTACCGCACGTTATTAATTACATTACATATTAGTTTGCACGTAAAAACCTATTTTTTTACGTATCAGAAATTACAAAATTTTAAGTGTGTCTTAGATAATAAATTATCCTGGGAATACCATACTAATATTACCTATATGTATAAAAATCTGGTATGAAACACACACACACACACACAACTTTCTCTTGCCAATGCAAATAATTAACAATAAACCTAACATTAGTAATAAAACATTAGAAATTAACAAAAACATAACTTTATTTTAATCATGAGTGAAAGACGCAAAATGAAAATCGAACTCAGTTTGGCTTAAAAATACGGTAAATCACTCTTTCACGCTAAACTAGGCTCTGTAGAGAAAATTGCTTTAAATAAAAGTTGTAGATCTTTTTATTTCCTATAAAATTAATTATATACACTTTTGTCGTAAAATGCATACTAAGGCCGAAATCTTTCAAAAATCGATTTTTCAAACTTTTTCGTGAGAAAAAACAGAAAGTCGCTAATTACCGCTAAAATTAAGCGTTATACCAAAAAATGTTTGAAATAAAAGTTGTAAGATTTTAAATTCTCTACAACTTTTATTGTAGGTATAATTTTTTGCGCTAAAATGCATATTAAAGCCGCAATCTTAAATAAACATTTTTTTACGTGAAAACAGCCTCACCAAGAATTTCAGCAAACATAACGCCTACCCTATCTTGTAGAGAATAAAAAATTGAGTAAACCAGGCGATTTTTAAAAAAATCGTAGGACCAGTTTTTGAGAAAATTGAAAAAAGTGAAAAATTATACGAATAAACTACTACTTCCGGTTGACCGATTTTGATGAAAATGTTCGTGTCGGGTCCGGTTGTGGTATGTAACTTAAATTTCAAGTTTCAAGTTCGTACGTTGTTCCGTTCTTGAGATATTCTGTTCACACACACACAGACCAATCGCTAAAAAACATGTTTTTTTAAACGCTTTTATTTAACTTACAAATCTTGCAACAAAGCATCAAAAAAGATGGAAGCATCAAATCTTGCAACTTAAAATTTTAATACTTCTACCGTATCAATATGAATCAAACTTTGCACACTTGTGTATCTTCGATGACAATACGCTGTGGAGGTGTTTGTAAAAAAAAATTTTAAAATTCTAAAATTTTATAACGCTTTTATAATTTATTTAACTTACTCTTGGATCCATCAAATCTTGCAACTTAAAATTTTAATACTTCTACCGTATCAATATGAATCAAACTTTGCACACTTGTTTATCTTCGATGACAATACGCTGTGGAGGTGTTTGTAAAAAAAATATTTTAAAATTCTAAAATTTTATAACGCTTTTATAGTTTATTTAACTTACTCTTGGATCCATCAAATCTTGCAACTTAAAATTTTAATACTTCTACCGTATCAATATGAATCAAACTTTGCACACTTGTTTATCTTCGATGACAATACGCTGTGGAGGTGTAAAAAAAAATTTTAAAATTTAAAAAAAAATTTAAAAACGCTTTTATTTAACAATTACTTAAAACAATTAACTAAAAAGAAAAAAAAGAAAAAAAATTTACAAAAAAATCGCAGAAAAAAAATTACAAAAAATCAAAAAAAAATTAAAAAAAAAAGTTAAGAAACGCTATTATTTAACAATTAATCAAAAAAATGAACTAAAAATAAAAAAATAAAAAAATTTACAAAAAAAATTACAAAAAAATCAAAAAATTTTTTTAAAGAAACGCTATTATAAATCAAAGAAAAATGAACTAAAAAGAAAAAAATTTACAAAAAAAAATCACAGACATTACAGTTAAAAATAAAAGCGTGGCGCATTAATATATATAATATTTATTGTAAAATATTCGTTGTAAAATATTATATATATTAATGCGCCAAGCTTTTATTTTTAACTGTAATGTCTGTGATTTTTTTTTTGTAAATTTTTTTATTTTTTTATTTTTAGTTCATTTTTTTGATCAATTATTAAATAATAGCGTTTCTTAAAAAAAATTTTTTGATTTTTTTGTAATTTTTTTTCTGTGATTTTTTTGTAAATTTTTTTTCTTTTTTTCTTTTTATTTAATTGTTTTAAGTAATTGTTAAATAAAAGCGTTTTTTAAATTTTTTTTAAATTTTAAAATTTTTTTTTACAAACACCTCCACAGCTTCTACCGTATTGTCATCGAAGATAAACAAGTGTGCAAAGTTTGATTCATATTGATACGGTAGAAGTATTAAAATTTTAAGTTGCAAGATTTGATGAATCCAAGAGTAAGTTAAATAAATTATAAAAGCGTTATAAAATTTTAGAATTTTAAAATATTTTTTTTACAAACGCCTCCACAGCGTATTGTCATAGAAGATAAACAAGTGTGCAAAGTTTGATTCATATTGATACGGTAGAAGTATTAAAATTTTAAGTTGCAAGATTTGATGGATCCAAGAGTAAGTTAAATAAATTATAAAAGCGTTATAAAATTTTAGAATTTTAAATTTTTTTTTTTACAAACACCTCCACAGCGTATTGTCATCGAAGATAAACAAGTGTGCAAAGTTTGATTCATATTGATACGGTAGAAGTATTAAAATTTTAAGTTGCAAGATTTGATGCTTCCAAGAGTAAGTAAATAAAAGCGTTTAATAAGTCGTAGTGCTACGCGTTATATTTATTAAATTTTTTTGTCATCAGTCTTTCGACTGGTTTGATGCAGTTCTCTAAGCTGTCGTTCTTGCGCAAGTCGTTTCATAGCCTACATACTTTTAACACCCTACATCTTTTGTAATTTACTTTAAGGGGAGACTGTACTTTTAAACCCGCCAATGTTAAATTTGCTATTTTTAGGTACATTTTTCATAGGATTGGTAAAATATAAGGAAAATTAAACTTTACACACCATAGGTGTCGGGTTTCTTCTCGAGCAATTTTTTGTTTTTGTTTTTGTAATCCCTAATGTGTGTACGTTGCAATCTGTTCAATTGAGAACAATAAGTAACCCCATGACCCAATGAGATGAGGATGATGTGTATGACGTGTAAATGAGACTGTGTAGTCTTGTACAGACCCAGGCCGACCATTCCTGTGAGAGTATGGTTAATTAAACCCCAACCATCAAAGTACACCGGTAACCACTGTCTAGCATTCAAATCCGTATAAAAGTAACTATCTTTACTAGGATTTGAACCAGGAACCTTCGTCTCCGAAAAACAGCTGATTTTGGCGACGACTTTACCTCTAGATCACCCCAGTGGGTTACTGGGTAACTCGAGCTACTGACATTTTCTCAATTTACTCTTTGGACCATACCATTTTTTTTTTTTTTTAATATTACGAATAACATAACATTTTTACAAATTGTGTTCTACGTTTTTTGCGTATTACTAATTGTTGGAGGACCTGAGGAAGTCATAAAAACGTCCGTATATGTGGATATACAAGATAATTAACTGATAAAAATTTCTGTTGCCCATAACAGACAGGTGGAGTATCAATTTATTTACACTCAATCTGTTAGTTGCAGGGCTAAAATAAATAGTTCTGTTTCTTATCACATGGCCAGCCAATTAAATGACTGAATCATTGAAGAACAGAAGAGGTAGAGGTGTAAAAGACACTAATAAGAGTTATCTCCTCTGAAAGTAATGAATTTCATTATACAGCCAGACCCTGTGGTGAATGAAGTGAAGGTGTCATTTGCAGAGTGGAAAATATGTGCTTTTCAGAGGGCCCAGCATGCTGATAAGCGTAATTTTTTCACTCAGTGAGGAAGGCATTTGTAAACTAACTCACTCCTCGTTTTACTTAGTAAAACCTCTACAGGTTCAAACCAGCCTTTCGGCTGATGACTTAAACAACAAAAAATTTCTGCCTGGTAGGTTTATTGGTTTCTGAGAAAAATGTACCTAGTGTTAAAAATCTAAATTTACGGGAAAACGTAAGAAACTAGAAGGCACAAATCAAAAACAAAATTTACAAAAACAAGTTAATTTCCCATCAACAGCTGTTTAAGAAGCTGAACCAACAGCTGAGAATACAAAAAAACAGTGATGCAGATATTTTAAAAACTAAAATTCTCTTTGCACTAAAACGAGCACTATAAAATTGTGAAAAATATTCGTTCTTGGTAACACGATAATGTTTCTGTGTAAACTTGATAAAAATTTAATTTTTTCAAAAGAAAATATTTTTACGACGTAATTTTATGTTTTTTTGGTAGATCTAGGCCTAAACTATTGAAAAACATAAAAAACCAAAAATTGAAATTTTGAGTTAAAACCATCGTGTCATCTCCCCTTAAATATTCAAACCCTTGCCTCCCCCAACAATAATCATTATTAAAAATAATGAACAATAAACTTAACATTAGTTATAAAACATTAGAAATAAACAAAAAACTAACCTCAATAAACATAACCTAATTTTAATCACGAGTGAAAGACACAAAATGAAAATCAACCTCAGTTTGGCTTAAAAATACGGAAAATCACTCTTTCACGCTAAACTAGACTCAGTAGAGAAAAACGCTCAAATAAAGGTTGTAGATCAAATAAAGGTTGTAGATAGCTAATTACCGCTAAACTAAGCGTTAAACAAAAAACATGTTTGAAATAAAAGTTGTAGGATTTTAATTTCTCTACAACTTTTTATTATATACATTTTTGCGTTAAAATGCATATTAAAGCCGCAATCTTAAATAAACTTTTTTTTACGTGAAAACAGCCTTACCAAGAATTTCAGCAAACATGGCGCCTACCCTATATTGTAGAGAATAAAAAATTGAGTAAACCAGGCGATTTTAGATAAAATCGTAGGACCAGTTTTTGAGAAAATCGCAAAAAAGTGAAAAATGACACGAATAAACTACTACTTTTGGTTGACCGATTTTGATGAAAATGTTCGTGTCGGATCCGGTAGTGGTATGTAACTTTCAAGTTTGTACGACGTTCCGTTCTAGAGATATTCTGTAAACACACGCGCGCGCACACAGACACACACACACACACAAAAGAGCAATCGCTAAAAACACGTTTTTTCGGTTCAGTGGGTCTAAAAATTGTTACATCCAGTGGAAACTCGATTTTGAAAAATCGACATGAAAAAATAGACTACTTTCCTTCCTACATTCATATTGGCAAGAGAAAGTCAAAATCGTAATTACATTGATTTATTACCTGTAGCCTACATACCAGTATATTCATAAACGTTGATTTATAATCACATCGAATGGAACGTGCTGCCATTTGAGCTATAAATTTTATAAAATGTCATTAAAATAATACGTAATATGCGGTAGATTAAGCGTTAAGTAACGCTTAGTGTAAAAATGCCCTTTAGTTTCGGGTAAGATTTCCAAGAAAGATGTCGGTGAATTTTTATTCTTTTAATGGTTACTTCGTACGAAGTAAATACATTTTGAAATCATTTTCACCGTCATTTTTTCTATTAATGGTTTTATTATGCCTATCTCCATTACAAAGTAATTCATTCACACACCACAGAACTTTTTCAGGTAATTTTAAAAATTCTATGTAACGGGTGATTCAAAAAGAGCGCCGGTTTTTAAACGGCTGGTAAATTTTTGTTTATCGGTTGGCAACATTGTTAGACCTCATTTCTATTTCGGAGAACATTCCGATTGACGATTCAGTTGTAGTTGCTCTTGTTCGCAGTGTAGTACTCTCGCAGTCTGTGTCTAACCATGGAGAAGTTTACTATTGCACAACGAATGTTAATCGTCAAAAACATTTTACCAGAGTGGAGAGAGTTATACGGCTACTGTCAGGCGACTTCGCGATACTCTAGGACGTAATGAAGCACCGAATGAATCAACAGTTCGTAGGCTCATGAAAAAGTTTTTTGAGACGGGTTCAACAGTCGACCTTAAAAGTTCTGGACGTCGTCGTTCTGGCCGAACTGAGCAGAACGTTGCGTTGGTTCGTGACAGTGTGGCTGTTACCGATACCGTACGATGATTAGGGAGTTTTTGTGGCGTCATTTGGATGGAATGGACATTGACGAGTTGTGGTTTCAGCAGGATGGTGCCACCTGTCACGCTGCACGAGAAACAATGTTGTTGCTCCGTGAACGGTTCCAGGATCGCATCATTTCTCGTAATTCCGACCATCAATGGCCACCAAGGTCGTGTGACTTGACGCCTTGTGACTTTCCATTTTGGGGTCATCTGAAGTCATTGGTGTATGCCAATAAACCCCGAAACATCAATGAACTGAAGGAGGAAATTCGCAGTAATATTTTGCAGTAATATCCAATTTCATGGACAGAGTTGATGCGTGCCAGCGCAGTAGAGGATGACACATGCATGACATCATTTTTCATACATGAAATCGGAAGGTAAGATGAACTTGTTGATGTATTTATTTTCAGTTTTTCAATAAAATAAATCTCTTAATTTGATATCCTATCAAAACCGGCGCTCTTTTTGAATCACCCTATATTATCATACATATTGTAGGGCTACATTCAGTACAAAAATATAACCGAAGATTATAATTAAAATATAGTAGTAGGCCTAACTTGTGTTGTTTAGGTCATCAGCCTGTAGGCTGGTTTGAACCTCTAGAAGTTTTACTAAGTAAAACGAGGAGTGAGAGGTGGTTTACCATTGCCACAACTCACTGAGTGGAAAAGTACGCTTATCAGCATGCTGGGCCCTCTGAAAAGCACATATTTTCCACTCTGTAAATGACACATTCACTTCATTCACCACAGGGTCTGGCTGTATAATGAAATTCATTACTTTCAGAGGAGATAACTCTGATTAGTGTCTTTTACATCTCTACCTCTTCTGTTCTTAAATGATTCAGTCATTTAATTGGCTGACCATGTGGTAAGAAACAGAACTATTTATTTTAGCCCAGCGATGAACAGATTGAGAGTAAATAATTTGACTCTCCACCTGTCTGTTATGGGCAGAGGCCTAACTTATATACTATAATAATCCTACGGAAATTAAATTCATTAATATAATTTTACATAAAAAAAAAATAATTAGACCTATTACACGTTACAATAATTGTTAATGTGAATATGCAATGAAAACAAACACGGAATAAGATTGGTATGTCAATGATTAACTCGACATTAAAAACACAATGCAGTTATAAAAAAATAATGTATTATTTTACAACGTCTGTGATGAAATGTCTTGTTATAAAAAAGATACAGTTTTTTTAAATACACGTTATTTTTTATTAACACATTTGTGATATTTATATTGTTTGCTTACAAGATATTCTCACGATTGATAAAGTGAAAAAAAAATCGTGTTGAACACGCACCCGACTTTCTCTTGCCAATGTGAATAATAAAAAATCTGGTGTGAAACACTCACACAACTTTCTCTTGCCAATGCAAATAATTAATAATAAACCTAACATTATTAATAAAATATTAGAAATAAACAAAAACTAACCTCAAAAACATAACCTTATTTTAATCATGAGTGAATGACGCAAAATGAAAATCGAACTCAATTTGGCTTAAAAAAACGGAAAATCACAGTTTAACGTTAAACTAGGCTCTGTGAGAAAGATGTTCTAAACAAAAGTTATAGAGCTTTTAATTTTCCATAAATTTTATTATATACACTTTTGTCGTAAAGTGCATACTAAGGCCGAAATGTTAAAAAAATCGATTTTTCACACGTTTTCGTGAGAAAAAACAGTAAATCGCTAATTACCGCTAAACTAAGCGTTATACAAAAAAATGCTTGAAATAAAAGTTGTAATTTTTCCAATTCCCTACAACTTTTATTATATACATTTTTGATCTAAAATTAATATTAAAGCCGTAATCTTAAAAAAACACTCTTTTTACGTAAAAACACCCTCACCAAGAATTTCAGCAAACATGGCGCCTACCCTATCTTTTAGAGAATTAAAAATTGAGTAAATGAGGCGATTTTAAAAAAAATCGTAGGACCAGTTTTTGAGAAAATCGCAAAAAAGTGAAAAATTATACGAATAAACTACTACTTCCGGTTGACCGATTTTCATGAAAACGTTCGTGTCGGGTCCGGTAGTGGTATGTAACTTAAGTTTGAAGTTCGTACGATGTTCCGTTCTTGAGATATTTTGTATACACACACACACACACACACAGACCAATCGCTAAAAACATATTTTTTGGGTTCAGGGGGTCTGAAAACGTGTAGATCCGGTGGAGAGTGTATTTGTTAAAATCGACATGAAAACAATACTTTCCTTCCTATATATTCACATAGGCAAGAGAAAGTAAAAATATTACTTGTAATTGCGGTTTAATCGTGAGTAAATTTTGCCCGTAACAGGTACGTGAAGTGTTAAATTATTTGCTCGATCTGTTATGTTAGTTCCAGAGCTACGACAAAATAGTTGTGTTTCTTATCACATGGTCAGCCAATTATAACGTGCGTTCGGAAAGTCGCTGTGCACTGGAATTGTGACTATGGATTTATGAAAATATGTATAAAGAAATGACTAAGCATTTTGGAAAAAAATTTATTCAATACCTTAATTACATTGTTAAACCGTGATTACATTGTTTATAGAAGGTGTTCGAAATGACCTCCATTGGCATCAATACAGCATTGCACTCGTTTCATTTTGTTTGCAAACACCTTTCGCAACTGAAGAACAGTGATTCCTTGAATGTATGCCGTTATTGCGGCTTTAAGTTCGTCAATCGTGTGTGGTCTGTTCCGATACACAGTTTGTTTCGCCGCACCCCATAAAAAGAAATCGTGGGGAGTCAGATCAGGAGATCTTGCAGGCCACAAATTCTTTGAAATTATTCGTTCACCAAACACGTTGCATAACGTTTTATACAGTTGCGAAAGGTGTTTGCAAACAAAATGAAACGAGTGCAATGCTGTATTGATGCCAATGGAGGTCATTTCGAACACCTTCTATAAACAATGTAATCACGGTTTAACAATGTAATTAAGGTATTGAATAAATTTTTTTCCAAAATGCTTAGTCATTTCTTTATACATATTTTCATAAATCCATAGTCATAATTCCAGTGCACAGCGACTTTCCGAACGCACGGTATAACAAGCATTTAAGAACAGACGAGGTGTAAGAGACACTACTATCCGTTTCATAATCAAAGACACCCGAGTTTGAACCCAAAGCATCTCAAAAACTATGAGTCAGATTTTAACATACTTTACATCAAAATTTAGCTCATTTTATTGCGCATTGACCCATAATAAACCTATATTCTGCCCATAACAGACAAGTGGCGTGTCAAATTATTTACACTCAATCTGTTCGTTGCAGGGCTAAAATAAATAGTTCTATTTCTTATCACATGATCAGCCAATTAAATGTTGTTGTTTAGGTCAACAGCCAAAAGGCTGGTTTGAACCTGTAGAGGTTTTACTAAGTAAAACGAGGAGTGAGGTGGTTTACCGTTGCCTTCCTCACTGAGTGGAAAAGTACGCTTATCAGCATGCCGGGCCCTCTGAAAAGCACATATTTTCCACTCTGCAAACGACACCTTCACTTCATTCACCACAGGGTCTGGCTGTATAATGAAATTCATTACTTTCAGAGGAGATAACTCTGATTAGTGTCTTTTGCACCTCTACCTCTTCTGTTCTTAAATGATTCAGTCATTTAATTGGCTGACCATGTGATAAGAAACAGAACTATTTATTTTAGCCCTGCAACGAACAGAGTGAGTGTAAATAATTTGACACTCCACCTGTCCGTTATGGGCAGACCAATTAAATGACTGGACCATTTAAGAACAGAAGAGGTAGAGGTGTAAAAGACACTAATCAGAGTTATCTCCTCTGAAAGTAATGAATTTCATTATACAGCCAGACCCTGTGGTGAATGAAGTGAAGGTGTCATTTGCAGAGTGGAAAATATGTGCTTTTCAGAGGGCCTGGCATGCTGATAAGCATACTTTTCCACTCGGTGAGGAAGGCAATGGTAAACCACCTCACTCCTCGTTTTACTTAGTAAAACCTCTAGAGGTTCAAACCAGCCTCTACAGGCTGATGACCTAAACAACAACAACAACAAACCTATATTAATAATATTGTTAAAAAATTGCCATATCGAGGTTGGAAGACAAAAAGACCCGTTTTTTGCTACTGCAACAAATTTCATGCGTTTAGAGGCGTGTAACTCGATAACTATTTGATCGAAAAGTATGATATTTTAACACAGCACAACATAGACATATACTTAAAGCGTGTACGAAATTTCAAATTCGTAAGTTATTTTTAAATTTTGATTTATTAACAATATTCTGAACCCTTGCTATCTCGGTAACCGCTCGATCGTTCGGCGCGGGCAAACTATCGTTTTATTCAGCGTAAAAAACTTAGTACAAATATGTTAATAACATGAAATTTTGATTGGCCAATGTTGTGGTAGAATTTTTTAATTTTTTGAAAAATGGAATGGGTTAATGCGGGGGGGGGTGCTACCACCCATGTTGCTTGAATCTGTCTGTCTACCTGAATTGACACCGCAGTCTGTCAATTCAGATAGACAGTCCGACAAGATGTCACGTACACAAACTTGCAACATGGATAGTAACACCCACCCCCCGCATTAACCCATTCCATTTTTCAAAACTTAAAAAATTCTACCACAACATTGGCCAATCAAAATTTCATGTTATTAACATATCTGTTCTAAGTTTTTTACGCTGAATAAAACGATAGTTTGCCTGTGCCAAACGATCAAGTGGTTACTGAGATAGCAAGGGTTCAGAATATTGTTAATAAATCAAAATTTATATTTATATATATAATATATAAAATTATATAATTATAATTATATTTTATATAATTATATTATAATTATATTTATTATATTTATATAATATATAATTAAATAAATATTATATTTATATAATATTTATTTATTATATTTATTATATAATTATAATTATATTTTATATAATTATATTATAATTATATTATAATTATATTTATTATATTTATATAATATATAATTAAATAAATATTATATTTATATAATATTTATTTATTATATTTATTATATAATTATAATTATATTTTATATAATTATATTATAATTATTATAATTATATAATATATAAAATTTAAATTTATATAACGTGGGTGATGGGGGCTGTAGAACGGAAGAGGATAGAAGCTTTTGAAATGTGGTGTTATAGGAAAATGTTAAAGATTAGGTGGGTGGACAAAATAAGTAATTTAGAGGTTCTTAGACGAGTGGATGAAAAAAGAAGTATATGGAAGCATCTTACCAAAAGAAGGGATAGGCTAGTGGGGCATATCCTAAGACATCCAGGTATTGGGCTATCAATAATGGAGGGTAACATTGAGGGAGTAAATTGTAGAGGGAGGCAAAGATTAGAATATATAAAGCAAATTACAAAAGATGTAGGGTGTTACAGGTATGTAGATATGAAACGACTTGCGCAAGATAGAACAGGTTGGAGAACTGCATCAAACCAGTCGAGAGACTGATGACAAAAAAAAAATCAAAATTTATATAACGCGTAAATTTAAAATTTCGTACACGCAGTAAGAATATAATTGTCTATGTTGTGTTGTATGAAAATTTCAAACTTTTCGGTCAAATAGTTATCGAGTTACGCGCCTCTAAACGCATGAAATTTGTTGCAGTAGTTGTAAACAATTTTTTGAGATATTCTGTTCGCACACGCACGCGCGCGCGCGCGCACACACACACAGACAGACCAATCGCTAAAAACATGTTTTTTGGATTCAGGGGGTCTGAAAACGTGTAGATCCGGTGTAAACTCGATTTCTTAAAATCGACATGAAAGCAATACTTTCCTTCCTATAATATTCATATAGGCAAGAAAAAGTAAAAACACTAAAAACGTCTTACCTTCAAACCTTCAAAATTTGAAACTTTCGATCTTCGTACTTTAAATATTAATCTAAAACTTTTAAACTTTTAAGGAGACCCGGAATCCCTATACCACTACGTGTTAACTGAAGAACATTTTCTAAAAAGAGAATGTATCTAACAAAATAAAACTTTTTTACAGCTTTTCTGATCTATGATAAATCACTGGAAATTATAAATTTAATCCTTCACAGTATAAGAAGAATGTACATTTTTAGGTGTTTTTAATTTTTAATATTTTTTGAAACTATTGTTGTAAAATTGTATTATTTCACCATATGTACCTCAATGAGCTGAGCAAATTAAACAAAAATTATCAAAATCGGTTGAATAGTTTTTTAAAAAAATGTTCCTTATATCTAAAAAAAAACATTTACGGAAAAGTAAGAAGAAACTCTTCTAATTACCAAGGACTAGACGTAGTAAACTATTTTTTTAATGGACAAAATTGTCGTACATGCATAATATATTACAATCAAAACATTCACAAAAGAACGGTCTCATATGGCGCGAAAAACAAAAAATCTTGAAATTTTATGTTAATCACTTTTCGGGTCCCCTTAAACTTCAAATTTTGAAACTTCAAACTTTAAAACATGATCTTTAAACCTTCAAACTTCAAATTATTGTTATTCACCCAAACCCCTTTGGCGGCCGAAATTCATTTTAGGGCAAAGAGCGGGCGCGCAGTGCACCCGAGTTAATCTCTTGTTGTATTCATAATAAAAGAAACCCCAAAACATTCTGTAATCCAATTATCCGAGCGACCTTATCGTCCTTCCAATGGTAAACTTGCTAATGTGCAAATTTTGCGAATACTTGTCCACCAGTAAAACTTGGAGGTGTTGATCTACCACAAAGTGAAGTTGTAAAGTACCTGGGTATGCATCTTGACAGGCGGTTAACTTGGAAAACCCATGTGAGAATGAAGAGGAACGAATTAAATCTGAAATACAAAAGGATGTACTGGCTGATTGGTGGGAACTCTTCACTCTCTCTTGAGAATAAGTTGCTGCTTTACAAAATGTTACTAAAACCAGTCTGGTTGTACGGCGTTCAACTTTGGGGAACTACCAGCAGAAGTAACATAGAGATAATTCAAAGGTTCCAAAATAAGGTTCTTCGGGCTATAACAAGGGCACCATGGTTTGCAAGGAATGCAGAAATACAACATTATTGCAACCTTCCTGATGTAATGGACGAGGTCAGGCGTTTTAATAGAAAATATCAGGCAAGACTTGAAAGCCACGAAAACGAATTAGCCATAAATCTTCTAAATAATGCAGAAGAAGTTAGGCGCCTGAAACGTTACCATGTGTTGGACTTGTCTGAAAGAGTTTAAATGTATATAAAATTTTAGTGAAAAGTATTCTATATTGTAAAATGTAAATATCTTTGTACATAGTAATTTTCTCTTTGAACACATGAATAATTGTTGTAATGAGAGGTACTCAGGGTAATGAGGCCTCAACTTGTGATTTGTACATTCAAAAGATTTGCTTATAGTTTATTTTTAAAAAACTGATTGCAAATAATGTTATTTTGAAAAAAAAAAAAAAAAAAAATTTTGCGAATATGAGTTTGTAAGTGCGTGTTGATGTATACAACCCAACACATGTTGTAGTACACTCGCGAATATGTATCTTGTTCGCTTAGAGAGATACAGCCTTTGTAAAGTTACGAAAATACACCAAGTGTGTTAAAGAAGAAAGCATTGAATTAGTTTTTTGCTCTCCTGTAAAACTGACAAGAAGAAAGTATCAAATTTGTTTTTTGCTCTCCTGTAAAACTGAAAAGAAGAAAGCATCAAATTTGTTTTTTGCTCTCCTGTAAAAGTGACAAGAAGAAAGTATCAAGTTTGTTTTTTGCTCTCCTGTAAAACTGAAAAGAAGAAAGCATCAAATTTGTTTTTTGCTCTCCTGTAAAACTGACAAGAAGAAAGTATCAAATTTGTTTTTTGCTCTCCTGTAAAACTGAGAAGAAGAAAGCATCAAATTTGTTTTTTGCTCTCCTGTAAAACTGACAAGAAGAAAGTATCAAATTTGTTTTTTGCTCTCCTGTAAAACTGAAAGGAAGAAAGCATCAAATTTGTTTTTTGCTCTCCTGTAAAACTGAGAAGAAAGCATCAAATTTGTTTTTTGCTCTCCTGTAAAACTGAGAAGAAGAAAGCATCAATTTTTTTTTGCTCTCCTCTAAAACTGAAAAGAAGAAAGCATCAAATTTGTTTTTTGCTCTCCTGTAAAACAGAATTTGCACATTCGCGAGTTTCCATTGGAGGTACGATATGGTATCCCATGATGTCACCTTTCCCAAGAGGATCATCCGTTTTCTTTCAGCACTTAGATTTGAACTTGTGCACCCATTTTCATGGTGCTAATCCACTTATAAATTCTGATCCACCTACCCGACTGATGCGAGACACGCAAACGGCGCTACGCGCCGCTGGAGTGGCGAGTCTTTTATCTATAAGTGCAAGTACTTGTACCAGATGATAGTCTTAACACATATAGAGTGGAACGTAATGAGTGCGTTATAAATTTTATATAAAAAATAATAATAAAAAGAACAACGTAATGTGTTGTACCGTTAGTCAACGCCAAGTGTAACATTCATTCAGATTCGGGTAATCCTTTCACAAAAGATGTCGGTGAATTTTAATTATCGTGAAAGTTACTTCTTACGAAGTAAATACAATTTAAAATCATTTTCGCCGTCGTTTTTTCTATTCATATTTTTATTATTTCCATTACCAAGTCAATCTTTCACATACCACAGACTTCGTCCAGGTAATTTTTTTTAAATTTTCTTTTAATGTAAATTTTAACACGCTTATCTGATATAATAGGGATCTCGTAAAAGGGACCAATGTAAAGGATCCTTGTATACTGAAAAATTAATTAACACGAAAACATAGATATTACGTTATTTATTAAGAGGGGAAATTTTTAAAAAATTGGTTTTTTAGCAAATTCGTTTTTATATAAATTTTTTTTATTTGCCCGTAACAGGCGGGTGGAGTGTTAAATTATTTGCACTCGATCTGCTAGTTCCAGGGCTACAAAAAATAGTTTTCTCTCTTATCACATGGTCACCCAATTATTTATGATTGAAACATTTAAGAACAGAAAAAATAGAAGTGTAAAAGATGCTACTACCGGTTTTATAATGATAGACACCCGAGTTTGAACCCAAAGCATCTCCAAAACTATGAGTCGGATGTTAACATACTTTACATCAAAATTTACCTCATTTTATTCTGCGTTGACCTATAATAGTCTTATACTTTTAATGGTGTTTGAAAATTGTCATATTGAGGTTGGAAGACAAAAAGACCCGGTTTTTGCTACCGCAAAGAATTTCCTCCGTTTAGAAACGTATAACTCGAGAATTATTTGACCAAGAAGTTTGAAATTTTAACAAAAGATAGACAATTATATTCTTACAGCGTGTACGAAATTTCAAATTCGTACGTCATTTAAATTTTAATTTATTAACAATATTCTGAACCCTTGCTATCTCGGTAACCGCTCGATCGTTCGGCACGAGCAAACTATCGTTTTATTCAGCGTAGAAAACTTAGTACAAATATGTTAATAGCATGAAATATTGATTGGCGAATGTTGTGGTAGAATTTTTAAAATTTTGAAAAATAGGCTGGGCGATGCGGGGGGGGGGTGCTACTAACCAGTTGCCCCGTTGACATCCTGTCGAACTGTCTACCGAATTGACAGACTGCATTCATTCATTGAAATCATTAACCATTGTTACAAATTCATGTAGACAGTCCGACAGGATGTCAACCGATATTGTTAATAAATCAGAATTTAAATTACGTTCGAATTTCAAATTCCGTACACGCTGTAAGAATATAATTGTCTATCTTGTGTTAAAATTTCAAACTTTTTGGTCAAATAATTCTCGAGTTATACGTTTCTAAACGGAGGAAATTCTTTGCGGAAGCAAAAAACCGGGTCCTTTTGTCTTCCAACCTCAATATGATAATTTTCAAACAACATTAAAAATACAGAGTGATTTTTTAGTCCTGTTACCCAATTGTTAATGTCTGGTAATTTTTTTCTAAGAAAGGGATATTTTGTTTTGTGACACAAAGTTGGTAGCCCTACTCAACCGGTATAGATACGACAGTTTGAGTTGATTCTCCTTGAGTTGCGTAAAATTTTGTGCTGTTTTCAGTTGTGTTACGAACAGAATGTCTTTTACCCTAGAACAACGGGTTTTCATTCTTGAACAATATTTTGCTACAAAATCGTATGCGAGTGTAAAAGAATCATTTCAAATTAAATTTTTTGGTGTTCCTCCACTCTATTCTAGTCAATTTCTAGGCTAACTAACTGATTTTTAGAGGCAGGTATTGCTTGCAGCAGAAAACGTAGTGGTCGACCAACTCTCTTGACAGATGACGTTAAGAGAATGTGAAAACAAGATTGCTCAATTCTCCATGGAAAAGTTTACAAAAACTTTCCTCGCATGTTGATTTGTCATGTTCGAGTGCTCAGAAAGCTGCTAAAAAATTGAAATTGTATCTGTATCACATACGATTAGTTCTAGAGCTTCAGCCTCCAGATTTAAACAAGAGATTGTTTTAGGATAAAAGACATTCTGTTCGTAGCACGACCGTAAATGGCACAAAATTTTACACAGCTCAAGGAGAATCAACTCACACTGCCATATCCATACTGGTTGAGTAGGGCTACCAACTTAGTGTCACAAAACAAAATTTATTTTTTTTAGAAAAATATTACCAGACATTAACAATTGGGTAACAGGACTAAAAAATCACTCTGTATAAGTTTATGATAGGTAAACGCAGAATAAAATGAGCTAAGTTTTGGTGTAAAGTATGTTGAAATCTGACTCATAGTTTTGGAGATGCTTTGGGTTCAAACTCGGGTGTCTATGATTATGAAACCGATGGTAGTCACAGTTACATCCTGTGAAAGTAATGAACTTCATTATACAGTTGGACCCTGTGGTGAATTAAGTGAAGGTGTCATTTGCAGGGTGGAAAGTGAGTGCTTTTCGGAGGCCTGATAAGCATATTTCTATACTCAGTGTAGAAAGCAATGATAAACTATCTTACTCCTTATTTTACATAGTAAAGCCTCTACAGGTTCAAACTAGCCTTTTGGCTGATGACCTAAACAAAACATTTTTTTAGCAACTCTTCCTTCGCGGACAAGTTTGTCTTTTATTTGCTTTGAAATAGAATGAACAGAGCTAAGACCAATGTGGTGGGTGGACCACTATCCTTTTAAATACAAAGTTTAGGGTCATCAACCAAAAGGCTGGTTCGAACCTCTAGAGGCTTTACTAAGTAAAACGAGGAGTTTAGTGGTTTACAATTGCCTTCCTCGTTGAGTGGAAAAGTACACTTATCAGCATGCCAAACCCTCTGAAAAGCATTTACTTTCCACCCTGCAAATGACACCTTCACTTCATTCACCACATGGTCCAACTGTATAATGAAATTCATTACTTTCAGAGGAGATAAATTTGACTAGTGTCTTTCACACCTTCTACCTCTTCTGTTCTTAAATCATTCAGTCACATAATTGGCTGACCATGTGATAAGAAACAGAACTATTTTTTGTAGCCCCAGAACTAGCAGATCGAATGCAAATAATTTTGTGTGTAACGGGCAAAACCGGTTGTCATCCATTCTGTACAGGTGCCCTTAAAATTTTAGTCTTCTTTTTCTAATCGTGTCCATTGATTGTTCATTTTCCTGACACAGTTCTTCTCGACCTCGTAACCTATATTGTGTGTCTACTGTGTATGGGCCCATTATCTTGCCAAGGATCTTTCTCTTAAATATCTGTTTCTCTTAGTACGCCTTCACGATCATTCGGCACTCACTTGCATACAGACACACAGGTTTTATCACAGTATTATAATGTCTAACTAACCTTGGCTAGTTTTGGAAAAGCTTTATCCTTATATAGTCCAGCCTCTCTTAGTTTGCTTCTAATGTAAACAAATAATGACGTCACTGAGCATGCGCATTATATCAAAATGAGTACACGCTGATTAAAAAGTAACAAAAAAATTCTTTCAAAAGTATTTAAATAGAAAATACTTTTAAAAGTATTTTTATAAATGAAATTGTTAGGCCTACATCATTATCATGACTGATGTTTTTGGTACTTTAAGTACTTATAATTTAAATAATAGTTAACTTAATAGGAATACGAGACATCCGTGAAGTCGCTGACTGTAGCATGCACCCTGTAGTAGGTGGCTTTTGTTTGTTGACAGTAGGAGCAAACTAACAACGGCTGAACTGTACAAGTGGTGAGTTCCTCGAAGTGCACCGGCCATTTTCCCTCGTCTTTTTTTTGTTACTTTCTTTTCGCTGGTCTTTGGTTGTAATATCACTCCAAGGTACTTGAAGCTATCAACTTTCCCAATTTTTCCGTATTGTCTTAAGGTCTCTGCCCACTAGACCGTATCATACTAGGACCGTAACCGTACCGACACATACAAATAAATATTCTTTGTATCAATTAGTATAGCAAAACGCCCATCAGACCGTACCGACACCGGCCAACACCGTAGCGTGCCAGGCCCGTTCAGTCAACAATTTGCAGGCGAGAATATTTTGTAGGTGTCGGTACGGTGCGTGCATGGCAAATGACGTTGCCGAACCGGTTTGTGCCGGCGGCCCACCGCGTTGCAACCCCGTTGTGACATAGTAGCGTCTCACAGTATTTTCTCGTTTTCCTCTTCCTCGTCCAAAATAATGGCAATTATTATCAATTCTCGTAAAGATAATTTTGTAATAGGAATATTTTTAGTTAAGATAATTGACAACTGGAATTCACACACTGTTCACAAGTTGTAGTTATCTCATTGACTCCGCTCCAAAAAATGACGATACAGCGACCGGAGCCGAACGGGTATAGAACGGTTATCATACGCGTTGTATACGGGTATATGACGCGGTTGATCCGTTGCAGTGGGCATAGTAGTGACCGGAGCGGTTGTTTTTGTGCCTGGCACGGTCCTAGTATGGTACGGTCTAGTGGGCAGAGACCTTAAAAGTGACGCGGGGCTGTTTTGATGTTCGTTATGTAGGCTATTTAGTTTTCTCAAAGAAAATCTATAGTCCTGCTTTTTCAGCTTGTTTTTTAAACAAGTTGATTAGTTCTATGGCCGTTTCCGGGTTCCTAGAAACCTACTTTAGCAGGTGACTTAGCCTTAGACCAAAGAATGGCTAAAGATAAACTGTCTTGATTTTGCAAGACAGTTTATCTTTAGCCATTCTTTGATCCTCCAATCTGTACTTGGTTTAACAGTCCTTTAATGGAAAGTTTCATTTCCCATTCCTGAATAACTTTCTCCAGCATACAGTTAAAAAGAACCGGTGACAGTTCATCTCCCTGTATAAATCCTGGTCTACTACTTTTTAATTAGGCTGTATCATTTTATGATTAGTTTTGAATTTTCTCTAGAAATCCTTCAATTTCGATTTTTTGGTATAATTTATCATTTTATTATGCGTTTACAGAATCTCAAAAAAATTCTCTATTTATTTTTCTGGTAAATTCTCTCCCCTTTAGTAATTACACGCCTATAACTACTAAACCAATTGAGTATTTTAACTATTTAATTGGGGATTGCCACATTTTGTTAAGGGGGTAGTCAACTCAAGAAGATGATTTTTTTACATTTTCATGTTTTTTGCATATATTTGAAGTTTAAAATTTTCTGAATCACAACATTTGTTTACTACTTTCTTTGTACGTTGACAAAAAGTTATAAAAACATCTGTTTAAAATAAAGCTCACTAGCAAGGCAATTGAAATTGTTCCTTCAACTTTAAGTTTTCCGGAAATGTAGTTTTTCCATGATTGTACATTCTTGGGAATTAAATATTTTGGTTTGTATTGGAGGTATTTGGATGATGTTTTTTTTCAATTGTTCATAATTTCTTGCTCTATTATCTGTGGAATGATTATTACAAAAACCTTAATAGTGATTTAGTTAAAAAGCAATTTGTGAATACATAAAATAAATATTTTTAAAAATATGTTTTTCTTCAATAAATTTCTTGTAAGAAAAAATACATACAAGCGCATCCAACAGATAATAGACATCAATTTTCTGTATTTTTTAGCATAATAATCATGTTGATATCTTTCTTGGTTACTGAGATATTTGATTCCCCGTAAAAGCCCGCTTTTCAAACGTCACCCTTATATTAGGGGCTGTAATTATTTTTTTGGCTTTGTTCAAATGGTAGATTATTACTAGTAAATTACTCTTTTATTTAAAATAAATAATGATAAATTATAGCCAGAAGTTTTCATTTTCATTTTCTGGGTTGACTACCCTCTTAAGGCCAACAGTAAAGTTCAGTTTTAAGTTTACAATAATGTTTTGTAATTAATTTAGTTTAAGTACTGTAATATGAGACACTTATACATACAAACAACAGACCATACGCACATTACTAAAACCACTCACACATAAACATAAACATACACATTTACACATTCAATATAAATACCAGATGATTTACCACCTACAGATGTGAGTAGTGAGAATAATAAAAAAAAAAAATAAAAAATAAAAAGAAAATTTTTCTTAAAATAATAAAATGGATTGTTAGTTGATTCCTTTTTAAATCTTTTAAGGAACAAGACATGCTTTACAATTTTTTAAGATAAAAAGGATTTGAATATTTATTAATTTTATTAAGAAATAATTCAATAATTTTTAGAAGATTTAATTATAAAGAATTTCAACGATTTTAACAAATTTTAAAAAGGATTTTAAGATTTTAATAAATTTAAATATTTTAAATATTTATTAAGAATTTCGAATAAAGAAACGTTGAATTTTGAGATCTTAAAATATTTGGATTTTTATTTACGAACCTTGGGTACAGTACTATGTAATTTGCTAGTAGTTTAAGCATAAAATTTGTTGTAATTTATTAGTTTGTTAACAAATAGTTTTTGTAAGTAACCAGATCCCCAACAAACCTGGATGAATTTCTAAAATATCACAAATAAATTTTTGAAATATATCCTGCCAACCTCTTATATAAATTACAGTATCTATTAGGCCTAAATGAAATTTATCACCCTACTTTTGGTTGCCTTTTAAGTTTAAAAAACTTATGCGCGTTGTGGTGGTACCACCTTCTTAACAGCAATATTACTAAAATTAAAAAAATTGAAATTTAGAACAATATTTCCATTCAGTCATTTAGATTACGGATTTAGATTATAATCTAAATGACTAGTCGAGTACTATAGTATTTAAATCCGTATAAAAGTAAACTACCTTTACTAGGATTCGAACCAGGAACCTTCGTCTCTAAAAATTAGCTGTTAAACAGCTGACTCGCTGCGACGACTTTACCTCTAGACCACCCCGGTGGGTCTGTTTAATAAATGCATTACTCAAATAATTGGCTAACCATGTGATAAGGAACAGAAAATATATTTTATAACCCTGGAACTAGCAGATCAAGTGCAAATGCATTACTTAAATAATTGGCTAACAATGTGATAAGGAACAGAAAATATATTTTATAACCCTGGAACTAGCAGATCAAGTGCAAATGCATTGCTCAAATAATTGGCTAACCATGTGATAAGGAACAGAAAATATATTTTATAACCCTGGAACTAGCAGATCAAGTGCAAATGCATTACTCAAATAATTGGCTAACCATGTGATAAGGAACAGAAAATATATTTTATAACCCTGGAACTAGCAGATCAAGTGCAAATAATTTTATACTGTAAGCCGTATATGTGGTCAAAGCGATACCACCAATTTTATTTAAAAGAAAATAAAATTTGCAGTTACAACGCCCCGCGGCGAAGACAGAATCATCCCCTTCACCAAGCTTCGGAGTGGGCGAACACTATTTTAATTCCCCACTGGGAGAATTCCAAGAGTGGCCCATCCCAAAACGAATAAAAGGGAAAAACGGTCCACCCCACGAAACGCTGGAACTTTTAAAAATGGGGGCAATCCACCATCCACGTTTCGAATCCAACCAGGAACTGAAATTGGACTCAGGGTCGTGGCAACCCAGTGAATCAACTAACGTAGCTCAAACGATGGTCAAGCCTCGCTTTAAGTACTGTGAAGCAGAGAGTTGGAGAAAAATCTGTGCCGGTTCAAGAAATAGAAAATAAATTACAATCTGACACAGTAGAATGGATTTAAAACAAACTAATTTATTCCAAAACATATTAAAGAAATATGTCAAACAAAAAAAAAACTTTTGTAAACAAGAAATTCATCTTTACAAATAACAAAAAAAATAAACTTTAAATTCTCTTTTCTGTATGCAAGAGACATATTTAAATATCCAAAATTTTTGTGTGTTATAGATACTTATAATTTATCGTTTAATCCACCTCCCTCTTATGCAAAATTCAATGGTAAGGACAAAAAAAATCTTCCTTGAAGAATCAGCTAAAAAATTAAATTAAATTGTTTCTATGATTACTATACAGACATTAAAAGTAGGTGTCATTTCGCTTAGCCTTCAAAGAATTACGCAACCTATTCCAAAAATGAAAAACAACTCTGATGAAACTTAAAATAAAAACTAAATGTGCTTCAGATAAAAATATATTAAGATGTCTGAGTGTATATATTAATAATAAATCAATTAAAATATTGGCCTAAATAAGAAAGTTAAACAACAGTTTTTTATAAATATAAAATTGAAGAAAAAAATAATAATGAATTTTAAAAGTTATAAAATCACAGCAATTAATACAGGTATATAGTATTAAAAAAATATGTTTTTTTAACAATATGTCTATACGTTTTCATTATCTTAACTTTTTTTTTAATAATTATGTTTTTATAATAAAATTACAAAATAATTAAATTTAAATTTATTTGAAGGAGCACTTCAATTTCTAAGGTTCATGTAAAAATTTTTATAAACCCATTCAACAGAGTTAATACCGTAAAACTTTTCCACTATTAGTAGATCCTCCATTTACAGTGACTAGGATTTGAGTAACAAGACCAGCCTATGACTCCCCATGTTAAAATGGCTCATCTTTAAGACCCATTTGCTCAGAAAATATTTAAGCTACAAAGCTGAAATTTATGAATGTTATTCTTCATAGTTTTTAGATGTTATGCTCCTAGAATAATCAATAATTTATATTGAAAATTTAAAAAAAAAAATTTTAACATCACTCATTTGAGAAAAGAATAATTTCTCTACCACCCCTTCGTCACTTTTTTTTATTGTGAGTTTTGATTGGATAATTTTATACTCATGCTTTAATGCATAACTATCGCAAATATCGTAAAGTGTGAAAGACACTAAAGTCCAGCCTCTCTGAGTTTGCTCCTAATGTAAACAAATAATGACTCTTACATAATATTATTCACTTCGCTCATTTGTTTTCTCTGCCCATAACAAGGAGATAAAGTGTTAAATTATTTGCACTCAATCTGTTAGTTCAACAGCTACAAAAATAGTTGTTTCTTATCACATGGTCAGCCTATTATATGCCTGAAGCATTTAACAACAGAAGAGATAAAGTGTGAAAGACAAGACACTAAAGTCCAGCCTCTCTTAGTTTGCTCCTAATGTAAACAAATAATGACGTCACTGAGCATGCGCATTAAATCAAAATGTGTACACGCTGATTAAAAAGTAACAACAAAATACTTTCAAAAGTATTCAAATACAAAATACTTTTAAAAGTATTTTTCTAAATGAAACTGTTAGGCCTACATCATATCATGACTGATGTTTTTAGTACTTTCAGTACTTATAATTTAAAAAATAGTTAACTTAATAGGAATACGACATCCGTAAAGTCACAGACTCTGGCGTGCACCCTGTACTAGGTGGTTTTTGTTTGTTGACAGTAGGAGCAAACTAACAAGGGCTGACCTGTAGTCAGAGTTATCTCCTCTGAAAGTAATGAATTTCATTATACAGCCAGATCCTGTGGTGTATGAAGTGAAGGTGTCATTTGCAAAAAGGATAGTAGATACTTTTCAGAGCGCCTGGCATGCTGATAAGCATACTTTTCCACTCAGTGACTAAGGCATTGGTAAACCACCTCATTCCTCGTTTTACTTAGTAAAGCCTCTACTAGAAGTTCAAACCAGCCTTTTGGCTGATCACCAAAAACACAACAGAATGACTGTACATACATGAATACAGAAATTCTACCAACCCTTTTTTGAAGGTTTAGATGCTTTTCAGAGGGCCTGGCATGCTGATAAGCATACTTTTCCACTCAGTGAGCATTGCCATTGGTAAACCACCTTATTCCTCGTTTTACTTAGTAAAGCTTCTAGATATTCAAACCAACCTTTCGGCTGATCACCAAAAACATAACAGGATGACTGTACATACATGAATACAGAAATTCTACCAACCCTTTTTTGAAGGTTTAGATTTAACGTCAAGTGTCCAACTAAGACTTTAGCACAGTAAAAAAAGGTCCTACTGTATAGTAATATTTAAATGGTAATAGGAGTGTCTTCATCAGTTTACCGGTGCAGCCGATAGTTAAAAAAAAAAAAAAAATCGGGTGTGAAACATTCACACGACTTTCTCTAGCCAATACAAACAACGAACCATATAACCTAGCATTTTTTTTTTTTTTTTATTCCTAATTTGTGTACGTTGCAATCTGTTCAATTTAGAACAATAAGCAACCCCATGACCCAATGAGATGAGGATGATGTGTATGACGTGTAAATGAGGTGTAGTCTTGTACTGACCCAGGCCGACCATTCCTGAGAGAGTATGGTTAATTAAACCCCAACCATCAAAGTACACCGGTAACCACTGTCTACTATTCAAATCTGTATAAAAGTAACTACCTTTACTAGGATTTGAACCAGGAACCTTCGTCTCCGAAAACCTAGCATTAATAATAAAACATTAGAAACAAACAAAAACTAACCTCAAAAACATTACTTTATTTTAATCCTACGTGAATGATGCAAAATGAAAATCAACCTCAGTTTGGCTTATTAATATGGAAAATCACTCTTTCATGCTAAACTAGGCTCTGTAGAGAAAAATGCTTAAATAAAAGTTGTAGATCTTTTAATTTCCTTTAAATTTGATTATAAGCATTTTTGTCATAAAATGGATATTACGGCCGAAATCTTAAAAAATCAATTTTTTTGCAGATTTTCATTAAAAAAAAAAAACAGAAAATCACTAATTACTGCTAAACTAAGAGTTATACGAAAAAATATTAGGAATAAAAATTGTAGATTTTTAAATTGTCTACAACTTTTATTATATACATTTTTGCACTAAAATGCATATTAAAGCTGCATTCTTAAAAAAACATTTTTTTCTGCGATACCACAGCCTCCCCAAGAATTTGACCCAATGTCTGACATGTGCATGAGGTATAGTCTTGTACTGACTCAGCCCGACCATTGAGTCAGCATGGTTAATTGAACCTCAACTATCAAAGTACAATGGTGACCACTGTCTAGTATTAAAATCCGTATAACCGTAACTACCTTTACAAGGATTTGAACCAGGTATAGTCCATTCAAAATAGCATGATAGTATTACTTAAATGGAATAAATAACAGAGGGAATTTTGTAATGCGCTCATGCATCAATGCTATTTTTTTTTTTTTTATTTTAGCTTATTTGTTTTCGGGAACAAATATGTTTTTTCTGTTTTTCTGTACTTTGTTGACAACTACCCAATTTGATCGCTGCTTTTTCTGTATTTTTTTGACGTAGATTAGACACGAGTTTGAACAGGAACCCCCAGTAGAGTTTGTTAATGGATGGCTGTCAGCTGGTCACCATACAAAGTCGCTTGCCCAACCGAAGTTACTTAACAAAGAATAGCGACTTTGTACCAGCTGACTGACTGGTCTGGCCCGAAGGCCGATGCTACTATTTAAGAGATTTTTCTTTGTTAACTTCCCTGTTAGTGAATAAAAGCGTTTTAAAAGATAAATTAATAATAGAAAAAAAAATAAATAATGATTTTTCCAATAACACACAGAAAATGGAAATCAAATTTATTAATTATTTTATAATATTGTTATTAATTAAATAAATAATGAAATAATTAATCATGTCTTGTGTATTGAATGCAACAATAACAAATGCCAGTATAATAATTAATTCTATAAAATTTTCAAAATCACAAAACAAAGATTTATATATTTTGTAAAAATAATAAAAAGGGAAATTTTACTTTCGAAAAGGGACTTTTTATTCTGAAAAGTTACCACCATTCCGAGACTTCAATCTGTTCAATTGAGAACAATAAGCAACCCCATGACCCAAAGAGATGAGGTTGATGTGTATGACGTGTAGTCTTGTACAGACCCAGGCCGACCACTCCTGAAAGAGTATGGTTAATTGAACCCCAACCATCAAAGTACACCGGTAACCACTGTCTAGCACTCAAATCCGTATAAAAGTAACTACCTTTACTAGGATTTGAACCCAAAACCTTCGTCTCTGAAAATCAGCTGTTTTTGGCGACAACTGTACCTCTAGACCAACCCGGTGGGTTTCCGAGACTTAATCATGCTTTTTTGAATGGACTGTAATTATAATTTTGTCTTTAAACATCACATCAGCTATTAAACAGACACAACTTCAACGACAACTTTATCTCTAAACCAACTCAGTTAGGTTGTGATTAAACAAAGGTGTTATTTTTCATTATTTACATTGGCAAGAAGAAATTGTGTGAGTGTTTTACCCCAATTTTAGTTAAAAATTGTTGTTTAGATCATCAGCCGAAAGGCTGGTTTGAACCTGTAGAGGTCTTACTAAGTAAATCGAGGAGTGAGGTGGTTTACCTTTGCCTTCCTCACTGAGTGGAAAACTACGCTTATCAATATGCCGAGCCCTCTGAAAAGCACATATTTTCCACTCTGTAAATGACAACTTCACTTCATTCACCACAGGGTCTGGCTGTACAATGAAATTCATTACTTTCAGAGGAGATAACTCTGATTAGTGTCTTTTACACCTCTACCTCATTATACCTGTACTCATTTATGGTCATGAGGGATGGATATTGACTAAGTCCTTGGAAAGGAAATTGGAGGCGTTTGAGATGTGGACTTACCGGCGGATGCTCCGCATCTCATGGAAGAATAAAATTAAAAATGGGGAAGTTCTAAGCCGTTTGAACAAAAATACAGAACTTCTTTTCAATATCAAAAGATGGAAACTCCAATATTTTGGCCATATAGTACGGAATAAAAAATACCACCTACTGCAGTGCATCATGGAAGGCAAAATTGAAGGTAAACGAAGACCGGGGAGAAGGAGAATTTCTTGGATGGGGAACCTGCGGGGGTGGTTTGGGACCACCTCAGTTCAACTCTTCAGAGCGGCTGGTTCCAAGGTTAGAATAATGATGATGATCGCCAATCTCCGACGCGGAGCAGGCATATAGAAGAAGAAGAAGACACGTCTACCTCTTCTGTTCTTAAATGATTCAGTCATTTAATTGGCTGACCATGTGATAAGAAACAGAACTATTTATTTTAGTCCTCCAACAAACAGATTGAATGTAAATAACTTGACACTCCACCTGTCTGTTATGGGCAGACAGTTAACCCTAGAAGCGGTAATAGGTTTAACTTAAAGTGTCAAGCATTTTCAACAAAAAAAACATGCTTTCGAAAACAATTTTTTATTGTTTTTGTATTTCAGATATCAGGTACGTATTATATACCAAATTAAACAGAAAAGATAGCTCTACCTGACTGTTATTTTTGTTTTCTGATAATATTATTTCCCAAATAACCAGGACTAATGAAATATTTATAATAACAAATTTGAGAAATATGTTTTGTGTTATTAGCAACTTGACAGATTTACCTAAACAAATGCGTAAAAATGGAAATATACATTTTTTGGGGCAATCTTTCTAGAATAATTACTTTTTTTGAATTATCAGTTTACCTGTTTTCGTTATTATAATATGTGAAAAAATGGTAAGGTCTATAGAGAAAAGATCTAGGTTATGTTTACGCAATTTCAACATTTACAGAGTACACATTAATTTTGGTAGGTTTTATTTATAACCTGAACACATACTAAAATAATATCACAGATAATTCACGATATTTAATAAACTTACAGTAAAACGAATTAAAACACACTAATAACATGAAACAACAACACAGATATAACAAACAGATGGCCATTACAGTGAAACACGACATTAAGAAACAACAACTTTCAAAGGCTCGTACGAATGAACGAGAGAACGAAACTACCGGCAAACTGTGAAACTAAATAGATCAAATGAAATACTTTCATATGATTAGTTATATAAACCCACCGGGTTGGTCTAGAGGTAAAGTCGTCGCCAAAATCAGCTGTTTAACAGCTGATTTTCGGAGACGAAGGTTCCTAGTTCAAATCCTAGTAAAGGTAGTTACTTTTATACGGATTTGAATGCTAGACATTGGTTACCGGTGTACTTTGATGGTTGGGGTTCAATTAACCACACTCTCTCAGGAATGGTCGACCTGAGTCTGTACAAGACTACACCTCATTTACACGTCATACACATCATCCTCATCTCGTTGGGTCATGGGGTTGCTTATTGTTCTGAATTGAACAGATTGCAACGTACACAAATTAAGGAATAACAAAAAAAAAAAGTTATATAACCTAGGTTGGACAACCTGCTGGTTGAAAATAAGAGTGGGTGCATCTGTCGACCAAATCGACATCGACATGTATTCAACAGCACAACTGTCGCTCAGATCGACAGTTACCGCTTCTAGGGTTAAAAATATATTTCATATAATAATTAATGTGTTTTTTGCTATTATAGGTTGTGAACTGAAGACAAATGAAGACTGGAGTAAAACACAAGCATTGCTTTTAAATAAAGCAATGACGGAAATCATTCACCCAGAAGTAAATGATTCAGTACTGTTAATGCCAACAGAAGAGATTGTATTAGCATGTCCTGGAAGTAAATTCAAATTTGGAAAACCGGTTGATTTTGACACATCATCAGCAAAATGTAGTCGTGGTACTCAGATAGTTGTGGGAGACAAAGCGTACGATTTTAATGAAGCATCGTGTGAAAAATTACCAAAAACCTCCACTAAAATTGTCGGTACATGTTTAGGTAAAGATAATTTACTAGAAGCCGAAATCGGTTTCGACGTAGAAACAAATTTTATAAAATTGATAACGATATGTTTCGATAATGACACTTTGAGTACCGTTTATTCTCTTTATCAAGCGACATCAAAAATTGTTGGTAGACAACATGGTTTTCCAAGACCATCTTTTACAGACGCTGGATTTTATCACGACATTAAAGTATGGAATTTATACAAAAGACCGAATCAAAGAGATACGATTTCACGTATATTAGGATCAAAAGAATTAGGTGAAAAATATATACAGGATGATTCTGGACATTATTTAGCAAGAGGTCATTTGACTGCGAAAGCAGATTTTATCTACGGTGCGGAACAAATGGGTACATTTTATTATATAAATGTAGCACCTCAATGGCAGATTATCAACGCAGGTAATTGGGCAGCATTAGAAGACAGCGTTAGAAAATATGTGGCCGATAACAATTTGGAAATATCTATATGTACAATACCGCATGGTGTCGCAGAATTACCGGATGTGAACAATGAATTAAAAGAACTTTACCTTTATTACAATACAGATTTAAATAACAACGAAGAAACTTTAATTAGCGTACCAAAATTTTATATCAAAATTATGTTCGATAAAGATAACAAAAAAGGTGTTGCATTTGTCACGATAAATAATCCCTACATTGAAGAAATTACACCGGATTATATTCTCTGTGATGATATATGCGAAAAATATCCGTGGTTAACTTGGGATCAAGAAAATTACGAGAAAGGATACTCCTATTGTTGCTCTTACGATCAATTAAAAGAAGAAATTCCAGATGTCATCCCAGAACTTCCAATCGAATATTTACTCTAAAGTCAGAAACCAACAACATTAACCCTTTCAGTGCCACCCTCTTTCACCATGGTCGTGCATAAAATGCCAAGCCACTTTTGATATATAAACCAAGCATATTTGTTTAATTAGATTACAGATAAAGTTCTCAGATAAAGTTTTCAGATAATAGTTCTAGAGACTTGAAATTTTGGTCTTGCCTTAAAAATAGATGAAGAATTGCATATACGTGATCAAAACTAATGCTTGTCTTTTTTAAAAAATTTAAAATATTTTAATTCATTACAAGCAACCGAAGAAAATTGTTTTTTTACACTTTCACACAAAATAACTAGTTTATAATTATATTTTTAACACAAGTTGGCACATCTATCATGTAGACCATTTAATTTTGAACAAAACCATATTAAATTTGTTTATAAATTGTCACTACAAACATACTTATTGAGGATATTAATTCAGCATGACGCAACAGAAAATTTGAGTATTTATAAAAAATGACAATTATATAGTTTCTAACATAGGTTCACTTTCAGAGCCCGTACACAAAGCTAACTCGCAAATTTCATCATCGTCAAGACCAAAATATAATTTATCTTCCGACATTATAAAGAAATAAACCAATCACTAACACAAATAGTTGCAAAACTAAACACAAAATACAACAGTAGAGGTTATACACGCTGTTATAAAATGTAAACAACGGACTCGACACAACACGAGAACATTGGCCTGTTAGATCGCTTTTAAAATCGTCACCATACATCCAAAGAGGCTAAAAATATACGGTCATGTACCACAATAACTGCTCTTTCGTTTAAGAGTAAAAACAACACAATCTGTTGAGAACTGAGAGTAAGTACTACAGTGGTTTGAAACTGGCGGCCGATTCGATCGACCATGGCAATTGACGCACAAGCAATTGTGGTCCATTGAATCGGCCATGGCACTGAAAGGGTTAAAATGAATTTCAACTGTAAGTATCATTCAAAATTAATATCATTCAATCATTCATTAATTCATTAAACTGTAAGTATCACTCAAAATTAATATCATTCAATCATTCATTAATTCATTAAACTGTAAGTATCACTCAAAATTAATATCATTCAATCATTCATTAATTCATTAAACTGTAAGTATCACTCAAAATTAATATCATTCAATCATTCATTAATATCATTAAAAAAGGTAATATTCTAAAATCTTCATTTTAAGGAATAAAACTATTTTGAATTCGATAGAACAATACTCAATTGGTAATTTTAAGTGTTACATTTATGTCAAGACAATTTCTTTTCTCTTTTACATTGTTATGGTTTGAACTTTTATTCATTTTACAAAGTTAGGAAGTACAGTCAAACTTCTGAAAAACGGACACTCGTTGGACCAAAAAATTTGCCTGCTATTAAGAAGTGTCCAATAATGAGAAATATATGTACTGTACAATTTTATGTATTGCGTAATGTAATGTATTTTACAAGAATATATAAAATACACACTATTATTTTATTAAACATCCTATGTAGGATTTTTAAACAGCCGTATTATTTAATTCATGTGGAATTTATAAAATTAAATGTAATGAATGTAATGAAATATATATCGGTAAAACCACCAGATCTTTTAAAAAACGGTTTACAGAACACTATTCTAACTATAAAAAAGGAAATCGAAAATTCTCCAATGTAACTGAACACATGATAAAAAATAAACACAATATTTCGAATATAAAAAATAATCTAGAAATATTAGAAATAAATAACAAACAAAATGAAATTGAAATTCTGGAAAAATATTATATTTATAAATACAATAGCAGGGAGAAATTAATGAACACACAAATTGAATACGACAATCAACTGATTAAGTTGGCAAGACTGTTTTAAATATAAGAATCGACTATTCCTTCTCTACCATGGTAGGAGCAGGAAGTTTTAAATTTTGACTTGTAATAAATGTTAATTTACTGAAGATGTGTACAAGATACACGAAAGCGCTATAAACATTGGTAAGTGTTTTATGTTACCGTATTCTGGTGGTTAGAAAATATATATTTCAAAATACACACTATGTACATTTATGCAATGAAAAAAATATTTATTTAATACATAAGTATGAAGTAAGCAATATAGTACATGTAAGTATAGTATTCAGATGAACTAATGTCCCCTAGCCGTGGGAGTGAGAGAATGCATAACGCTCTCACTCGCACAAGCCATACCCGCCGTTCCAATAGCATTGTTGTATAATTTTACTCATTGTTGTGAGCAAGTGTTTATGCATCCAGTAAACTTACAAGCAAGATATCGACTGAAGTATGTTTTCAGATTTGGATAACGGTAAAGACCTTTGAGCGCATATGCAGTTATGCCACATATCTTCCTCTCACTCGCTCGGCTATGGGACATTAGTTCATCTGTTACTTATTTATATAAAATTACCAAAAAAGAAACGTATTATCTACTTACTTACTTACTTTACAACCAGGGCGTTCAGGCTTCTACAGCCCCTCCTCACCGCGACCTAAAAGATCTTTTGTGATTGCCCCTATTCCTTATTTATGCAAGACTCACACTTTTAATAAAGCGCAGGATCTGCCTAGGATCTAGTGCACTTACCTGAGAAGGTGTTAACACATCCTTACCCATCAGCGCTCTTCTTTTGCAGCCAACCACTTTGCAACTGCATAAAATATGCTCAGCCTTCTCTTCTGCCTCATGACAGAATCTACACAGGCTCTCTTCAGCAACTCCTATCTTGGATAAATGATACCCAAGATTACAATGACCAGTCATCAGGCCCACTACCCTCCTCAAGTCCTGTCTTCCTAGTCTATTGTATATCCCAGCCTTCCTGCTGGAATAGGCAATGAATTTCTTTGCCTGTTCACAGCCTGGCACCTGTTCCCAATAGGAGGCTTTAGCCTCCTCTTCCCAGGCCCTAACTATACCTCTATAAAAGCCTTCACCAATTCCACAGAATGGCTCTGGGCCTATGAAGTGAGAGGCTGCACCTTTCTTTGCTAAGGCATCCGCTCTCTCATTTCCAGGCACTCCCTGGTGCCCCGGCACCCAACGCAGCGTCACCACGTTACGCTTGGCCACGGCATTCAAAACTTCCCGACAATCATAGGCCAATCGCGACTCAAAAGTACATGAACTCAAAGCCTTGATGGCCGCCTGACTATCGGACAAAATATAAATGTGCGACCCACTGAGGCGCCTCTCAATACACCTCTCCGCACAGACCTTAATGGCCAATATTTCAGCTTGGAAGATGGTTATGTTACACCCAAGGGCCACAACGTATTATCTAATATGTAATATAAAAACTATGCATGCATGCATATACAGTACTTATAAGTAATCCAACATACCTTATGTTTGTATTCCACGATTATACATAAGTTTACTGCACAATTTACACAATACCTATAGTAATAAAATCATTTTTTGTTTTTAAGAACGCATGCTATTTATAAATTTAACCACTTATGCTCTCAATATTTTTAAACACATTTTTCTGATCTGAAGATTTTGTGTGCATGCATATTATGTAGTAGTACATGTTGGTGATGTTTACGATTGCTCTTTCCTGATTACGAACAAAGATTATGTCTACAATATATTACATACATTGTACTGAAGCCCGTAACAGACAGGTGGAGTGTCAAATTATTTACACTCAATCTGTTCGTTGCACGGCTAAAATAAATAAGTTCTGTTTCTTATCACATGGTCAACCAATTAAATGACTGAATCATTTACGAACAGAAGAGGTAGAGGTGTAAAAGACACTAATCAGAGTTATCTCCTCTGAAAGTAATGAATTTCATTATACAGCCAGACCCTGTGGTGAATGAAGTGAAAGTGTCATTTGCAGAGTGGAAAATATGTGCTTTTCAGAGGGCCCGGCATGCTGATAAGCATACTTTTCCACTCAGTGAGGAAGGCAATGGTAAACCACCTCACTCCTCGTTTTACTTAGTAAAACCTCTACAGGTTCAAACCAACCTTTCGGCTAATGACCTAAACAACAATAACATTGTACTAACATTTTTTTGTGGACAAGTTTTGTCCACTTTCCAGAAATTGAATTTTCAAAACCATACAAATTAACTGTCCGTGTCCGTCATGTGGAGGGTCCGTTATTTGGAAATATTTTAGTATTGTGTCTTACGGGAAAATTCTGGGACTTAAAATTATCCGCTATTAGGAAATGTCCGCAATTCAGAAGTGTCCGTTACTAGAAGTTTGACTGTAATTCAAAAAAAAAAAACTAATATTTTGTCACAATCTTCTATTTGTTATTGTAAAACAACAGATTTTACCATTTAAATTTTAAGAAAAACCTACTTATAATTTTTTTTTAATTTAAAAAAACCCACCAGGTTGGTCTAGAGGTAAAGTCATCGCCAAAATCAGCTGTTGAACAGCTGATTTTCGGAGCCGAAGGTTCCTGGTTCAAATCCTAGTTAAGGTAGTTACTTTTATTTTGGATTTGAATACTAGACAGTGGTTACCGATGTACTTAGATGGTTGGGGTTCAATTAACCACACTCTCTCAGGAATGGTCGGCCTGGGTCTGTACAAGACTAAACAGTCTCATTTACACGTCATACACATCATCCTCATCTCATTGGGTCATGGGGTTGCTTATTGTTCTGAATTGAACAGATTGCGACGTACACAAATTAAGGATTACAAAAAAAAGATTTTAAGAAAAACCTACTAATAATTTTTTAATTAAAAAATTAATTACATTTGTATAATAATACTAGCATGCCCCATTATGGCTTCGCATGCGAAAAATGGTGTAATCAATTTTTTTAAAATATGTAACAGAAAACGTGTAGCTGCTAGATAGACTATATATACATACGAGCGCGCAAACGCACACAAAAACATTTTGATAAATTCCCCGTGTATGTCTCTCTCTGTTCCACTCTTTCAACTACATAATGTAAAGTCCAGCCTTTCTTAGTTTTCTCCTACTGTCAACAAATATTGACGTCAAGTGACGTTATTATGTAAATGAATGTCATGCTGAGTGCTCAGCATGGGCATTATGTAAAAATGTGTACACGCTGATTAAAAAGTAACAACAAAATACTTTCAAAAGTTTTAAATACAAAATACTTTTTTAAGTATTTTTATAAATGAAATTGTTAGGCCTACATCGTATCATGACTGATGTTTTAAGTACTTATATATTAAAAAATAGTTAACTTAATAGGAATACGACATCCATAAAGTCGCGGACTCTAGCGTGCACCCTGTAGTAGCTGGGTTTGGTTTGTTGACAATAGGAGCAAACTAAGAATGGCTGAACTATAGGTACTGTTCTTCAACAATAAGTACACACATAAACACACACGACATTTTGATAATTTCCCCCGCATACATCTTTCATCATCAAACCCCTTCACAAAACAAAGTTGGTCCCCTAATTGTAAAACCATGTCATGACCATTATGGCAACAACAAGGATCCCTTGTGCTACAGAAAAACTACACCATCATCTTCATTTTGTACATTGTCAGCTAACTCCACGAAATTCATTACATTGTATACAATAATACAGCATGTTAACAAATACTAACAGAACAACGTTTGAATAACGAATAACCATTCCTGCCTTTATTCTTACTCCCACCTTCTCACACCGTGCAGTACCATAGCAATGTCAGGCACAAGGAGAACTGGAATTAATAGTGGTAGTAATCTAACAGAGAAGGTCCATTTTTCTAATTGAAAAATGAATAAAAGAAAACCAGAAAAAACAAAGAGAGTTGTTTGGTACCTTTTGGAATAAAAATCAGAATGACTGAAAATAATTCACAACAAAATACTCAAGGCTCATGATTTTAGAGGATTAAATTAATGTAATTAGAAAACCAGAAAAGTGGGCCAAAGTGACCCTGATTTATTATAGTTTAAGTTCATAATCACTTTAAGCTAAATTAGTTTTCCTTCATAAGCTAAAATGTTACAATATATTGCATAACTTTTGAAAAGTGTTAATCATTTTACTCTTGACTGGAAACTTAATCCTTGTAAACTTTTTTGACTTAATTAGGTGTGTTACCAAACTTCACTCAAACGAAATTTGTTTACCAAAAGGTAGTTTATAAAGTACGGTTGCAGTTACACATAATTTACTATAGTAAATGGTAATAAACAGGTTGTAGGTTTATTGGCCTACTCCAATAAAAATACTCGTTTAGTTTGTTTTGGAAATCTTTTTTAAAAATTCAAGAATAAATTCATTCTCGATAACTATTTAAACCATGACCGTAGAAAGAAATAGGCCCGCCCTGACATTCCCCAAAAATACAGGGAGTTATGTGTTAAATACGTAACCAGTTTTGAAAAGAGCGACTGTCGCGCCACCTGGAATATCAACGGATTTTTTCGGAACTATACATGTATGAAAAACAAAATTACGTCATTAAAAAACTATGTTAATTAAAATCTTTTCTAGATGAAAAAATGAATCAAAATATTACATTATTACAATTAATATAACCAAATAACCACAAACATTAATTCAATAAATAAATTACTCAAATAGTTTAAATACCTTACTTTGATACTGCAGCATAGTAATACCGGTAATAAAAGACCAAAGTTCGATGCTTCCACTAACTTTTGATCCTTCATGAAAACAAGTACCTGCATTAATAAAAAAGTTTTTTTAATAATAATAATATTTCAAATCATAAAATTATTAAATCAAATAGTCGTAAATTATTAAACTATTAAATAACCAATAAATTGCACTGTACGTACATTTTAAACTGGAAAACAGAAAGTAGTTCTGTTATAATTAATATTACTATGATTTAATCCGCATTGCGTATTGTAATCATTGAAAATAGTCTAAAACAACTTGAAAAAGACTGTAATGTAAAAATTTTGATACGTTCATTGTGTTTTATTAGATATAACCCCTAAAACACAACAGCACACATAATTATCTTCTTGTACCTCTTGATCGTGTTAACTTAGACTCGGTAAAAAAATTATTAGGCCTCTAAATATTATTTTAATATTCTTAAAAAAAATCTATGGTTAACATTTCTTTTGATATACAGATCTGTTACATATATGTAATGAATACGAACTTCAAAATATTTTAATAAACTTGCGCTTATCAATTGAACCTTATGATTATCAATAGGTACCTAGAAATTGCGATAGATTTCAATATCCTCAAATAAATTGTAACATATAAGTTTTAATAAGTCATTTTAACCCCATAATTTTCTTTAAAATCTAAACTGCTTTTTCGATTTAGAAGAAAGGTGTAAGTACAACCAAAAACAATTAAAACACCAGGCATTTTTGAAAAAGTCAATTACCTGTAAGCTATACCGGTAACCTAAAAATACTTCATTAAAAGTAAAAAGGTTTAAGTTTTAAACACAGTTAAACAATTAAAAGCTATAAATGGAAAGAAAAGTTAAATGAAATATACTCACGTTTCACACAATTCATAAAAAAAAATAGTTATTAACAAGAAACAAACCGACACGATATACTTCCCAAGTTACGGTCATTACGGTTCTACGATATACATGAAATACTGAATGCGTAGCGTGGTCATATGGCGTTCGGCTAGCAAGTGGGCCCATAGATTAAATTAGTGGGCCCACTTCTTACTACGTTCAGATATAACCAGATTGCGTTGTCTTTGTATCGAAAGTCAATTTTTGTACAGTTTGGGTGAATTCGTCCGATCATATTTTCAAAGTATGTAAAACACTGATACCTATGAAACAAAAGAACTACTAGTATGAGAGAACGTCGTACCAGTTTCCACTGGTTTGAGAACGTCATAGAGAAAACAAATTTCTAGAATACAAATTCCTTTTCTGCTCATCTTCATTTTCGATATTTTTTTTATACATATTTTAAAATAATTTATACTCACCGATTCAGTTTAATAAAGGTTATAAATACAATGATACATTAATATAGAAAAAAAACTTATAAAGAATTATTTGAACTAAAACCTATAGGATGTTTAATTTCACAAAATCATTAGGTACCATATTTTTAAAACGGTATTACAATTTTATTAGTTATTCCATTTACACAAATCTATCAAAATTTATATTAACGATCTAGATAGGTACAGTATTTGGTTTACTTTTGGTGAAACTTACTTTTACGGAACTATTTCATTAACTTACATACCGTTTTCAGCGGATAAAATAATGGAAATTAACAGATTTACAAAGGTTTATAGGCCTACTCGATTCTTCCTCTCTCCCTGATGATTGTGTGTATGTTGCAATCTGTTCAATTTAAGAACAATTAGCAACCCCATGACCCAAAGAGATGAGCAAGATATGTAGGTGTGAGGTGTAGTCTTGTACAGACCCAGGCCGACCATTCCTGAGAGAGTACAGTTAATTGAACCCGAACCATCAAATTACACCGGTTACCGCTATCTATTCAAATCCATATAAAAGTAACTAACTACCTTTACTAGGATTTGAACCAGCAACTTTAGTTTCCGAAAATTAGATTTTTTTAACTGTGGGTTTTTTGGAACTAATTAGTGACACCTTTGCAAATGAAAATTTATTAATTACCAGTTTCCACATTTTTGCTGAAGAAGACACTAAATAGGTAATTCATAAATGTTATCTCTTTGAAGGGCAACATAAGCTCTACATTTACACAAGCGAATGTAAACAGTAAAGTGCAGAGCGATAAGGTTAATAATAAATTCACAGCTGATATTTTATTGCACTTCTAGCGCCTGTGAGACCATACTGAAGGGGTAACTTTGTAGGTCCCCCAACACCTTTTATCCCTCAATAAGTTATGAAGTTACCTGTCTAACTGGAAATCTGATTGATTTATAGATACAGGAAATGAATTTTTGGATTTCCAAAAATAATTTTTCTAATCACATCCACTGAAGAAGATATTGAACAGTTTTGAAAATTTTAGGTTTACTAAAAACAAATCAAATGGATCTGTGTCTGTTGGAAATCAATGATTTTGAAAAACTTTATGGTTTAACTAAAAACAAAGAGAGTTGTTTGTTACCTTTTGCAATAAAAATCAGAATGACTGAAAATAATTCACAATAAAATACTCAAGGCTCATGATTTCAGAGTATAATGTAATAACAGTTTGAATGATAAATTTATTAAAATAACAAAACGAACAAATTGTATTTTTAAATAATTTTTACCACAGTAGAACAAAAAAATTAAATAACATTCAATTTTCCATAAAAATTAGATTGTTAGCTGTAAGTTATACAGCAGGGTAATATAAATAAAGGGTATATTTATACAGGGGTATGTATACAAAACTGATTAAAGATAATTTTATGGTTGTTGATATTTTTGTAAATAAATAATATTTTTCATAAATGTGTATTTTAATTATCTCATCCTAATCATCTTAGAAGTAAAGCAGTTTTTAATAAAAAAAAAAAAGATCTGGTGTGAAACACTCACACAACTTTCTCTTGCCAATGCAAATAATTAACAATAAACCTAACATTAGTAATAAAACATTAAAAATAAACAAAAAACATAACCTTATTTTAATGATGAGTGAAAGATGCAAAATGAAAATCAACCTCAGTTCGGCTTAAAAATATGGAAAATCACTCGTTCACGCTAAGCTAGGCACTGTAGAATAAAATGCCGTAAATAAAAGTCGTAGATCTTTTAATTTTCTATAAATTCGATTATATACACTTTTGTCATAAAATGCATACTAAGGCCGAAATCTTAAAAAAATCAATTTTTCACAAGTTTTCGTGAGAAAAAACAGAAAATTGCTAATTACCCCTAAACTAAGCGTTATACAAAAAAAATGTTTGAAATAAAAGTTGTAGGATTTTAAATTGTCTACATTTTTTATTACATACATTTTTGCGCTATAATACATATTAAAGCCATAATCTTAAAAAAACAATATTTTTACATGAAAACAGCCTTACAAAGAATTTCAGCAAACATGGCGCCTACTCTATCTTGTAGAGCATAAAAAATTTAGTAAACCAGGCGATTTTAATAAAAATTGTAGGACCAGTTTTTGAGAAAATCACAAAAAAGTGAAAATTATACGAATAAACTACTACTTCCGGTTGACCGATTTTGATGAAAATGTTCGTGTCGGGTCCGGTAGTGGTATGTAACTTAAGTTTCAAGTTTGTACGATGTTCTGTTCTTGAGATATTCTGTATATACACATACACACAGGCCAATCGCAAAAAACATGTTTTTTGGGTTCGGGGGTCTGAAAACGTGTAGATCCGGTGTAGAGTGTATTTGTTAAAATTGACATGAAAACAATACTTTCCTTCCTATATTCATATAGGCAAGAGAAAGTAAAAAACCTTAGGAAATATATTAATTTACTTATTTTGGATGTAATGACCCTTACGTGGTATCATGAGATGCACATATTAAATCGGAAAATTTCAAAGGCTTACGTACATTTTGATGAAAATGCTGTTAGGTAAAGTGCAGAAGAAGACTGTGTTAGAGCTTTAATACATCGTGGTTCTTCCAGTTTTTATAAAGGGTGTTTTTTTAGAGGTATAGCACTTTAAGTTGGCAGTACTGATTTCCATGTTGGCCATTTGGAAAACTGTTTTGTAATTAATTTATGTTCAGTTTGGTTTGCCATTTTATAATGAATAGACTGACGCCTGAACAACGCTTGCAAATTGTGCAGATTTATTTTGAAAATCATGGTTCGGTTCGTGAAACTTATCGCTGTTGATTACCGATTTTCACATGAAAATTTTGGTCAGTGATGAAGCCCATTTTTAGTTGAATGGCTACATGAATAAACAGAACTGACGCATTTGGAGTGAAGGTAATCCTCGATATATTGCTGAGAAGCCTTTACATCCAGAAAAAGTGACTGTTTGGTGTGCTTTATGGGCGGTGAAGTCATTGGTCCTTACTTCTTCAAAAATGATGCCGGGCAGAATGTTACAGTCAATGGTGACCGCTACAGAGCCATGATCAATGACTTTTTTGTTCCTGAATTGAATTGCCTTAATGTTGGAGAGCTGTGGTTTCAACAAGATGGTGCAACATGTCACACAGCGCGTGCCACAATCGATTTACTGAAGGAAACGTTTGGTGAACGCATAATTTCACGTTCTGGACCTGTGAATTGGCCTCCAAGGTTGTGCGATCTAACACTGCTGGACTATTTTCTGTGGAGGTATGTGAAGTCACTAGTCTATGCCAATAAGCCACAGACAATTGACAACTTGGAAGGCAACATTCGCTGCGTTATTACTAATATACGGCCCCAAATGTTGCAAAAAGTGGTCACAAATTCGACGTCTCGATTGAACCACGTTCGAGCCAGCTGCGGCGGCCACATGCCGGAAATTATTTTTAAATAAAAATGGCAAATAACAATCTTTAAAATAAAACCAATTCTACGTCAATTGTTCAATTATTCTGTGTTTTATTTCATTTTAAAGTTCTATACCTCTAAAAAAAATCACTCGTTATAAATACCTGATAAAAAGTGTTAAACCTTGACTGTTCAGCAGATACCACGAATAGAAGCTAGTGAGATAATATTGTGAATAATTTTACCAGGGTATCGATTGTTGTACCGTAAAAGAAATGAAGATATTACGCATAAAAAAGTCATAAGCATATAAAAAAGTTAAACATATATTTATTGGATATTTTTATTATTTTTTTTTTGGATTAAAGAACTTCTAAATTAAAATGAAATAAATACCTATTTTATTTTTCAAGGGTGATGAGCTCTGAACGTATGCATTGCCCCCTACCAACTTTTTAGCTAGCCAATGACATGCCAGCAACGTTCCCAATACTTGCTGTTGTAGCTCTGTTAAATATTTCGTCAGCCATGTTTTTGGTCTTTCAATAACAATTATAACCTATAAACATACAATCAGCTGATTATATTATAAAGTCAACCCACCGAGTTGGTCTAGAGGTAAAGTCGTCGCCAAAATCAGCTGTTTAACAGCTGATTTTCGGAGACGAAGTTTCCTGGTTCAAATCCTAGTAAAGGTAGAGTTACTTTTATACGGATTTGAATGCTAGACAGTGGTTACCGGTATACTTTGATGGTTGGGGTTCAATTAACCATACTCTCTCAGGAATGGTCGACCTGAGTCTGTACAAGACTACACTTCATTTACACGTCATACATATCATCCTCATCTCATTGGGTCATGGGGTTGCTTATTGTTCTGAATTGAACAGATTACAACGTACACATATTAGGAATTTAAAAAAATTAAAAAAAATATTATGTATTGCATGTTAATGCGCTCTATAATCGATGTGTTCAGTACGAGATGCAAGAAGAGAGTGAACTATTGTGGCTCTTATACGCTTGCGCACATAATGTTTGTCAGGTACAATCTGACAACGCTGGCAAACGTTCTGATTGGTCTAAACGTGTGGAACAGACAGCACAGCTCATCAACCGTGAAAAGCATATTAGAATATGTTGCTACGAAATCAATGAGGTAATGTCTGGAGGCAGTGGTGGCATATACCTTCAGAAATAGGTAGAGTTGCTAAGAACTGAGAAAAACTAGTAAACTAATAAGAGAGACATCTGAGAGTAAAAAATGTAATATACATATTAGTGTGTATGTACGAGGGGTACCCAAAAGAAACCGGAATTATTTTTTAAAACTATTTATTTTTAATTTTTTTACAAAAGAACCTTATCCCCTTCAAAATACTCTCCATTACAACTAATACATTTGTCCCACCGGTGCTTCCACTGTTCAAAACATTTTTTGTACTCCTCTTCAGTGATGGCTGCCAGCTCATCCGTCGTTTTTTTCTTGACATCATAAACGTTGTTAAATCGGAGACCTTTCATGCCCCTTTTCATGCGTGGGAACAAGAAAAAATCACACGGAGCCAGATCAGATGAGTACGGTGCGTGTGGTAGCAAAACCATGCCGTTTTTCGCCAAAAACTGGGTAACCGAGATTGCCGTGTGTGCAGGCCCGTTGTCGTGGTGGAAAAACCAGTCCCCTGTCTGCCACAAATTAGGTCTTTTACGACGAATGCTGTTTCGTAGTCTTCTTAACACTTCAAGATAAAAAGCTTGATTTACCGTCTGGCCTGGTGGAACGAACTCTGAATGGACAATTCCCCTCACATCAAAAAAACAAATCAGCATTGTTTTGATGTTCGATCTGACTTGACGACTTTTTTTTGGTCGGGGTGATAATGAAGTCTTCCATTGACTGGATTGTTGTTTGGTTTCTGGGTCGTACCCATAGCACCAAGACTCGTCACCCGTAATGATCTTTGACATGAAATCTGGATCAGTTTCAAGCTGTTGTTTCAAATCACTACACGTTTCAATTCGACGTTCCTTTTGAGTGTCTGTCAGAACCCGAGGCACAAACTTGGCAGCGACTCTTTTCATTGTCAAGTCTTCTGTTAAAATGCGTTGGACTGAGCTCCAAGATAACCCACTAACCTGTGATATTTGGTCAATGGTCTGTCGTCGGTCTGTTCGTACAATTTCTTTCACTTTCACAACATTTTCGTCTGTTCGGGAAGTCGACGGTCGTCCAGAACGAGGTTTGTTCTCAATCGACATGTCGCCATTTTTAAAGCGCAAAAACCACTCGTACACTTGGGTTTTTCCAATAGCGTCGTCTTTGTAAGATGTGTTCAACATTACAACTGTTTCCGCGGCGTTTTTACTGAGCAAGAAGCAAAATTTCACAGCCGCACGTTGTTCATTAAAACTTGCCATCATGAAAAACGACACGAGCACAAAACAGCACTAGCGAGAACAATCACTGCATGAGAACAGAACAAGCTAGATCAACGAACAAAATGGCATTGAACTGGCAATGAGTAGCGCTACAAGCAGCCTAGTGGCGGGAATTTGTACTGCACAAGCTCCGCCCACAGCAGAGCTATTCCGGATACTTTTGGGTACCCCCTCGTATGTACTTTACATACTGTTGACACGACAAATACAAAACAACTAACTAACATGTACAGTTCAGCCGTTCTTAGTTTGCTCCTTCTGTCAACAAACAAAAGCCACCTACTACAGGGCGCACGCTAGAGTCTACGACTTCACGGATGTCATATTCCTATTAAGTTAATTACTTTTTAAATTATAAGTACTTAAAGTACTAAAAACATCAGTCATGATATGATGTAGACCTAAAAATTTCATTTAGAAAAATACTTTTAAAAGTATTTTGTAATTAAATACTTTTAAAAGTATTTTGTTGTTACTTTTTAATCAGCGTGTACACATTTTGATATAATGCGCATGCTCAGTGATGTCATTATTTGTTTACATTAGGAGCAAACAAAGAGAGGCTGGGCTTTACATAGAATATGCAGCTGCAGTAGGGTGGTCGACCTGGCGCAATCTCTTCACTATTTGTGGGCAGGAGGGGAGAACTACACATGGATATTTGCCACTGACTCTGTGGTCACGGCAGCCCACTCCCGCTGGAAGAGAAGCAGCGGTCTTCCATCTAACTCTTCATTTGGGTATTTATTATGTATATTAAGGCCATTACAAGGGCTACTAAAAACATTAGAAAGTGCTCTAAACAGATACACTAATTTCATGTGTTTTTTTACATGACAATTCTTCATTTATTGCAAAAAAAAAAAAATTATAACAGAAATTATACTTATTCTGTAAGAGAAATAAATCTTGATATCCAGAACTTGTTCGTTATAGGCAGGTGGAGTGTTACAATTATTTGCACTCGATCTGCAAGTTCCAGATGGCAAGGCCATCAGTTGAGGCCTCATTACCCTGAGTACCTCTCATTACATCAATTACTCATGTGTTAAAAGAGAAAATTACTATGTACAAAGATATTTATATTTTACAATATAGAATACTTTTCACTATAATTTTTGTACATTTAAACTCTTTCAGACAAGTCCAAAACTAAATTGAATATTAAAAGAAAAAATGGCCACCTCTGTGCCCCAGTGGTTAGCATGATGCACTGCAAAGTGGAGGTACCAGGTTGGATTCCCAGCTAGGATCTTTAAAATTATTACAAGTTCAAACCTACCAATATTCAACCCAATGTAGTGTCACTAATAATAATAATGTAACCAAGATGTTGATGCGACATAATAAAAAAAGTAAAATCTGACAAAAAAAGTAAAATCTGACAAAATTCAAGTGCCCACTTATAATAATAATAATAATAATAATAATAATAATAAAACAATAAAAAATTAACGATTTAATTTTACAAGTCATTAACGACAAGGTTATACATTAATAACAACATAATTTAAAATTTACGGTTTTATCTATCTTTATTGTTGTTGTTTAGGTCATCAGCCAAAAGGCTGGTTTGAACCTGTAGAGGTTTTACTAAGTAAATCAAGGAGTGAGGTGGTTTACCATTGCCTTCCTCACTGAGTGAAAAAGTACGCTTATCAGCATGGCGGGCCCTCTGAAAAGCATATATTTCCCACTCTCCAAATGACACTTTCACTTCATTCACCACAGGGTCTGGCTGTATAATGAAATCCATTACTTTCACACGAGATAACACTGATTAGTGTTATTTACACCTCTACCTCTTCTGTTCTTAAATGATTCAGTCATTTAATTGGCTGACCATGTGATAAGAAACAGAACTACTTATTTTAGCCCTGCAACGAACAGATTGAGTGTAAATAATTTGACACTACACCTGTCTGTTATGGGCAGAATAAAAAATTAACAATTTAATTTTACAAGTCATTAACGACAAGGTTGTACTCTAATAACAACATAATATGCCGGCCGCATTGGCGCAGTTGGTAACGTGCTCGCCTCTCATCATGCGGTCCTGGGTTCGAATCTCACTCAGGCACGGCATATTTTCATACGTTACAAAAAATCATTTCATCCTCCATTGTACAATAGTTACACCCCAACGTCGTCGCTAATGACCTTAGTACGAGGGTAGGCTGATAAGTAATGCACACATGCTTGTAGAAGACAACTAAATAAACTTCAGTAGCGCGCCTGGTGGCATGTGGAAGTACTATTTCTCCTCTACAAGCCTGCGCAGTTTGAAGGCGTTGCTTTCATTCAGTTTGTTTTGAGTAGTGGAAGTATGGCGTCGTGTTCTGGTGCTATGTCAACGAGAATTAAACAACGCGCTGTTATCGAATTTTTAACTGCTGAGAAAGTGAATCCTAGTGAGATTTATCGTCGTTTAAAGGCTGTTTATTGTGACGATACTGTTGATAGGTCTACTGTGAATCGTTGGGTAATAAAATTTCGTGATTGCCAACCTGGAAAAGCCTTAATTGTTGACAAAACACGCAGTGGACGACCAATCACTGCATCAGACGATAATCGTCGCAAACTCATCGATGATTTGATTCAAAATGACCGGCGAATCACTCAACAGCGTATCGCAAACCAAATTGGAATATCTAAGGAACGTGTTGGCTTCATTATTGAACAATTGGGATACCGTAAAATCTGTGCACGATGGGTACCACGCCGTCTGACAGACGAGAATAAACAGCGTCGATTGGAATGCTGTGAACAACTTTTGAAGCGCTACCGTGACGAAGGAGACGACTTTCTTTTGAATATTGTGACGGGGGACGAGTCATGGGTTCATCATTACGATCCCGAAGAAAAAAGGCAGAGCGCTGAATATCGTCATCCACATTCTCCTGTTGTGAAAAAGTTCAAAACACAACCGTCCGCAAAAAAAATTCTTTTGACTGTGTTTTGGGATGCTCGCCGAGTTTATGTGACTGATTATCTGGAACGAGGGGCAACGGTAAATTCTGCTCAGTATATACAGACTCTGAAACACCTCCGACGTCGAGTTTGTCGTGTTAGAGGCAACCTGGCGCCAATAATTTTGCAACACGACAATGCTCGTCCACACACTTCGCGTGCAACTGGAGAGGCTCTGAGAAACCTGAAGTTTCAACCAATTTTACACCCTCCGTATTCTCCCGACCTTGCGCCTTGCGATTTTTATTTTTTTCCTCTACTGAAGAGAGACCTTAAGGGTAATCATTACAGCTCGGACAATGAGGTGAAGGCAGCTATTGCGTCCTGGGTTCGAGGAAAGTCGGAAGAATTTTTCAGTGACGGAATGAAAAAACTTGTTAAACGTTGGGAGAAATGTGTAATGCTTAACGGTGACTATATTGAAAAATAAATAGATAATTTGGTAGGTTAAGATTTGTACTTTAATTTGTTATTTACCCCATCTTGCTATTTCTTTTTGTTCGTCTTCTACAAGCATGTGTGCATTACTTATCAGCCTACCCTCGTAGTTGATGTGACGTTAAATAAATAAATTAAAAAAAAAAAACAACATAATTTAAAATTTACGGTTTTATCTATCTTTATTATGTTTGTAAATCAAAGTTTGAAAATTTAATATTTCATTAATATTTATTTAATAGTGAATTTTATTTTTTTTAAGTTTCAAGTTCGTACGATGTTCCGTTCTTGAGATATTCTGTTCACACACACACACACAAACCAATCCCTAAATCATGTTTTGTTGGGTTCAGGGGGGTCTGAAAACGTGTAGATCCGGTGAAAACTCGATTTCAAAAAATCGACATGAAAACAATACTTTTCTTCCTACATATTTATATAGGCAAGAGAAAGTAAAAATACATTTTTATAAGCTATCGAAAGTGTCTATTTCATTTGTAATCACCCGGTACAGTATCGTATACAGGGTTTGTATAAAAAGTAACCGGACTGAACTTAGAAAACATATTTATTGGTAAAATTTCTACCCTTTTTTTCTAGAAATCTTTGAAGTAGTCCCAATTGAAGTTGATAACCCTTTGGTATCGGATTTTCCAGTCCCTGAACGCTCCCTGGAAGTCGGTAACCCGTAAAGCTTCTAGAGCCCTCATTGTAGCGAGTTGAACAGCTTCTAGAGTCCCGAACCGCGTCCCCTTTAGTACTCTCCTGATCTTGGGGAATAGGAAGAAGTCCGGTGGTGCTGTATCCGGACTGTAGGGAGGCTGTGGCAACATCGCCCTCGAGTGTTTGGCCAATTCCTCGGTAACAAGCAGACAGATGTGCGACGGCGCATTGTCGTGGTGGAGGATCCAAGAATCGGCAATCTCCGGACGGACTCGGCAAACCCGGGGGGGCCAGTCTTCTCGATATCGACCTCTTCTGCGATTGCTTGGATGCTCAGACGACGGTCAGTGTTCAACACATCACGCACTTTTTGCACATTTGGGTCCGTGTGACTGGTTGATGGACGTCCGGCGCGCTGTTCGTCGTGGATGTCATCGCGGCCCTCTCGGAATTCTTGTGCCACTGGAAGACTTGAGTTCTGGATATAGCTTCCTTACCGTAAACCTCATTGATCATTTTAAGAGTTTCTGTAGGCGTTTTTTTGAGTTTGACACAAAATTTGATGTTAACACGTTTCTCGATGGTACACACCATTTTCACTCCGACGAGATCACTGAACACGCACTGCGCTCTTGCACGATGCTAACCCTCCAAGCATCTAGAAGCAACTGACTCGGGCCCGCTCCCCTTCCCTCGATCCCCCACCACCACTAGAGCACCAACAACCGGTTTACAAACGTTTTACCTGGTAGTCACAAGCTCAGTCCGGTTACTTTTTATACAAACCCTGTACGCTACAGTTTATGAATCCATTTATTAGGGACAGCTGTTTAATTGGGCCAAAATGATTCGGCCCTGAAGTGTCCCAATTATCCGGAATTGAGTGAATAGGTATCAGACAAATTAAAGTCCCATAGCCGAGCGAGTGAGAGGGAGATATGTGGCATAACTAACGCATGCGCTCAAAGGTCTTTACCGTTGTAATCCAAATCTGAAAACAAACTACAGTCGTTATTTGGCTTGTTAGTTTACTGCGTGCATAAACGCTTACTCACAACAACGAGTGAAATTATACAATTTTATTGGAACGGCGCGTATGGGTTGTGCAAGTGAGAGCATTATGCATTCTCTCACTCCCACGTCTAGGGGACTTTAGTTCATCTAAATACTATACTTAAAGCAGGAAAGAAATAATAAAAAGAGGAAAAAGAAGAAAATGGATAAATTTAAAAAGATAACACAATTACTCTTCTTTATATTTTAATTTAATTCATCCAAGATAATACGTCCAAATGAAGATGACAAATATACTTTATATATACCATTATTAAATTACTTTTTAAATGTTCACTTCGTTTCCATAATCCAGCCAATTACTTCAAAATATACAAATATTAGTTCTTAGTTCTAATTACTCATCAACTGAATGATTAATTCAATGTACAACTCGTTCTTGACAAAATTCAAAAACTATTTCAAGCATCAAAACATAAAATATACAAAATTACATTTGCCAATCGTATAAATATTTAAAATTTTATTTTAGTTTAGTAATTTTAGTACCAGAAATATTTAAATTACAGTAGAATCTCGGTCGTGCAGTAGTCCGGCACCTCCAGTAATCCGTCCCTTAAAATATTGTTGTTGTTTAGGTCAACAGCCGAAAGGCTGGTTTAAACCTCTAGAGGTTTTACTAAGTAATAACGAGGAGTAAGGTGATTTACCATTACCTTCCTCACTGAGTTAAAAGAGTATGCTTATCAGCATGCCAGGCCCTCCGAAAAGCACTCACTTCCACCCTGCAAATGACACCTTCACTTCATTCACCACAGGGTCTGGCTGCATAGTGAAATTCATTACTCTCAGAGGAGATAACTCTGACTAGTGTCTTTTACACCTCTACCTCTTCTGTTCTTAATTAATAGTTCAGTCATATAAGTGGCTGACTATGTGATAAGAAACAGAACTATTTTTTTAGCCCTCGACCAAACAGATAGAGTGCAATTAAAATAACACTCCACCTGCCCGTTTTGGACATCTTAAAATATTAGGCCTAAAATTATGAAACCTCACCAAGGACAGATTTTGGTAAAATATTTAAATTGAATAAGGGAAATGAACTCGACCTAATTACGGTGGATTTAATATAATATATGTGTTTACGATTTGATTAAAGATAAAGGAATAAGCAGACCTTAATTACTGTTAAATGTAATAATTTTTGGCCTTTTATCCAAAACCCAGAGCTGAGCTATACTCTATACTTAATGCTGAATTAACAACGAAACGTAATTCTCAGAACACGAGCACCCCGACACCGCACTAGGCGATGTCAATAGCCGATAATTATGTTTAGTACAATTAATTGGACATCTTAAAATATTAGGCCTAAAATTATGAAACCTCACCAAGGACAGATTTTGGTAAAATATTTAAATTGAATAAGGGAAATGAACTCGACCTAATTACGGTGGATTTAATATACTGAAACTATTACTATATAACTATACACAAGTACTCAGCAAACCTTTTTTAATTAGTTTACTTAATTTAAAATCACATAGAAATCAATGCATATTCATTTTTTATTGAAATTTAGAAGTTGTTGTTGTTTAGGTCATCAGCCGAAAGGCTGGTTTGAACCCGTAGAGGTTTTACTAAGTAAAACGAGGAGTGAGGTGGTTTACCATTGCCTTCCTCAAATAGTGGAAAAGTATGCTTATCAGCATGCCGTGCCCTCTGAAAAGCACATATTTTCCACTCTGCAAATGACACCTTCACTTCATTCACCACAGTGTCTGGCTGTATAATGAAATTCATTACTTTCAGAGAAGATAACTCTGATCAGTGTCTTTTACACCTCTACCTCTTCTGTTCTTAAATGATTCAGTCATTTAATTGGTTGACTATGTGATAAGAAACGGAACTGTTTATTTTAGCCCAGCAACGAACAGATTGAGTGTAAATAATCTGACACTCCGCCTGTCTGTTATGGGCAGATTTAGAATTTATAGTTCCAAAATTCCAACACATCCAGTAATCTGGAATTTTCAGTAATCCGGCACCCTCTCGGTCCCGAACAGGCCGGACTACTAAGATTCTACTGTAACAATTATAAGCAGTTGTGATATGATATAATGTTAAATAAAATTTTAAAAAACTGGTGCGTGCTAATTAAAAATATCAACTAATAAAAAATACAATACACCTTTTATAAAAATCTGGTGTGAAACACTCACACAACTTTCTCTTGCCAATGCAAATAATTAATAATAAACCTAACATTATTAATAAAATATTAGAAATAAACAAAAACTAACCTCAAAAAACATAACCTTATTTTAATCATGAGTGAATGACGCAAAATGACAATCGAACTCAGTTTGGCTTAAAATTACAAAAAATCACGCTTTCACGCTAAACTAGGCTCTGTAGAGAAAAATGCTCTAAACAAAAGTTGTAGATCTTTTAATTTTCTATAAATTTAATTACATACACTTTTGTCGTAAAATGCATACTAAGACCGAAATGTTAAAAAAATCGATTTTTCTCACGTTTCCGTGAGAAACTAAGCGTTATACAAAAAAATGTTTGAAATAAAAGTTGTAGAATTTTACATTCTCTACAACTTTTATTATATAACGTTTTGCGCTAAAATGCATATTAAAGCCGCAATCTTAAAAAGAAAAAGTTTTTGCGTAAAAACAGCCTCACGCAGAATTTCAGCAAACATGGCGCCTACCCTATATTGTAGAGCATAAAAAATGTAGTAAACCAGGCGATTTTAAAAAAAATCGTAGGACTAGTTTTTGAGAAAATCGCAAAAAAGTGAAAAATTATACGAATAAACTACTACTTCCGGTTGACCGATTTTGATGAAAATGTTCGTGTCGGGTCCGGTAGTGATATGTAACTTAAGTTTCAAGTTTCAAGTTCGTACGATGTTCCGTTCTTGAGATATTCTGTTCACACACACACACACAGACCAATCGCTAAAAACATGTTTTTTGGGTTCAGGGGGTCTGAAAACGTATAGATCCGGTGAAAACTCTATTTCGAAAAATCGACATGAAAATAATACTTTCCTTCCTATATATTCATATAGGCAAGAGAAAGTAAAAAACCGATAAGAAAATTAAATATTGCCTCATTTATAAAGTCAGACGTTAAAAAAACAAAAAAAAAAATCAATTTTTCTTAATAAATTTTATTCATATTAAGGCACTATCTTAAAAATTTTATTCTTCTATTTTTAAAATTTATATTATTAATTTTAAGATAAAAAAAATTCTATTGAGAAGATAAATTTTTATGTTGATTGATTTGGAGTGTTTATGAATTTAATATAATTACTAAATAAATATTCTCCAAAAGAATAAAATTTATTAATTAAATGACAAAAAAAAAACATATCAGAGTCTTGTTTATACAGTACTTATTTACGTTAATTTTTTTTTTAGAATAGGACAAATTGAAACGCCAGAAATAAACTGATAAATCTTTTTAAGAATGTTTCTACATAGGATTCCTATGTTGATTGATTAAGAGTTTGAGAATTTTGGAGAACATGATCCAGGGTGATCAGTGGCTAGGTGAATGCTGGAACAGTTCCTGGAACCTAATCCTTGAACAGTAGAAGAACAAGAAAGTTGATCTACAATCAAAATTACGTAGTATGACCTAGACCTACAAAAAGTCTGGACAATCAAGACTCAATATATATATTAAATAAAAGTAACTGCATAAAAAATAAAGAAAACAAATTAAAGGTCTTGTCAAACAGAACGCAGACTATCCATGAGCAGTCCGCTGCGGACTGAGAGAGCCAAACTTAACGCGGACAAATCAGGACAGACCAGCGAACCAGAACAGTTGTAAAGAAAACATGAACGAGTCGTGGTAAATTTATGATTTGTTATTTTTTCGACTTTGAAACTAGAATTTATATTGTCAAGCAGTTCCTCAGATGAAGAATTACTTTTTTTGTTCACTTTGAGTCAGTCGAAACGAAAAAGAAATGGATGCACGAAATTAATTGCTAAAGGGAGGAGGTAGGCGAATTTCACCAACTTTGTAATGAATTAAATTCCTTCAAAGACAGATTTTTCATGTACTTTCGTTTATCCCAACTATAATTTCATAATTGTTGATATAGGTAGTTATGGGCGGCGTACTGATAGTAGTACAGTAGAGTGCCGATTTTCCGTGGATCGTTTAACCGGGGTTTAAATTAACCGTGCGATCACTACAATTTTTTTTTTTTTGGTTTAACGTCCGACTGTTTTGCTAATTGCTGCTAATGCAGACGGTGAATGATGAAATGAATTTTTTGTAATGTATGAAAAAATGCCATGCCCGAGTGCGATTCGAACCCAAGACCGCGTGATGAGAGGCGAGCACGTTACCAGCTCCTAAAATAAGTTGCAAAAAGAGCTTTAACCGGTGCCGAAACATTACTAACTTTCATGGAAAATCAGGATGACACAGATTACGTGGACATTTTACATATTCGTGGTTATATAAGCAAATAAAAGACAAAATATTGCGGCATAAAATGAAACAAAGTAAAATAACAGATTTTTTGTGATTTTTTTGGTACGTAGTTTAAGGTAAGACTTATATAAATTTATGTAGTAAATATTTTTATTTCAATACAATGTGTTTATTTATTTCCGATATCCTATAGTATTAACATGTATTAATCAGTAGAATAAAACATACGCGTAACTGGTGGTTTTGTTTATGACGTAAGTAGTCTCGACAGAATTGGGTTGTATTATCCGTGTTTTCCGGTTATCCGGTATAGTTATCCCCCCAATTACCACGGATAATCGGTATTATACTGTATCTTCAAAAATTCTGCTTTCTATCATGAGGTCGTAAATAACAAAATTATACTTCCTCCAAAGTCACTACCAAGGAACAGACATCCCTGTACGAGACTAATTTGTTAATTACTTCAACTATTTGAGTCAATGAATAATGTTAATAATTAATAAGTCAATGACTAATTATAGATTGATACACTTTCAATGTACAGTTATGCTGTCAATCATGTTGACAGTAAAAACATAAAACTAATTTTTTGTTATAAATACTGTAATAACAAAAATATAATAAGATTATAAAATACCGATTCTCAAAACGGCTGTTTTGAGAATCGAGGGGTACGAAAAAGAGGCTGCTGTAAGAAAAGGTGTACGACAAGGTTGTTCTTTGTCACCACTACTTTTTAACTTGTATATAGAAGAGGCTATAAATGAAGTGAAGGAGAAATTTGACGCAGGAATAAAAATTCAAGGAGAAACAATAAAAATGCTGAGATTCGCCGATGATATAGTAGTATTAGCCGAGGCAAAGAAAGAACTAGAAAATGCCTTAAATGGAATGGATGAGATTTTGAGAAAGGATTACTTCATGAAAATTAATAAGAACAAAACGAAAGTGTTGTGCAGCAGCAAGAGTGGTTTAGAAGAGATGGGAAATTTAAAAGTAGGCAACGAAAACATACAGGAAGTTAGGGAATTCTATCTAGGGAGTAAAATAACAAAGGATGGTAGAAGCACAAGTGATATCAAGAGTAGAATTGCTCAAGCTAGAAAAGCCTTTGAAATGAAAAACAGCTTACTGACTACAAACATTGATTTACAGATTAGGAAAAATTTCTTAAAACATTATGTTTGGAGTGTAGCATTATACGGAAGTGAAACGTGGGTGATAGGGGCTGTAGAAAGGAAGAGGATAGAAGCTTTTGAAATGTGGTGTTATAGGAAAATGTTAAAGATTAGGTGGGTGGACAAAATAAGTAATTTAGAGGTTCTTAGGCGAGTGGATGAAAAAAGAAGTATATGGAAGCATCTTACCAAAAGAAGGGATAGGCTAGTGGGGCATATCCTAAGACATCCAGGTATTGGGCTATCAATAATGGAGGGTAATGTTGAGGGAGTAAATTGTAGAGGGAGGCAAAGATTAGAATATATAAAGCAAATTACAAAAGATGTAGGGTGTTACAGGTATGTAGATATGAAACGACTTGCGCAAGATAGAACAGGTTGGAGAACTGCATCAAACCAGTCGAGAGACTGATGACAAAAAAATAATAATAATAAGATTTGTGTTTAGTACTACTCTGGTTTGTTGAAGTTTTTCATCTATTTCTCTCCATGATTGTGCTTTCTTAACCAAGTTTTTGTAATCATTATCCTGCACATCATATAAATGTGGGTGCTTCCTAACAAGTTCAATTAATTCTTCCACTTCATCGGCCATCCTGTCCATCGCGAACTCTGTACAAAAATACAACCTCCCAACAGTCCGCCGCAGAATGGATTGATACGCGGCATAAGCCGCTGTCTATTTGACTAGGATGATGCAACAATATCTAACACAGGGTCCGCGCGGACAAGAGTGGACCATTCGTGTTCTGTTTCACAAGACCTTTAGCATATTTAATTTATACCAACAAACAAAAACTAATTTAAAAGATTATTTCTCGTTGTACATATTTAATTTAGTATAAAAATTTAAAAATAATACACGATTGGCAAAAAAATTTACATTAATTTAAAATTAAAAAATTGACAATAAATACTGAAACATTTCACAAATTGTATAAGAAGCTAATATCAAGAAAAATTATACATTTTATTACATTTGAAGAAGTCAAATATATATTATCAATTACATACAAAAAGTGAAACAACGTACTGGAATGATCCATAATACTCATTTAAATAAATAATACAAAAAAAAAATAATTTAAGAAGTATTACGCCCTTAAATATATAATATTATACAAGCAGTTAAAAAATTAAATTAAATTATACATCACTGTTTATCCAAAAATTACAATTATTAATATAATAATTTTTCAAATATAATAAGTGGTGACCATAAAAACTTTAATCAGTAATACAGATTTATTGCTTAACCCCTTAACATGTTCAGCACGGATGCCGCCTTAAGGCGTCAAATCGAGGTTCATTCCAGAGACGAATGACGCCTTAAGGCGTCATATACAATACCACATTTCTATAGCTTTTTATAAATCGCCGGTGTACTGGCAGTGTTAGTAAAGGTTGTTCAGGGGTTCAGATCTATTCTACGAGCGCCACTGTGAAGGTCGTCTTTCGTTACCAACTGCCGGGAATTTTTGACGAATTTTTAAAATTGTAGTCTATTCGAACGTCCTAGTGCCGTGTAATTTTATTGTTTTATTTAATTATATCAATTATTCTACGAATTTCTTCGTTTCCAGCGACTTCTTTTTACAAATAAAAGGTAAAAATAATACATTTTTACGTAAAAATAGTTTAATTATTACTCAAAAGAAAGATTTCTGTTACTTTCTGAACTCGCGATTTCTATGCACTGTGTTTCTTTTGCAGGTTTTTGTGTTTTTATAAAGTAGTAAGCTTTATTACTACTGTATTACTTAATTATTTAATGTATTTTATTTATTTAAATTTTTTGAATTAAATATTATTCATTATCAAACATAATTGTATTTTTCTACTTTACACACGACAATAATTTTCATTTATTTAATAATTTATACGTATTAATTTTTCTAATAACTAAAAAATGAATTTCAAATATAAATTTCGTAGAAACAACAAACGTGTATAATACCGTACTATATTTAGCCGGTGAGTAGATGAGCAAATAAGTAAGATCGTTCCGGGGACGAATGACGCCTTAAGGCGTCATGGTATTTTTTCACTGCAATGGCGGGTCGGCACAGCGAAGCATCCGTGATTCCAGCCGCCGTGCTGAACGTGTTAAGGGGAGACTGTACTTTGTATCCCACCAATGTTAAATTTGCTAGTTTAAGGGGGTCTCAACGCCCTATCTCCACCATGTTAACATTTGACCCTTTTTCTCAGAAATGGTTAGAGATAATTACTCCAAATTTTCAGCACATATCTATCAATATATATTGTAACTTTTAACACAGCCGTTTGTTGGTACGATTGTTTTAAAAAAAGAAAAATTTTTTTTACTGAGGTACCCATAATAAGTTCCACATTTCATGCTGGAAAATAAGTAATAACAGAGAAACTGACAAACCCTTGCATTAAAAGTTGTAAAACATATCCAGTGAAGTGCATGCAAAATTTCAAGAGATTATCTCTGCCCATTCCTGAGAAAACGGGTCTTTTGTACTAAAAAAGTGATTTTTCGGTAAAACACGTTCCAATTCGGTAAATGGAACGTGCCAATACACTAAATGTCGCTCTCTGTGGTCATGATACTAATACATAAAAAGTGGCATATAGGAAAAACTACTCATCATATTTTAATAAATTTAGTCTTAAATTAAAAACAAAAACTAGTAGAATATAATTCTACAAAAAAACAAAATTTGAAATTTTTCACCAAAATTGGATTGAGACCATCATTCATTTTTTTTTAAAGTACACTTTTCAAAAATTTTCACCAATTGGTGAAATTTTTCACCAAAATTGGATTGAGACCATCATTCATTTTTTTTTAAAGTACACTTTTCAAAAATTTTCACCAATTGGTGAAATTTTTCACCAAAATTGGATTGAGACCATCATTCATTTTTTTTTAAGGTACACTTTTCATAGGATTGGTAAAAGATATGAAAATTAAACTTTACACACTTATAGTTGTAAGATGGTTTTAGCTACTGACATTTTTTCAATTTAATCTGTTGGACGATAACGTTTTTAAAAGAATAACAATTAACATAAAATTTTTATAATTTTTTTCTACGTTTTTTGCATATTACTAATTTTTTGAGCACATGAGGAAATAAAAACAATGTCGATGAATGTGCATGTACATGATATTTATCTGGTAAAATTTCAGGGTGGTAGGTTAAATAGTTTTTAAGAAAAACGTACCTAAGTGTTAAAAATCTAAATTTACGGGAAAAGGTACAAATGAGAAACAAAATTTACGAAAACAAGTTTAATTTCCCATCAACAGTTGGTTAGAAAGCTGCACCAAACAGCGGAGAATATTAAAAATAGTAAAGCAGATATTTAAAAAAAAAAAAACTTAATTTCTTTTTACACTAAAACAAGCAATATAAAAGTATGAAAAATATTTGTTCTTGGTAACATGTTACGTGTTAATTTTTTTAGGGTAAACCAGATAAAACTTAATTTTTTTCATTAACCTTTTGAGGACTACGAACGTAACGTGCGGGTACGTTTACCGCTCTGCGATCGTAACGGACTATGCACGTACACCCGTACGTTTCATGTTTTTCAATCCAAAATACTACAAACGTACCGGTACGTTTGCTTCTGTTTTTATACTTGTGCTGATATCTATCATTTTTTCCATGTACTACGTGTTATAAACGAATAATTAATTTAGTAGGATTTGTTTTATGCGATTGAAACAGCACATGTGTTTTGTCTATCCTCACTTATGAGTTCCGAAAAGTTTTTATAGTTGTGTTTCTCTCTACCGTTTGTTTACTAATACAGAATACTTATTTATAGTTTACTAATAAAGAATTTTTATTTCTTGTGAATATAAGTGTGTTTTATTATAATGTAAATCGTGTTTGGTGTATATATATATATATATATATATATATATATATATATATGTTTTATTTTGAACGTTTCATTTCATTGTTTATTTTGTATATACGAGTGGAAATAGCTAGTTTTAGTAGTAGGCGTCTACGGGTTGACGATATATTACAATATATAACTAATCCCGATTCAGATCTTGAAAATTACAATGAGAGTGATAGTGAAAATTCATTTTATGTACGGGACGATATTTTAAGTTCCGAAACAGATACCGACATTGAGGTACCGGCAATTCCGCAACCCAGTTGTAGCGTACGAAGGCCTACGAAACGACCAAAAGTTGATTTATTTTCATAGTAAATAAATATATTATAAGTGTTCTTTCTTTCTGTTTAGTGTATTTTCTTTACTGTAAAACCGTATATTATACGCCTACATAGAGGGATGCACGCGTGTATGTGTGCGCACGCATGCACGTATGGGCGCTTGACTGTGCGGTCGAGGGTTATTTACGTGTACAAGTATTCAAGGGGTGGAAGTTTGTAAAAAAAAAAATAGCAGAAAGATAATAAATAAGGGAAGCAGAAATAGACGAAAAACCTAAAAAGAACTCAGGCTGTGAGCTGAGTTCTAGGTTGAAAAACATAGTCCTCAAAAGGTTAAAATAATTTTTTGACGTAATTTAATGTTCCTGTGGTAGATCTAGGTCTAAACTACTGAAGAACATAGGAAACCGAAAATAAAAATTTCCAGTCAAAACCATTATACAGTCTCCCCTTAAAGGTTTGTGACAAAATATTACGTCAGAGGGATTGTAGATGAAAACGACCAATGATGGAATAATATGTTTCTGTCAAAATACTAAGTTATTTTTGCTTTAGAACGTAATATTTTGTCGCCCACAACCAGCAATCCATACCAGTCTTTTGTAGTTCTGTTTTCATCCGTTGGAATCTGGTAGAGCTTTTGTTTAACCTTTTCACAAGCAAAAACCCATAAATATGTTTTTGTCTTCCCGGGTTTTAACGAGCTACCATGTACGTAAATATGTTTTTGAATTTGCTCCAGTAGAAGCAATCACGTAGTAATGCGTTCGTGTTTATTATACATTGTACTGGTAGTGCTATCTCTTAGGAACATGTTGAACTTGATTTTAAAGCCTAATATTAGTTTTCCCTCCCACAGACCGAGATTTAGTAAGCAGTGTTTTTGAGGTTATGTTGTGCATCTTTGGTTTATAAAGTTGTTGTTCTTTTGTGAGGTTATATTTTTTATTTATTATTATTATTTCAAATAAGTTTTCTAAGTGTAAATTTTAAGTATCAAAAATAAAATAAAGTGTTAAATAACATTTTAAAACCATTATTAGCTTTCATTATACTACTAAAAACTTCCAAGTGCATATTCGGAAAAGTGAAAATTACAAAATTTAAATTCGGGATTATCATTAAAATTTGGACACAAAATCATCCTACAATATTTTAACATTTAAAAAAAAACCTGCTCCCAGACATGCACAAAATCTCAAAAAACCCGCTCTTGAAAAGGTTAATAAATCATCTTCCCATATACAATAACAGTTACATGGCAACTAGTTGTTATTCCAGTTGTATAACGTAACTAATGTTTCCATTATTTGCAGCATGCTCATATTAGTTCATTTTTTTAAATGTGACAATCCATAGGAAAAGGGAAAATACATTTTTATCCAATGCCATGGAAAGGGGAAATATATTTTTTATCTTCACAACACAAAATTTTAAACCAGAGGAAAAAAACTGAAATTAGGTCAAAAAATTATATTTTTTTGTTTAAAATATTACCTATTCTTTTCTGTGTATAAAAATAACCTATTTTATTTTATTTTGAATTTCAAATCTGATTAAATTACCAAAAATAGACAGTATGTCAAATAGCGAAAATGGACCTTCGCTCCACCAATGTATTTCTCATTGGTGAAGTTAAGAACCGCAGGCGGGATTTGGCGGGAGTCATTGGGGGGGCAAATACCGGGGGTCTGGGGGGTATGGAATACCCCCCAGCACAAGGGGGGGTCCGGGGGACCTCCCCCGGAAAATTTTGAAATTTTTATTGCCTTCAACTCAATTTTAGGGCTGTTTTTAGGCTAAATTAAAAAGTAAATTTTGTTGGGATTTTAACGTTAAAACGTCATTTTAACTCCCAATTGATGTAAACCTAAAATTGATCTAAAATGGTCCAATAACAATGTTTTTAAATGTTAAAAAATAGTATTAACTTATTTAACCATTAACACATTTTTATTGGACCATTTGATTAATTAATTTTAAGTTTAAATACATCTCCACTAAGAACAGCTTATAAGAAGAACATCTGAATTGATGCTTAAAAAACCCCTGTACAGATAGAGTGTAAGTGATACACTAACTTGGTTAAAAATGTATACCAGTAGAATATTGGGGGGGCAAGTGCCCCCCCTTGCCCCCCCCAGATCCCGCCAATGTTAAGAACCCTTTTCTGTTGGATACGTAAAAGAAAAACTATAAATCCAAGCTCAAAACATGAAAAAAGTAAAAAAGCATTGCAGAATATACTTCCAAGAAAATTATCACGATTGGTGCCTTCATACTTAACAAGGAAATCAATAAAATACTCTGAATGTAAATTTTTAGTTTACGCCTATTTCCAGTGTCATTATCTTTTTATTATTTTAGATTCGTATCCATCATTTCAATTACAATTCGTTAAAAGTAAAAAAATGATTTAGTAATGTTATATCTTTGCTGATAGCATCTAGTTGAAAGCAACAGTAAACTACAGCTTTTTCTGTCTAACTAGAATTATCATGGGGAAATTCCTTCATGTATGATTCTGGTTAGGCTTACTTAGTACAAGCAGATCTTTGAGAACTTCAAAATATGAAAATTATGATGGTGTCCTCTCTGGTAAAACATTCCGGAGATAAACTAGTCCTCCATTCGGATCTCCGGGCAAGGACTATCAGAGGGGACTTCATCAAAAAAATTAAAGTTTCTGAAATTCTCTGAGTTGGAACATGGAATGTTAGGAGTTTAAAACAAACTGGTAGGTTAGAGAATTTAAAAAGGGAAATGGATAGGTTGAAGTTAGATATTGTAGGCGTTGGTGAGGTACGCTGGGATGACAAAAGATGTAGGGTGTTACAGGTATGTAGATATGAAATGACTTGCACAAGATAGACAGGTTGAAGAACTGCATCAAACCAGTCAAGAGACTGATGACAAAAAAAAATCTTTGCTGTATGTTAAAATTACAATAAAATTTTTCAATTTTTTTACCAGTTCGTGAATTTTTATATTTGACATGATTTCAGAAAATCTGCGACAGGTTTTTAACTATTCCAAATATCAATTATTTAGACATTACTGGATTCAGCAAAAATTTTTACATAAGCAAAACATGATACCTGGCGAAGACAAGAAAGTAAATAATAATAGAAATATACTTATTGAAAAATATTATCACTAAAAAATATCAAACAACTTTAATTGTTATTTTCCCTGAAAACAAGTGTTTCTTAAACTACATTTTAAAAATTCTGTAACTTTTTTTATAAATCATGATAAAAACATTGTTGTCAGCCTTAAATTCTCTGTAAGAAAAAACACTCATAACCTCACTTTATGACTTGGGCAAGATAAGGTCCCTACGGACGGTCAAAAATACACTTATAAAAATATCATATAATAAACAAAAATAATTCAGTGGGAAAAAATAAAAAAAATGACATTACTTTTTTTTAAATTCCTAATACATGTACGTTGCTATCTGTTCAATTCAGAACAATAAGCAACCCCATGACCCAATGAGAAGAGGATGATGTGTATGACATGTAGTCTTGTACAGACCCAGGTCGACCACTCCTGAGAAAGTATGGTTAATTAAACCCCACCATCAAAGTACACCGGTGACTACTATCTAGTATTCAAATCCGTATAAAAGTTACCTACCTTTACTAGGATTTGAACCAGGAACCTTCGTTTCCAAAAATCAGCTGTTAAAACAGCTGATTTTGGCGACAACTTTACCTCTAGATCAACCCGGAAGGTTCGAAGTTACTTTAGGTTTAAAAAAATCAACCATTAAGGGGTTAAACACTATAATTTTCCTCGTTCTAAAGAAAACTTAAGTCTTAAAAAACTTTTCAGTCAATTATGTATTGCCGTCGTCATTTATAGTTTACAAATAAAACGTCTTCATCAGCCCTCAGTTGGTATTGAATGTTTTTCACTTTTCCCCTGTCCATGAGGACTGAATAGACAAGTGGATTAAAAAAGACAATGCAGGTGGGGTCAAAAATCATGCTTTTACTACTACAGCCGCTGATGTCATTCCAAATACATAATGTAATTGCAAAGGTTATTTGGAAAGTAAGGTCAAAATCACTGCAACTAACTGAATGTCATGCGAACATTAAAACGTGCATGCGCACCTACTTCCGGCATGCCTTGCTTGTCAAACGACACCATTTTCTTAGATGTTGTGTGGTGTTTACAGTTCAAGTTCAAAATATTTAAAACAATTAATCAGCGTGCCGAATGTGAATTACATTGACAGATATATAAAGTATGAGGCCGCAATGCAATGAGTGACAGCAAAGTGCGTAAGTTGGTGAGAGTTTTCAAGGACGGACAGGAAAATGTTCGTAAAGAATCGTAATCACAGATGATTGGTCAATGCTGTGGACAAAATGGTTCATGAAGACCGGCGATTCACGATTTCAACTTTAGCATTGGAATTTCCGAGCGATTTTCACTCGATCCTCTACCTAAAGGAGTTTCTCAGTGGCAAGTGCTTCACCACGTATGACGAGGTAAAAGAAGCACTTAAAGACTTTATCTTCACAGGCTGCGAACATCTATGAATTATAATTAGGTATAAAAGAGCTTATACAATGATATGACAAATATGGAAACTACATAGAAGAATAGTGAAAATAGTTTTTTGAAAAAATCTGTGGTTTTGTTTTAAAAAAAATTGGATCTTACTTTCCGAATAACCTTCTTATTAATAAGAACAGCAAAAAATATTGAACGGGTTTTTTTTTTTGACTGGCACTATACATTACAGCTCCCCAGGAGCTAACCTTCAGCAAAATAGTTATACTTTACCATGTTTTTAATAGAATATTTCATAATATTAATATTGTTCATAGATTAAAATAGTTTTTCTATGTATTTTTTAGTACTTTTCTGCTAATAGATTGTACCTTTTGTAATGTCGTAAGAGCAAAATTTTTGGAAGTTAGTTTATACATGTTAAAAAGTTTTAACGTAAATTTACGGGTTTATAAAAAATAAATTTATAGAAGAACTATGGGAACACTTTTAACATCAACATAAATTTTTCAATAAGACTGATCCTAATTTATACACTTTGGAAAATTCAATAGCGCACTCCTACTTATATAGGCTGATAAAGCTCACCATTGCTTACAGTTCCCTGTCTCTACATTTTTGAGGTGATTATGTATGTTAGGCAAAATAATTTTATGCAAAATTTCAATGTTCACAATCATAACACGAGAAACAGGAATGATTATTATGTGGCTAATCACTCCACAAAATTGTTTGAACAAAAACCTACTTATGCAGGGAGAAAATTCCTAAATAAATTACCCCAATCTTTAAAGTGTTGTGAGGATTTGAATTCCTTTAAAAAAAATGTAAAAAATTACTTGATCGGTGAAACTTTTTATAGCGTACAAGAATTTCTTTCTTGATAGTAGTGATACATAGTGTGTTTCTTATATGTATTTCAGGTGTTACATCTGACGACATGTCCTATACTCCTACTGGAGTCTCCAGGGCGTAAAAAAAAAAAAAAAAAAAAAAACCTAAAAGATTCCAGAATTTTCCGAATGAACAACATAAACTCAAACTCTGAAATTTAAGATTTATTTGTACGTAAAGAACAATGGATTTTTCAAAAATTTATATTAAATATAATATTGAAGTTATTAAGTAAGATGTCATTAATTAGCGAAACCGAACTTTATAATTATTTGCCTTCGTGGCATAGTGGTTAGCACGCTAGCCTACCAAGCGAAAGGTCCTGGGTTGATTCCCCAATTAATCCCCAGAAATTATTATGTGTTAAAACCCAATACTTCACACTCCAAAATAGTCACTAATAACAAAAATGTTAATGCAACTTAAACTAAAAAAAAAAAATGTAATTGATGTTTATGATCCATAAAATTAATAACCCATACATTTTTATCAGATGGTACTATTTATTTTAAATTTGTGTTCTTTTCATAATGTACGTTTAAATTGAGGAAACTTAAATTTTTTTTTAAGTTTCAGGCTCTCTTAATTAAATAACTAAATAATAAATCAGCTCTGTTAATCGTACTTTTAGAGAAAACTAAAAAAATATTTTCTTTTGCTATAAGCTGTGAAATAATTTTTCCTTTTTGTAATAATGAAAAGTTTTTATGGCCACTCTGTATATAAAACAAGAATAAATAAATATGGCAAATATCACAAAAAAAAATAAAAAAAAAATTGCACTCAGATAATGTTTTCCATTTAATATTTAAATATCTGATAATTAAATAAATAAATAATAATAATTTAAGGCAAATATTTCTTATATTTAATTATATATCAGCCAATTAAATTTTTCTAATGTACAAAATAACTTAAATTTTATTAATATATTATTCTATTTGTTTTGTTAATATATTATTATTTCTTGAAGTTATCATTTAATAATTAATTTTTAAATATAGGAGATTAAATATAAATTATAATAACAGGTATATGTGATTTAAAAAACAATCAATTGGTTATATTAAAATTATATAGATAAATAATAAATTAATAACTTTCTTGTGTTTACAATCTATAAGGGTTAACAGGAAAATTCTTAAGAATTTTTTTTAAATTTTAATTTAATAAACAAGTTTGTTTTTGTAATATTTTTTTTACAATTTTTTACTCTGTAACTTGTGGTATTATTGTGAAGCCGCCGTACTTCAGTCAATACTGCTAAACTGGTCGTCTGATTACTTTGTACAGTTAAGACTTATGGTAAGTGCACAGTGAATGCTGGTCGCAGGTGATGATTCACGGTGGCGAACACGCATAGTGGGAGCATGTAACTACGCGCTTAACCTTCATTCTGCTATCAGAATTAAGCATGAGTTCCACCAGTAGCACCAGTGATGAATTATTTCTAATGGAAATAGTTTCCATGAAATTAATATCATTTAAAGACAATCCGTTAGTAATATTAATAAAAACAGAAAATTGTTCGGCATAATCATCTTTTTTCACAATTAAAAAAAAGATAAGACAGGTTTTTTAAATGCATGAGAATGATTCTGGAAACATTTAATTTTATAATGTCTGAAGAAATTTAAAAGTAGGCAACAAAAACATACAGGAAGTTGGGGAATTCTGCTATCTAGGGAGTAAAATAACAAAGGATGGTAGAAGCACAAGTGATATCAAGAGTAGAATTGCTCAAGCTAGAAAAGCCTTTGAAATGAAAAAAAAGCTTACTGACTACAAAAATTGATTTACAGATTAGGAAACATTTCTTAAAACATTATGTTTGGAGTGTAGCATTATACGGAAGTGAAACGTGGGTGACAGGGGCTGTAGAAAAGAAGAGGATAGAAGCTTTTGAAATGTGGTGTTATAGGAAAATGTTAAAAATTAGGTGGGTGGACAAAATAAGTAATTTAGAGGTTCTTAGGCAAGTGGATGAAAAAAGAAGTATAATGGAAACATCTTACCAAAAGAAGGGATAGGCTAGTGGGGCATATCCTAAGACATCCAGGTATTGGGGCTATTAATAATGGAGAGTAATATTGAGGGAGTAAATTGTAGAGGGAGGCAAAGATTCAAATATAATTAAAATATAATTAAATATAGAATATAATATAATATAAAAAAATATAATAGAATATAGAATAAAATTAGTATGTAGATATGAAACGACTTGCGAAAGATAGAACAGGTTGGAAAACTGCATCAAACCAGTTGAGAGACTGATGACAAAAAAAAATGTCTGAAGTAGAACTCATTTTCAAAAACTATGATGCAACCTGCACAAGCAACCAATATTACCGGAAGAAAGATTTGTGATTACTTTGAATATTTTTAACATATTTTGAACTTTTTGACAACCGATATTTATTATAAAGCATTGCTTGGCCAGTAATAATCTTTTAAAGTTATTTTTATAAACCTATCATATTATAATTAACAAGTTTTTATTATTTATGAATACGTATAATACGACGCAAAGTACACTTAGCAACCTGCTAGCAAGCAGCAAACAGGTTTATGCAAAACAAACCAGTGAGCTGATATGCACAGATAACCAGTGCGCAGCTTTCACCACCAGCGTTTACTGTGAGACGTCCGATTAAAATATAATGTTTCATATAATGAATTAATACAATAATTTCACTAACCTTCTTTTTAAACTGCGTTACCTTTATTTTAATTTTAGGAATGATGAAGTGATATTGACTGCTGCTGCTATCTACAGTAAATATGAGAAGGGATAAATTTAAATAAATTAATTTTAAATCAGTTTTATACAAGTGACTGAAGATGTATCATCTTCTATAGATTTTTAATAAATAGTGTTTTTAGTTTCAATTTTATGTTATTTACTCTGATGATGGTGGATCCACCGAAACACGTGTAAGTAAAAATTAAAATAAAGGTGACGCAGTTTAAAAAGAAGGTTAGTGAAATTATTGTATTAATTCATTATATGAAATAGAAATATTTAAAACTGCAGGATGCATTATAAAGATTTATTTTTGAATAAAATATAATGGCCTATCCCTACTAGCAGGCTCCCGCTTGTAAGCGACCAGCGTTCACTGTGCGCTTACCCATAGAATGTATTATTAATTTGTATTACCCAAACTCATTTCTTGACTTGTTGAAACCAACAGTGAATTCATCAAACATTTAGAAAGCTTTAACATACACAATACATGCATGATAATCCAACCCTCAAAGATGACAGTGTCTCAGATGTTGAATAATTCATTCAGCATGTCTCTTTAGAAGTTCTGTTTTAGATATTTATTAACTGCAACTATACATGACTGTAATGATGAAATCGTGCTTCATTGCCATTGTCCATTATGACACGAGCTAAGCTAGAGTACTATTATAAAAAAAAAAAAAAAAAAAAATAAGTAATATTTTTTTCAAAAATATTACCAACATAAAGTCTTCATTTTAAATTATCGACTCCGAACATTTTTAACGTATATAACAAGTAATTAAAATTTATATTTTCTCAGTATATGCAAATTTTATACAAGGAAATTAAAAAAAAATATTTAAAAACCAAAAACATATTAAAAAAAATTAATATATTTATTTATAATATATTATATAACAAATTACTGAAATTATTAAAAGAATATTTTATGCCATTTTAAGTAACATTTACATTAATAAATACACCACTTTGAAAAAAAAAATTGATACAGAATTAATATTTCTTGTAATAAAAAAAACCTTTTAAATTACAACTCTTTTATGAACCACAACTACCTTGATTACATATACATTAAATACTCAACAAAAAAAAAAAAACATTAATAAATCGCAACCACACATTTGATAAATAATTAAAAAATAAAAAACAAAAAATTTGTCAAAAATTAATTTATTAAATAATTCTCTCCACAATAATAATCTAGTATAAATTACAAAATAAACGTACTTTGAAAGGTGACAAAAAATTAAAACAACAAAATATTTCGAGAGAATTTATAAATCATTAGCTGTGCAACTTTAGATAGAACCCTTTAATTTTAAATTAAAAAAAGGATCAATTGATTTACATAGAAAAAAATGAATTAAAATATAATAATAATAATATAAAATGTCATTTTGTTTCTATACTTTTTTTTTATTAATGAAATTGAGCAGATTTTTTTTTTTTTTTTTAAAGTTGTTGGGAGTAGAGGTCGAGAGAGATTGAACGAGTTATTGGTTACAATATCCGATTATAATAATATCGATACGTGAATGAAAAACGCTCAGGCTCCCCTCGCACATTTCAATCGAGAAACAAGTTCTTTATAAATCGCAGCTTATTTTATTATTTTTATTACTTATTTAATAATCATCTATATCATAAAGATCGTTGATATCCAACTCGTCACATTGCATACTTTGAAAGTCCACTTTGTATCTAAGGAGACCTGCAACAAAATCACAAAAATCAATTATTCATCTAGACCAGCGGTTCCAAAACTTCTATCTTTTACGCCTCCTTACACAATTTTATTGGGCAATGAAGAAAAATCACGTATTACATTGAATAACCATACATTTATTTTTTTTATTTTTTGTAGCTGTCACCGCCACCCCTTCTAATTAATCATTTACTGTGTTGCCGGCCTTCAACACTTCTTCCGACCTTTGTCGGCGCGATGGGCTTTTTAGCGGCGAAGCGACAAAGCCCTGTAGTGGCACACGACAAACCTTTCAGCTGCGCACCGCAAAGGTCTTTGTCATCAAAGCCAAGCCAGTAGCCGCTCTCTAACACAGTGCTCCCGGCAGCTATATAAAGAGCACTGCACTGAGCAGAGATTCAATTCCAATCAAGACACTGAGGGATTCATTTCCACCAGACCGCAGACGAGAAGTCCACCACGGCACACAGCTGCCAGACTCCAGCGAGAACTAATCGACGACCCCGCAAGAAAGAAGATGATGCTTCCGCTTGTCGACCCGTCACCGTAAGCCGTCGACCGGACCATCACCGCCCGCTGACGCGAGCGATGCCCACAGCGGTCCCTCGACCGAGCCTTACGTCCACCGGACCCGACGAAGCAACCATCGACGCACTACTGCGAGGGAAGAAGATGACGTCTCCGCTGGAAGACGACACGCCGTGTTGCCCAGCTTCTCGTCGCAGCCACGCGCTGCCTACGCCGGTCTCCTTCAAGATCAGCACAATGGTCCTTCTCAAGACCAATTTAATAAGGTTTTAACCGGCCTTTCTCAGGGCCATCAACCTGAGCCACGGCTCTCATCGCAGCCACGCGCTGCCTACACCGGTCTCCTTCGAGACCGGCACAATGGTCCTTCTCAGGACCAATTCAATAAGGTTTACACCGGCCCTTTTCAGGGCCATCAAACACCTCTGCCCGCCCCGGCAGACACACACCTAAACGGCCCTTTTCAGGGCCACCAAAATAATAAGGTTAGCCACTCAATGTCGCCATCCGGTGACATAGCATTAGAAGTTGCAATTTAATTTTAACAAGAGACAAAATAAATCAGTGGATGGATGACCTTGCATTTTTTTTTTTAAAAAAGTTTGATTATTAGAAAGTGCACAACGTAAATCATTGATAAAACCAACATTGCACCGATGCTTTGTTTTTATTGTAACAAGTGCTGAAAACACTTTTTCGCACAGATAGTTGCTTGATAAAGATAATTACAATTACTGCCGCTTGCTGTTATATACTCGGGTAAACTTGGTAATACTTAACCAATAGTGATGTTTTGTCAATTTTATCGAAATCGTTTTCGCAGCAGAAAATTTTTTAATTTCTAAAACTTGTTTTTTAAGTAATTCGGGCAGGAAGTCTATGTTGACACTGAAAGGATCCGTTATGGAGGGTAAAGCTATCTCGAAGTCCCACGCCCCTCTTGACGTGTCTTCACGCCTCCCTTGGGGGGGCACGCCCCCCACTTTGGGAACCGTTGATCTAGACTAATGTAATGAAATTATAACATTTGTACGATATACATGGGTCGCCTGAAAAGTTTCTGAACTCAACATGAAGATTGTAGCACTTGTCAAATACAGTTGGGAATCACCAAATATTTCAGCAATTTTGGACACTCGGTTGTAGTTTGACAATTGATTTAATGAGCCGATGCAAACGTTTCTGTGAAAATGACAAAATCAAATACGAGCTGTCATCAAATATTTATTTAATATAAATAAATAAATAAATTTATAATTTAATAAATAAATAATCCAATTTAATAATCTAATAATAATCCAGATCTCCCACTTCACTTTCAGCATCTAGGTTGCAACATTACATACCGACTGGATAAAGATGGTTACAATAAAAGAGATCCACCCACCCATTTCAGCAAATATGCGCAACTATCCACCGCACTTTAAAAAACACGAGGGTGAGATTTTGTAAACATTAGCAGTGCCGACCCTACTCTATGGCAGCGAAACTTGGGTGCTATCAAAGCGAGATAAGAGTAGATTGCAAGAACCTGAAATGAAATTTCTTCAACATACGTATGGGTGTGGTAGAGAAGATCGTTACAGGAATACCGAGATAAGGAAAGAACTCAACATCTTCTCTATAAACAACAACGTATCCCAGAAGAGAATGCAGTGGTTAGAGCATGTAAACAGAATGTGGGAGGATAGGATACCTAAGCAGACACTGGGCTATAAGCTGGAGGGCAGGAGAGAACGAGGACGCCCAAGAAAGAGATGGGCAGATTTGAGAGAAGTTTGGAACAGGCAGAGATGCCTAACCCTTGAAAGGCAGAAGAATAAGAAGAAGAAATAAATAATAAATATAAATTCGCGAGTTGCAGTAAAGGCTGCACAGTGCTACCTGTTTTTAACTGACGACGATGCTCTGGTGTCCAAGTGACTGTTGGAATAAACAGTCGCCCTTCCACATAGTGGAAGCTAGTACAATCTCCAGTCTTGGAGGTGGGAAACTGCCTCCAAAGATTGATGAGCCACAGATGTTGGCCAATGGCCGGGGAATGCAGAAGGGAACGGGGAACCACTGCCCTTAACAGAGGGCCAAGAAAGCATTTGGCAGGAAAAGATGGATTTTGTGCAGTGGGCTTGATTTAGAATTGCGGAAGAGATTGGCGAATTGCTTTGTTTGGAGTGAGGTCATTCTCCACTACAGTGGTGGGGAGACGTGGACTTTGAGAAGGCCGGATGAGGGGGTTGGAGGCCCTGGAGAAGGATGGAAAGAGTTAGTAAGAAGAGGTGCTTCAGAGTATTGGGGAGAAGAAAGGGCTGCTGGAGACGATGAGACATAGGTGCCTGGGTCACTGGTCGAGAAAGGAGTATCTGATTGCAGACATGCTTGAGGAACCAGTTAATGGGAGGAAGGCAAGAGGACGCAAAAGTTACAAGATGCTTGATATGAAACAGGGAAGACGATAAGAGAAGGTAAAGAGGTTGGCGCGAGATAGTGAGATAGTGAGGACTGGATGAAGAGACCTGCTGTGAAGCAGAACACAAATAATTATGTATATACCTACGCAAATTAAAGATGAGTTGGGTGCACCATGTACAGGGACTCTGCACCATCATTTACCGTGAAATTTTGGGCAGCTGAATTTAAAATGTGGCTGTACCAGCTTGGTGACATTGAATGTCTGGGATGGTCAAAAACTGCACCCACTGATGATAAAATCGCTTAAGTTCACCAAATTGCGCTAGACAACCGTCAAATTACAATTAGTGTCCAGCGCCATCTGGTGAACTCGAGCGATGTAGTCATCAGTAGTTATAGTTTTTGGTCGTCCCAAATATTCTCTCGCGTATAAATTCAGCTGCCCAAAATTTCACGGTGGTAAATGACGGTGAAAAGTCTCCGTACACAGCATCCAATTTGTCTTTAATTTGCATAGGCATATTGCCTATCAGAAACAAATATTGTGAGTGTCCAAAATGGCCGAAATTTTTCTGAGTACATTTCAACGCAAGAGCAAACATTCCTCAACTGTATTTAATAAGTCCAGCCATCTTCATGTTGAGGTCGGAAAAAATTTAACTTCTAGGTAAATGTTGAGGCAAATTGTATAACTTATTATTCGATACAAAATGGTCCGATGACAAGCTTATTGAAGTAAGTAAGTAAGTAATGAATTTAACATCCCATTAACGTTTAGGCTTATTAGTTTTTTCTCGACATGTCCTATACTCCCTTCTGGAGTCTCCTGGATGCAATTAAGAAAAAGGTATTCATAAGTTACGATAGCGTACAATGTTTACTTTTTGGCTTTGATACCAAAATGGTTACTGTCCAACCCCACCACTCCACTTCCACATAGAACTATTGTGCACCTAGAAAACATACTTCATCTCCTGCGAAACAAAACTGTATAAAATACGCTATATGCATTATGTAATTCTTAAATTTTAAAAAAATTTGTGATTAGTCATTTTTTATTTTATTTCTTTTGTGCAAGGCCACTTAGGGAGTTTACTTTTTTTGTCTATTATTAGTACGAGGGTTATCCAGAAAAAACCTCCGTTTATGTGCAGCAGGAAAAGTAGTGCGCGTAGTGCGGCCGAGTTGATAACACTGCGCGCAATGATTCAGTACGCTTTTAACTGTGCAAGGCGGAGCATCATACGTTCGTGCGTTATCCTTTTATAACCTCAAAACACGAGTGCCGTAATAGTAAATCCCACCAAGTGTGAATTGCGTAGCGTTATAAGATTTCTGTGGGCAAAAAATCTCTCGGCTGCCGAAATTCATCGTGCATTGCGTGCGGTTATGGCCCAAACATTATGAGTGAAGGTGTAGTCCGTCAATGGGTGCGTTTTTTTAAAAATGGAAGAACAAACGTTCACGATGAAATAAGTGGTAGGCCTTCTCTTGTCACTGACGACCTAGAGAACAAAGTAAATGAAAAAGTTCGTGAGGACCGTCGTTTCACAATCTCGGAACTTTCTCATCATTTTCCTGAAATTTTTAGGAGTCTTGTACACGAGATAGTGACAGAAAAACTAGGCTACCGTAAGTTTTGTGCTCGTTGGGTACCAAAACTGCTGACCGATGACCAAAAAACAAAAAGAATGAGTTCTGCCATAGACTTTCTATCTCGGTATGACTTTGAAGGAGAAGAATTTTTGAACAGGATTGTTCAAAACTGTACTGGCGATGAGACTTGGGTAGCCTACGTGAATACTGAGACAAGCAGCAGTCAATGCAATGGGGCTTCTCCAAACAAGCCAAAAAAAGTCCGTCAAACTTTGTCGATGAGGAAACTTATGGCTACCGTTTTTTGGGGTGCTAAGAGCATCTTACTCATTGATTTTATGGAAGGTGGAACGACCATCACTTCTGCTGTCTACTGTGAAACTTTAGACAGACTAAGAAGAGCGATCCAAAACAAGCGTCGTGGCCTTCTGACACGTGGTGTTGTGTTTATGCACGACAACGCTCGCCCTCATAGAGCTTGAAGAACAAATGAACTTTTGGCCAAGTTTAAATGGGACGTTTTCGATCATCCCCCATACAGGCCGGACTTGGCTCCTAGTGACTTTCACCTGTTCCCGAACATGAAGCGGTGGCTTGCATCTCAGCGGTTCGCCAATGACGAAGAGCTTCAAAATGCCGTGAATGGTTGGCTACATTCACAGGCGGCAGATTTTTATGCAGAGGGTACTTCAAAGACTGTTCCAAGGTACGACAAGTGCTTGAATCGGTTTGGTGACTATGTCAAAAAATAGAGAAAAACTGTAGTTTTAATATGTATATATTAAAAGTTTTTGTATCTTCACTCAATTACTTTTTATTTCAAAATGGAGGTTATTTTCTGGATATCCCTCGTATTATACAATCTACTGTATAGAATTTATTGTATTATACAGTAGCACTTTCTTGCTGATTGCATTCAGGAGACTCCCGAGTTTAAGTATAGGATAAGTCAAGAACTAATAACTTGATACATAACAACTTAATAAATAGTACATATTACTTCAGTCACATATATTATATCTACAACTACAGGCTTACTTACTACGATAATAAATGTGTCATCTTCTAATATTTACACAATAAATCTTTATAATGCATCCTGCAGTTTGAAATTATTTCTATTTCATATAATGAATTAATATAATAATTTCACTAACCTTCTTTTTAAACTGCGTCACCTTTATTGTAATTTCTACTTACACGTGTTTCGGTGGATCCACCATCATCAGAGTAAATGAAAAATTGAAACTAAAAATTTTTTTCACATTTATTTAAAATTTACAGAAGATGGTACATCTTCAGTCACTTGTATAAAACTTGTATAAACCGAAACACGTGTAAGTAGAAATTACAATAAAGGTGACGCAGTTTAAAAAGAAGGTTAGTGAAATTATTATATTAATTCATTATATGAAATAGAAATTTACACAATAGACCATGGTATAATGTACAGTCCAGCCTCTCTTAGTTTGCTCCTTAATGTAAACAAATAATGACGTCACTGAGCATGTGCATTATATCAAAATGTGTACACGCTGATTAAAAAGTAACAACAAAATACTTTCAAAAGTATTTAATAGAAAATACTTTTAAAAGTATTTTTATAAATGAAATTGTTAGGCATACATCATATCATGACCGATATTGTTAGTACTTTAAGTACTTATAATTTAAAAAATAGTTAACTTAATAGGAATACGACGTCGGTAAAGTCGCAGACTCTAGCGTGCACCCTGTAGTAGGTGGCTTTTGTTTGTTGACAGTAGGAGCAAACTAACAACGGCTCAACTGTATAAAGTATGGTATACAATACCATCCTACAACGACATCATCTTTACATTTCTCTTTATTAATTTGAAATTATTTACGGGAAAGATATCGCAAAAAAAAATCGTGCATTAAATCCAATTTCTGCATAGAAAGCTATCCAAAAATACTACCTTCCAAAAATGAAAGGGATCATACAACTTTTTTTTGAAAATGCACATCTTCTGTAATTTTTATTATTAAAATTTACAACATCCTACTTCCACCATAGTAGATAAGGATTTTTATTCTTATCTATCGTTATTTACCATGGTGGAAGTACGATGTATTAAATTTTAATAATAAAAATCACAGAAGATGTGCATTTTATGCACAAAAGCACTAAACTTTGTAAGTGTTTACTGTACTACTAGTGGTTTAAAGAAATAATATATATTTTGATTAACATCATCATTATAACTTATATCTGTTTTCCTAATGTAATTTTAATGTAATGTAATTTTTTGTACTGACTGCTCCTCCTCTGTAATTAATAATAACTAACTAGCGTGTTAGCCTACAAAGCAGAAGGTCCCGGGTTTAAATTCTGGCAACAGCCTGGAAATATTAACATGTTAAAACTCACCGTTACATGGTTAATGAACTAACTGTTGATGTGACTTTTAACTAAATAAATATTTTTTTTTTGTTTTATCATGACACGCTGACGAAAGAGAGACAATATTTATATTGCAATTGTTGGTGAATACATGATATCCAAAAAGATCTATTGACTTTTTTAATCACGTGAGACTCATCAATTGTATAGTCGGTGGTTTTTTTTTTATATTATAATATACGAGGTCTGTCCAATAAATACGCGAACTTGTGCAAGCTAGCGCCCATGACGCAGACTATAGTCCCACACACTGGCAGTCCTAGTTGCCTGATACCTAATGAGCCATCAGTGCTTGGCGGATCGTCGAACTGTGCCTATAGTGCTAGTTATGTTAGTTTCTGTTGTCCTTGTTTTTACTGTTTGTCGAAAATGGAAACTGACGAAATCACGGAGCAACGAATCAATATCAAGTTTTTGGTGAAGTACTGTAAAAATTATAAAGAAATTACTGAAATATTTACAGCTGTTTACGGTGATAATGCTCTGAAGAAAATATCAGTTTTCACGTGGATTAAGCGTTTTAAAGATGGCCGACAAGACGCCACGGATGATGCAAGGCCGGGACGACCTTCTACCACCTGTGTTGGACGACAACATTGATCATGTGCAGTCCCTTGTCCTTACTGATCGTCGAAAAACTGTCTGAATGATAGCTGATGAACTGAATCTAGGAAAATCAACTGTGCACTTTATTTTAACCGAACATTTGTCAAGGTGATGGATGGATCCTTCACCATGACAATGCACCTGTACATTCAGCATCGATTGTTCACCAGTTTCTGGCAAAAAATTCAATCACCATCCTTGATCATCCTTCTTCTTCGCCAGATATCACCCCTGCGACTTTTTCTTACTCCCAAAATGCAAAAACGTGATGAGGTGACATCACTGGGAAGATTTGGACACAATAAAGCAAGAAACGACAAGAACACTAAAAAGCCTAACTGCTGAGGACTTCCAAGGGTGCTTTAAACAGTGAAAAAAAAAAATGGAATAAGTGCATAACAACAAATGGAGAGTACTTTGAAGGGGACAAAATTGATGTAGACTAAATTTTGCAAAATGAAGTTTTCATGGGCTCAGTTCGCGTATATATTGGACAGACCTCGTAATTCTTAACAATATACAGGAAATTTGTAAACAAAAATATCTGAAATATAACCGATACAAATAATCTGGTTTAAAAATATCAACGACAATTATTAAAGAGCGAATTAATAATATAGTTAAAACATGCCAATGATAAGATACATGCATTAAAAGAGTGTGGTAAACATGCTGACAACAGTGTTATTCGTATTTAAATAATCAGTAAAAAGTATATAAAAATAGCTGAAAAAATTATAAGCTTTTAATCAAAACAAAAATAAGCAAGTAATAGATTCGAAAATTATGTAGAGAAATTCATGTACAGTTTATGTTGTAAGGGGACCCGGAAAGGAAAAAAAAATTAAAAAATTAATTAAATTTTTGGCACCATTTGATAGAGTAAGGGTTTCTGAATGCAATGATATACAATACTTGCGCTATTTTGTTATTAAATTTTATTTAAAATAAATTGTTTTGAAACAGTTTGCACCAGTTTGTTCACTACTTTCACAATTAGACAACACAGTTATTATAAAAATATTATAACTTTTGAACAAATTGATAGATCTTTGTATTTATTTTGTGTTGTTTAGTATTTCACGCCCTTTTATAGTGGCACCATTATCAGTGCAAAGTAAACAAAAGTAAACAAATACAAAAATGTACTAAGGTAAGTGTCGTTTATAAAGTTATTTTCCGTTTTTCAGAAAATCAAATATTTTTGTAAAAAAGGAACATTTTCTCATGAACGGATAAAGTTATTGAGCTGAAATTTCCAGAGAAGTTTTCAGTAATAAGGACACAAGATATTACTGTGGGATTTTACATAAACTTAAGATCTGTTGAAATTATTAAAAGCAAATCATGCAATTTAAAAGATCTTTTGTAACTTGATCTAAAAAATTGTTTACTGAATTTTTTTTTGATCCCTTAATATACGCGTACGATGCAATCTGTTCAATTTAGAACAATAAGCAACCCCATTACGCAACGAGATGACGATGATATGTATGACGTGTAAATGAGGTGTAGTCTTGTACAGACTCAGGTTGACCATTCCTGAGAGAGTATGGTTAATTGAACCCCAACCATCAAAGTACACCGGTAACCACTGTCTAGCATTCAAATCCGTATAAAAGTAACTACCTTTACTAGGATTTGAACCAGGAATCTTCGCCTCCGAAAATCAGCTGCTGTTACAACACCTAACTCACGGTGACGACTTTACCTCTAGACCAACCCGATGGGGGTTTAAAAAAATAAGCAAATTATTTTTGTCTTTGCAACTGTGAGAAGTTACAGTAATTGTAAAATAAAGCACTGGTAAAAATTTGACAGATGTATGTCCGATATAGAAGTTGAGAAAATGTTCCTTATATTAACTTGGAGAAGTATAGAATTCTCGGTCTCCTTAAAAATTATAACTAAAAATTTTCACAACCCAACAAACCATGATTCCATTTCATTAACCCCTTACCGGTTTCTTTTTTTTTCAGAAAACTATACTAAGTTGCTCTATTTTTTTTTTTATTGCATAGAAAGCTGTGTATATCCTAGTTCTGACTTATTAAGTACTGGTATTTTGCATGCAGATTAGATGTTGTTATAATAATAAGAAATGGATACCTAACCTGTCATAGCTGCTTTTGTTGACGACAGATCAATGCCTCTTTAGGAAGCAATAATTTACGAAAAACGAAATACCAAAGTAAATTTATTCAAATAGAAGATTACAATTATAAAACGTGAAAAAACTAAATTTTCTACACTATTATTAGACACTATAATACGCACCCTACACTATTATAAATTATAATACGGCATTTAACAGAAAATGACAGGTCGACGTAACTCTTTAAAATAGTAAATAAGTCGGTTGGCTAACACTAACCTAAAACTGTCCGAGTGCCCATAGCAGAATAGCAACGTTATTTCGAAGATAGACTTCTACAAAAATATTTACTAGCGCTACAAGTGTTAGAACATATAACTAAAATAGCTATACAAAGAGAAACGCAACAGTTAAAACAGAATAGTCCGACAACGGACGTTTTAAAACTGGACAAAATCTATCGTCGGAATATTCCGTCAGTAGCCCTTTTTATGCACTTCTCGTACGCCGGAATATTCCGGCAAAAACCGGTAAGGGGTTAAGAAACTCAAGAGGCGGAATTAAATATAAACTGGAATTCTGTTCGTACCAACAGTGGGGGTGGTTTCCGAGATTCATGGGTATGAATGCTTAGATGACATTCAACCGCTAGAGAACATTAAATTACCACCGTTTTCGTAACTATCATGATGTCTGAGGAAGAAGTACCGTTGTACGTTGCACAAAGAATTATAATTAAATTTCTTACAAAAGAGTGTGTAAAACCTTCAGAAATTATAAGCAATGTCATTTTGAACTTGAACTAAAAATAAATTATTTTTACAACTGTGTATCAAACTGAAAATGTATATTTTCCTACATTAGGAGCGATTTCCTGCACACGATCACAAATTAAAAATAAGTTTTCCAGATATGTTTCGTTTAGGAGTGTTTCGGAAGATAAATAATAAGAAAGTGACATCTGATGACAGTTTTGACTAACAACTAGTTACTGAAATAACATCAATCAGTAATAAAAAGCAACAATAATAAAATCAATAATTATATTCATGGTGTTTAAGTTTGTTAACACTTTGAAGCCTAAGCTCGAGTATAGCCCGGGGTGAGCGTAAATCGCGGTTGTCCGAAGCCCGAGTATACCTCGGGTCCTCACATTAAATTCTGTAGTAAGATTCAGACAAAAAGTTACATTGGGCTTTGGTTGCCCAGATTCATTCTATATTTTATTTAGTTCAATTTTCTATGCTTTCAGCGAAATCTACCGAATATTTTGTGAACCATGTAGAAAAACATTGAGCCATGTTTGAGGTTATGTTTTTGTTGATGTACATGTGTACTTTGTCGTGTTTTTTTTTAAGTTATATGAGATTTGTAGTTATTTGCATTTGATATTTGTAGATAATATAGTTATTTCTAATTTGTAATAATTGTTTTCTGTTTGTACTTTGTCGGTAATCGTTATCGTTAGGTAAATCGTTCGATTGTATGTGATGTACTGTTTTGTCTTCCAGATCGCTTTGTTTGTGCAGTTATTTGACAGTAATATTTATAATTTCTTTTTCATTTTATGTTTTCTGTGTGCTGCTGTAAAGTTTGCTCAGAAAAGAGCAAAGCTGCAACTGAAACGGCTGGAAGGAAAGAAAAAAAACCTGGTACTGCCCCTGACTGTAATGTTGCATTGTGCTTACCACAGCGTGTTTCCGAGAGTTTCATACAAATTGTAAAATATTTTAAATTTTAGTACTCAAACATGTTTAGTGTGTAGTTAATTTCATTGCCTTTCTGTAGAATTTATAAAAACTGCTTTTTAGTAGTGTTTAGAGGACTGTAAAACTTAAAAACTAAAAAGTGTGTAGCATGTAACAATTTCGTTATTGATAAATTTTTGGTGTATATTTAAAAAACTCTCATAAATTTAGTAAGTATAATAATTTCAATGTAAATTAATAGTAATAAACTTTCTGATTTTTTAATCAATTTGATGCAAAAATCATCAAGATATAATAAAAATTAGAACTTTTAGAAGTTTACTCTAAAACACCCAGGGTACAGTGACATACCATGTTCTCATCGCTCAGGCTTCAAAGTGTTAAAAGATTGCTTTTCAGCGATCAGAATTTGGCAGGGCTACATTGTAAATTTAATTCATCAAAGGGTCATTAAATATTGTTAACTAACAAATTAAGCCTACAGTTGCAGAACAAATAATTTAGCTATAATAATTTATATACACAAACTATCATTTGCTTTTAATAAATTGTAATGTCAGAAACTATATTACTAACAATTACACCAAGCTAAGCTCTTAAAAATCTGTTTATCTATTGACAAATGAAGGATTTATAAAGCAAGGATGATAACAATGGAAACCTAATTTCTTAATCTTAACCGTAAAACTAATACTAAAATATTATACGTATAAAAAAAACTGAATAAAAATAACCAAATATTATCTACGACAAGAAAAATGCTTAATTAATAATATTCACAACAATAATTTTAACAATGTTACCGAAAATGCTAATAAGACTGAAACAAAAACAACTTGAATGTTCAATTTAATAACAAAGAATTTACAATTTTCTTTTCATCAAGAAATCCAAGTTACTCTTACTCAGTATATCTTCAAATGCCACATTGTACATTGAGCAATAAAAAATACCATTAAGATTACACCTGTGGACTGATATTTTTACAAATTCTTAATACGAGGGTCATTCGTAAAGTAAGGTCCAAATCGCGGTAACTAGCCACACGGCGAGCAAACGCAATGCGCGACGACTCCCAGCATGCCTTGCGTACGAAACGACGCCATTTGCAGTAGTATCTTTGATGTGTGGTGTTTACTGTGCATCTTTAAGATGTTTAAGACAATTGATCATCCCGCTGACTGCGAAATACGGTCAGTGATTCGTTTTTTGACAGCAAGGAACGTTTGTGCAGTAGATATTTATCGACAAATAAGTGAAGTGTATGGCCCTAATGCAATGAGTGACAGTAAAGTGCGCAAGTGGGTGAGAGCTTTCAAGGAGGAAAGGGACAATGTCCATGATGAACCGCGATCTAGCCGACCATCAGTGATCACAGAAGATTTGGTCAAAGCCATTGAAGAAAAGATTCGTGAAAATCGGCGATTCACAATTTCGTCATTAGCATTGGAATTCTTGAATGTGAGAACAGCGGTAAGCGTTTCAACTCTGATGACGAGGTGAAAGAAGCTGTTCATGACTGGTTATATTCGCAGGCGGCCGAGTTCTACGACACTGGTATTCAAAAGCTTGTAGAACGTTATGATAAATGGTTAAAAAAAAAATGGAAACTACAGGTATGTAGAAAAATAGATTAAGACGTCAGGAATTAAATAAAACAAGGTTTTTGATCTAATCTGTTGTGGTTCATTTTTTATACAAAAACGGACCTTACTTTACGAATGACCCTAGTATTACATTCAAATATCTGGCAAAATGTAAAACTAAAAAAAATTGGATTAACTGATTAAAACAAAGGGACCAAAACACCTCGTTTCTTTGTATGTATGGACGCACACGCACGTTTGTTGAGTATGTTGTCCTAGTGGATGGATACAATTCAGAGATGGTTGAAAATCACAATGTACGAGATCTGTTCAAAAAATAACCGAACTTTTTGAATTATGCAGTAACGGGGTTATTTGGCGACGTGCGGTTGGCAGCACACTGTCCTACATAATTTCTTTTGTAAACACATGTTCTTGGATTGTTGATATCTCATTTAATTTTCGTGTTGTTGTGTTTTCAGTATGATGTATTTAAGAGCTAGTGACGATTTTTGTAACGTGCGATATTCGGGAGCAAAGATGCAACGTGAAATTTTGCGTGAAACTATGGAAAACTTTCACAGAAACATTTCAACTTTTGAAACGTCATGGAGATGATTCTCTGAGTCGTACGCAATATTTTGAATGGTTTTCTCGGTTTAAAAGTGGTCGCCATTCAATTAAAGATGAGCCTCAACCAGCAAGCCCTTCGACTTTTAACTGACGACACCCACACGTTAGGAAAATCCATGATCTCGTGCGTGCAAATCGCCGATTGACTGTCAGAGAACTTTCAGAAACGGTTGGCTTCTCAATTGGATCGTGCCATGAAATTTTGACAGAACAATTAAACTTGCATTGAGTTGCAGCATAGTTTGTTTCCCGTTTGATGACTGAACAGCAAAAAGAACATCGTGAGGACGTTTGTCGACAACTTCTTGAACAAGCCAATGATGATGCAACATTCACGCAAAGGATCACAACATTTTTTTTTTTTTTTTTTTTTTTTTTTTTTTTTTTTGTTTAACGTCCGACTGTTCTGCAATTACTGCTAATGCAGACGGTGAAGGATGAAATGATTTTTGTAACGTATGAAAATATGCCGTGCCTGAATGGGACTTGAACCCAAGACCGCATGATGAGAAGCGAGCACGTTACCAACTGCGCCAATGCGGCCGGCAAAGGATCATACGAGTAACAGAAGATGAACCCTGGGTTTACCGCTATGACATTGAGACAAAAGTGCAATCTTCACAATGGGGTGACAAAAATTTCACATTACAAAAATTGTCACTAGCACTTAAACACGTCGTACTAAAAACACAACAACACAAAAATTAAATGAGATAACAATCCAAGAACATGTGTTTACAAAAGAAATGACGTAAAACAGTGTGCTGCCAACTGCACATCTCTAAATATCTCCGTTAGCGCGTTAATTCAGAAAGTTCGGTTATTTTTTGAACAGACCTTGTATAAGTGTATAAAATAAGTCTCTACAGTAACGACTACTTAATAGTTTCAATAATTTGATAATACCTACCAGGGGAAAAACGTTGAAACCCCCAACACTAAAATTTTTCAGAAAAACCTGAAAAACTAATACGAAAAATTCTACGATGAATAATAAGCACTTGTATGTTTCTTTCAAAGGACAATATTATCACAATACACCATTCGGCCGGGAGCTCAAATTTTTTGTCATCAGTCTTTCAACGACTGGTTTGATGCAGTTCTCCAAGCTGTTCTCAATTATTATTATTATTATTATTATTATTCCCTATCCTGAGCTCAATCATGTAACCAATATTTTACATTACGGGAATTCACAAATTTGACACAAACCGTATGCAAAGATTATAAATTTAATTTATTTTAATATTAAAAAACAACAAATATTTTATACACCGCGTGAAAAATTGCAGAAAAATACCGTCACAATATCTAAAGGGAATATGTGATCGAGGAGGACTGAGATTTTAAAAATGTTAACGTAAATATTGATATTGAAGTCATAGGATTGCCTTTTGGATTTGTATGGGCAGTGAGGAACGGAAGTGAAATATTTGCAGTCCTGCCAACCTCAACAGTGAGACACTACTCGTACATTTCACTATCGTGCGGTTTCTAGATACATTTTGTAAACGGTGGTTTATTTGGGGAAAGGGTTTTCTTTATAAACCTTAATAAAAAATAAATATAAACTGTAATATTGCCTATAGCTTAATTACATGACTAGAAATGTTTGATTTACTCTAATTACGAATAAATCGCCTTCTTTACTATTGCTGACATCGGCGTTTTCATTATCAGTCTCTCTAGTATCTACCTAACCGTTTTCTTTTCTTACCCGGCGTCAACAAAACTGTAAAAGAACAGCTTTTTCACGTCATTAATTTACTTCTTTATTTTTCGAATTGTGGAAAGAGAAACATCATAGTAGTTAGCCACTCGCTCATGGCTATTGTTAAGAGCCACGGATAGGCATTTTTGTTTAGCTTCCACTTCACATTTTATTACATTGCACTCAGCACTGTGAATAGTTCGACCACGTTTTCAAGAAACCGACAATTTGTGTTTGCGGTAACAAACTGTTATATTTGCACAGTTAACCTACAAAAGGTTCTGCGATGTACTGTGTACAAACAACGGCAAATTCTGACTCACATGACTATAATGAGAGTGATAAATAGGGTTTCCAAGAAACAGTGCAAAATATTATTATGTACAGCTATAAATGGTTAGCATAGTACAGGTAGGCCTGCCTATTGTTGTACGTCTATTGTGAAAGAGTCAGGTACAATCTGTCAATGTTTTGTAAGCGTAGTTCGCGCGGAAATGAGAAGTGAGTGGGGAGAATACTCGTACTGCCGGCTGTAGAAGGGATGACTTACGTTCGATGCATGCATATGTGCGTGCGTGAATTGTCTCATTCTACTGAAGCTGTCGCAGAGAACTGATCGTAGCTCGAACGGTTGAGATTTGTGAAAAGCCCCCCAAGGAAACGTCAACCCTTCCACCATGTTGGAGGTCGCTCTTTTAGGAAAAAGAGGCTCCCGTAGGCCTAGACCTTATAAACCTACGGTACGTTATGCATTCCAGCGAGTCGGCTGTGAATTCCCTCCCCCCTCTACTGCTGTAGTACTCACACCATTGTTTCTCCCTTCATCGTACCTCAACCAAATCCGTCTACTGCGCATACGCTTACATAACTTTGAAGGCCTGTACCTATTTAGATAATTGGCCTTTTTGTTTACACCTTCTATTCAATCCTAATTTGTTTACAGTTTGTTAAGATTTATCCAGAAGCCATCAGAAGGATTTTGTATTTATATTATTACATTGAAAATCTTTGTCCTTTCTCGAAATCTCCATAGCTCGTCTATATAAGGGAGCAAGCCACATTTTGGGGTTGGTCTCGATTTGTCTGTGATTCAGTAGGCGAACTGCATAACAGTGTGTTAGAGAAGATCAACGTAACCGCAAATTATTGTCTAACGTTTAGTATCATTCGTAAGAAGTATTTAGTTTAATTACGTGCGAGTTAAGTTTATTTATTTTCATTATTAATTTACAACACTTTATTAATTGTAATTTTAAACTTTAGCGTGTAAATAATTTATTTTACCCGGATCCCGAAACGAACGTTAAGAGATTAAATCAAATTTTGGATCTATTCTGTTATCCCATAAGAAATATACTGCATTTAGCACTTTTTATGCGGGTCTGCGTCACCCTTTTATTGAAGGCGAACTTTGTACTGCATTTCACTACATAATTACATACGGCACAGTGACCGGGACTTATTCCAACAAATACTTGCAGACATTTCTGCTTACTGGCCTCGACAATAAAATGTAAGAATATAAATAGTAATAGATGGTAATGTTAAGGGCGTGTAGCCCTTCATTCTTTACGTGCACCCCCAAAATTATGAAAATTACATATATACAATTTTTTTTTCAAGAGGATGGAGCGCCTGATATTTAAAAAACGAAAATTATTCTACCTAGATTTGTTGAATATAAATAGTAATAGATGTTAATAGACGTATGTAATATAATCGCCTTCAATAAAGGGGTGACGCAGATCCATATAACACATTAAACATCGCATTTCTTGTGAGACAACGGAATAGATCCCAAATTTTTTCCGTGACAATTCACAATATGTATACGCAAATAAAAAAAAACCATTAATGAAAATGTGTGAGTTAACAAAAAACAACAAATTTCGCTAGCTAAAACTGAAAATAAAATCTAACAAGAGTGCAATGCTAAATAATAATATTGAATTAACAATTAATTAAGTAATTAATTAAAAAATACAACATCAATAATAAAAACAACAACAACAACAACAACAACCAAGCAAGTTAGCGAACATCAGTTGTCTACCTCTCAGTAATCGTCTAAGTCAACATCGTCTAGCGGTTCATCAGCTTGGAGAGACTGGAAGTCCACCTTGTACCGCAATATTCCTGTGTTCATATTATTATAAAAAAACAAGTTGTACAATAAATCCACAAATCGGAGACAACAATAATATCAAAAATAACATGTACACAAAAAATATATCATCAAATTTTCATTTTAAATCCTTTTACACATATTTATATTTCTAATAATTTTATTTATAGTAAAATATATATCTGTGCCCTAGAGGTAAAGGGTGTTCCAACTCCAATTTTTGCAAAATTATAATTGGAATCTGTAAGAAAGCTCTCTATAAAAGTTGCAGTAACCATTAACTTCACTTTTGTATAATTATGTGGAAGATTTTTAAAATCACTATTATTTTGTTTTTATTGTCTTACTGATAGGCCTCGGAATTATTTGCTTGAATTCAGTAATTTTTTCAAACATTGTTGTGAATAAAATGCTGTTTCTTTATCGGAGTAGAGTTAGCACAATATTTATTTTCTCTAAGTTTTGTTTTCGTTTGATTAAGTCAAGTTACATTGGTGGTTAAACCTATTGTAATTAAAACGGAGAAAGACGTAAAGAGTATGAAGTTCTGTGGGTGGTCAGGGGTTAGTAGAAGTTTAGAAAGTTGTTTAGCCGTTTAAATCTCTGTATCAGAAGCTAATTTATTTGCTAAAAATTCACACACCTCCAGAAAGTTTTTACAAAATAAAAAATTTCATGTTTTTGGCACTTCCGAAAAATTACAAAGATGGAGATAACTTCCTTTACTTCTTAGGTTCAGATATATATATATAAAAGATGTGAAACACCCACACGACTTTATCTTGTCAATGCATATAATAAAACAAAAAAACCTAAGTTTAATTTTCATAAGTGAATGATGCAAAATTAAAATCCAACTTCTGTTGGCCTTAAAAATACGGAAAATCACTAATCGACGCTAAAGTAAGCTCTGTAAACAAAAATGCTTGAAATAAAATTTGTAGATTTTTTCAATTTCTATAACTTGTTGCAGGTTTGTTAATGTTTTAAACTGTATATCATATACTTTTTCATATTAAGCCTGCATTCATAAAAAAATAACATTTTTTACGAGAGCACAGGCCCCCTCAAGAATTTCAGCAAACTAAACTACTACTGCTGATTGACCGATCTTGATGAAAATGTTCATGAATGGTCCCGCAGTGGCACATTAAACACTTTGTTTCCAGTAGAATAGAACTAAAGCTGAATATGATACATTGATAAGACATTCAAAGATGCTTATTCTTTGCGTCAGTCCAATTCTGTACGAACACCATTATACAACAATCTAAATTCAATAATAATACAATTAAAAATTCTTAATTTTCTACAATTACGAGGACTGAGGTGAAAGAAATTTTCATCATTTTCAAAAAAAAAAACTAACATTATAAATTAATTTTTGGTTTTATGTATTTTAAAAGTGTAGCGAGGAAGACATTGGTAAACCAGCTCACTTCTCTTTTCACTTAGTAAAGCATCTAGAAGTTCAAACCAGCCTTACGGCTGATCACCTAAACAACAACTTTTATTATCAAAGTTATTTTCACCTCAGTTCCTCCTAAAATGACATTCTTTACTATTATTATTTTTTTCTTCATTCTCTTAATTTACCCCAGTTAAATACACCTGTAAACACATCACATCATGTGACACCATCAAAAAAAACGATGTGTGGCTATTAAATAACGAGACTGACGTTGTAAAAAAATTTATTTTAATTTTATACGTAATCACTTTTTGTCACCTTCAATATACACTCCTTTTCTATCCCTACAACGCTCCATGCAAATTTTCCATTGTTGGAAGTCATCTTCTGTCAGCTCCTTCAGGACACGTGCTGCTTTCTCTTTTACAGCTTCCACAGACTCAAATCTTGTCCTTTTTAATGCAGATTTCACCTTAGGGAACAGGTAGAAGTCACATGTGCAAGATCTGGTGAATAAGGTGGATGTTCTAACACTGTGATGCTGTACTTGGCTACGAACCTCTTGACAGATAACGCGGAATGAGCTGGCGCATTGTCTGCTTGTCCCATGATTTCTGCTTCCACATTTTGGGGCTTTTATCCTTACTCTTAGACATAGTTTAGAAAATACCTCAAGGTAGTAATATTGATTAATTGTTTGACCTTCAGGAACCCAGTGAAGGTACACAATCCCACGGATATAAAAAAAAAATAAACCGATCATCATTGCTTTAAATTTTGACTGTCTCATTCGAGCTTTTTTGGCTCTCGGTGAGGTTCAGCTCTTCCAATGTATGAATTGACGCTTCTTTTCCGAATCGTAAGTAAAAAACCACATTCCATCACATGTTATTATCTTCTAACTGTTTCCTAAGATGAAATCTGCATTAAAAGGAACAAGATTTGAGTCTGTGAAAGCTGTAAAAGAGAAAGCAGCACGTGTCCTGAAGGAGCCGACTGTCAGAAGATGACTTCCAACACTGTTTCCAACAATGGAAAATTCACATGGAGCATTGCAGTGATAGAGAAAGAGTGTATATATTGAAGGTGACAATAAGTGATTATGTTCTTCTTCTTCTTCTTCTTCACTTCCAAGGATTAGGTTTCTTGAACCTGTTCCGGTACCCATCTGTTCCTCGGTCGTCCTATATCTCTTCTTCCTGTAGGTTTGTAGTTTCTGGCGGCTTTTGGTATTCTCTCGCCTGGCATGCGATTCAAATGGCTGCACCATCTGTTCCTGTTCTGCTTGATTCTGTCTAGCAACGGTAAAGCATTCAGTGTTTTTCTAATTTCTTCATTTCGTAGCCTATCTCTTTGGCTGCATCCATATAGTGATTATGTATAAAATTAAAATTAATTTTCTTACATCAGTCTCGTTATTTAATAGCCACACCTCGTATACTCCTAATAAGATCAGCAAGCTATTAATAATGTTGATTATTTTTTTTCATACTATGGTATGCAATCGACTGATCAGCAAATGCAGTAGCAATCTATTAACAAACAATCCATAATGCATTACAGGCATCCCTCTCACTTGGTCCCTCAATCAATAAATCATAAACAAATTTTTACCAGCAAATTTATCTGAACATAGTACAACTTTTTGAGTCAGGCTAACTGCATGTCCTGGCTTCACCCGGGAAATAATTTTGTTTTAGTTAAATAATTTTAAAATTAGGGGTTATTAATAAATCAAAAATAAGATTTTCTCTTTTGAAAAAAATTCGATATACCTACATATATGAGGAGGTACCCAAAAATAACCGGAATAGCATTACCGTGGGCGGTGCTTGTGTAGTACGCATTTATGCCGCACAGACGTGTATGCCGAAACTCATTGCGTGTTCAATGTTCATCTGCTGTGATTGTTTTTGCTAGCTCTGTTTTGTTCTTGTTTAGTTTTTTATGATGGCAAGTTTAAGTGAACAACGGGTAGCTGTGAAATTTTGTTTTCTACTCGGTAAAAGTACTCCTGTAACTGTTTTAAAGTTGCAAACAGCTTACAAAGATGACGCTATGGGAAAATCTCAAGTATATGAGTGGTTTTGTCGGTTTAAAAATGGCGACATGTCGATTGATGACAAAACCTAGTTCTGGACGTCCATCAACTGTCCGAGTCGACGAAAATGTTTAAAAAATTCGAGAGCCTGCTCTCAGATTGTCGATGGACAATTTTGAAGTTTTAAGAAGATGGTGTAACAGTGTTCGTCAAAAAAGATCTGATTTGTCACAGACAGAAAACTGGTTCTTCCACAACGACAATACACCAATACACATAGCCATCTCGGTGAAAGATTTTTTGACTAAAAATGGGATGGTTCCACTGCCCCACGCACCTTACTCGCCTGACCTTGCTCCATGCGACTTTTTCTTATTTCCACACTAAGGGACATTAAAGGACAAAGATTTGACAACATTGAAGCGATCAAAAAAAAAAAAAACAGAGGGAAGAGCTGTCAGCCATTTCTAAAGATGACTACAAAAAATGTTTCGAACAGTGGAAGCACCAGCGGGATAAATGTATTAGTTGTAATAGAGTATTTTAAAGGGAATAAAGTTGTTTTGTAAAAATAATTGAAAATAAATAGCTTTTGAAAAACAATTCCGGTTTCTTTTGGGTACCCCTTGTATATTTATACACCTCCACCAAGTTTCAGGCATCTACCTCGTCTGGAACTTAATACACAATAATTATTGATTTAAAGGTTGAACACAGTTTTCAAATCTAACCTGTTATAAAATTTTGAAATCATTAAGGTGTAAATCTTTTTAGCTTCACTATAAAATGTAACATCTTCACAAAGTTTCAGCCGTCTTAACTCATTCGGAACTTGGTAAAAAAAAAAAAAAAAAAATCTGGTGTGAAACACTCACACAACTTTCTCTTGCCAGTGCAAATAATTAACAATAAACCTAACATTAGTAATAAAACATAAGAAATAAACAAAAAATTAACCTCAACAAACATAACCTAATTTTAATCATGAGTGAAAGACGCAAAATGAAAATCAACCTCAGTTTGGCTTAGAAATACGGAAAATCTCTCTTTCTCTCTAAACTAGGCTCTGTAGAGAAAAATGCTTTAAATAAAAGTTGTAGATCTTTTAATTTTCTATAAATTTAATTATATACACTTTTGTCGTAAAATGCATACTAAGGCCGAAATGTTAAAAAAATCGATTTTTCTCACGTTTTCGTGAGAAAAAAACAGAAAATCGCAAATTACCGCTAAACTAAGCGTTATACAAAAAAAAGGTTTGAAATAAAAGTTGTAGGTTTTTAAATTCTCTACAACTTTTATTATATAAGTTTTTGCGCTAAAATTTATATTAAAGCCGTAATCTTAAAAAAACAACGTTTTTACGTGAAAACAGCCTCACCGAGAATTTCAGCAAACATGGCGCCTACCCTATCTTGTAGAGAATAAAAACTTGAGTAAAATAGGCGATTTTAAAATAAATCGTAGGACCAGTTTTTGAGAAAATCGCAAAAAACTGAAAAATTATACGAATAAACTACTACTTCCGGTTGACCGATTTTGATGAAAATGTTCATGTCGCGTCCGGTAGTGGTATGTAACTTAAGTTTCAAGTTTCAAGTTCGTACGACGTTCCGTTCTTGAGATATTCTGTTCACACACAGACACACACACACACACACACACAGACCAATCGCTAAAAACATGTTTTTTGGGTTCAGGGGGTCTGAAAACGTATAGATCCGGTGAAAACTCGATTTCGAAAAATCGACATGAAAACAATACTTTCCTTCCTATATATTCATATAGGCAAGAGAAAGTAAAAATACTGGTTAAAGCGTTGGAAACCCTTTTCAACCTTTCAGGGGTACGTACATATGGAAATTAAGGGGTAATTTTTTTAGTTGCACTATAAATAATATCACCAAAATCCGGCCACCTAACTCGTCTGAAACTTAAGTATAAACAATAAATATTAGTTTGACCCTTTCATTGCCGGGTCCGAACACCCTTCAGAGTCAGTTATGTTTTCCCTGTGCCGGCTCCGTATATGCTTCGGGTCTGCCTAGCGAGCTCTCGTATCTCTTTTAGAAGCCGGCAGTGAACCTATCATGGACAGAGAGAGTGACAAACGTGAAGGTTTTGAGAAGGATGCGAAAGGAGAAAGAATTGATGCTAACGATTAAGAAGCGCAAATCGCAGTATTTGGGACATGTTGTGAGGGGAGATAAATACCAGTTGTTGCAACTTATTATCCAGGGAAAAATAATTGGCACAAGATCCATAGGCAGAAGAAGGAATTCATGGTTGAAGAACTTAAGAGAATGGTTCAATTGCAACAACTGCCAGCTGTTTAGATCTGCAGTATCAAGAATACGCATAGCTTTGATGATAGCCAAACTTCGGAACGAAGACGGCACCTAGAGAAGAAGAGTGAACCTATCGTTACTATTTTGACCTCGGCACACAGTAAACATTGTATTCTTCTCTTTTTTTTTAATAAATCACCGTTTTCGCAAAAATCTTACACTTTGTACGTATATATTTAGAGTAAATACTATAAAAAAAATGGTAAAACATAAATCGGCACATGAAATTATGTAACGAAAATAACGGTGGCAGCGAAAGGGTTAAAGGTAATTATTGTTAACAAAAAAATTATTTATACCGGTTTTGAACACATCCCATTGCAGTATACAGAATACATCTTTTTTTTTTACTTCAGTCTCTTGACTGGTCTGACACAGTTCTCCAAGCTGTTCTATGTTGCGCAAGTAGTTCCATATCTACATATCTGTAACACCCTACATATTTCATAATTTCCTTTAAATATTCTAACTTTTGCCTCCCCTTACAATTCATTTCCTCAATATTACCCTCAATTATTGGTAGAACAATACCTGGATATCTTTAGATATGCCCCACTAGCCTATCCCTTCTTCTGGTAAGATGTTTCCACATACTTCTTTCATCTACTAGTCTAAGAAAAAAACCCTCTAAATTACTTGTTTTGTCCACCCACTTCAAGTTGAACATTTTTTTATAACACCACCTTAAAAAAGCTTCTATCCTCTTCCTTCAATGCTACTCTAAACAAACTGTTTTAAGAATGTTTTCCTAATCTGTAAACTCAGAGTACACTTATACAATATAAAATGTAATAATTTAATGTCATTTAGAACACATAAATTTACCTTTTTAAAAATAACCTATTGTATTCTTCTACAGTTGACAAATAACTAAACATAACAACCTGAACCTGTCATTGGAAATATATTTTTTTACCTCTAGTAATTGTTTTCTCAAAGGCAAAAAAACTACAACTTATTTAGAAATAATAATAGAAAAGCAACATAGAAATACAACTTTGTAACTATCCAAAGTCACAGATTCACTGAACGGATGTACATTACCCATTTATCGAACGAAAGCTCCCTAAAACTACCTACAGTATACTGATACCATTATGATGTTTAACCTTCAACTGGTACGGTGAGGTCTGACTGACCGATATTATTTTATGTCGAATAATAAATAAGCTAACGTAAGTGGTACGGTGCGGTCTGTTATATTGCTGCGCTGCATGTTTTATCAGTTACATTCTTATTTTTAAGGTAGATCTTTGTTTATTATCATCTTTTATCTTTTTTACGTACTGTTTTTAATTTATTTTTCAAATTCGTAATACAATTGAAAGAATATTACAACAAATAAAATACCTAGTTTCAAAAATATTCCATATTACGTACTTTTGGTAAAACAAAAACAACGTTAGAAAGTAAACATAGATTGATAACAAATATTATTTTACTGCAGTCTTTTCAAATTTTTTTGAGCATTGCAAACATATCAGTCGTTCACACTTCACGCAGGGATACTACTGGGGTTTTCTCTTTAGTATTGGTGGACGTAACGCAGCATGTTTTTCTCTTTTCAAAAACGTCAGTATTATTTTCTGTCAGTGCTTTCCCCCTGAATTGTGTCATTTGAGTATGGCCGTGAGTAAAAGAAGACCAAAAAGCTTTCAATTAAACTTTGTTGATATCGTATGAGTGTAAGACGCGTCGGTCAAATCTTTATAATTGGCTCGAGTACTGTGAATTTTATTGTTTGTACTCAACAGAACTTCCATGTAGTAGGACTACATGGATGATACTAAAAAAACATATGACTATAAAAAAATTAATAAAGTATGTAACGATTGAAAACTTATTCTAAACCGAATGTTTTAAATGTATAAACTGTAAAACAAGCATACAGTTTGTGATAAATCGTTTGTAATCGAACCAAAAGCAAAGGATATAACAGTAACAGCTATATAAAAATCACAAACGCAACCGGAACGGTGGTGCCACACAGACCGCTCTTATGTAATTGTAGGCAAAACCACAAACTGAAACACTGTATTAGCTATTTTACTACTGAAAATTGCTAATCATCTGCTATGTGGAAGGTAGACACGACGTCATCTCTTAGTGTTAACAACGAATGAAAATAATTAGAGTACAAAACCATTAGCGCGGTCTCATGTACCCTGCCGTACCAGTTAAGGGTTAAGTCATGTTCTACAAAAGGTAACCAATTGCTGAACATTAGCTACTGATTTATTGAAAATAATTTTAATTAGCCGGTCACTATTTACACAAATACTTACTGGCGGGTTTGGAACACCACGTACCAAGAACACGTACAAGAGTGAATGAAAAGGAGAGAGACATATCAGATACTTGGATCGAGACACTTGACGCGTGGGTTTAGCGTGTGACAAGCCCACTAATATGAGGTCTAGAATGTGCCGTTCTTATTTCATCCAGTTGTGAAATTGCATCCAAACCATTCGTTAATTTTGTTATATTCTTTCTCCTAAATTTTTAGTTTTTGTATTTTTAAAATTTTTAGGATTCTTTAGTTTTTTGTTTTTCGTATTGAAAATAGATACACGATATTGGAGTAAGGAGTTCACGATGGAATTAAGAGAATTGTATAGGTGTCATCCAAGTTTACGAAAAGTTAGAAGTAGTGAGTATACGAACCGCAATTTAAAATTAAAAGCTTATGAAGAAATGATTGAGCTGTGTAAAAAAATCTACGATAAGGCTGATAAGAAGTTTGTTGTGAAAAAAATTCAAGCGATACGTGGATTTTTCCGAAAGGAATTTAAAAAAGTAGAGCAGTCAAAACGGAGGGGAGCCTCAGGATTATCTTCCCGTAATTCGTTTAAAAGGTTAATGTGTGTAAAGCCTACTCCCGTTTTGGTAACCAAAGTTTTTCCATTCTACGTTTCCGTTTAGGCTTGTCATCAGCGTAAAGAAATATAACGGTTAAAACCAAAGCTTTTTTCTTTTCAAGGCTTATTAAATTCATATTTCACAATTTTAATAAATGTTAAACAAATAACTTAACTAAGCACGTATATAACAAAAAAAAAAACCAATTTAAATAACCAAGTCTACAATAAAGCGTAACCAATAATCCCAAGAGATTGCCATATAGTTTTGAATCACCCTATATACAGGGTGATTCATGAAGTTCTCCCCCCACTTCTACAGCACATTGTACTAGTAAAAATAATGAAAAAATGTTATATAAACATAGGTCCGAAAACGCTTCGTTAGCGAGTTACAGCTAGCGAAAGTTTCGCCTGGATTTCAGTTCACCAGGTGAAATGAGGTCTTCCTGGAATTGTGGTAAGGTAGATTAAGGAGCAAATTCAATCATTTCTTATGGTTTTTGATCTGATAAATTGAATAAAACAGGTCCCAGATCTGTAAGTTAAATAGTTTTTAAGAAAACCAGTGTCAAATGCAAAAAATGGAGTGAAAAACTTATTTTTTCATCTTTGGGCAAGGATAACTGTGTTATTTCACCAAGAAACAGTTAAAATTTTTCAATAAAACATGTAGAAAATTTTATTCTGAACAAACCGGTGTAAATTAAGTACACAGAAAGCGAATAGATGTTTGATTAAATGAGTTTTTATTCATAAGAGTACAAAGTAAAATTAACCGGAAAAACTAAAATGAAAAAATGTGTTTTTTTCACTCCATTTTTTTGCATTTGACACTGGTTTTCTCAAAAACTATTCGCTTTCTGTGTACTTTATTTACACCGGTTTGTTCAGAATAAAATTTTCTACATTTTTTATTGAAAATTTTTAACTGTTTCTTGGTGAAATAACAAAGTTATTCTTGCCCAAAGATGAAAAAATGTGATTTTCACTCCATTTTTTGCATTTGACACTGGTTTTCTCAAAAACTATTTAACTTACAGTTCTGGGACCTGTTTTATTCAATTTATCAGATCAAAAACCATAAGAAATGATTGAATTCGCCCCTTAATCTACCTTACCACAATTCCAGGAAGACCTCATTTCACCTGGTGAACTGAAATCCAGGCGAAACTTTCGCTAGCTGTAACTCGCTAACGAAGCGTTTTCGGACCTATGTTTATATAACATTTTTTCATTATTTTTACTAGTACAATGTGCTGTAGAAGTGGGGGGAGAACTTCATGAATCACCCTGTATACAATTCTCTACAATTTTGAAACCTCGCTAAATCTAAACACACCATAATATGACAAGGGACAGGTAATAATTTAAAAGATAGCCATTTAAAACAAAATACAATAGATCAAGGGACACCTGTACATACAGATTTCATTGTTAAGGTTATTTAGCAACTAGTCTTAATTTTATTTATCATAAATACAAAAAAGCAAATACTTGTTACTTTATTTAAATAAAAAAGAAAAACATTACTCATGATTCAAATTCGATTAGCATTATTAAATATCATTTTACTCCAACAGTTATAAATTATATTATTCGATCAAGACCATTAATAAAGAAACTTATTATTTAAAAAAAAAATTAATACAGTAGACTCTACAAAATCCGGATCGCGCTAGTCCGGACGATGATTTTTTTTTTTTTACTATATTTTCTGAAAATTTACAACTTTTAAATTAACAACCAGTAAAAAGTTTTCATGGGATTGGCCCGATGAACGATCATGCGATTAGCACTATAATTTGTGTGTATGTACTTTTTAATAATAATTTTTTTTTTTTTTTTTTTTATTCCTAATATGTGCACGTTGCAATCTGTTCAATTGAGAACAATAAGCAACCGCATGACCCAATGAGATGAGGATGATATGTATGACGTGTAAATGAGGTGTAGTCTTGTACAGAGTCAGGCCGACCATTCCTGAGAGAGTATGGTTAATTGAACCCCAACCATCAAAGTACACCGGTAACCACTGTCTAGCATTCAAATCCGTATAAAAGTAACTATCTTTACTAGGATTTCAACCAGGAACCTTCGTCTCCGAAAATCAGCTGTTAAACAGCTGATTTTGGCGACGACTTTACCTCTAGACCAACCCGGTGGGTTTTAATAATAATTGCTTATATAAAATGTATGTAAATGTCATTTTTTGTCATTTAGGGCCCACAGTAGTTTGCGTCGTCGGGAGCTCTGTGTTTCAGTAAAATCTATGTTTATGATTTTACGAGGCATTTTATTTAATGCCAGAACCGTACTTTACTAAGCACAGAACTGTACTACAGTACATTTAGATTTTATTTAGTTGATCGTGTAATTACTCTATAATTGAGACATATATGACATTCATTGTTACATGTAACTTGCAAATCTTACAAAGAGTGCAATCGAATCTTATTACGGTACAGTAGCATTAAGTTTAGTCAATGTTTGTGCTTCGTATATTGAATAATTACAGTACCAGTAGCCTACAGTAATTTATTAGGCCTACAGTGTTTTAAAGTTTTTTCAGAAGCTCACTCTTATATTAGCAGATAAATGTTAATGCTCATTGTCATAATTATTCGCCATAAAAACGAAATTGCTAACCTCCGGGAAATCCGGATTTTTTAAAATCCGGACCGGCCGTCCGCCACACATTAGTCCGGATTTCTGAGAGTCTACTGTACTATATTAAAAAAATAATATATACTACTAATATGAATAGTAATGAATCAACAAAATTGACAAAAAAAAATGAACTATTATATATTAGTTTAATTAATTATTAGTTATTGAAACGTAAACCGATCAATGCAAAAAAAATATTCTTTTAAAGTTAAAACAAATCATAACTGGTGGTGACCTCATCATTTTATTGTACGGACCGGAAGTTAATTTACAAAAATCGACCAATCTCTTATGTAATTAATAACAATTAAAATTATTTGATAAAACCTGTGTCTGTATGAGATTGAATGCCTTAGAACGACTGAGAAGCTGGTCTAAGAGCCGCAGAAAAATTTGAGAGAAAGATCCTCCGCAAGATTAACAGGTCTGAAGATAGCAGACAAAATACTACACGAGGAAAATGAACGATTAGAAAAATACAAAAATTTCACGGAGACCTATTTAGAATGGATGACAATCCGGTCGACAAAACAAATTTTTAAGACACTGAACAACAGACTTAAGGTGTCGGGAAAATGGTTCAAAGAAGTTAGAAAAGATTTTGAGAAAACAGGAATAAACGGAGAAACTAATTGAACCAAACCAAATTCAGACATCAGGGGCTTCTATATAGATCAAAAAAAATTTAAAAAAGGAAGGAAGAAATTTAAAAAGGACAAAAGGAAGGAGAAAAGCCTACAGTGAGCTAATAATGAGAATATGGGCTGCAAAACGAGCTTTCAAAAACATCATCTCACGTAGTCTAAAACTGGCCCCTACACGAAGAAAAAATATGACAATTTTTAAAACGTTTCTGACAAAATATTCAGCTCTGATTTACTAAAATGTACAGAATAGCTTGAAAAAGGTTAAACATGTTTATAATATTTCCTTTTTGTTCCAGCAAAAAATAAGGACAAAATGTAGCACAATTGAGCAATTTTATGAAATAAAAAAATGTCTTTTTAAAACGTTTTTGAAAAAAATATTCAGCTCTGATTTACTAAAATGTACAGAATAGCTTGAAAAAGGTTAAACATGTTTATAATATTTCGTTTTTGTCCCAGCAAAAAATAAGGACAAAATGTAGCACAATTGAGCAATTTTATGAAATAAAAAAATGTCTTTTTAAAACGTTTTTGAAAAAAATATTCAGCTCTGATTTACTAAAATGTACAGAATAGCTTGAAAAAGGTTAAACATGTTTATAATATTTCGTTTTTGTTCCAGCAAAATATAAGGACAAAATGTAGCACAATTGAGCAATTTTATGAAATAAAAAAATGTCTTTTTAAAACGTTTTTGAAAAAAATATTCAGCTCTGATTTACTAAAATGTACAGAATAGCTTGAAAAAGGTTAAACATGTTTATAATATTTCGTTTTTGTCCCAGCAAAAAATAAGGACAAAATGTAGCACAATTGAGCAATTTTATGAAATAAAAAAATGTCTTTTTAAAACGTTTTTGACAAAATATTCAGCTCTGATTTACTAAAATGTACAGAATAGCTTGAAAAAGGTTAAACATGTTTATAATATTTCCTTTTTGTTCCAGCAAAAAATAAGGACAAAATGTAGCACAATTGAGCAATTTTATGAAATAAAAAAATGTCTTTTTAAAACGTTTTTGACAAAATATTCAGCTCTGATTTACTAAAATGTACAGAATAGCTTGAAAAAGGTTAAACATGTTTATAATATTTCCTTTTTGTCCCAGCAAAAAATAAGGACAAAATGTAGCACAATTGAGCAATTTTATGATATAAAAAAATGTCTTTTTAAAACGTTTTTGACAAAACATTCAGCTCTGATTTACTTACTGAAATGTACAGAATAGCTTGAAAAGGGTAAAACATGTTTGTAATATTTCATTTTTGTTCCTGCAAAAAATAAGGACAAAATCTAGCACAATTTAGCATCTTAGATGCACTTTCAGGTAGCCAGGAAACCTCTACGAGTAGTGTTATTTTATGTGTTTCCATTCTATAAACAACTTTATTCACAGAATAAGGTATTTCATTCTGTAGTGCAAATAACTAAATTTTTCCAACTCCTTAACAGATTTGTATAATTTTGCACACTTAACAAAAACAAATACAAAAAAAAAAGAACAACATAAATACAAATTTCTTTAAAGGAATGCTGTATACCCATAATACATAGATACAGCACAATACAAAACTTTGAATAAATAAGTTTCTCAAATTATATTGTAACTGTTGACACTCGAACACGTTGGTTGACTTCAACAATAATAAAACTTATTCCAAAAACATTTTAATACTTAAACCTTTGTACTACTAAATTAAATTAACATATTTATACCAAAAACTACTTCTCAATTTATTATGCACAAGGTAGGAAACTAACTATCAAACTATAATTTCTTAGAGTGAAACCACACTGTGACCAACATACGAGGTCTGTCCAATAAATACGTGAACTTGTGCAAGCTAGCGCCTATGACGCGGATTTTACTCCCGCCCACTGGCGGCGCTAGTCGCCCGATTCCCAATGAGCCCGTCAGTGCTTGGCGGATCGTCGAACTGTGCGTCGGATGCTAGTTATGTTAGTTTCTGTTGTCCTTGTTTGTCCTCGGTTCTGTTGTCGAAAATGGAAATTGACGAAATCACGGAGCAACGAATCAATATCAAGTTTTTGGTGAAGTGCGGTAAAAGTTATAAAGAAATTACTGAAATGTTGACAGCTGTTTACGGTGATAATGCTCTGAAGAAAACATTCGTTTTCAAGTGGATTAAGCGTTTTGAAGATGGTTGACAAGACGCCACGGATAATGCAAGGCTGGGACGACCTTCAATCATCTGTGTGGACGACAACATTGATCATGTGCGATCCCTTGTCCTTACCGATCGTCGATAAACTGTCCGAATGTCCTTGATCATCCTCCTTATTCACCAGATCTCACCCCCTACGACTTTTTCCTATTCCTAAAATGCAAAAATGTGATGAGGGGACATCACTGGGAAGATTTGGACACAATAAAGCAAGAAACGACGAGAAACTAAAAAGCGTAACTGCTTAGGACTTCCAAGGGTGCTTTAAACAATGGAAAAGAAGATGGAATAAGTGCGTAGCAACGAATGGAGAGTACTTTGAAGGGAACAAAATCGATGTAGACTAAATTTTTCAAAATAAAGTTTTTATGGGCTTAGTTCGCGTATTTATTGGACAGACCTCGTAACAATTGCGAAAACGTTCGGAACTGTTTTGTTGGCCGCAGTGTGGATTTACCCTTATGATCTATGAAACATCTATTTAATCATTCTTGTTCAACACTTTATCTACAAAAACCATGAGATAAAAGTTTATAATAAATTCCTTTCGTATTACGTGAACCTACGCTAAAAATTAATATTTATTATAACTCCATTTTAAACTTTACAATATTTCACACACTTATATAATATTGGGAAGGAAGATTATACAGTTCGATGTACAATAACGGTAAATATTGCCCATAACAGACAGGTGGAGTGTCAAATTATTAACACTCAATCTGTTAGTTGCAGGACTAAAATAAATAGTTGTTTCTTATCACGTGGTCAGCCAATTAAATGACTGAATCATTTAAGAACAGAAGAGGTAGAGGTATAAAAGACACTAATCTGAGTTATCTCGTCTGAAAGTAATGGATTTCATTATACAGCCAGACCATGTAGTGAATGAAGTGAAAGTGTCATTTGCAGAGTGGAAAATATATGCTTTTTTTCAGAGGGCCTGGCATGCTGATAAGTGTACTTTTCCACTCAGTGAGGAAGGCAATGGTAAACCACCTCACTCCTCGATTTACTTAGTAAAACCTCTACAGGTTCAAACCAGCCTTTTGGCTGATGACCTAAACGACAACAACGGTAAATAGACGTATCTTTGGAAATAACGAAAAATCCTCCGCGTAAAATAAAATAAAAACAGTTAACCTTAACCAATTTGAAATCTTAAGACAATTAAAATTTTGCGCGCAATTCCTTCTAGCTTCAAATTCATTAAGTTCAACTGTACTTATAACACACGTCTAAAACCTTCATAATCTCTTTATTTTCACATCATATCTCAAAAACCCCACCACAGCCATTTATGGTTTGGTTGAAAATGTACACTTTCAGAACTACGCTCAAACAGTACACCAGAGTCAACTTTACATTGTGATTGTTGTTGTTTAGGTCATCAGCCTGTAGGCTGGTTTGAATCTGTAGAGGTTTTACTAAGTAAAACGAGGAGTGAGGTGGTTTACCATTGCCACAACTCACTGAATGGAAAAGTACGCTTATCAGCATGCCGGGCCCTCTGAAAAGCACATATTTTCCACTCTGCAAATGACAACTTCACTTCATTCACCACAGGGTCTGGCTGTATAATGAAATTCATTACTTTCAGAGGAGATAACTCTGATTAGCGTATTTTACACCTCTACCTCTTCTGTTCTTAGATGATTCAGTCATTTATCAGGCTGACCATGTGATAAGAGACAGAACTATTTATTTTAGCCCTGCAACAAACAGATTGAGTATTATTTACATTGTTACTAATGCGATTTCCACATACATACCATGTAAGCTGTCCGTAACAGGCGGGTGGAGTAATAATTTATTAACACTCGATCTATCAGTTCCAGGGGAACAAAAAATAGTTCTCTCTCTTATCACATGGTCACCCAATTACATGATTGAAGCATTTAACAACATAAGAGGTACAAGTGTAAAAGACATTAATCAGAGTTATCTTCTCCGAGAGTAATGAATTATACAACCAGACCCTGTGGTGTTGCCCATAACAGATAGGTGGTGTCAAATTATTTACACTCAATCTGTTAGTTACACGGCTAAAATAAATAGTTCTGTTTCTTATCACATGGTCAGCCTGATAAATGACTGAATCATCTAAGAACAGAAGAGGTAGAGGTGTAAAAGACACTAATCAGAGTTATCTTCTCTGAAAGTAATGGATTTCATTATACAGCCAGACCCTGTGGTGAATGAAGCAAAAGTGTCATTTGCAGAGTGGAAAATATGGGCTTTTCAGAGGGCCCGCCATGCTGATAAGCGTACTTTTCCACTCAGTGAGGAAGACAATGGTAAACCATCTCACACCTCATTATACTTAACATAAAACTTCTACAGGTTCAAACCAGCCTTTTTGCTGATGACCTAAACAACAATAACAATCTGTATTGAATAAAGTGAAGGCGTCATTTGCAGGGTGGAACGAGAAAAGCATGGCATGCCGATAAGCATACTTTTCCACCCAGTGAAGAAGGCAATTGTAAACCATCTCACACCTCATTATACTTAGTAAAGTGTCCAGAGGTTCAAACCAGCCTTTCGGCTGATGACCTAACCCAACATGACATAACCTAGTTTTAATCACGAGTGAATGACATTGAATCACAATGAAAGGAAAATCAACCTCTGTTCGATTTAAACATTTTAACGGAAAAAATGCTTGAAATAACACTGTATGTTTTATAATTTTTCTACACCTTTTGTTATGTATAAGTTTCTTGTAAACCCATCGGGTTGGTCTAGAGGTAAAGTCGTCGCCAAAATTTAGCTGTTTAACAGCTGATTTTTCAGAGACGAAGATTCCTGGTTCAAATTCTAGTAAAGGTAGTTACTTTAATATGGATTTGAATACTAGACAGTGGTTACCGGTGTACTTTGATGGTTGGGGTTCAATTAACCATAATCTTACAGGAATAGTCGGCCTGGGTCTGTACAAGACTACACAGTCTCATTTACACGTCATACACATCATCCTCATCTTATTGGGTCATAGCATTGCTTATTGTTCTCAATTGAACAGATTGCAAAGAACACAAAGTAGGAATAAAAAAAAAAAAGTTTCTCGTAAAAAGCACACCACAGCCGCAATCTTAAAAAAGCTAATTTTTCAGATTTCATTGAGTAAAATAACATAAAATTACAAATTGACAATACACTAAACGTTCTACAGAAAAAAATGCTTGAATAAAGTTGTAAATATACAACTTTGAATATACACACTTTTAATCTAAATTCATATACAGGCTCCAAACTTTAAACAAAATTCAATTTTTAACTACACTAGCACACCCTCCCCACAAATTTTAAAGAAAATTTTAAGTCATTTTTGATAAAATTACACAAGTTTCAAGTCGATATAACTTCAAACGATATTCCATTCTTGAGATATCTTTTCATACACACACACACACACACACAGACCAATCAGTAAAATCATAATTTTTTTATAGGTTCAGGGGGCCTGACAACATGTATTACCGGTTAAAACTCAATTTTGAAAAATCTACGCGAAAACGATACTTTCCTTCCTAATATTTCATACAGGGGAAGAGAAAATTAAAACCTAAAGCGAAAATAACACTACATTTATAAATAACAAATAATCCCATTAATTATCATATTTTAAAAAGTTATATTACAACCCCCTAAAATACGTGTAGTTATTATAATGAAAATAAACCTATTTTTTTGACTATGGTAATAAAAGCGTACAAGTGTTAACATTTGGAAAAAACGTTCTTACAAATATTTTTATTCAATTAAAACAATAATGAACAAGATATTACACAATACCATACGAAAAAAACATTTCTATTTACCACCTAATTAAACTACAAGATAAAGAAAGAATTGTCAACTTTAAACTATAGATATACATCTTCAACAAATAAAATACCTACGTTAAAAAATTCCACAAGATTTACGAAGGATACTGACGGAAGACGCAGCTACTAACGACTGACGATCTTTTAAAATTAGCCGGTTAGTAAAAACAAACAAAAAAATTATTAGCAACATGGATTAGTACAAACAGTATTAATTTCCATCCACAAGAAAACCAAATCCAAAAAAAAAACAATGTATTAGTCAATTCCAATCGTGTACCAAAATACATAATAAAATCATGAATTCATAAAGATATTTATTTCATAGATCCATTCTCACCTCCTATTCCACCGAACCCTCTTACAAACTGGGAGCCTTCCTGCGACTTATCGGTGATAATTTCGAGTGTAGCACCAAAGCTTTTGTAGTTGTTCGCGAGCCACTCCAGTAACGGCTGGCTTTCAACCAATTCCAATTCTACCCCGCTCTGCAAATATAAAAAAACAATACTTTATACGTTTTTTTTTTTTTAACTATACAGGGTGGCGCAAAAGTCACTGCACAGTTGGTTAAAAGAAAAAATTAAAATTACAAGAAGATGTAGTACAATAGTTTTAGCCCGTGATGTTAGTATTACAAAATGCTGATATTTAGCCGCGGTATGTACATAAATATTTGGATATGCTTCACAATTACGTGGTACCAGGACTCATGACGTGTGCTGAAAACTTTCAAGAACTGTACTTTCAACACGATGGTGCTCCACCACATTATGCCACTGAAGTCCGCGATTATTTAAACGAAACTTTCCGAAGACAAATTATTGGATGAAGGGCAGATATTGACATGCCTCCACGTTCACCAGATATCACGCCCATGGATTTTTTCGTATGGGGTGTCGTCAAGGACTCTGTTTATTCTAGAAAGCCTCAGACCATCGACGAAATGAAAGACTACATACACAAGGCATTTGAAGATTTGGACAGTAATACCAGACTATGCCATAGAGTGTGTAATAGTGTTCAAGAGAGACTTGAAAGATGTATTACTGAAGACAGAAAACAATTTGAACATAAAAAATAATTGTAAGTTGTAAATTGTAAGTTTTTTTATAATAAAAAATAAATTCAGTCTTTGTTTACTGTAGTGTGCAGTGACTTTTGCGCCACCCTGTATTATCAAACATCCCATACAGGTATTTTTAACAGCCATATTACGAGGTGTGGCTATTAAATAACGAGACTGACGTTGTAAAAATTTAATTTTAATTTTATACATAATCACTTATTGTCACCTTCTACATACATTCTTTCTCTATCCCTACAACGCTCCATGCGAATTTTTTGTTGTTGGAAACAGTGCTGGAAGTCATCCTTTGTCAGCTCCTTCAGGACAAGTGCGGCTTTCTCTTTTACAGCTTTCAGACTCAAATCTTGTCCCTTTTAATGCAGATTTCACCTTAGGGAACAGGTAGAAGATAATAACATGTGATGAAACGTGGTTTTTTTACTTATGATTCGAAAACGACGCGCCAACCCATGCACTGAAAGAGCCGAACTTCACCGAGAGCCAAAAAAGCTCCAATGAGCAAGTCAAAATTTAAAGCAATGATGATCGTTTTTTTTTTTTTATATCCATGGGATTGCATACCTTCACTGGGTTCCTGAAGGTCAAATAACTAATCAATATTACTAACTTGAGGTACTTTCTAAACTACATCAAAGAGTAACGAAAAAACGCTCCGAAATGTGGAAGGAAAAATCATGGGTTCTCCACCAAGACAATGCGCCAGCTCATTCTGCGTTATCTGCCAAGAGGTTCCTAGCCAAGTACAGCATCTCAGTTTTAGAACATCCACCTTATTCACCAGATCTTGCACCATGTGACTTCTACCTGTTCCCTAAGGTGAAAGAGAAAGCGGCACGTGTCCTGAAGGAGTTTTCGAGAAACCGACATTTGTGTTTACCGTAACAAACAGTGATATATAACAGACAAACAGTGATAAATAACAGCGATTGGTATAGTTAACCTACAAAAGGTTTCGCGATATACGGTATATGCTCTGGGTATAGTATAAGTTGTTATGTTTGTCGTACTGAAATTAAAGCAGTCGCGCATGCGCACTGATTCTTTCCCCTTTACCCCTTGTTGCAAACAAGGACAAACTTGTGACTCAAGTGACAATAATTGATATTTTTTAAACCAAAATTACCAACTGACCTCTTTGTCTGTGAAATGTGTTTTGTCTTTTTCCTGTTCCGGAGTTAGATGTAAAATTTTCTCTTCTGAACTCGTGTGGTTCTTTAGGACGTAACGTTGAATATCTAAATTTTCCCAACAGATCAGCGTCTCCACCGATCCTAATTCGAGCGCTCTCAATGTGTCTTCTACTCCAAAACAATACTTTCCTGTATCCTGACTAATTTCATCAAAGTATCGACCTGTGCACAGAAAAACTCCGTTTTCGTCAAAACAATACGACATAAAAAAAAATCTGGTGTGAAACACTCACACAACTTTCTCTTGCCAATGCAAACAATTAACAATAAACCTAACATTAGTATTAAAACATTAGAAATGAACAAAAAACTAACCTCAAAAAACATTAGTGAAATACACAAAATTAAAATCTACGACAGTTTAGCTTAAAAATACGGAAAATCGCTCATTCACGCTAAACTAGGCACTGTACAAAAAAATGCTTAAAATAAAAGTTGTAGATCTCTTAATTTCCTATAAATTTTATTTTATACACTTTTGTCGTAAAATGCATTCTAAGGCCGAAATCTTAAAAAAATAGATTTTTCACACTTTTTCGAGAGAAAAAAACAGAAAATTGCTAATTACCGCTAAACTAAGCGTTATACAAAAAAATGTTTGAAATAAAAGTTGTAGAATTTTACATTCTCTACAACTTTTATTATATAACGTTTTGCGCTGAAATGCATATTAAAGCTGCAATCTTAAAATGAAAATGTTTTTACGTAAAAACAGCCTCACGCAGAATTTCAGCAAACATGGCGCCTACCCTATCTTGTAGAGAATAAAACATTGAGTAAACCAGGCGATTTTAAAAAAAATCGTAGGACCAGTTTTTGAGAAAATCGCAAAAAAGTGAAAAATTATACGAATAAACTACTACTTCCGGTTAACCGATTTTGATGAAAATGTTTGTGTCGGGTCCGGTAGTGGTATGTAACTTAAGTTTCAAGTTTCTAGTTCGTACGATGTTCCGTTCTTGAGATATTCTGTTCACACACAGACCAATCGCTAAAAACATGTTTTTTGGGTTCAGGGGGTCTGAAAACGTATAGATCCGGTGAAAACTCAATTTCTTAAAATCGACATGAAAACAATACTTTCCTTCCTGTATATTCATATAGGCAAGAGAAAGTAATAACACAGTTTACAAAAGCTCATCTATAGTTTTTAAATCCAAACACAAACGGTATTCTACAAATAAAAACTATCTACACCATCACGGATAAATTACGTGGAAATAGGTTACACATTAATGAAATAGTCTAATCAACTATGTTGAGTTGTTTGAACCTTAACCCTTAAGGCTCCGGCTGTTACGCTTCTGATACACGGCGCGGCCATATTACATCTCCTTCCCATGATGTCACACACACAATCATACACGAGGGTAAGTCAATTATTTTTTTTTAATTTCTAGTTTATGTATGTTGCAATCTGATCAATTGAGAACAATAAGCAACTTCATGACCCAATGAGATGAGGATGATGTGTATGACGTGTAAATGAGACTGTGTAGTCTTGTACAGACCCAGGCCGACCATTCCTGAGAGAGTATGGTTAATTAAACCCCAACCATCAAAGAGCAACGGTAACCACTGTCCAGTATTCAAATCCGTATAACAGTAACTACCTTTACTAGGATTTGAACCAGGAACCTTCGTCTCCGAAAATCAGGAGTTAAACAGCTGATTTTGGCGACGACTTTACCTCTAGTCGTCGCCAAAAGTCAATTATGATCCGCAATTTAGTTATATTTTTGTTTATGTTGGCAGTACTCTCGTTTTGCGTTGATGACGTATACTTTGTTTATTTGTGGTTATATGTATGCAAGCTTCAAGCTGCTAGGTTAGTTTCGTTATCGCTGTCGTGCTGTTAATCATGGCTGCTCCGCTTTCTATTAGCACCGAAGAAGAGCAACGTTCAGTGATCCGTTTTTTTGTGGTTGGAAGGTGTATCAGGGGCCGAAATTCGTAGAAGACTTTCGGTACAGTACGGGAACAGTGTTTTGCCACAACAGAGTGTCTACGAGTGGATTGAAAAATTTAAAAATGGTCGCACAAGTGTTACACACGATGAAGGAGCTGGACGGCCGTTTACCGCCGTAAATGAAGAAAACATTTTTTTTTTCTTTTTTTTTTGCGCCCTGGAGACTCCAGGAGGAGTATAGGACATGTCGTCAGATATAACACCTGAAATACATATAAGAATCACACAATGTATCACTACTATCAAGAAAGAAATTCTTGTACGCTATAAAAAGTTTCACTGATCAAGTAATTTTTCAGATTTTTTTTAAAAGACTTTAAATCCTCACAACACTTTAAAGATTGGGGTAATTTATTCATGAATTTTCTCCCTGCATAAGTAGGTTTTTGTTCAAACAATTTTGTGGAGTGATTAGCCACATAATAATCATTCATGTTTCTCGTGTTATGATTGTGAACATTGAAATTCTGCATAAAATTATTTTGCCTAACATACATAATCACTTCAAAAATGTAGAGGGAGGGAACTGTAAGCAATTTAAGCTCCTTAAAAAGTGGCCTGCATGAGGTTAGCTGGTTAGCTCCCACCATACACCTAATAGCTTTCTTTTGAATTTTAAATTGAATGTTCACGTGAAATGATTCTCTTAGACAGACGAGTAACTATTGATGAAGTGGCACATCATCCGCAAATTAGGCACGGTTCTGCCTACGAAATAATTCACAACACACTTGGGTTATAATGACTGATTTCATACTTATATTGACCTCGTAGCAACAAGTTTTATCGTGTATTGCACTACTCATTTCTGTAGCCAGTCAAGTGGCTTTGCAAAGGACATAGGTCAAGAATGTAATGAATTATCACTTCAAGCGTAACTACTTCTGATTACATTAATAATTATCTGCTTCTTAACATTTTAAACATCAAATATATCCTGGTTAATTAGAAATAATAATAATAATCACATGTAGCTTTAAATGTAGTGCCTGAAATTTAAAAATCTGGCATGAAACACACGACTTTCTCTTCCCAATGTACATTAACTATATAACCCCTGTTAGTTCATGAGTGAATGACACTAAACTAAGCGCTGAAGAAACAAAAGATCGAATTAAAGTTGTATAGTTTTTTAATTTTCCACAACTAAAATTTTACCTTAAAATAATGGAGGCGAAGCAAGTCAGTGATCGGCTGGCTTGCATGTGCCGAAGCATCACGTCCAAGAGAGCACACCTGCTCCCTTACTTTTTGTAGCAGTTTTTCGTGCCCGTGCCTCTGGAAACTCCTCGGCTTTTTATGGCTACTTTTCAGCCACGCATTGGTCTCGCCGAGGTGAGCTGAGATGCTGGGCTTCAGTCTGTCTGTCTATCCCTATCCTTGTCCTCGGCATCTAGCACTTTTTCTATCCGTGCTAGAGGCAACTTCTCCTACTTTAGCTTTTGCCCAACCCAAGTGGTGTTAGTCGTACCGTGCCCAAGGGTGGATGGCACTGGGGCTTTTAATCAGTGTCTTAACGGTGCCTGTAGGATACCTGGCTCCTCCTACAGTATGGTGCCTTACCTCTGTACGCGGGGCTATGCAGGGGCGGACCTATTATCTCCCTAGCTGCAAGTGGGGACCAGATGGTACCCATTTCATTTGAAATTATGGAAAACAGCTATGGATGCTGTGACTCTGGAAGGAGTGGATTTAAACTACTCCCCTGAGTTAGAGTATCTGGGGGCTGTCATGGATGGTGGCCTAACCTGGTAAGGCCACAGGTCCAGGACTGTGGAGAAGGCTATAAAGGCCTTATGGATATGTGAGAGTCTGCTGGGAGGACTCCGGGGCTTGGGCCTCGTATGGTGGAATGGGCTTATGTGGGCATCATTCTGCCAATGGTCACGTACGAAGTTGCTGTATGGTGGCCAACAACAGACCTAGGACGGCGCAGGATCGGCTGAGGAGCTATAGAGACTGGCCTGCCTAGGGATATGTGGTGCAATGTGCACTGGTCCAACGGCCGCTATGGAGGCGATGGTTGATTTGCCTCCTTTTCATGTGCAAGTGAGGGGAGAGGCGATTGGAACTGCCTTGAGGCTGGAGGACGGGATCGGGGTCCCATCAGTGGAGATGGGCCACACTGAGATCTTCAAGGTTTGAAGGGATGGGTGTGGTATGTGGTCCTTGGGACCGTATGAGCAGATCATACAAATTCTCCGACACACTGAGGATGAAAATTTTTGATCGTCAGGAGTGGGCGGAGGGTAGGCCGGTGAGGCCGGAAGGGGCTACCTTTTGGTATATTGAAGGCCCTGTGATGAGTGGAAGAGCGGGATTGGGGGCCTGGGGGTCCGGGGGAATGACTTCCCTGGCCCTTGGGTGTAACATGACCGTCTTCCAAGATGAAATATGGGCCATTGAGGTCTGTGCGGAGAGGCGTATTGTAAGGCGCCTCAGTGGGTCGCACATTTATATTTTTGCAGTTGCATGGTGGGTGGCTGCAAAGGTATAGCACTGTTGGGTGGGGATGTGTTAACACCTGCTCAGGTAAGTGCATTAAATCCTAGGCAGACCCTGCGCTTTATCGAAGGTGCGGGCCTTGCATAAACTAGGAATGGGGGCAATCACAAAAGATCTTTTAGGTCGCGGTGAGGAGGGGCTGGGGAAGCCCGAACGCCCTTGTATAATGAATGAATGAATGAATGAATCCTCTGTAACCTATGATCTGTAACCTTAAAATAATAAAGCCACAATCTTCAAAAACCCTTTATTTTGCAAATTTTAATGCAAAAAAAATATACAGAAAATCACTAATTGATGCGCTATAGAAAATTGTGTGACATAAAAGTTGTAATTTTTTTAAATTTTCTACAATTTTATAATTATATACAATTTTGCCATAAACTGCATAGGTGTTAAAGGCCACAAACTTAAAAACAAATTTTTACCTTGAGATTACAGCCCCAATAATTTCAGCAGACTTGGCACGTACTATAAAACGAGCATTAAAATGTAGCAAATGAGGCAATTAAAAAAAAGTAGCAATTTTTGAGAAAATCGCACAAATAAATACTACTTTTGGTTGACTGAATGTTTGTGTCGAATCCCTTTGTAATATTAAATTCAAGTTCCACGTGTTTCAACTTAGTACAATATTTTGTTCACACAAAGACCAATTGCTAAAAACATGTTTTGTTTGCATTCAGAGGGGTCTGAAAACAGGTATTTCCAATAAAAAAAAATCGACATGATGATAATACTTTTTCCCTGTATAATCATATAAGTGAAGAGAAGTAAAAATAGAAGCCTTTGCAAGACACAATTCATAAAACCTAAAAACAATTATTGAGTTTGCGATTAGCGTAAAGTTAGCGGTTGTTTTTTACAGTGAATAGCGTTTGTAATACACCAATATTTAATTTCAGATATTATTAGTGACTTAATTGTGCATTTAATAGAGCAATTTGATTCATGAACATTCCATGAAAACCGAATTCCATTCGGTGAAATTTTCGCTATTTACCGCAAAACAAGTTTTTTAGGTTTCTGGTACCAATTTCTTGAAAACATTTAAGATATTTCGAATAAATTCCGATAATACTACCTTCTTTCCTGGTAGATTCCTTGTTTATTTCATAATAAAACATCATTGGGAAATAGTTGAATTTCACTGTAAATTCTTGAAATGAAAAACAGTTTGTCTACCTTTCAGAAAAAAAATCTGCTAAAGCACTGATTTCAATTTTTACAGTTCTATATTACACAGTTTTACAGAAAATGGTATCAAATTCAACCTGCGTAATACATAAAAATCCCTACTGCCTTAAATTCACCCCTCAGAATTACAATCCCAGAAGAATTGAACCAGGTATCCTACGGAATAAACAAAGTACAATATTATAAGACTAACAAAACTATCCGCCCATAACAGACAGGTGGAGTGTCAAATTATTTACACTCAATCTGTTCGTTGCAGGGCTAAAATAAATAGTTCTATTTCTTATCACATGGTCACCCAATTAAATGACTGGACTATTTAACAACAGAAGAGGTAGAGGTGTACTGTGACACTAATCAGAGTTATCTCCTCTGAAAGTAATGAATTTCATTATACAGGTAGACCCTGTGGTGAATGAAGTGAAGGTGTCATTTGCAGGGTGGAAAATATATCCTTTTCAGAGGGCTCGGCATGCTGATAAGCATACTTTTCCACTCAGTGAGTTGTGGCAATGGTAAACCACCTCACTCCTCGTTTTACTTAGTAAAACTTCTACAGGTTCAAACCAGCCTACAGGCTGATGACCTAAACAACAACAACAAAACTATAATCAAACATTAATGATAATTTAATTACCTATTAGTTTTTTCTCTTGGATGAATTTAACATTTTGCAATGATTCGGCCGCTAATTCAATGGCCTGATTGAAACCATTCTCTCCACCGTACGACACGTCCACTAATTTAATTATTTTCGCCTGCAATCTTGGATCGAACATATCTGATTGACTAAGTTCCGTTTTAAAATCTGCACTACCGGCTAAAATAAGACCTGCTATATTCGGTTTATCGTTTGTAATGAACAACGTCGTCGCAACTTCCGCTACTTTTCTTACATAGTTGTGTCTCTTTTCCATACGCAATCTGGCGAACCTAAGGGCTGACTGTCCTCCTCTACCTGTAAACAGATACATTTCGTTTTAAATCACTTACGCTTTCTTTTAACCCTTTCAATCCCAAATTTTCGTAAATGCGTGTACATTGTTTCATACATTTTACTGACATTTAAGTGAAATTAAATCACTTTTAGACCCTCAGCCTTTTTGATGGCCTGACATGTTCAGGCTTCCTAAACAATATTCTCGTAACTTAGATTTGTAGCAAAAAAACTAAAAATATGATTTTAATATCAAATCATTATTAAAGACTCAAAAAATTTTACAATTCAAAAATCCTGGTAAAATGGATAAAATGCACTATTTATAGTCTAAAAAATATACTTGTATGTACATTCAACATACTTGAAGAAATGCTACTTTATTTTAGTAAATGAACACGAATATTTAAAACTAAAATTAACTTTAAAAAGAAACTAATGGTCGCCTCTGTGGCATAGTAGTCAGCATCTTACAATGTAAAACGGAGGTCTCAGGTTCAACTCCTGGCTAGGGTACAGAAAATTATTACACTTCACATCCAGCACTCTTTAATCCAAAGTATTCGTTAACAACTAAAATTTTGATGTCTTTTATTTCACTCCAATGTGACTTCTATGTCACACTGGGTTAGAAAGGGTTAAAACCTTTTTTTTAGTTTATTTGAAATCCCACCAACATCTTGGCCATTAGCTACTACGGTAGGTAAAGGAACTGGAATGGTGGGTTTTAGCACGTAATACGAGGGCTATTCAGAAAGTAGGGAACGTTTTATAAATAAACAAAAACTATGTAAAAGAAAAATATTTTATTATATACATCTGAAAGAGTGACTAAAATACTACTTTTCTACATAGTCACCAAGCAAATTGAGGCACTTGTCATAGCGGTGGACAAGCTTCAAAATTCCTTCGTCATAGAAATCCACCGCCTGCGACCGCAGCCACTCAGTGACGCGCGCCCGGAGTTCCTCGTCGTCGTCGAAGCGCTGTGTTGCTAGCCAGTTGAATTTGAAAATTAAATAAAAGATAAATGAAAGTTCAGTGCGAAAATGGTGTATTCGGTTTAAAAATGGCCGTACCAACGTCCATGATGAAGAGAAGAGCGGTCGCCCGAGCATTGTGACAGACGATTTGGTCGCCAAAGTCGATGAAAAAATTCGTGAAAACCGACGATTCACGATAACGGAGCTTTCACTTTCCTTCCCACAAATTTCACACACTTTGTTGTTTGAAATTGTCACTAAAAAGCTAGGCTACCACAAATTTTGTGCAAGATGGGTGCCAAAAATGCTTACTGATCTTTTTCCCTCAAAAAGTGGGGAAATCTCCCTCAAAAATGAGGGAAAAAACTTTTCCCTCATCCACCCTATAGTCCTGATCTTGCACCGAGTGATTTTCACTTGTTTCCAAGAATGAAGAACTGGCTAGCAACACAGCGCTTCGACGACGACGAGGAACTCCGGGCGCGCGTCACTGAGTGGCTGCGGATTTCTATGACGAAGGAATTTTGAAGCTTGTCCACCGCTATGATAAGTGCCTCAATTTGCTTGGTGATTATGTAGAAAAGTAGTATTTTAGTCACTCTTTCAGATGTATATAATAAAAAATTTTTCTTTTTCATACTTTTTGTTTATTTACAAAACGTTCCCTACTTTCTGAATAGCCCTCGTAATTTCCAGACTTTCGCTAGGAAATGAACCCAGGACCTCCGTTTAGAAACTGGAACTTCAAACCCAATGAATTCTGTATCTACTCTTAAAGAGGAATTGAATAACACTATTATTCATTTATTATTATTATTTGCATATAGTCCCCTTAAGAAGAGCGCTAAAAACACAAAAATCTAGCTCTTGGTGGTATCTCTGTTCCTCCTTTTAGCTTCCCAAAAACCTTTCATCCTCTCACTTTGCGCCTTTTTCTCTTCGTCTGTCCATTTTGGCCAATTTCTTTTGGCTTGTGATCTCAACTGAATTTCCTGGTTTCTGATTTTGTCTCCACAAATTTTGCGGTCATGAATGTCCTGCATTGTGATGCACAATTCTTGCAGGTCTTCCATAGTTTCTTTGTACCAAGAGGTGCCCAACTTTGAAGTGGAAATTATGTTTAATATTCTTTTTGTCAGTCTGGTGTCACTCATTCTGGCTATATGTGTAAAAAACCTCACTCTGTGTTTTCTGATGAATGTCGTGATGGTTTCAGTATGCCTGTATAGTTCTTCTGTGGGTCTTTTTTGGCAGAAGTTATAAATAAATTTTTGAAATGCATCCTGCCAACCATTAATGTAAATTACAGTATAAATTAAATTTATCACCCTACTTTTGATTGCTCATTAAAGTTTAGAAAACTTACGCGCATTTCAATGTTACAATTTTCTTCCAAGCATATTTTTAAAAAAATAAAAATTTAGAACAGTGTTTCCATTCAGTAATTTAGATTAAAACTAGTTTAAATTTCATTCCTGTATTTGTTTATACTTATTACAATAGATGGCAGCATTTCTTTTATTCGGCCGCCAATGCCGGCCACATTGGCGTAGTTGGTAACGTGCTCACCCTCTCATCATGCGGTTTGGGTTCAAATCCCATTCAGGCATGGCATATTTTCATACGTTACAAAAAAATCACTTTCATCCTTCACCGTCTGCATTAGCAGTAATTGCAGAACAGTCAGACGTTATAAAAAAAAAAGCTTCTTTTATTAAATTAACCCACCGGGTTCGTCTAGAGGTAACGTTGTCGCCAAAATCAGCTGTTTAACAGCTGATTTTCGGAGTCGAAAGTTCCTGGTTCAAATCCTAGTAAAGGTAGTTACATTTATACGGATTTGAGTGCTAGACGGTGGTTACCGGTGTTCTTTGATGGTTGGGGTTCAATTAACCATACTCTCTCAGGAATTGTCGCCCTGGGTCTGTACAAGACTACATCTCATTTACACGTCATACACATCATCCTCATCTAATTGGGTCATGGGGTTGCTTATTGTTCTGAACTGAACAGATTGCAACATACACACATTAGAGATTAATTTTATTAAATTGTCATCATTAAAGAAAGCTGCTGCCGCCATCTATCGTAATAAGTATAAAAAAATACAGGAATGAAATTTAAACCAGTTTTAATCTAAATGACTGAATGGAAACACCGTTGTAAATTTTTATTTAAATTTTTTTTAAATATGCTCTGAAGAAGGCGGTACCACCGAAACGCGCGTTAAGTTTTTTTAAACTTAAATGAGCAACCAAAGTAAGGTGATAAATTGGCTATTATAGAGGTTTAGTTAGGGCCTGGGAAGAGGAGGCTAAAACCTCCTATTGGGAGAAGGTGCCAGGCTGTGAACAGGCAAAGAAATTCATTGCCTATTCCAGCAGAAAGGCTGGGATATATAATAGACTAGGAAGACAGGACTTGAGGAGGGTAGTGGGTCTGATGACTGGTCATTGTAATCTTGGGTATCATTTATCCAAGATAGGAGTTGCTGAAGAGAGCCTGTGTAGATTCTGTCATGAGGCAGAAGAGAAGGCTGAGCATATTTTATGCAGTTGCAAAGTGGTTGGCTGCAAAAGAAGAGCGCTGATGGGTAAGGACGTGTTAACACCTTCTCAGGTAAGTGCACTAGATCCTAGGCAGATCCTGCGCTTTATTGAAAGTGTGGGTCTTGCATAAATAAGGAATAGGGGCAATCACAAAGGATCTTTTAGGTCGCGGTGAGGAGGGGCTGCAGAGGCCTGAACGCCCTGGTTGTAAAGAAGAAGAAGAAGGTGATAAATTTCATTTTTATTGACTATTTTTGTTTCCAAAATCCAACTGTGATTTCTTGACTTCCGGTCAAAATTGTAACTTTAAACCCAATCTAGGCCCACTACCTTTTCGTGTAGATTATGAATCTAAAAACCATTTGTTGTTATCTCTTCTAGTTTCTGACATCTGGGTGTGACAGACGGATGGACAAACGAAACTGATAGATGACAGTTTTACAAATTACCACCAATAAATCAAGACAGCTATAAAAAATCTGGCGTGAAACACTCACACAACTTTCTCTTGCCAGTGCAAATAATTAACAACATAACCTAATCATGAGTGAAAGACGTTAAGTGAAAATCAACCTTAGTTTAGCTTAAAAATACAGAAAATCACTCTTTCATGCTAAACTAGGTGCTGTAGAGAAAAATTATATCAATAAAAAATGTAGATATTTTAAATTCCTATAAATTTGATTATACACACTTTTGTCTAAATAAAATGCTTACTAAGGCTGAAATCTTAAAAAATCAATTTTTATACACTAAACTAAGCGTTGCACAAAGAAATTTTTGAAATAACAGTTGTAGGATTTTAAATTCTCTACAACTTTTATTACATTTTTGCAGTAAAATGCATATGAAAGCCACAATCTTAAAAAAAATTTTTTACGAAAAAACAGCCAAGAATTTCAGCAGACATGGCGCCTACCTTATCTTATAAAACAAAAAATTCAGTAAAAAGAGGCAATTTAAAAAAAATCATAGCAGTTTTTGAGAAATTCGCAAAAAAAATGAAAAAAGACACGAATAAACTACTACTTCCGGTTGACCGATTTTGATGAAAATGTTCGTGTCGGGTCCTCTAGTGGTATCTAACTTAAGTTCTAAGTCTCAAGTTTGTACTATCTTCCGTTCTTGAGATATTCTGTTCACACACACACACACACACTCAGACGCAGACCAATCGCTAAAAAAACATGTTTTTTGGGTTCAGGGGGGGTCTGAAAATGTATAGATCCGGTGAAAACTCTATATCTAAAAATCAACATGAAAACAGTACTTTCCTTCCTATATATTCATATAGGCAAGAGAAAGTAAAAAGTCAGTAAAGAAATTTTAGATTTATATAAATTAGAACTTATAATTATTTATCCTCTTTGGATGACTATATTTTACATACCGTGTTTCTTAGGCAGATCGACAGTGAATTTGTGCAAAACTTCTCTCGTATTTCCTTGTAATGTTCCAAATAACGCACCATTACCATCCATAACTATGAATCCAAATTTATTATCGTCTGCAAGAAGTGCTGTTAAAGCCTCCGTGTGAAACTGTAACCAAAAACAAGCCATCCCGATCAAAATAAAGAATAAAAACAAACACGTTTGTGTTACCAATTTATCGATAAATTAACACGAAAAAAAGCTATCCAAATATCACATAGTATCTAACAGTTGAAACAATCCTCTTCATAAACATCAATGATTCTCATCCATGGTTTCTCTACAATGACAAACAATACTATTTTTATTATTTTTTGTCATCAGTCTCTCGACTGGTTTGATGCAGTTCTCCAAGCTGTTCTACCGGGTGATTTTTTAGTCCTGTTACCCAATTGTTAATGTCTGGTAATATTTTTCTAAAAAAAATAAATTTTGTTTTGTGACACTAAGTTGGTAGCCCTACTCAACCAGTATGGATATGGCAGTGTGAGTTGATTCTCCTTGAGCTGTGTAAAATTTTGTGCCATTTCCAGTCGTGCTACGAACAGAATGTCTTTATCCTAAAACAATCTCTTGTTTAAATCTGGAGGCTGAAGCTCTAGAACTAATCGTATGTGATACGGATACAATTTCAATTTTTTAGCAGCTTTCTGAGCACTCGAACATGACAAATCAACATGCGAGAAAAGTTTTTGTAAACTTTTCCATGGAGAATTGAGCAATCTTGTTTCCACATTCTCTTAACGTCATCTGTCAAGAGTTTTGGTCGACCACTACGTTTTCTGCTGCAAACAATACCTGCCTCTAAAAATCAGTTAGTTAGCCCTAAAATTGACTAGAATAGAGTGGAGGAACACCAAAAAATTTAATTTGAAATGATTCTTTTAAACTCGCATACGATTTTGTAGCAAAATATTGTTCAAGAATGAAAACCCGTTGCTCTAGGGTAAAAGACATTCTGTTCGTAACACAACTGGAAACAGCACAAAATTTTACGTAACTCAAGGAGAATCAACTCAAACTGTCGTATATAAACCGGTTGAGTAGGGCTGCCAACTTTGTGTCACAAAACAAAATATTCCTTTCTTAGAAAAAAATTACCAGACATTAACAATTGGGTAACAGGATTAAAAAATCACCCGGTATCTTGTGCAAGTCGTTTCATATCCACATACCTGTAACACCCTACTTTTTTTGTAATTTGCTTTAATGACCCACCGGGTTGGTCTAGAGGTAAAGTCGTCACCAAAATCAGCAGTTTAACAGCTGATTTTCGGAGACGAAGGTTCCTGGTTCAAATCCTAGTAAAGGTAGTTACTTTTATACGGATTTGAATACTAGATAGTGGTTACCGGTGTACTTTGATGGTTGGGGTTAATTAACCATATTCTCTCAGACATGGCACCTACCTTTAACTTGTAACGCATACAAAACGTAGTAAATGAGGCGATTTAAAGAAAAAATTGTAGAAGCCATTTTTAAAACAATCACAAAAGAACGATAATTGACACGAATAAACTACTACTTCCAGTTGACCAATTTGAATGAAAAAGCTCGTGTCGGGACCTCTAGTAGTACTTTACTTAAGTTTAAGTTTCAACCTCGAAATGTTTCGTTCTATAGATATTTTGTTCACACACACAGACCAATTCCTAAAAACATGTTTTTTTGGGTTCAGGGGATCTGAAAACTTGTATATCCTGTGAAAACTTGATTTTGAAATATCAACATGAAAACAATACTTTCCTTCCTTATGTTATCTTGCTTATACAGGGTGATTCACGAAGATATGCAGAAACTTTGGGAGCTCATTTAGCATGTAAAATTAATGAAAAATGTTTATATAAACATGGGTCCGGAAATGCTTCGTTTCTGAGTTACGGGTAGTGAAAGTTTCGCCCAGATTTCAGCTCACCAGGTGAAATGAGGTCTTCCTGAAATTCTGGTAAGGGGCGAATTCAATCATTTCTTATGGTTTTTGATCTGATAAATTGAATAAATTAGGTCCCAGAACTGTAAGTTAAATAGTTTTTGAGAAAACCAGTCTCAAATGCAAAAAATGGAGTGAAAACAAATTTTTTCATCTTTGGACAAGAATAACTTTGTTATTTCACCAAGAAACAGTTAAAATTTTTGAATAAAACATGTAGAAAATTTTATTCTGAACAAACCGGTGTAAATAAAGTACACAGAAAGCCAATAGATGTTTGATTAAATGAATTTTTATTCATAACAATACTAAGTAAAATTAACCGGAAAAACAAAGATGAAAAAATGTGTTTTTTTTCACTCCATTTTTTGCATTTGAGACTGGTTTTCTCAAAAACTATTTAACTTACAGTTCTGGGACCTGTTTTATTTGATTTATCAGGTCAAAAACCATAAGAAACGATTGAATTCGCCCCTTAATCTACCTAACCAGAATTTCAAGAAGACCTCATTTCACCTGGTGAGCTGAAATCAGGGCGAAATTTTTCGCTAGCTGTAACTCGGTAACGAAGCATTTCCGGACCCATGTTTATATAAACTTTTTTCATTATTTTTACATGTACAATGGGCTCCCAAAGTATTTGCATATCTTCGTGAATCACGCTGTATACATATAAGCAAGAGTAAAAAAAAAAGCACCGAGAGAAGAAACGACTTACCGCAGAAAATCTTATTATAACAAAAAGTGAAAGAGAACTAAATAATTAAGTCAAATGTTCTAATTGCAACCGACTTCAGGAACATAGCGATGCCAATGAAACAATCAACAGATTTACAAAATAAAGAAAAATTTATAATGGACAATCTTTACTTTTTGTTCTTTACCTTATTGTCGCAGAGATACAGTGACGTGTTAATTGGCTTAAAGGGTTCAAAATCTATATTCACTTTCTTTTCTTTACCTTCTTCAGTAACAATAGTTCCACAATATATTACTAGACCATTTGGTGGCACTGAAACAAAAACAACATTTCTTCGTGAAAAACTTGAAAAAAAAAGAAAAACAATTACTTAAACATACAAAATAGTTTTTAAGATAGTTTGTTGAACGGAACGCTGTAAAAGTCAATACAACTCTGTAGTCCTTTACACTCAATCTGTTTGTTGCAGGGCTAAAATAAATAGTTCTGTTTCTTATCACATGTTCAGCCAATTAAATGACTGAATCATTTAAGAACAGAAGAGGTACAGGTGTACTGTGACACTAATCAGAGTTATCTTCTCTGAAAGTAATAAATTTCACTATACAGCCAGACCTTGTGGTGAATGAAGTGAAGGTGTCATTTGCAGAGTGGAAAATATGTGCTTTTCAGAGGGCCCGGCATGCTGATAAGCGTACTTTTCCACTCAGTGAGGAAGGCAATGGTAAACCACCTCACTCCTCGTTTTACTTAGTAAAACCTCTACAGGTTCAAACCAGCCTTTCGGCTGTTGACCTAAACAACAACAATAGTCCTGAAGCAAAAAAATTGTACGAATTGGAAGGTCCCAAAACACTAAAAACAGATTATTGAATCAAGACACAGTTTAAAACAAATGTCACTCTCAATATGCGAGTGACACATAACAACCCATGATTCTTCTTCTTCTTCAGGTGCCTTTTCCATTACGAAGGTTGGCTATCATCATGGTCAGTCGTACCTTGTCCACTGATGCTCTGAAAAGGTCATGCGACGACCAGTTAAACGCTTCTCTCATGTTTCTTAACGAGGATATTTGTCTGCGTCGCACCGAGTTTCCCTTGAATTATGAGATGCAGAATCTCGTATTTAGGCCCCCTCATGATGTGTCCAAGGTATGTCAGATTTCTTATCTTTATGCTCTGCAGGATTTCCAGCTCTTTCCCGATTCTTCTGAGGACCTCTATATTTGTGATCCTGTCCGTCAACGGTATTCGAAGTATTCTCCCGTAGGTCCATATTTCAAACACTTGTAGTTGGGTCTCACATTCTTTGGTGAGTGTCCATGCCTCCCATGATTACATAGTACTAAAGTCAGCCTCTGACAAAAATGACTTGTTGCATGCTGTGTGCAGGCAGCCTTACTGCGGCATCAATGAGCAAAATAATATACCAGACATTCAAAACTTAAAGCAAATAAAATCTAAATCAAACATTTTACATATCCAAGCTTGGTTAATCATAGTCCTACTGTATTTGAATAAATAAAAGATAAATCAATTCAGTTGAAATTTAAATATACAGTAAAATCTCTCTATAGCGGAATTGAAGGGACCATGAGATAACGCCGCTATAAAGAGAGTTCCGTTATAGAGAGAGCGAGTAATTAACGTTGGGAGGGAAGTTGAAGTACTAATTTTTCTGTACAAAATAACTTATATACGTATGTAAATGGTGCATGGAATAAGTTTTTGAAAAACTACTGAATAGAAAACTTTATGACGAATGTTTAATACAGTAGATTACTTCAATACAGTGAGATATTTAAATTAATTACCTACATAAAGTGTAGGTTATTAACTTAACAAGAAATTTGGATACAAACTGGTTTTATTAGATGTTGTGTTACTAATGTTTAACAATAGAATTTCACTTTTCGTATTGAACTTTTTTCAATAATCATTCATACAGTAGTACATACCGTAATAGATAGCCTAAAATTAATTAGCACTGAAACTCGGTTTTTACTGAACAGTAATAAACATAAGATACATACAATTAAAATCTCCTAAAACATAGGCTACACAAACACAAAAAAATACACAGTACAGTATATATTTTTTTGTTATTAAGGAAACAATGACTGTGAAGTACATTTCATTTCGTAAAATAAGTTGTAAATTTTGTTTCGTTTTCAATTCATAAAACATGTCTTCAATCTCATTTTCAATGTTTAAAACTTGTAAATTTTCATTTACATATTGGCAATGACAGTACGTTGAAACAACAAGAATAGCGTCTAGTGCTTGTTTACTCGAAGGGACAACATTTCTGTTTCCATTTCATCGTCATTCACTATCTTGCTCGTTGTTTTGGGCTAAAACATTTTCGATTATTGCATCATCGCCAACAACTGCTGAAGTGGCTAAGTCATTGTCTGCCCCTACGTAGGCGTCTAAATCCATATCCTTAAGATATTGTTTTGCCGCTATAGAGAGATTTTTGTGCCGCTATAACGAGAGTTAAATACATTATCGTAGTATACGAAAGGGTCGGGGTCGGCAAATAATGCCGCTAAAGAGAGAGTTCCGCTAAAGAGAGAGAGATTTTACGGTATATTTCTAAACCACAAGAATACTGTATTCCTTATCTGCCATGGTAGGAGTAAAAAAAGTTTTAAATGTCGATGTAAAAAATATTTTAAATTTTAATTTACTGAAAATACTCACTTGAGTCACGAGTTTGCCAGTGTTTGCAACGAGGGATAAAGGGGGAAAAGCATCAGTGTGCACGCGCGACTGCTTTAATTCCAGTACGACAAACATAACAACTTATACTATACCCAGAGCATATACAGTATATCGCGGAACCTTTTGCAGGTAAACTGTACAAACATAACTGGTTGTTACCATAAAGAGAAATGTCAAATTCTTGAAAACGTGAGCAAACTATTCACAGTACTGAACAAAATCTAATAGGCAGTGTAATAAAATGCTGTTAAGTTGAATTTAAACAAAAATGCCTTTCTCTGCCTCTTAACAAAAGCCATCAGCGAGTGGCTAACTACTGTGATGTTTCTCTTTCCGCAATTCGTAACACAAAGAAGGAAATTAAAGATGTGAAGAAGCTATTCTTCAACAATTTTGTTGACACGTGGTAAAGAAAGAAAACGGTTAGGTAGATACTAGTGAGACTGATAATGGAGACGCCGGTGACAACGATAATTGAGAAAGCGATTCATTCGTAGAAAATTTTGTTCCAATGAAATAAGGTAGCTGGTAATTACAGGATATGAAAGTATTTGAAAACTTATATCACAGAACTAGAGGTTCAAGCCAACAACTTTTTGTAAGACCGAAAGTTAATAAATCCTTTTTTGCTAAAACTTTTGTTTTTTTGGGTCCCAAGTGTTTTAATCTGTTGCCTATTGAAATTAAAAATAGCTTAAACGTGTTAATATTTTCAAGAAAGGTTAAAGATTGGCTCAATGAGATAACTGATGTTGATTCACTTGTAAGAATTGTTGGTTAGCGTTGGTGTTTTACCGTTGCTGACTTGCGGTGCTTGCAATTCAGTCTTTGTAGGAATTTACTGATCTTGGTAAACAATATAACAATAATAACTGATTTTAGTGTTAGTCATGTACAGGTGAATATCTGCTCTGAAGATTGACGGCTGGGTTAATATTGTTGTTAAAAAATATAGTTAACATGCGCTGTAGCTGCCGCTAAAATTTGAATTGTCATTTGTAGTGGATGACGACATTTGATGTGTAATTTATTTCTATAATTCATTTGATTTGTAAATCATTTGTAAACTTGTTTTTATGTATGTGTTTTTTTTTTTATATATATATATATATATATATATATATATAACCACCGTTTACTTGAGTTGGTGGTTATTTATTCCTAGTAGATAAGATATAATTTTGTATTTGTATAAAGTGGAATAAATAAATATTATTATTATATCAAACATTTCTAGTCATGTAATTAAGCTATAGGCAATATTACACGTCACGTTTATTTCTTATTAGGTTTATGAAGAAAACACTTTCTCGGAATAAAGCACAGTACAAAATGTATGCAGAAACTGCACTGTAATGAAATGTACGAGTAGTGTCTCACTGTCAACATTGGCAGCACTGCAAATTTTCACGTCCCTTCCTCACAGCCCGTCTATACTCAAAGGCAATCTCATGAATTCAGTATCTGTACAAGATACACAATAAACATTGTAAGTGTTTACCGTTACCATGTTCTGGCGGTTTAAAAATATATATTTCAATTTTAAATAATATTGCTGTTGATAACCTAACATACAGGGTTTGTATAAAAAGTAACCGAACTGAACTTAGAAAAAATATTTATTGGCAAAATTTCTACACTTTTTTTCTAGAAATCTTCGAAGTAGTCCCCATTGAAGTCGATAACCCTTTGGTATCGGATTTTCCAGTCCCTGAACACCCCCTGGAAGTCGGCAACCCGTAAAGCTTCTAGAGCTCTCGTCGTAGCGAGTTGAACAGCTTCTAGAGTCCCGAACCGCGTCCCCTTTAGTACTCTCTTGATCTTGGGGAAATAGGAAGAAGTCCGGTGGTGCCGTATCCGGACTGTAGGGAGGCTGTGGCAACGTCGCCCTCGAGTGTTTGGCCAATTCCTCGGTAACAAGCTGACAGGTGTGCGATGGCACATTGTCGTGGTGGAGGATCCAGGAATCGGCAATCTCCAGACGGACTCGGCGAACCCGGGCGGTCAGTCTTATTGATCCCGACCTCTTCTGCGATTGCTCGGATGCTCAGACGACGGTCAGTGTTCAACACATCACGCACTTTTTGCACATTTGGGTCGGTGTGACTGGTTGATGGACGTACGGCGCGCTGTTCGTCGTGGACGTCATCGCGGCCCTCTCAGAAATTCTTGTGTCACTGGAAGACTTCATAGCTTCCTCACCGTAAACCTCATTGATCATTTTAAGAGTTTCCGTAGGTGTTTTTTTGAGTTTGACACAAAATTTGATGTGAACACGTTGCTCGATGGTACGCTCCATTTTCACTCCGACGAGATCACTGAACACGCACTGCGCTCTCGCACGATGCTAACCCTCGAAGCGTCTAGAAGCAACTGACTCGGGACCGCTCCCCTTCCCTCATCTCCCACCACCACTAGAGCACCAACAACCGGTTTACAAACGTTTTACCTGGGCGTCACAAGCTCAGTCCGGTTACTTTTTATACAAACCCTGTAGAATGTTTGATAAAATAAAAATAAACTACTACATAAAATAATTACCCTTGGTATAAAGTTTCAGTCTATGCTGTACAGAAGTGATAGCACCAAGGACAGACAATCTATTTACTCGTGATTTAATATTAGAAGCGGTACCAAATTCATCGGCTAACATCTTGCTTACTCTAGATATTTGATCTTTCGGAGGTATAATTAACGAAATCATACTAGTACCATTCCTGGAAATCACAAAAAACAAAAATTCCATTAGTAAAATACAAAATACAATAATTCATTTTATTTACCCGAGCCTTAGAAAACAACAGCAGTGACTTTTTTTCTGCTGTTGGGTTTACTACAGATGAAGGTTCTCACGCCTCCACGTGATACGGGTGGATAGCTTAACCTGAAAATACTAAAGCTAAAGTTAAGTGAACAAAAAAGGAATCACCTCACAACTTCACAATCGACAAAACCCATACCTCGCAATCACCTCTTCGAATCACATCCGGAGTTTAACTCAGAACTTTGGCTTCACCCAGAGTGACACCCTCGACGGTCAAACATGGGAAGGCTGCACTCAAGATACGGTGGGCACCCACTTAAAAGGCTTAGATGTATCAAGAGCATCTGGAACGACCAATCAACGGAGAAAATGGACAAATTAAAAGGAGCATCAGATGGAAGAACAAACCCAAGCAGGAAGAAACAAGCGGTCGTTTCAGAGGAAGTTCGGCAAACAAGATCAGCCCGAATAAACGCATACTGGCAGAACATCAAGCTAAAGAATATGAAAAGGAAAAAGCTTTCTAACTTTGACTAAAGTGATCCATTGTGGTCATAAAAGACAAAAAAAAATACAAGATACACAGGCGCTCAACATCGGAATGCCTTAACACAATGCAGCCTTGGGTTCATTCAGGCACGGCATATTTTCATACGTTACAAAAAATCATTTCATCCTTCACCGTCTGTATTACCAGTAATTGCAGAACAATGCATATAAATGTATACCAAAATTATAAATTAATTTTTAATTTTTCTATTTAACAACCACAACCCCTCTATTACCATATAAGTAACTGAAAAGTTAAATTTTTAACGTGTCTGCAATTTTGTTTAAATGGATCAACACCTATAAGAGGACACCAGTTAAAAAACATTGGGTCAGCCAATCGGTTAAACCATTTTTTTTTTTTTAACGTCCGACTGTTCTGCAATTACTGCTAATGCAGACTGTGAAGGATGAAATGATTTTCAGATTTTCATAACGTATGAAAATATGCCGTGCCTGAATGGGATTCGAACCCAAGTTTAACAGGCAAACAATCAATGCACTTTATAAACTAAAATAAAAACAGGAAATTTTCAATTAATGAGTTAAAAACTTATAAATGACAATGATTATAAAAGATTATATACAAAAATATAAAATTATTTACAATCCATTCTTCTTACAGGCTAATTTATTTTTTGGCAATAAAAACTTTAGCGATGTTTACATCAATTAAACTGCTTACAGTATTCAGACAAAGAAGAAAAAGAGACAATTCTTTCTTTGAACATTTAATCAAAACACGGGAAAATAGAATAATTAGAAACTTTTTGGAATTAATAAAACTAGCACTAGATATGGATTACAGCCTTTAAAAAAACAAAACATGAACTACAAATTACACCGAACAATCGGTTTTTTACTTTCTCTTGCCTATATGAACATATAGGAAGGAAAGTATTGTTTTCATGTCGATTTTTCGAAATCGAGTTTTCACCGGATCTATACGTTTTCAGACCCCCTGAACCCAAAAAACATGTTTTTAGCGATTGGTCTGTGTGTGTGTGTGTGTGAACAGAATATCTCAAGAACGGAACATCGTACGAACTTGAAACTTAAGTTACATATCACTACCGGACCCGACACGAACATTTTCATCAAAATCGGTCAATCGGAAGTAGTAGTTTATTCGTATAATTTTTCACTTTTTTGCGATTTTCTCAAAAACTAATCCTACGATTTTTTTTAAAATCAACTGGTTTACTACATTTTTTATGCTCTACAATATAGGGTAGGCGCCATGTTTGCTGAAATTCTGCTTGAGGCTGTTTTTACGTAAAAACATTTTCTTTTTAAGATTGCGGCTTTAATATGCATTTTAGCGCAAAACGTTATATAATAAAAGTTGTAGAGAATGTAAAATTCTACAACTTTTATTTCAAACATTTTTTTGTATAACGCTTAGTTTAGCGGTAATTTGCGATTTTCTGTTTTTTTTTCTCACGAAAACGTGAGAAAAATCGATTTTTTTAACATTTCGGTCTTAGTATGCATTTTACGACAAAAGTGTATATAATTAAATTTATAGAAAATTAAAAGATCTACAACTTTTGTTTAGAGCATTTTTCTCTACAGAGCCTAGTTTAGCGTGAAAGCGTGATTTTCCGTATTTTTAAGCCAAACTGAGTTTGATTGTCATTTTGCGTCATTCACTCATGATTAAAATAAGGTTATGTTTTTGAGGTTAGTTTTTATTTCTAATATTTTATTAATAATGTTAGGTTTATTATTAATTATTTGCATTGGCAAGAGAAAGTTGTTTGAGTGTTTCACACCAGATTTTTTTTTTTTTATTGGGAACTGTACATTGTTGATAACTACCCAATTGGATCGCTGCTTTTGGCTGTATTTTTGAAGTGGATTTGGCATGAGTTTGAACAGGGACCCCCAGTAGAGTTTGTTGACGGATGGCTGTCAACTGATCACCATACAAAGTCGCTTGCCCAACCGGTGTTGCTTAACAAATAATAGCGACTTTCTACCTGCTGACTGACTGGGCTGGCCCGAAGGCCACTGGACAAACTAAAAAATAATCTGGTCACTTCTTCCTCTTGACAATATAGATAATTAAACAAGGTAAAATGAAAAACATAACCAATTTTAATCACAGCGAATGATGCAAAATAAAAACCAATCTCTGTAGAACATAAAAATATGGGAAATCACTAATTGATGCTAAACTAGGCTCTGTAAAAGAAACTGCTTGAAATAAAGTTGAAGATTATTTTATTCCCTATAACATTTGATTATTATACATATTTGTCATAAAATGCATACAAAAGTGGCAATATTAAAAAATCCCACTGTTTTACCAATATAATGACCAAAATAAAGAAAACGACTAATTGACGCTAAACTAAGCATTGTAGAAAAATATGTTTGAAATAAAAATTACATTTGTTTTTAGTATTTTACAATTTTAATACAGGTATAGACCATACAAACTTTTGCCCTAGAATGCGTACTGTCTGCATTAGCAGAAATTGGAGAACAGTTGGACTTCAAACAAAAAAAAAAGAATAGAATGCGTATTAAGGCCGCAATCTTAAAAGGAAAAATAATAATATTTTTTTACCAAGACTTCACAAGCCCCTCCCCAAGAATTAGTCATCAGTTATGGCGGTTACTCATGCAGAGCATGAAAAAGTAAATAAGGCAATTTAAAAAAATTGTTGGAGCCATTTTTGAGAAAATCACACGAATAAACTACTATTTCAGATTTTGATAAAAATGTTCATGTCAACTCCCCAAGTGGTATTTAACGTAAGTTTCAAGATAACACTTTGTATGCTATTCTGTTCTTGAGATATTTGGTTCACACCCAGATTTATCAATAAAAGCATGTTTTTTGGGTTCAGACGGCCTGAAAATATGTATTTCCGGTGAAAACACGATTTGGAAAAATTTACATGAAAACAATATTTTCTTTCCCTATATATTCATATATAGGGCAAGAGAAAGTAATAAATAAGAGATTAATCAAAGAAATAGTTTCAGACAAATTAAGGAAACAGAGATCAGACAGTGATGAAAGCATAAATAGACAAATTAACTCCAAAAGAAAACAAAGATGTGTAGTTGAGCTGTTCTTAGTTTGCTCCTAGTGTCAACAAACAAAAGCCACCTCCTACAGGGTGCACGCTAGAGTCTGCGACTTTATGGATGTCGTATTCCTATTAAGTTAACTATTTTTTTTAAATTATAAGTACTTAGAGTTCCAAAAACTTCAGTCATGATATGATGTAGGGCTAACAATTTCATTTATAAAAATACTTTTAAAAGTATTTTGTATTTAAATACTTTTGAAAGTATTTTGTTGTTACTTTTTAATCAGCGTACGTATACATTTTGATATAATGCGCATGCTCAGTGACGTCATTATTTGTTTACATTAGGAGCAAACTAAGAGAGGCTGGACTATAGGGCTAATTGACTAAAAAGATTCACAACAGTTCACTCAATAATGCCTGTATTTATAAATTTAATCAAGCATATATTAGGTTTCATAAGATTGTTTGCTATGATCCAACACACCCTTTTACCTGATAGCTTTTCCATATATTGTTCGGTTCCAAGCTCCGTGTAGTTGCGGGGTGAAGGGTACGGGTGAGGTATAATGCATGAGTGATGCATGCTGGGAGAACGATTGTTGTATTACTCCGATACTAAACATTCGTTTTCAAACTTTCCGTATTTATAACATATTTGTTTGTATTTATTAAATTTATTTATTTACATATTTTGATATAGAGTCCAGCCTCTCTTAGTTTGCTCCTAATGTAAACAAATAATGACGTCACTGAGCATGCATATTATATCAAAATGTGTACACGCTGATTAAAAAGTAACAACAAAATACTTTCAAAAGTATTTTTATAAATGAAATTGTTAGGCCTACATCATTATCATGACAGATGTTTTTAGTACTTTAAGTAGTTATCATTTAAAAGATAGTTAACTTAATAGGAATACGACATCCGTAAAGTCGCGGACTCTAGCGCGCACCCTGCAGTAGGTGGCTTTTGTTTGTTGACAGAAGGAGGAGCAAACTAAGAACGGCTCAACTGTAAATTAGCAAGCTAAATATTATGAATCCAAACAAGTTAATAACCCCGTAAGTATTTATTGAATTAATGATGATAATAATATTTATAATAATACAGGGTGATTTTTTAGTCCTGTTACCCAATTGTTAATGTCTGGTAATTTTTTTCTAAGAAAGGGATATTTTGTTTTGTGACACAAAGTTGGTAGCCCTACTCAACCGGTATAGATACGACAGTTTGAGTTGATTCTCCTTGAGTTGCGTAAAATTTTGTGCTGTTTCCAGTGTTGTGTTACCAACAGAATGTCTTTTACCCTAGAACAACGGTTTTCATTCTTGAACAATATTTTGCTACAAAATCGTATGCGAGTGTAAAAGAATCATTTCAAATTAAATTTTTTGGTGTTCCTCCACTCTATTCTAGTCAATTTCTAGGCTAACTAACTGATTTTTAGAGGCAGGTATTGTTTGCAGCAGAAAACGTAGTGGTCGACCAACTCTCTTGACAGATGACGTTAAGAGAATGTGAAAACAAGATTGCTCAATTCTCTCTATGGAAAAGTTTACAAAAACTTTCCTCGCATGTCGATTTGTCATGTTCGAGTGCTCAGAAAGCTGCTAAAAAATTGAAATTGTATCCGTATTACATACGATTAGTTCTAGAGCTTTAGCCTCCAGATTTAAACAAGAGATTGTTTTAGGATAAAAGACATTCTGTTCGTAGCACGACTGGAAATGGCACAAAATTTTACACAGCTCAAGGAGAATCAACTCACACTGCCATATCCATACTGGTTGAGTAGGGCTACCAACTTAGTGTTACAAAACAAAATTTATTTTTTTTAGAAAAATATTACCAGACATTAACAATTGGGTAACAGGACTAAAAAATCACCCGGTACTTTTTTAATTTCTCTTGCCTATATGAATATATAGGAAGGAAAGTATTGTTTTCATGTCGATTTTTCGAAATCGAGTTTTCACCGGATCTATACGTTTTCAGACCCCCTGAACCCACACAAACATGTTTTTAGCGATTGGTCTGTGTGTGAACAGAATATCTCAAGAACGGAACATCGTACGAACTTGAAACTTAAGTTACGTACCACTACCGGACTCCACACGAACATTTTCATCAAAATCGGTCAACCGGAAGTGGTAGTTTATTCGTGTAATTTTTCACTTTTTTGCGATTTTCTCAAAAACTGGTCCTACGATTTTTTTTAAAATCGCCTGGTTTACTCAATTTTTTATTCTCTACAAGATAGGGTAGGCGTCATGTTTGCTGAAATTCTGGGTGAGGCTGTTTTCACGTAAAAACGTTGTTTTTTTTAAGATTACAGCTTTAATATGCATTTTAGCGCAAAACTTTATATAATAAAAGTTGTAGAGAATTAAAAATTCTACAACTTTTATTTCAAACAATTTTTTGTATAACGCTTAGTTTAGCGGTAATTTGCGATTTTCTGTTTTTTTTCTCACGAAAATGTGTGAAAAATTGATTTTTTTAAGATTTCGGCCTTAGTATGCATTTTACGACAAAAGTGTATATAATTTAATTTATAGAAAATTAAAAGACCTACAACTTTTATTTAAAGCATTTTTCTCTACAGAGCCTAGTTTAGAGAGAAAGAGTGATTTTCCGTATTTCTAAGCCAAACTGAGGTTGATTTTCATTTTGCATCATTCACTCATGATTAAAATAAGGTTATGTTTTTGAGGTTAGTTTTTTGTTTATTTCTAATATTTTATTAATAATGTTAGGTTTATTGTTAATTATTTGCATTGGCAAGAGAAAGTTGTGTGAGTGTTTCACACCAGATTTTTAAGTCTAGTTATTACACGCTACCACTACAAATGCATCAGCTGTGAAACACTAATAACTCATTCATTCTACCACTACTATAACAACGCACGCACTCCATTCCACAACAACTACACGGAGGAGCTGGGACTCAACCAATACAAAGCGCAGTGTAAATAATTAATTCCATTTAAGTTCAATTGTATGAGATTAAAAAAAAATCTGGTGTGAAACACTCACACAACTTTCTCTTGCCAGTGCAAATAATTAACAATAAACCTAACATTAGTAATAAAACATAAGAAATAAACAAAAAACTAACCTCAACAAACATAACCTAATTTTAATCATGAGTGAAAGACGCAAAATGAAAATCAACCTCAGTTTGGCTTAGAAATACGGAAAATCACTCTTTCTCTCTAAACTAGGCTCTGTAGAGAAAAATGCTTTAATTAAAAGTTGTAGATCTTTTAATTTTCTATAAATTTAATTATATACACTTTTGTCGTAAAATGCATACTAAGGCCGAAATGTTAAAAAAATCGATTTTTCTCACGTTTTCGTGAGAAAAAAAACAGAAAATCGCAAATTACCGCTAAACTAAGCGTTATACAAAATAATGTTTGAAATAAAAGTTGTAGGTTTTTAAATTCTCTACAACTTTTATTATATAAGTTTTTGCGCTAAAATTTATATTAAAGCCGTAATCTTAAAAAAACAACGTTTTTACGTGATAACAGCCTTACCGAGAATTTCAGCAAACATGGCGCCTACCCTATCTTGTAGAGAATAAAAAATTGAGTAAATAGGCGATTTTAAAAAAAAATCGTAGGACCAGTTTTTGAGAAAATCGCAAAAAACTGAAAAATTATACGAATAAACTACTACTTCCGGTTGACCGATTTTGATGAAAATGTTCGTGTCGCGTCCGGTAGTGGTATGTAACTTAAGTTTCAAGTTCGTACGACGTTCCGTTCTTGAGATATTCTGTTCACACACACACACAGACCAATCGCTAAAAACATGTTTTTTGGGTTCAGGGGGTCTGAAAACGTATAGATCCGGTGAAAACTCGATTTCGAAAAATCGACATGAAAACAATACTTTCCTTCCTATATATTCATATACTGCCCATAACAGACAGGTGGAGTGTCAAATTATTTACACTCAATCTGTTTGTTGCAGGGCTAAAATAAATAGTTCTGTTTCTTATCACATGGTCAGCCAATTGAATGACTGAATCATTTAAGAGCAGAAGAGGTAGAGGTGTAAAAGACACTAATCAGAGTTATCTCCTCTGAAAGTAATGAATTTCATTATACAGCCAGACCCTGTGGTGAATGAAGTGAAGGTGTCATTTGCAGAGTGGAAAATATGTGCTTTTCAGAGGGCCCGGCATGCTGATAAGCGTACTTTTCCACTCGGTGAGTTGTGGCAACGGTAAACCACCTCACTCCTCGTTTTACTTAGTAAAACCTCTACAGGTTCAAACCAGCCTTTCGGCTGATGACCTAAACAACAACATATTCATATAGGCAAGAGAAAGTAATAATATACCTTTGACCTACATTTCAATTAATAAAATATTATTACTACTACTAATGCACTAAACAAAATTTGGAAAACAGGAATTAAGGTACAAGTAATAGTTTAGGCCAATACGGTAAGCTAATATTAGTTTACCATATAATTCTGCCACCTATAAATCATTTACACAAATTAGTGGCCGTACTAGTTTTAAGGTTCCATAAACCATAGAAAAAAAATCTGGTGTGAAACACTCACGCAACTTTCTCTTGCCAATGCAAATAATTAACAATAAACCTAACATTAGTATAAAACATTAGAAATAAACAAAAAACTAACCTCAACAAACATAACCTAATTTTAATCATGAGTGAAAGACGCAAAATGAAAATTGAACTCAGTTTGGCTTAAAAATACGGAAAATCACTCTTTCACGCTAAACTAGGCTCTGTAGTGAAAAATGTTTTAAATAAAAGTTGTAGATCTTTTAATTTTCTATAAATTTTATTATATACTTTTTTGTCGTAAAATGCGAACTAAAGCCGAAATCTTAAAAAAATCGACTTTTCACACGTTTTTGTGAGAAAAAATCAGAAAATCGCTAATTACTGCTAAACTAAGCGTTATACAAAAAAATGTTTGAAATAAAAGTTGTAGAATTTTAAATTCTCTACAACTTTTCTTATATAAATTTTTTCGCTAGAATGCATATTAAAGCCGTAATCTTAAAAAAACAACATTTTTACGTGAAAACAGCCTCACCAAGAATTTCAGCAAAAATGGCGCCTACCCTATCTTGTAGAGAATAAAAAATTAAATAAACCAGGCGATTTTAAAAAAACATTGTAGGACCAGTTTTTGAGAAAATCGCAAAAAGTGAAAAATTACACGAATAAACTACTACTTCCGGTTGACCGATTTTGATGAAAATGTTCGTGTCGGGTCCGGTAGTGGTATGTAACTTAAGTTTCAAGTTCGTACGATGTTCCGTTCTTGAGATATTCTGTTCACACACACACCAATCGCTAAAAACATGTTTGTGTGGGTTCAGGGGGTCTGAAAACGTATAGATCCGGTGAAAACTCAATTTCGAAAAATCGACATGAAAACAATACTTTCCTTCCTATATATTCATATAGGCAAGAGAAAGTAAAAATTAATCGAAGCTATATAGTCCGTTCTCTGTTAGAGCTTGCCAGAAGTAAACAAACCTCTCCCTTTGTAGTAGTGAGTAACAGTGTACACGTGTCCTTGTATTTCTGTTGGAGTCATGTGTGTTAGTACACAGTTGATATAAGATGACTAATACATAATAATGACATTTGATGGCTATTCATATAACTGCGCGTACCCTAAATAAAATTGAAAACAGTTTATTTAAACATTATTGTTTTCAGTTAAAATTATGAAACAATTCCACCATGATCGTATACTGTATTACTCATTCCATCAGTCTCAACTCTCAACTTGGTTGTTGTTACATACACATCCTACTACATGTGTATGTAGTTCGTATTAAGTGCTATTTGTAATCAGTTTAAAATATTTTCTTCCTTCTTTTATTAATATTGTTTAAATCCGTGTGACTTTTTCCTTAACTTTGTTGATATTGTGTGTGAGTATATCTTCTTGTTTTGTTACACTAGTAAGTAATGATGAATGACGGCGCTTCAACTTCAGTTATAAAACATAAACGAGGACAACTTCTAAAAATTGTGGACAAAAAATTATAATTTACAATGTTATTTAATTCTTTATCCGTAAAGTATCCTACTATGGCTTTAAAAGATGTAGAAAAAATGGGATCAGAATTGACGAGCGTGTGTACATTTAGTGTACACGGTATAAGAAAAGAGATGAAAGAAAGTGGCAAGTTACAGACACCTAGCAAGAAAAGGAAACTAAGCAAACCAGTTTTTGAACAGTGCAACAAATTTATTAAAACTGCAGTTCGACTAAAAGTTCAGTTTTTCCAAAATAAGGAAGCTCCTACGCTTAATAAACGTTTATCTGTCTTAGACAAGGATTTGGATTTACCACATTTTAAAAGAACGTCGCTCTATCATTCACTGAAATCAATCGGATTTCAGTATTTGAAAAGAAGACTATATGTCATAATGAAATAATTAAAATAAGTACATTGTATAACATTTTACTGGTTATTAATGATTGAATGGAAAACTTTTCGGGGCAACCTGTATGGTATCAGAGCAGTTTGTTTACTTCAGGCAAGCTCTTAGCGCTAACAAACTATATATAAATACGAATCACATCAAACAAACTCAGATAATAACATAATTAATAATAGAATGACCAATTAGAATAACTGAAAAGATAATCTAAACTGTTAGCTATGGTAACTCATCAATTTTTTAATATTATTGACAACAGGAGTAGATACTACAAGCTTCTAATCTTTAATAGCTAATTAGGTATATGATATCTTATCAGAGCTACCTGTTCATGGAACTAACTAATTAACTAGCTCACAAACATATAAGATTAGAAAGTGAGCATTCAAATAATTTTCATAAAAACAAAACATTCTTTTGTTTCTTATTCACAAAAGGATGTTAACAGTTTTATGGGGAAATTATTAATTATAAAATAAAACTAGTCTTGACAGGTAAAATCAATAGAATACTTGTTTAAATTTATTACAGCAGTACAAAAAAAACAACATTGTTGCTCTATATTTTCCTAATGTAGATTATTATAACACAATTACAGAAATTAAATTCAAGATGTTTCTAAACAACGTACAATTCATAAAGAGTGCACCTTATGGTTAGGCCTACTTCTAGCACATACGTCATATTCTAAAATACAGCTCAAATTTAGAAATTATAATTATTGAAGAAAACCATTATTATAAATAAATAAAATCGACACGCCAACACCGAAATTATGTACATTAATTTAATTCTACGTAAAAAAATATGCTAAGTAAACATGAAAGCTTACCCTCTAGCCATTTCCAAGCTTTTAATGAGCTTTTTGATTTTCCAAATTTCGACATTTCTGTCCGACGAAGTTTCTTCAGACCCATATAATCCTGACGACATCGTTGTTTGTTTTTATTTTAGTTTTCTCACTTTAAAGTCTTTATATTTTAAATAGCCTAAGTGTTAACAATATTTCAGCAGTTGCTAAATAAACTCGTTCGATCACTGAACGAACCTCAAATTAGCAAAGTATTTTCAATTCTTTGACGTCCAAGAGATAATGTTTTATGCCAAATTCCAATAAATACCTGTCAAATATCCGGCAAGACGTCTTAGTGGCGTGTAATAATTAATAATTTCGTTTCTTAAAATCTGTTCGCAGAAGAAGAATGGTATTATTACAAGGCCTTTAGCAACATAAATCCAGTTATTTCCGGATTTTTAACCACACAGACACGTTGCTTGAACACACGATGTACCGTAAAACTTATACTTATATTGTGTAGTAGAAACAAAAAAGCACATTTCTAAACCTTATATAAAACGATTAAAACTTATTCACTTCGAAAATAAATTTACATGCCATGTGGACAATTCACGATAATTAACAAGCAACTATGCCTGTGATCCAAAAGGACAAGCCTATTATTGACGTCACGAATCCTGTTATTTTTTACGGCCTTCTTGATCTGTCTCAATCGTCGACGTATTTGTTTGATATAATACATTCAGAAGGTTTAATCACGTTAAAACCGGTAAAGCAGTGAGATAACAATTTAAAACTGGTAACAACTAATTAAGGCCCGACTGGGAGAATCAGAATATACTTTAAAAATACAGATAATACAACTTAATTTTTTAAAATAACGGATTCCATAAGCCTACAAACGCACCTTGCGCTTTATCACGCAACTTCTCAAACGTCAGCCGCCATCATCTGTTCTCCAAACTCTACTTTCCAACGGGTAAGCAGGTAAGCGCGTACCTGCAAATCGTGTGACGTAAACAAAAAACAAAACTGCAGTTAATTTGAATTTTCGCGGGTAATTATCGTCCTATAAGCTTCAAGAGTTAAACGTTGTTTAAATGCAACAAATTTTATTTTTTTAAATAATTCTTTTTCTAATTTTGTAACAAAATTAGTAATTTATAATTTTATTATAAAATTATCCACCATCGGAACAGCAATGTACATTTTGCGTAAAAAATCTACTTATTCGGGGAGAAAATACATCAATAAAATTACCTCAAATTTTAAAATGTGATAATTTGCATTCCGTTAAAAATTGAAAAATTACTTGATTGGTGAAACTTCATGTCCTGTACTCCCTCAGGGTCTCCTGGATGCAAATGAAAAATAAATTGTCTGACAAAACTCTAAGGGGAGTCCGGAATCGTATACTACTACATGTTAACATTTGACCCTTTTTCTCAAAAACTATGAGATAGACACCTGAATCTTTTTTTGTTTAAAAGATTAGTTCTTTTTTCATGGTTTGAATGTATAGTTTTCTGATATGTTTAAAAATATAATTTTGGTAAATTTTTAAAAAACATGATACCCTTAAATTATACAAAAAATTATTGACATTTTTTTTTATCTCAAACAGTTACAAATACTTTTAAAAACTGTACATTCAATAAAACCAACATGATGAGATCTACAGTTCCTAAAAATTTCAGACCTCTATATTTTATAGAAGCTGAGAAAAAGGGTCATTAATATACAAAAAACAAACTTTTGAGAAAAACACATTTAAAAAGATTAATTATAAATTTATAAGTTGTAAATATATATATATATGGCTTATTTAATACTGTCCAGCACAGTAAGATGGGTGCTCTAGGTTTTCTTGTTCTTCATGACAATCTTCTAGTCTTTTTCTACTAATTGCTCTTTTTAGTCTAATTTTTTTTTCTATGTCTGAAAGCGCCTTTTCAGCTTTCCTTATACACACCTGATCAAACTTTTTCATAGCCTGAATAGTATTCTTGCCTGGATCTAATTCCCTTTTTTCCAATAGCACTATTTTATTTATATTTCCTACACTCGTTTCAAAGGCATCGTGATTCTGATGGAAATTAATAATAATGATATACAAAGAATAATAACACAGCAATACGATATAATCACAGCTGAAGTACTAATCACACAAGTTGAATACAAAAACACGAGCTGAAGGTTCTACTAAGAAGAAAGGTTATGTTTTGTTATAATTTTTAACTTTATAGGTTATCTTACTAACCTACAAACTACCAGCAGAAAAAATATTCCCAATAAATCATAATCCAAAGTTGTAAAATTTGTAGCAAGTACCACAAAATATTATGAATGAACTCGAGGATATTGCTTCAGTACATGGCCTCGGAAAAAAAATTATAAAAATTTTTCTAGACATCGTAGAAACGTGATTTATGTCTAATTTTAAAGCGGAAATTTTGAATTAAATTTAAGGGGGGAGTCTACCCTGTTTCATCACTAAAAATAAAAAAAATAATCAAAAAATTTTTTCAATGATTATAAAACTTCAGGATTTTCTTAATCGAGCTATATATTTTGTTTTTATGTACTATAACTAGAAATTTGTAAAACATTATTTTACATAATCAGTGTAAGTGTAATTGTAAGTGAAACTTTACATTCAATTTTCTCGGCATTTAGTATTTCAGGTTTTCTTCATGATAAAATCCTTATAACTTTCTTTATATAAATGCTATCTTGATGATTTTTTTCCCACTGTATTCAGAATTTATTGCTCTTTTATTTGTAGGTTGGCCATGTTAAAACTTATTATAGGAATTTTTTAAAAATAAAAAAGTAATGACCTTATCTGTATTTTTGGGGGAAAATATTTAAAAAAATTATTTTCTTTCCATTGTAAAATTAAATGTATAAATGGAACCTTCGAAAAAAGAGCATAATTTTCTGATTATTTTGACATAAAAACCAGGTCTGTACCTCTGAAATTAACTAAGTTATAAGCAAATAACGAAGATATGATTTTCCCCCTTCCGCCCCTTATATTTGGGGTTGTGGTAAACAAAATTAACATTATTATTATATGAAAAAATAAAAAATTTATTGTTTATTCACTTACAAAACAAACAGATTACTCATTTAAAGAAAATAAAAAAAAAAATTTTTTTAGTAGACTCCTCCCTTAAGAACAAAAAACCGAAAATCGATATTTTTTCAATTTTTCGATCCAGACTCCCCTTAAATTCAAGTTAATATTAATGAAAAATAAATACCATTTGTACAATCATTATCTTCAGAATGTATTATTTTGCAAACAATACTGTGAATCAATAGGTTTCAATATATACAAACACAAAAAATATACCGCTTATTTCAATAAATTTATTTTTTATTTCAAAGTTAGTATACAAAACAATGTTAAACATAAATGTATATAAATTTTTACAAATAACAAAATGCCAGTATTCATGAATAAACCTTTTAAAATGCACCCTTCATCTTTGCAATCAATGTAAAATTACAATATTATAATAAATCATTCGTTAGACTTTAATTTTGCCAACGATGCTTCAACTAAACTTCTTATTTATTTATATAATTTACATGTTTCTGTGGATCCACCATCATCAGAAGTACATATAACATTTATTTTTTTCTCTAATATAAGTGACTTAAAAGATAACACCTTCGAAAATGTTTTATTCTTTGATTAGTTTCAATTTACATGTTTTTTGTTGTTGTTTGGTTTTACATCTGAATGTTTTGCAATTTCTGCTAAGGCAGATGGTGGAGAATGATGATATATGAAATTGAGTGATGAAAAAATGGTAGAACTGACTGGGAATCGAACCCGGGACCCTGATATACAAGCCAGTTATGCTAACCACTACGCCAACTCTGATGATGGTGAATCCACTGATACAGTCATATAAGTAATATTAATACGAGGGTCATTTGTAAAATAAGGTTCCCATGATTTTTAAAAATAGACAGCTATATTTTTTATCTTAGTGTTATACATCAATTTAGAGCTTAAAACTTACGCTATTTTTCTACATAATCGCCGTTTCTGTCCAAACACTTTTGCAGATGATGCTCCAACTTTTCTATCCTTATGTTGTAGAATTCTGCCGCCAATCCTTTGTGGAATCGAGTAACCTCTTCCTTGACTTCATCATCGGTACTGAAGTGTAGGCCACCTAAGTGTTCCTTTAATTTTGGGAATAAGTGATCATCACTTGGGGCTAGGTCCGGGCTGTAGGGGGAATGGGGCACAACAGTCCAGCCAAAATCTGTCGGCAGTTCTTGAGTTTGATATGAGACATGAGGTCAAGCGTTGTCATGGAGAAGCCTCACATCACTGGACAATCTTCCTCTCCGGCAGTTCTGGATCGCGCGTCTCAGTTTTCTTAATGTGTCGCAATATCTGTCAGAGTTTACTGTTGTTCCATGATGAATTTCAATAGGTGAAATCTGTTTCACATTTAAAAAAACGTACCACAGCGCGAATTTCGCATCTGGCGGTAACAGCGATAGGGAGCTCCATCTTCAAAGGCTGCTAGGCCGGCACTGATCGACGTAGCGAGGCGGGAGTAGTGCGGAAAAAGAGAGGGAGAGCTGATGAGTAAGACAGTGTTGCCAGATTTCTCCCAGCACATCGCATTCTGTCTCAGTAGCTTAGGGAACCTTATTTTACGAATGACCCTCGTAAATACAAAGTTAAACTCTTTTGCTAGGATTTGATTACTAGACAGTGGTTATAGTTATTACTCGAGTCACGAGTTTGCCCTTGTTTGTAATGAGGGGTAAAGGGGGAAAACCATCAGTGCGGATGCGCAGTTGCTTTAATTTCAGTACAACAAACATAACAACTAATGCTATACCCAGAGTATATACAGTATATCGCAGAACCTTTTCTAGGTTGTTGTTGTTTAAGTCATCAGCCTGGTTGGCTGGTTTGAACCTGTAGAGGTTTTACTAGGTAAAATGAGAAGTGAGGTAGTTTACCATTGCCTTCCTAACCGAGTGAAAAAGTACGCTTATCAGCATGCCAGGCCCTCTGAAAAGCATAATTTTCCACTCTTCAAATGACACCTTCACTTCATTCACCACAGGGTCTGGCTGTATAATGAAATTCATTACTTTCAGAGGAGATAACTCTGATTAGTGTCTTTTACACCTCTACCTCTTCTGTTGTTAAATGATTCAGTCATTTAATTGGCTGACCATGTGATAAGAAACAGAACTATTTATTTTAGCCTTGCAACGAACAGATTGAGTGTAAAAAATTAGACACTCTACCTGTCTGTTATGGGCAGATTTTGTAGGTTAACTGTATGAATATAACGGTTTGTTACCATTAACAGAAATGTTAGTTTCTGGAAAACGTGAGCACACTATTCACAGTGTTGAACGAAATCTAATAGGCAGTGTAATAAAATGCTGTGAAGTTAAAGCTAAACAAAAATGCCTATCTGTGCCTCTTAACAAAAGCCATGAGCGAGTGGCTAACTACTGTGACGTTTCTCTTTCCACAATTCGAAAAATAAGGAAATTAAAGACATGAAGAATCTATTCTTCAAGAGTTTTTTTGACAGCTGGTAAAAAAAAGAAAACGGTTAGGTGATACTAGAGAAACTTAAAGTAAATACGCAGGTGACAGCGATAGTAAAGAAGGCGATTCATTTGTAGAAAATTTTGTTCCAATAGAATAAGGTAGTTGGTAATTACAGTAAATCAAACATTTCTAGTCATGTAATTAAGCTATAGGCAATATCACAGGTCACGTTTATTTCTTACAAGGTTTATGAAGAAAATATTTTCTCAGAATAAACAACAGTTTACAAAATGTTTGTAGAAACTGCACGGTAGTGAAATGTACGATTAGTGTCTGATTGTTGAGGTTGGCAGCACTGTCGTATTTTCACTTCCCTTCCTCACAGCCCATCTAGAGTCTGTCTTTGTTAAGAGTACTCCGACGTAGGCAACCAGCAATACAAGTGAGCATGCATATTTATTAAAAATACTCACACCATGCATCATCAACAAACAACAATTCCCCATACAACACTAATTCATTAGCTCTAAACTCAATATAATAAAAACACGTTCAATCCATTTGTTAGAAAATGTTTCATAAATCGAACATTAGTTTTCCATTAATAACTAAAATTTTACTATTTTTATTTTTCGTTACATTATTTACTATTATTACAATTTTTTTTTTTTTAGCTTGTTTGACCTCAATGGATCACTCTAGTCAACTTTCTGGTTCGCTTCCCATGTACTTCATTGGCTCGCTGTTTTTGCCAATACTTCCTCATGTTTTCAGATCTTGCTTTTCGTTGTTCGTCAATTACATGCACAACTCTAGCCACCTTGTCCACATTAAAACATTTTGCATTTAGAAACGCCCTTATCTTTGGTTTATTTGTCGCATCTTTAATCCTCAGTCCAACTTCGTCAAGATCCTCTTTAATTGCTGAGATGTATCTTCCACCAGATTTCACACTGATTCCTCTGGTTATAAGTTGTTTTAATAACCTATTCTCTGGCATTCTTAATATGTGAAAGAAATAAGAAATTCTGCGCTTTTTCATTAGACTGATAATCGGTTCCACGACTTCATACACTGTTTCATTAGTGGGGATTCTCCACACACCATCCTTTTTGTAGTTCTTATTAATGCAAGTTGTAACAATTCTACGTTCTGTTTTAATTGTCTGATCACTTTTCCCTTCGTTTTAAATTCGTATTAAGGCTTCGCTACCATATAGAGTGCCTCTGGCAGAATCACAGTTCTATAGTGCCTCATCTTTGTGTTTGTAGAGAGACATTTTTTATTATATGTAGATTTAGTTAAAACATGAGCATTCCTCATTTTAAGTGCTCTGTTATTCCAAGAGAGTATTACATTATTATTTATGTTTTAAATAAATTTGAAATCAAAAAATTTTTGTTAAGATCTACAATTAAAACATCATTTGAACTTTTTTGTTCGATTTTACGACTGACTATTTTGTCACTTTGTCATTTAGTACAGTTGTTGCTGTGACCTTGAGAACAGCATGATGGAGTGGGTAACCTGTGCAGGGTCATTATCGTACACATTACATTGATTAAGAAGATGTGTGAATTATCCATTCAGCTGAACAATTTTAAATGGTAGTTTTACATGTAGCCTAAATCTATTTTTCATGAAATGTTATTTTCAATTTTAAATTGTGAGCTGGAATCCGAAAAGGGACCTATTGTCAAAAATTTTGTATTTTGAGCTATTAATCTTTTTAATGCCCATAACAGACAGGTAGAGTGTCAAATTATTTACTCTCAATCTGTTCGTTGCAGGGTTAAAATAAATAGTTCTGTTTCTTATCACATGGTCAGTCAATTAAATGACTGAATCATTTAAGAACAGAAGAGGTAGAGGTGTACTGTGACACTAATCAGAGTTATCTCCTCTGAAAGTAATGAATTTCATTATACAGCCAGACCCTGTGGTGAATGTAGTGAAGGTATCATTTGCAGAGTGGAAAATATGTGCTTTTCAGAGGGCCCGGCATGCTGATAAGCGTACTTTTCCACTCAGTGAGGAAGGCAATGGTAAACCACCTCACTCCTCGTTTTACTTAGTAAAACCTCTAGAGGTTCAAACCAGCCTTTTGGCTGTTGACCTAAACAACAAGTTTTACATGTAGCCTAAATCTATTTTTCATGAAATGTTATTTTCAATTTCAAATTGTGAGCCAGAATCCGAAAAGGGACCTATTGTCAAAATTTTTGTATTTTGAGCTATTAATCTTTTTAAATTTGGAATTAAATTCTGACCAATTACATGCAAAATTCAGACTTTTCTCTCAAAATTTGGGTAAGTTACGGCACCTTAAGTTTTCGATTAAAAAAATTGATGTTTAATGCATTTTTTAACTTTTACATCACACTTTTTTAAATTTTACATTATAAGAACAAATTGCACATAGAAATTATAATAAATGTTTTAAAAAATGTTGATGTTCGACAATGCTGAACATTCTTTTAATAGAGTGCCTCCACTTTTATTCAGTGGTTCTGCAACTGAGTCCGGTAGCTTTGACTCGGGCTCAAAATACCCAATGGAAGGTCCCGGGATTCTTCTTTACCAAATACCTCAATATTTTTGAATACTTATTTTATTGTATAGTAATTTCTACAGGAGTAATTTCATTGACAAAGCTAGGATCTTCAATCAGTGTATCACTCCAGTAATGATACATGGTTCAGAAACGTGGCCGCTAACAAAAGAGATTGTATACCAAATGCAAAAAACGCAGAGAGCTATGGAAAGATCTATTCTGGGAGTCAGGCTGAGAGATAGAAAGAGGAATGAATGGATAAGATCCCAGACTGGCCTGGAGGATGTTGGCAGGGCGATGGCTAGAGGCAAATGGATATGGGCGGGACACGTGGCGAGAATGGAACCAGAGAGATGGGCAAGGAGGATCCTTGATTGGCGACCATATGATGGAAGAAGATCAAGGGGAAGGCCGTAGAGAAGATGGGAGGACGACATAAAGAGAACCGCTGGAGAGAGCTGGCGGAGGACGGCGCAGGACAGAGAAGAGTGGAGGAGTCATGAAGAGGCCTACATAGCTAATATTTTAGCTTTGTAAAAAGGGGTAAGAAAAAAAAAAAAATTCATTGAAGTAGGCCTACAACCGGACAAAGTAAACTACAAAAATCTACAAAAAGAACCCAAATATCGATGTATCAATCCTAAAAACTCATTTTTCTTCCGACAAAAGGTCCCTTTTCCCGTTACACCTCACAATTACTACGTAATTGTGAGGTGTACACTTTACGTAGTGAGTGTATATTCATCAACGTGGATGATGTTTTTAGTTAAGGGGGTAGTCAACTCAAGAAGATGATTTTTTTTTAAATTACAATTTTTTCACTTATTTGAAGTTTAAAATTTTCTGAATCATACCATGTCTGTACGTTGACAAAAAGTAATAAGAACGTCTGTTTAATATAAAGTTCACTAGCAAGGCAAGTGAAATTATTCCTTTAAGTTTTAAATTTTTCGGAAATGTGTTTTTGCATGATTATACATCTTGGGAATTAAATATTTTGGTTTGTACTGGAGATATTTGGATGAATTGTTTTTTCAAATGTTCATAATTTCGTGCTCTATTATCTGTCGAATGGTTATTACGAAAAACTTTATAGAGACTTTGTTATAAAATAATTTGTGAGTACATAAAATAAATGTTTTTGAAAACATGGTTTTTCTCCAATTAATTTCTTGTAAGAAAAAATAAATACAAGAGCATAAAACAAATAATAGACAGCAATTTTCTGTATTTTTTTAATATAAGAATTATGTTGATGTCTTTCTTGGTTCCTTTGACATTCGATTCCCCGTAGAAGCCCGCTTTTCCACCCCCAACCTTGTATTAGGGGCTGTAATTAATTTTTTTGGTCTGGTCAAGTGGTAGATCATTACTAGTAAATTACTCTTTCATTAAAACTATATAATGATAATTTTTTTTTTTTTTTTTTTTTTGGTTTAACGTCCGACTGTTTTGCAAATTGCTGCTAATGCAGACGGTGAAGGATGAAATGAATTATTTGTAACGTATGAAAAAATGCCATGCCCGAGTGGGATTCGAACCCAAGACCGCGTGATGAGAGGCGAGCACGTTACCAACATCCCCAACGCGGCCGGTCATATAATGATAAATTATAGCCAGTAGTTTTCATTTTCATTTTCTGGGTTGACTACCCCCCCTTAAGACTAGTAGGATAAAATTGTTAGTTCTATTGACTTTAACGTCACACTGTATAATCATGAAGATTGCAAATAAAGACAACTCTGATTCTTGTGAAAGTTAACATTTCATGAAGAAAATCAGTAATCTTATTATTAATTATAAATACATACAGTAGCCTATTCAGCCCCATTTTTTCTTTCTAATTATCAAAAAAAGTATATAAATGGTTTTTAAAAATACCATTTTTATAATCATCTAATATAAAAATAAGTTTTAAAATAGAAGACAGAATTGAAGAATAGTGACTAACAATGACATTTTTTGTTTTACGCTAGCTGCTGAACTTTTTTATAATCCTTAGAAGTTGTTTTGTTTGATATCGGTGACACAGAAGGCGGCTCGGGAAGATCTGAAATGAATACAAAAAAAAACAAAATTATTACGAGAGTGTATACAAACAGGATTCGGTTTTTAAAAAAAAAATCAACTTTATTTACATACTAAGCTTACAAATACTGCCCGTAACAGACAGGTAGAGTGTCAAATTACTTACACTCAATCTGTTTGTTGCAGGGCTAAAATAAATAGTTCTTTTTTTTATCACATGGTCAGTCAATTAAATGACTGAATCATTTAAGAACAGAAGAGGTAGATGTGTAAAAGACACTAATCAGAGTTATCTTCTCTGAAAGTAATGAATTTCATTGTACAGCCAGACCCTGTGGTGAATGAAGTGAAGTTGTAATTTGCAGAGTGGAAAATATGTGCTTTTCAGAGGGCCCGGCATGCTGATAAGTGTACTTTTCCACTCAGTGAGGAAGGCAATGGTAAACCACCTCACTCCTTGTTTTACTCAGTAAAACCTCTAGAGGTTCAAACCAGCCTTTCGGCTGTTGACCTAAACAACAAGCTTACAAAAATACAGTATTTGGTGCTACTATAGTATGTGGCCTACCACATACTATTTAGTGAAATTTATATTTGTTGATGTGGTAGCACTGTCCACTAGCACTTTTCGCATACTTTTACAATAAAAGGGTAATTTAAAGGAAAAAATCTGGTGTGAAACACTCACAACTTTCTCATGCCAATGCAAATAATTAACAATAAACCTAACAATAGCAATAAAACATTAGAAATAAACAAAAAACTAACCTCAATAAATATAACCTAATTTTAATCATATATGAAAGACGCAAAATGAAAATCTACCTCAGTTTGGCTTAAAAATACGGAAAATCACTCTTTCACACTAAACTAGGCTCTGTAGAGAAAAATGCTCTAAATAAAAGTTGTAGATTTTTAATTTCTATAAATTCGATTATATACATTTTTGTCATAAAATGCATACTAAGGCCGAATTCTTAAAAAAATCGATTTTTCACATGTTTTCGTGAGAAAAAACAGAAAAGCGCTAATTACCGCTAAACTAAGCGTTATACAAAACAATATTAGAAATAAAAGTTGTAAAATTTTAAATTCTCTACATTTTTTATTATATAAATTTTTGCACTATAATACATATTAAAGCCGTAATCTTAAAAAAACACTTTTTTATGTAAAAACACCCTCACCAAAATTTCAGTAAACATGCCGCCTACCCTATCTTGTAGAGAATAAAAAATTGAGTAAATGAGGCGATTTTAAAAAAAATCGTAGGACCAGTTTTTGAGAAAATCGCAAAAAAGTGAAAAATTATACGAATAAACTACTACTTCCAGTTGACCGATTTTGATGAAAATGTTCGTGTCGGGTGCGGTAAGGGTATGTAACTTAAGTTTAAAGTTTCAAGTTTGTACGATGTTCCGTTCTTGAGATATTTTGTATACACACACACAGACCAATCGCTAAAAACATGTTTTTTGGGTTCAGGGGGTCTGAAAACGTATAGATCCGGTGAAAACTCGATTTCGAAAAATCGACATGAAAGCAATACTTTCCTTCCTATATATTCATATAGGCAAGAGAAAGTAAAAATACCCACAGCATGATCAAAAACAAAATTCCATACAACACTGATTCGCTATAAGCTTAATATTATAATGAAAACACATTAAATTCATCTGTTAAAGAATATTTCATAAATCGAACATTAGTTTACCATTAATAACTAAAACTTTTACTATTGTTACTCTTACATTGTTATTTTTCGTTACATCATTTACTATCATTACATTATTATTTATGATTAGTAGGTTTTTAATAAGGACCCAGTTTTATTTTTGGTCACAAGTAATAATATAAGACTAATGCGCTTGAATTATAACAGGAGAGTAAACAATTCCAGTGATTCGTTGTTTATCATATCAGATTATTTATTTCATATCATTAAAATAATTAATGTCTGTGACTAGTTTAATACAACTGTTTGCACTTGCCCGTGTTGAACTCATTTTTTGTTTCATTAGTTATCTTTTGGTATTGTATCAGTTAGTTTCGATTTTTTTCGTAGACTGAAGTTGAAAAGTTTTGTAAGCTTTGTTTTGTTAACATGCGTGATAGTGAATGTGTTGAGTTTTTGAAACATAAAAGCGGCAACCATTAAAAAGTAGAAAAAATTGTTTTGTTAAATGTAACGGTTAAAATAATTAACCTATTATGGAGTCTCTTTATGAAACTACAATAATTACAAGTAATCTGAACGGTATGATTGATAACGCTTACAGGATAATGTTTATTTTAGCTGGATGTAGATATTTTTATGATGGAACGTAGTGCAAGTTAATTGTCAGGCGGAGAGGTAGATACGCGCCAAATAGAGTAAAACTTTCGTTTACAACCTATAGGTGCTTGCCTTGCGCGGAATACTCTTACTATATTAGATCGACTATAGTTCTTATCTTAACACAGCTTTTTAGTAAATCTTCACGTGTAACATAAATTTTTACTCACCAAAATGATCGAATTCTGTTTTTTCAGGTTCTTTATTTCTTATGAGTTCTTCCAGTTCCGTTTCATAATCTTCATCAGATGTAACAGTATTCGAAGCAGGCTCACCTAACATCGTCTGTATATCATCATGAATATCAAGAACCTAAACAACAAAAGAAAACTATGGTGATAAACACTCACACGACTTTCTCTTGCCAATGTAGTTAATGAACAATATAACTTATGTTTAATCATGAGTAAACAGTGTAAAATGGTAAACATAACCTAATTTTAATCATGAGTGAATGAGATGCTATAATTAAATCAATCAATTTAATTAATCTTTATAATGCATCAGACAGACAGCCTGAAATCAATTCTATTTTATTATACAAAATATATACCGGGTGTTTATAAATGACACATTGAACACTTGTAGGCACTTATGTAAAACTGTTTGAGTTGCTCTTTCGTTTGATGTATCATTTATAACTGTAAGTATAACGTATTGTGACAATATCGAAGAGGAGAGTGGTGCTAGAGATTTTTAGATAGGTTTCTATTCATAAAATGTTAAATAGTAAATAATAGAGTGACAAAGTAACAATAGGGTTAGTTATAAAAGGATATTTAAAAAGGGCCGTGTATAGTAAGGTAGGGACACACTATTTGAGAAAGAGTCGGTTGGTTACCTGTAACACCTTTTATTCTATTTTGACTTGTTTACACTAGTTATGATTTTTCGAGAACAAATAAAAGATTATTGCATCGAAATCTCTCTGTTTTTCTAGAATATCTCTTTGATCTACCTATATAAAGGGAGCCCAAGTGCGGTCAGTGAGTTAGTATTCGTTTGATCTTTGACGAGTGTTAATGGCGTGTGCTATTGGCACATTAGATCAGGTCAACGTGTACCGGGCATTGGTCAACTAATGTTATACTGTCCTATTGTGTATGTGCATTCTGTTTAATTGTTTGTGAGTAGTATTAAGTAAATTATTTATTGTATTACTTCATTATAATTAGTTTATTACTTATTTTGTAAATCTTTTAGTTGTAATAAATACTTGTAATTTTAAAGTTTAGTGTATTAATTATTTAATTACCTAGATCCCGAAATGGACCTCAGCGTTAAGTGTCACAGTATTACATATTACAGAGCGTTAAAACCCCGCTATTCATTTATAAACACCTGGTATAATATAATTTCATGAACCATTTCAGCTGCCTTAACTCTTCCTATCTACTTCATAAGTTTCGGTGGATCCACCATTCAGATAGAGTACTCAAAATTCATGTGAAACTTTATTTTTTAATTTTTTTTAATTTATTTTTTATTTTTTTATTCCTAGTATGTGTACGTTGCAATCTGTTCAATTCAGAACAATAAGCAACCCCATGACCCAATGAGATGAGGATGATATGTATGACGTGTAAATGAGGTGCAGTCTTGTACAGACTCAGGCCGACAATTCCTGAGAGAGTCTGGTTAATTGAACCCCAACTATCAAAGTACACAGGTAACCACTGTCTAGTATTCAAATCCATATAAAAGTAACTACCTTTACTAGGATTTGAACCAGGAACCTTCGTCTCCGAAAATCAGCTTTTAAACAGCTGTTTTTGGCGACGACTTTACCTCTAGACCAACCCGGTGGGTATGTGAAACTTAAGAATTTTTTTTTAACCCTTTGAGGACCACGGGCCGATTCGTCGGCCTTTGTGTGTTTTTGCTTGAAGACCACCAGGCCGATCGGTCGGCCTTAACTGTTAGTGCGAAAAAGACGGCAGGCCGATCCGTCGGCCCATCGTGTTGTTTATATTGTCGCTGTTTATATAACGACATGAAACGTGTCCTAAATTCATTTTGGTTATTATTTCAGTAAATAATATATTATGTATATTTAATTTCATATTAAATTAAATTATTAATTAATTAATTCATATTAAATTAAAATTGGAGGCATATCGTCCACTCAAATCCTACCCGGCCTGCTGGAAGGATACCCAGATGATGATGATGATGAATTTCATATTACATTGTTTGTTCTGCTATATTATGTCTACACATTTAAAAATAATTTTTTATTCTATCAGCTGTTTGCCGAGAGCAGAACTGAATGTATTGCGTGCAATTGTGTTGTTGTCTTGTGTTTAGTTTGAGGTTATCGTTCGTCAATCATGCGTGTTTTGTTTCTCGTGTTTGTTTGTAAACAATTTAGTGCAGTTAGATATTAATTTCAGTGTTTATTATTAGTTTTTTAATTAATGTAATTTATTTTTATAATTTGTATTCAGAAAACTAGTGAATAATCAAGGAATTGATATTTGTGCGAAAATTAATTTTTCTAAGCGTGTTTGGACGTGATTTTTAATTTTGTCATGTAAAAACGTTTTTGCGTGTAACTTTTTAATTTTTTAATTTAACTTCAACAAAATTTATAAGCATATAGAGAATAAAATTCTCTACAAAGTTAATAGGTTTTCCATATTAAAATTGTTAATAGTTTTCATTTAAAAAAATCAAAAACTTCACTTTTATTTTTTACTTTTTATTTTTTTTATAAAAAAGGCTACTGACAAAAAAAACTTTAAATTTTTTTGAACATCTAGCATAGCAGACTAAAACTGCAAGTATTTCTTGTCATTTCGGTAAAAAAATTACAATAATACCTTTTATATAACTAAAGTTATGAAGATTTTAACTAATGCTTGCAAAACGACCTTTTTCAGTGTGGTCTTTTTCGCACTTCTAATTGATAATGGGATATAAAATTTTTGAACTGACCCGAAAAAAATTGTTACGAAAGTTGGTCCTCAAAGGGTTAAACCTTACAGAAGATGTTTCATGTGCAGTCATTTGTATAAAACTTTTATACTATAGATTACTGAAGATGTAATACCTTCTGTAGGTTTTAAAAAAAATATTGTAATGTTGGTGGATATTCTGATGATGATGGATTCACTGAAACATGTGAAGTAAATAGTAAGGATTAAGGCAGCTGAAAAGATTAGTGAAATTTATATATTGTTTTTCTTGTAAGGCCCATTGGACTTTAGTCAAATAATATCAGTTCCTCAATTTCCTCCTAATCCTCTCCCAGTAGTTCTTCATTCTCTGGGATCTAGCAGCCCATTCAGCATCTGAAAAAACTCTAGGGTTCTGTATTTTTCTAACCGTTTCTTTGAACCTGACATTTGTGTGTTTGATCGCTTTCAGGTTATCGGATTTTTTTTCAAGGTCCTCCAATGTTAGGTTCAGCTCCACTAAGTCGTACTTCACTTCACGAATCCAAGCCAGCTCCGACTTAAGGTCCCACATATATTCTATTAGTTGTCTGAGGATTCTTGTTTGTGGAGTTCTTATGATGTGTCCAAAGAAAAAGATCCGTTTTTTGCGCATTGTATCTGTTACAGGTTCAATTTATATTTTTATATAAAATAGAATTTGCAACTACTAGAAAAATAATTGATAAAAAGACTTCCTTGGCTAGTGGCAATTTTTTTCTAAAGACAAGGTGTCTGCCTGAGAGGTCAAATTGTACACTGTATTCACTTAACTTGAGGTTATCTTTCCTCATAATTGGACCCAAGCCTAATTAGCTTTCGTAAGAAAGAAAAACGCTTAGACATGGCTAAAACCTTTACAGGGGCCCAAGTGGTTTTTGAGAGCTAAAAAGTACGAAAAGTACGATTTTCTTTTAAAAAAGTAGGACATTTTTTGCTGAAAAATTAGTAAGTTCGACAATAAAAGTGCCACCATGTAAATTATTGCAAACATTTTCCATTTTTTAACAAGTGTATCCATTATTAGATTAATTATTTTCTAACTGGAATATGTCCGCCATAATTTTTTAAACAACACAAACAATAAAGAAACATAAACGTCAGAAAATATATTTCGAGTCCAACTGAACTTAGAAAAATATTTTCCAGACCTGAAAAAAAACGCTTCTACAACGTGGGTTACGGCAGAAAAGAGCATAAATGTCCCCCGTCAGTTTTCTTCATTGGGGAAAAGTAATAGGCTTCACAAAAGAGTATAACGTGAAACAAATAGAGTCCATTTAAAATTGGTATACAACTATTATTTATAATTTATAACATGCTTAATTATGAGCTATCACACAAATTGGCCGAAATCTACAATCAGGTAATTTTAATGAACTGGCTTGTAAGATTGAACCCAGCCTCAATACGTAAAGAAAAGACTTAAAACAGTATAATTTTATTGCTGTAAGTCATACCCTTAAAAAGTGAACGTCCACACATTTTCAAATGTTAAACAACTGTGTCACATACCTGATAACAAAACTTATTCACTTATAAAAACTAAAAAATTAGGTATCTGATATTAGAAGTGTTTCAGCATCATAATAATAATTTTTTAGCATAAAAAATAAGCATTTTAATTTTAACGCGATTAGTAATATTGATGGAAAAGTAGGACTTTTTCTACTTTTCTACTAAAAAGTAGGAAAAGTAGGACCACTTGGAGGCCTGCCTTTAGTGATTTCTGTATTTACTCTTTAAGAGGAATCTAATGACTGTTTTTGTTTCCAAATTCCGACTTTGATTAATTGACTTCCAGTTTTGGGATACTTCCAGTCGAAACCGGAACTTCAAACCCAATGATTTCTGTATTTACTCATTTAGAGGAACCAAATGACACTATTTTTGTTTCCAAATTCCGACTCTGATTTTATGACCACTTCCGGTCGATACCGAAACTTCAAACCCAAATTCAGGCCCACTAACTTTTTGTGTAGATTACAAATTCGAAAACAGTTTGTTGCTATATCTTGAAGTTTCTGGGCAGACATAAGAAGATGATAGATGACATTGTCATTTTTTGGCTGTAGCTAATAACATTATTACTTCTGAAGAAATTAATTTTTAAATAGAATTATCATTTTCACCAGTTCTTCACTACAAGATGTGGCAACAATTTTAATATTGCCACCAAAAAATTAGTATGATATCCTTGAAACAATTTTAAGCCTTCTTTCCATATCACTATAGATTCTTTACTGTTCCAGCTATTTACCATAGTTTTTTTTTAAACTTCCTCAGTTTTTTAAACCAACAGTCAATTACTGATATGTATCACATTTTGTTGTTCCCATTTCAAAGTGTAATAACATACACAACTCTGGACTCTCGAAATGCCGCTCAAACTCAGAAAGACACAGTCAGATAAAATATACCAACCATAAACTACATCAGTTGATTTAGTTCAATGATTTATTGTTGGAGTAAGAAACTGGAAGAGGGTGGGCAAAAAATTGTCAGAAGAATATACAGGGTTTGTATAAAAAGTAACCGGACTGAACTTAGAAAAAATATTTATTGGCAGAATTTCTACACTTTTTTTCTAGAAATCTTCGAAGTAATCCCTATTGAAGTTGATAACCCTTTGGTATCGGATTTTCCAGTCCCTGAACGCCCCCTGGAAGTCGGCAACCCATAAAGCTTCTAGAGCCCTCGTTGTAGCGAGTTGAACAGCTTCTAGAGTCCTGAACCGCGTCCCCTTTAGTACTCTCTTGATCTTCGGGAATAGGAAGAAGTCCGGTGGTGCCATATCCGGACTGTAGGGAGGCTGTGGCAACGTCGCCCTCGAGTGTTTGGCCAATTCCTCAGTAACAAGCAGACAGGTGTGCGACGGCACATTGTCGTGGTGGAGGATCCAGGAATCGGCAATCTCCGGACGGACTCGGCGAACCCGGGCGGTCAGTCTTATCGATCCCGACCTCTTCTGCGATTGCTCGGATGCTCAGACGACGGTCAGTATTCAACTTATCACGCACTTTTTGCACATTTGGGTCCATGTGACTGGTTGAAGGACGTCCGGCGCACTGTTCGTCGTGGACGTCATCGCGGCCCTCTCGGAAATTCTTGTGCCACTGGAAGACTTGAGTTCTGGATATAGCTTCCTCACTGTAAACCTCATTGATCATTTTAAGAGTTTCCGTAGGCGGTTTTTTTGAGTTTGACACAAAATTTGATGTGAACACGTTGCTCGATGGTACGCTCCATTTTCACTCCAACGAGATCACTGAACACGCACTGCGCTCTCGCACGATGCTAACCCTCCAAGCATCTAGAAGCAACTGACTCGGGCCCGCTCCCCTTCCCTCGATCCCCCACCACCATTAGAGCACCAACAACCGGTTTACAAATGTTTTACCTGGGCGTCACAAGCTCAGTCCGGTTACTTTTTGTACAAACTCTGTAGAGAAGAACTAAAATATAATAATAATAATGAATATAGAGACTCTCTTTTGAAGAATGTAACCATAAATTATGTAAAAATATTTACATATTCTGATGAAGAAAGAAGAAAAATGTCAGAAAGACTGAAAGTACTTCATAAAACATGAGAAAAAATTAACAAATTAATTTGTTCATTGTTTCGTAAGCTATGTCATTTTAGCTATTTTGCAATTAAAACAAAAAGGTAGACAAGAGTTAGAATTAAACAGAAAAAGTACTCTACGAAAATTAAAAAAAAAAAAAAAAATTGGCGTGCAACACTCGCACAACTTTCTCTTGCCAATGTAAATAATGACAAATATAACCTAATATTAGTAATAAAATGTTAGAAATAAACAAAACAATTAATTTCAAAAAACATAACCTCATTTTAATCATGAGTGAAAGATGCAAAATGAAAATCAACTTTAGTTTGGCTTAATAACAAGGAAAATCACTCTTTCACACTAAACTAGGCTCTGTAGAGAAAAATGCTTTAAATAAAAGTTGTAGATCTTTAAATTTCCTGGAAATTTGATTATATACACTTTTGTCTTAAAATGCATACTAAGGCTGAAATTAAAAAAAAAAACAGAAAATCACTAATTACCGCCAAACTAAGCATTATACAAAGAAATGGTAAAACAAAAGTTGTAGGATTTTAAATTGTCTACAACTTTTATTCTATACATTTTTGGGCTGAAAAGCATATTAAAGCCGCAATCTAAAAAAACAATTTTTTCTATGAGAGGACAGCCTCCCCAAGAATTTCAGCAGACATGGCACCTACCCTATCTTGTAGAGTATAGAAAATTTAGTATGAGACGATTTAAAAAAAAAATCGTAGGAGCAGTTTTTGAGAAAATTGCAAGAAAGTGATAAATGACACGAATAAACTACTACTTCCGGTTGACCGATTTTGATGAAAATGTTCGTGTTAGGTCCTCTAGAGGTGCCTAATTTAAGTTTCAAATTTCAAATTCATACAATGTACTATTCTTGAGATATTTTGTTCACACACAGACACACACACACCAAATGCCAAAAAAATGTTTTCAGGGGGTCTGAAAACGTATAGATCCGGTGAAAAATCAACACGAAAACAATACTTTCCCTCCTATATATTCATAAAGGCAAGAGAAAGTAAAAATTATACAAAAACACATGATATTAACCTCTTGAACTTGTGCCATAGTATTACTGACGCTATCCTCAGTCAGACCAGCTTCCTTGAATTGGTTTTTCAAAGCAGATAAACTTATTTTGTACGATTCAAAAACCTGCAAACAGAAACAAATCAAGTCAAAAATTTCCAGAATACTGATATAAATCAGTGTGGTCATATCACATGCAAGAGAGTTACCGAAACAATTGCACTTTATATTACAGTTCAACCCCGCTAATCCGAACTAATTGGGACTGAACCCCATTCAGATCGGCAGAAAGTTCGGATTATCCGGGTTTTTCCAAGAAACATTTATAAAATGTACCTATTACATGTTATATTAGGCATAATGCTGGAAACATTAATAGATTACTGAACTAGTAACCAAATACTGATAAAGGTACAAAAAAAATTAAATAAACTTCTCTAGCCATTTAAAACAGAAAAACAAAAATTTTTAATACACTACCTACAGTAATTACGAACTACAGAACTGCCCCTCTGCCCGACGCAGCGATTGCACCATTCCAATAGTTTTTGTTCGTTTGCAAGCGTGAAGGTCATTGACAGTCACCGGCGTGCCCTATTATGTTATTCATAACTCAAGTCACTTTCTTTCCCTATGACTTCACGGAATCATCAGAAAATACAGAAGAGAAACACCAAGTTATTGATCTTATGAAACAAATCCCAGGCTGTGAAGAAACTGATGACACTGGTGTTGCAGAGTGGTTGTCGGCAGATAAAGATCAAATTATAACTGATAAGGAAATTGTTTCAATAATTAATCACAATTCAGACGAATATGTGGAAGATGAACCAGATGGAGCCCCGGCGATTTCACACACGGAACCAGCAAAGGCGATGGAGAAATCACTGCAGTACATAGAGCAGCGCATCCTAACGCTACACCTGCAGACGTAATGTTTATGAGACGGTGGTTAAATACAGCGACGTCTGCTAGGTTCTCATCACTCCGCCAACAAAAGACAACTGACTTTGTGAAAAGTGATCAATAATGCGTTCATGAGTAAACTATCCATATGTACAGTACTGAATTTATACTACTATTTTGTTTCCGTAAGTAAAATTTTTTTATTTTAATATAATATTTTTTAAAATTTTTTGGGGTCAAAACGGGTTCAGATTAAGCGGGTTTTCGGATTAGCGGGGTTCCACTGTAGTTGTACACTGCCTTTAACCCTTTTGGTCCCAGAGCCCAAGTGCGGTGAAAGCTATGATGCAAAAATCGAATGCATTAGAATGGTATAGATACTGAAGTCACGAGATTGCCTTTTGCATAATATGTATGGGCTGCGAGGAAGGGAAATGATAAATTTACAGTGCTGCCAACCTCAACAGTGAGACACTACTTGTACATTTCACTACCGTGAAGTTTTTAGATACATTTTGTAAGCTGTGGTTCATTCCGGGAAAATGTTTTCTTCATAAACCTTACAAGAAATAAATATGACCTGTAATATTGCCTATAGCTTAATTAAATGAATAGAAATGTTTGATTTACTGTAATTACGAATGAATCGCCTTCTTTACTATTGCTGTCACCGGCGTTTTCATTATCAGTCTCTCCAGTATCTACATAACTGTTTTCTTTTTTTTACCAGGTGTCAACAAAACTGTTAAAGAATAGCTTCTTCACTTCCTTAATTTACTTCTTTATTTTTCGAATTGTGGAAAGAGAAACATCACAGTAGTTAGCCACTCGCTCACAGCTTTTGTTAAGAGGCATGGATAGGCATTTTTGTTTAGCTCCAACAGCACAACATTTTATTACATTGCATTCAGCACTGTGAATAATTCGACCACGTTTTTGAGAAACGGACATTTGTTTGTACGGTAACAAACAGTTATATTTGTACAGTTAGCCAACAAAAGGTTCCTTTATATATGCTCTGAGTATAGTACAAGTTTTTCTGTTTGTCGTACTGAAATTAAAGCAGTCGCGCATGCACACTGATGCTTTTTCCCCTTTACCCCTTGTTGCAAACAAGGGAAAACTTGTGACTTAAGTGACTGTAATCACTGGAGCATCCACCCTATAATCCGGACTTATCACCTTGTCACTACCACCTTTTTGGACCCCTCAAAAAAGTGCTTGGAAAAGACTATTTTGATGACATCAAAGAGGTAGAAGCTTTATGCTCCAATGACTACAAGAACGTCCAAAGAGATTTAACAAATATGGAATAAAAAAGCTTCCAATTAAATAGGAAAAATGCATGTCTAGGGCAGGAGAGTATGTACGGTAGAAAAATAATATATATTTGTAAGCTTAGTTAAATAAAGTCAGAATTTTTTAAACGAGTCATGTTTATATTTTTATACACACTTGTATTTATAGTCTGTTGCCGACACAATTTAAAATACCTTGCCAAAGTACTTGAAAAATTCTCATTTCAGTACTAAACAGTCTTCGCTTATTTTATTAAGCGACGAGTGGTACAGGAAATATCGTTTTGATTTGGCTGTTCTGTTTTTACGTTTTAGGCTACATTTATACAAATAAAAGTATATAAATTCGTTAAAACTCATTCCGTTTCTTTTAATTTTAATTCTTCAAATTTTATTGATTATTCTGTAGTGTTGTTATAAATTAGTTATCTATCCATGTATTATAAGTTTATTATGTCGACCGTTCGAAAGCAAGTTAAAACAATTCAAAGTGCGGAACGGAATGTTATTTTAAATGTTATTAAGTGTTGTAAAGAAGACGCAAAAAATAAACTGTATAATACTACACAATTTCATGTTTTTAGAAATGTACGTACTATGTTGGAAGTAGCACATTGCCCACAATGAGTCCCGGGTTCATCTTGTCATTACATGTCAGTACTGTTAACAGATAACCGGCATAGTTGAAAATATGTAGTTGTCACTAAAACCGATGTCACTGTAAAAAATATATTTTTTTTTGTCATCAGTCTCTCGACTGGTATGATGTATTTCTCCAAGCTGTTCTATCTTGCACAAGTCGTTTCATATCTACATTCCTGCAACATCCTACATCTTTTCTAATTTGCTTTAAAAATTCTAACCTTTGCCTTCCCCTACAATTCACTCCCGCATTACTACACCCCATTATTGGCAGCCTGGATGTCTTAAGATATGCCCCACTAGCCTATCCCTTCTTCTGGTAAGATGCTTCCATATATTTCTTTTTTCATCCACTCGCCTAAGAACCTCTAAATTACTTATTTTGACCACCCACCTAATCTTTAACATTTTCCTATAACACCACATTTCGAAAGCTTCTATCCTCTTCTTTTCTACAGCCCCTATCACCCACGTTTCACTCCCGTATAATGCTACACTCAAAACATAATGTTTTAAGAAATTTTTCCTAATCTGTAAATCAATGTTTGTAGTCAGTAAGCCGTTTTTTTTATTTCAAAGGCTTTTCTAGCTTGAGCAATTTTACTTTTGATATCATTTGTGCTTCTACCATCCTTTGTTATTTTACTCCCTAGATAGCAGAATTCCCCAACTTCCTATAAGTTTTTGTTGTCTACTTTTACATTTTTTTTTTTGCGCCCTGGAGACTCCAGGAGGAGTATAGGGCATGTCAGATATAACACCTGAAATACATACAAGAATCACACAATGTATCACTACTATCAAGAAAGAAATTCTTGTACGCTATAAAAAGTTTCACCGATCAAGTAATTTTTCAGATTTTTTTTAAAGGAATTCAAATCCTCACAACATTTTAAAAATTGGGGTAATTTATTCATGAATTTTCTCCCTGCATAAGTAGGTTTTTGTTCAAACAATTTTGTGGAGTGATTAGCCACATAATAATCATTCCTGTTTCTCGTGTTATGATTGTGAACATTGAAATTCTGCATAAAATTATTTTGCCTAAAATACATAATCACCTCAAAAATGTATAGAGAGGGAACTGTAAGCAATTTAAGCTCCTTAAATAGTGGCCTGCATGAGGTTAGCTGGTTAGCTGGTTAGCTCCCACCATACACCTAATAGCTTTTTATTGGATGTAATGGCGGTACCAAACTTTTAATCAAATATTGGTAGGCCATTTTATCCGAAGTCACTGTATTTACCTTTGAATTAGATTCCGTGTCATGAATTCTAGCCAACAATATCTGAATGTTATCAAGAGCAGCTACGTGCTTATCAATTTGTTTTTCAAGTTCTTTCTTCTTTCGTAAGCAGCTTTTCGCCTGAAAAATAAAAATACACAAAACATTAATAGAACATTACTAAACATATTGTAAAACATTATTCTTATGCTTCCCTTTCCCTATAAGAAATATTTTTACTTTCTCTTGCCTATATGATTATATAAAGCAAAGTATTGTTTTCATGTCGATTTTTCAAAATCTGAGTTTTCACTGGATATACACATTTTCAGGCCCCCTGAACCCAAAAAAACATGTTTTTAACGATTGGACTGTGTGTTGGTAAACAAAATATCACAAGAAGTTGGAACTTAAGTTAGGAAGACTAGAGAACCTGACACGAACATTTTTATCAAAATCAGTGAAACAGAAGTATCTAAAGCAGTTAATTTGTGTGATTTTTCACATTTTTGCGATTTTCTCTAAAACAGCTTTTACAAAGTTTTAAAAATTGCCTGATTTACTAAATTTTTTATGCATTAAAAGATACCATAAGTGCCTTCTCTGCTGAAATTCTTGGGAAAGCTGTACTCTCAAAGAAAAAATTATTTTTTAAGATTGCAGCTTTAACATGCATTTTCAGGCGAAAGTATATACAATCAAAATTGTAGAACATTTAAAAAGCTACAACTTTTATTTCAAACATTTTTTTGTGCAATCTTTGTTTAGCAACAATTAGTGATTTTTTTTCTCATCAAAATCTGCATAAAATGAGACTTTAAGATTACGGATGTAGTATGCATTTTATGACAAAAAAGTATACAATCAAAGTATGTTGTTGCTGTTTAGGTCAACAGCCGAAAGGCTGGTTTGAACCTGTAGAGGTTTTACTAAGTAAAACGAGGAGTGAGGTGGTTTACCATTGCCTTCCTCACTGAGTGGAAAAGTACAGTTATCAGCATGCCGGGCCCTCTGAAAAGCACATATTTTTCACTCTGCAAATGACACCTTCACTTCATTCACCACAGGGTCTGGCTGTATAATGAAATTCATTACTTTCAGAGGAGATAACTCTGATTAGTGTCTTTTACACCTTTACCTCTTCTGTTCTTAAATGATTCAGTCATTTAATTGGCTGACCATGTGATAAGAAACCATGTGATTTTAACCCTGCAACGTACAGATTGAGTGTAAATAATTTGACACTCCACCTGTCTGTTATGGGCAGAATCAAAGTATAGGAAATTAAAAAAAAAACATACAACTTTTTCAAGTATTTTTCTCTGCAGAGCCATGTTTAGCAGAAATTACAGATTTTCTGTCTTTTTTAGTTTTTTTTTACAGGGGTTGATTTTCATTCACATTGTTTGTTCATAATTAAACATAAGATTATATAGCTCATTATCTACATTGGCAAGAGAAAGTCATTTGTGTTTCACACCAGATATTTTTTTTTAATTTTTTCAATCAAGGGTACAACGGTTTTGATTAAAATCGCCTAATTTAGTTATATTTTTTGTGCTTCTCTCAATAGAGCAAGTGGTTGAATTTCATAGACAAGGGCTACAACAGCAGTTGTTATTACATCAGTGTTCAGTGTTACAATAGATTCGAATGCCCCGCGCCGTCGAACCTTCTAGAATAACGATTTCCCGCTTGTATAAAATCTCATATTGATCTTACATTGATTAATTCTTCAATTAGCTCTACGCATGTGTGATCCGTCGTCACGTGGCTCGCGCCCAGCCAATAGCAAATTCCCCTAATTTCTGGTCCTACCGCCATGCTTCCTTCTCCCCCAAATCTCTTTCACTGTAGTTATCTCGCTCAACCGCATCGGACGTGTGGCACTAATCTCTCAACGGACGCTACCTCTTGCGTGGGTTGGCGTCACTTCATTCAACGTTATGTGCCTTTCGATTTCATGTTGCCGTCAATAATCGCAATTACGGCCCCGATTAACGAATTATGTATTGCTAAATGTGCATTTAATCAATTAACGATCTATTCATGTTATTATTCGTTCGATTAATTACCGGACTTTGTGAACTTGCGTTATTCCGCGTTACGAACTTGCAAACCACCTTCCCACACTGCAATTACTCAAGTTTCATCAGTGCTTTGTATGTGTTATTAACTTATCAGTGTTTAGTGGGTGAAATCTGTACAGATCAAGCCGAACATTTAGTGTACTACAGCGACATCAACGAACGAAGCATCCTGGAAAGTCTACGCACTCAAAATCGAGTAAGTACCGTTGAAATCGTTATTAATTGCAGTGCCATTTACCTGTTTGTGTTACCTTTAACCGCCCAACCTTCCTATTCATTAACGAGCCACGCTTTACGCTTAATGTACGCGTCGAAGCTACATTGCGCCTTTTGTTTCCTGGTGATATTCGATCTCACCACCCTAATGAATTCAAGCAGATGTAGGAATTATACCACAATTTAATTACCGCATCAAACAATCAGAAATGCAAGAGTTAAGAACAAAGTCTACTTCATAGTTTAATAACCTCACTAAAATTTTCCCATAGCAGGCAGATAGGAGGTTAAATTATTTGTACTCGATCTGTTAGTTCCAGGACTACAAAAAATAGTCCTGTTCTTATCACATAGTCACCCAATTATAGTAGATTTGTTTTTGGAAGAAGCTTGTAAGGGGAGGGCGAGTAGGTAGAGTAGGGATAGTTTCAATGGGGCAAGTGTTGTCTCCTTCTCACTTAATCATCATTCCCTCTCTTTCTAACTGTATACTACTCTGTTACAACTACTACACTAGACTAAAAACTAGTTAAAAACTTTATATTTTCTGTTGTCTTTTGCCTTTCTCCATCTGAATCCCATATCTTTAATAATTTTCCACAGCGACCATTTACTTCCTTTGAAATTAATTTTCTCCTGCAAAACGGGAAGTAACAAATTCAAAGTTGGCCATTCAGCGTTCTTTTTATGAAAATCATACATTGCTCTTCTCACAACAAACTTATCAAAATCGTCCACTTCACTCTTCACTTTCTTTCTCATTCTTTTCTTATTTGGTGTTCTGATTAGCACATCAGGGTTTTTTCTTCTTTCTTTCAAAATTCTTTGAACTGTACTACGCAAAATCCCCATAGCTCTGGCTACACGATTTTGCACATCGGTCAGTAAAATTGGTCCCTTTTGTTCAGCGTTTTTTTCATAAAATTGTATACACTGACTACATAGTCCCTACCCTGACCGCGTATTACCTGCCTTTTCCATATGACACGCACTCGTGCTCGAATTTTCACTACTACAACTAGGTTCCATTTTAATAACTAAATAAATAAAAAATAGAAACGAAACAAAGAATACATACAAAAAATTAATATAAACAAAACCAAACAGCAAAAGAGTAGAAACAATAGGTACATAAAACAGTAGGCCTACTACCGAATGCACGAATTGAAGACTTGTGAAGGGAATAGAACAACAAAAATTAAAAGTACAACATACAGCCAATGTTTTTAGGATTTATAGAACATTTAGGCTCTTAACGCTGCTAGCACTATGGAGAGACTGATCGCTTCCCTTCGAGGTGCTTCCCCCACCACTAAACAGAACAGCTCAGCGGCACAGAGCGGTGGTGGGAGAGCTTCTAGCTAGAACAAATGACCTATATTTGACTGAAATATTAAAGAACAGAAGAGGTAGAGGTATAAAAGACACTAGTCACAGTTATCTCCTCCGAGAGTAATGAATTTCATTATACAGCCAGATCCTTTGGTGAATGAAGTCAAGGTGCCATTTGCAGAGTGGAAAGTAGATGCTTTTCACACGGCCTGGCATGCTGATAAGCATACTTTTTCACTCAGTGAGAGTAAAGCAATTTGTAAACCATTTCATTCCTCGTTTTACTTAAAGCCTCTAGAGGTTCAAACTAGCCTTTTGGCTGATGACCTAAATCAGCGGTTCCCAACCCGGGGTACGCGACGAACCGGTTAGGGGTACGCCGAAAATAAAGGGCAATGGCGGACGTTGTTTTTCTGAGTAACTTGGTGGGGTTATTGTACTGACAAGCTTAATGCAAGCCCAGATCTAAGGCTTTATTTGTCTACATTTGAACCTGATTTCAAACAATTAAGTGCAACAAAACAGCCTCAAGGGTCACACTAAAAAAGAGTTCTGAAGACATTTCCTGGACTAATAATTTAGTTTCAATAGATCACAATTTTCATTTTAGATTTTGTATTTACAAATATTAAAAGAATTTTGTATTCAATGTGAGTTTTTTTTCAAAGTTTAAAACTAATCTGTCTTGTCTTAGATTAGAAATACTATAATTATTATAACTCTGTCATTAGTATTTTGATATAAAATTAAGACCATACCAGAAATGTTCAGTTTTCAATAAAATATCTATTTTAAATGCTTGTGTTAATTTTCATTTTCCTTTGTTTAAATTTATATCTTAATTTGAACACATAATAAAATGTACAAGTGTTAAGTTATATTCTGCAGTATTTAAAAACTAACCAACGTATACTCACAGAAAAATCCCATTATCATTATAAAAAAATCTGGTGTGAAACACTCACACAACTTTCTCTTGCCAATGCAAATAATAATAAAACATAAGAAATAAATAAAAAACTAACCTCAAAAACATAACCTTTTTTTAATCATGAGTGAAAGACGCAAAATGAAAATTGACCTAAGTTTGGCTTTAAAATACGGAAAATCACTCTTTCATGCTAAACTAGGCTCTGTAGAGAAAAATGTTTTCAATAAAAGTTGTACATCCTTTAATTTTCTATAAATTTGATTATATACATTTTTGTCGTGAAATGCATACCAAGGCCGAAATCTTAAAAAATAGATTTTTCACACGTTTTCGTGAGAAAAAACCAAAAATCGCTAATTATACCGCTAAACTAAGCATTATACAAAAAAATGTTTGAAATAAAAGTTGTAGGATTTTAAATTCCCTACAACTTTTATTATATAAACTTTTGCGCTACAATGCATATTAAAGCCGTAATCTTAAAAAAACGTGAAAACGGCCTCTTAAAAACACGTGACTTGAAAACAGCCTCACCGAGAATTTCAGCAAACATGGCGCCTACCCTATCTTGCAGAGCATAAAAAATTAAGTAAATAAGGCGATTTAAAAAAAAATCGTAGGACCAGTTTTTGAAAAAATTGCAAAAAAGTGAAATATTATACAAATAAACTACTACTTCCGGTTGACCGATTTTGATGAAAATGTTCGTGTCGGGTCCGGTAGTGGTATGTAACTTAAGTTTCAAGTTCGTACGATGTTCCGTTCTTGAGATATTTAGTATACACACACAGACCAAACGCTAAAAACATGTTTTTTGGGTTCAGGGGGTCTGAAAACATATACATCCGGTGAAAACTCGATTTCGAAAAATCAACATGAAAACAATACTTTCCTTCCTATATATTCATATAGGCAAGAGAAAGTAAAAAATAAGTTTACATTATGCAAAATATTTGGAAATAAATAAAAAACATATGAAAATATGCAATTTGATTAAGAGATTAGCTAGTGATTAAAATAGCCCCTACTTAGTGAAGTATTGTAGTTACAGTGATGTTATATTTTTGGGGGTACAATTTTAGTTAACCCTTTGAGAACCACACCTTTTTTCACAAGTATAAAAGTTTTCACTATTTCACACAGTAGGCTCTAAAAACTACACATAGGTTAAATTCCGTTTTTACCACTAATTTTTTTAATATTGGTTAACTTCTTTTGTTATGCATGGATTTCAATGAATTTTTTTTAAATTTTAAATAATTGAATGTACTTTCATGTAATTACATTTTTTATAATTTTTTTAAATCTTTTTTTATTTTTGAGATTTTTTCGTGAAATTTTAATTTTTAGTAATTTTTTTGACAACTGAATTGTTTCTATCCCAAAATTGGGGCACATTTTATTGTGGGAAATATATTTTTTTAAATTCTTACTACATATTCTAGAAGGCTGCTCAGTTTCACTTACATTAGATAGCTTATACAGTATTATCTAACATTTTATTGGGTAGACGTAACTATCAAAAAGAGACATGCAAATAAGAATTAAGACTATAAGATAAAATCAATAATATTGATTACATATTATGTAATTGGTTACTTACATGGAATGTTGATAATGAATCACAAAATAATTGACAGAAAATTAAGCATATTCTTACAAATAACTTAAAATAACTATTTACATAATATTTACAAAAGAATGTCATAAAAATCATCTTCTACTAGTTGCCGATCAATTTCACTAGGTGTGAGGAATTCATAATCCATTTTGATAAATTTAAACACACAAATTTCTTTTTTTCTTTTTTTTTTTTTTTACGCCCCAATTGGAGCACTCAAGTCACTCATGGACATGCGTTCCTTGAGGAATTAGTTGTGGCACCACACTGTTGTTTTCTTCGTTCCCACATCAATTTCATATTCCTTGACCTGGTGGCTCTCAATCTCTCTGCTACAGCTGCATTCGGCTGTCTTCTCTCTCTGAAAGGCAGTTGGGTTATCCTCTTCTTCTTTTAGGATGGTCTTCTCTTCTCGTCTCTGGATCATTTCTTCATTTCTATTCAAGTTCCTCATGTCTGACATGACTTCCTGTATCCATTTGTTTTGGATTTTATTCTTCATTTGGTAGTCAAGGAGCTGTTTAATGAGTCTTGAGTCATGCAGTCTGCTAAGGTGGCCAAAGAAAGCGACTCTCCTCTTCCTCATTGTGTCCAATATCGACTCATTTTCCTTATAAACTATATTGTTGGCGACTATCCACCATTTTCCTTGGACTTGATGCTTGAAATTGGCTGTTCTTAATATTGTTCTGTCTATCTTTTGAAGTTTATCCGTGGTTGATCGAGTGTTCAAGTTGAAAAATAAATATACAAATTTCTTTATAAAATAAAACAAATTATAAACGTTATAATTAGTTATTTTATAAATCAAAACGAAATTACAACCACGCACTAATTCATAACCTTACTGAGTTTGTTTACAACCGAACTCAACAACGCATGGCACTGTAGCAACACAAAGATAAACATACCACATGGCTGTCATCTGAATCATTGTCGTCTGTTGTGTATTACATCAATTATAATTACTACTGTTTCTATCACATATTGTTAGTTTCGACTGCATAAATAAATAAAATAAAGTTTACTCTGCAAAACGATTATAAAATATATATCAAAACAAATATATCCATAAATATATAATTTCTATCGATTCTCCCGATTGACGATATATCGCCGAGTGGTCTTTTCATAGCTCTATTTTTGATTGGTGTTATATCGTCCAGTGGTCCTCAAAGGGTTAAAGATTCACCAAGGGATACGGGAGAAAAAACCGTTGGGAACCGCTGACCTAAATAAACAACGCGTACAAAAATATAGAAAGACAGAATATACTTACCATAGGCCGCATTCCTTTCTTCAAATAATTTTTAGCTTCTTGCACCATTTCTTGTTTTTGTGTTTCTAAATTTTCTACACTGTTCGTTAGCTGTTTCTCATTTTGTTTTAAAGAAAATACAGCTTTATCTGCTTCTGATATTTGTTCGATTTTTTTCCCAGTGTGTGCAAATTTAACGAGCTTTTTGTTATCTAGGATTGTTACTGCAGCTAAACCTGAAATATAAATTGGTAAAATAAAATTTTACAAATAGCAAATAGCTGCGTAGATATTTCTTTATTTTAAAATTTTAATAAATGTTTTTTGTAAATTTTAAACACTATTTTGATTCATTTAAACATAAAAACTTCCATCACTAAATTCATTATTTGCTTATAGCTTTTTTTTTTAGCTTTTATTTGTTATCGGGAACTGTACATTGTTGACAACCCAATTTGATCGCTGCTGCTTTTTGCTCTATTTTTTGACGTTGATTAGACATGAGTTTGAACAGGGACCCCCAGTAGAGTTTGTTCATGGATGGCTGTCAACTGGTCACCATACAAAGTCGCTTGCCCAACCGGTGTTACTTAACAAATAATAGCGACTTACTACCAGCTGACTGACTGGGCTGGCCCGAAAGGCCTACTTATAACTTAGTTAATTTTAGAGGTACAGACCTGGTTTTTATGTCAAAATAATCAAAAAATTAAACTCTTTTTTTGAAAGTTCCATTTATACATTTAACTTTACAATGGAGAGAAAATTATTTTTTTAAATATTTTCCCCCAAAAATACAGATAAGGTCATTGTTTTTTAACTTTTTAAAAAATCCTATAATAAGTTTCAACATGGCCAACCTACAAATAAACGAGCAATAAATTCTGAATACAGTGGAAAAAAAATCATCAAGATAGCATTTATACAAAGAAAGTTATAAGGATTTTATCATGAAGAAAACCTGAAATAATAAATGCCAAGAAAATTGAATGTAAAGTTTCACTTACAATTACACTTACACCGATTATGTAAAATAATGTTTTACAAATTTCTAGTTATCGTACATAAAAACAAAATATATAGCTGGATTAAGAAAATTCTGAAGTTTTATAATAAACAAAAAATATTTTTGATTATTTTTTAATTTTTAGAGATAAACTGGGTAGACTCCCCCCTTAAGTTATTTAATTTAATAATTTAGAAAGAAGATTTTAATTATAATTAGCCAGTTTAATAATTTATAAAATATGGTGTGAAACACTCACAACTTTCTCTTGCCAATGCAAATAATTTAAACAATATAACCTAACATTAGTAATAAAACATTGGAAATAAACAAAAAACTAACCTCAATAAACATAACCTTATTTAAATCATGTAATGAAAATCAACCTCAGTTAGGCTTAAAAATACGGAAAATCACTCTTTCACACTAAACTAGGCTCTGTAGAGAAAAATGCTCAAAATAAAAGTTGTAGATCTTTTAATTTCCTATAAATTTTATTATTTACATTTTTGTCGTAAAACGCATACTAAGGCCGAAATCTTAAAAAAAATCAATTTTTCACACGTTTTCGTGTCAAAAAAATAGAAAATCGCTAATTACCGCTAAACTAAGTGTTATACAAAAAATGTTTAAAATAAAAGTTGTAGAATTTTAAATTCTCTACAACTTTTATTATATACATTTTTCTGCTTAAATGCATATTAAAGCCGTAATCTTAAAAAAACAATTTTTTTACGAGAAAACAGCCTCACCGAGAATTTCAGCACACATGGCGCCTACCCTATTTTGTAGAGCATATAAAATTTAGTAAACCAGGTGATTTTAAAAAAAATCGTTGGACCAGTTTTTGAGAAAATCGCAAAAAAGTGAAAAATGACACGAATAAACTACTACTTCCGGTTGACCGATTTTGATGAAAATGTTCGTGTTGGGTTCGGTAGTGGTATGTAACTTAAGTTTCAAGTTTCAAGTTCGTACGATGTTCCGTTCTTGAGATATTCTGTTCACACACACAGACCAATCGCCAAAAAAATATGTTTTGGGTTCAGGGGGTCTAAAAACGTGTAGATTCGGTGAAAACACAATTTCTTAAAATAAACATGAAAACAATACTTTCCTTCCTATATATTCATATAGGCAAGAGAAAGTAAAATACACCTCATATTAAATCACTTACCCTGTAATTCTAATGAATGGACAACTATTTCTAAATCATCTTCATTAATGCAGCAATGTCTTCCAATATCTTTCAACTGATCCATTGTCAGCATAATATCTCTTAAATCTTCATTCACATTCGATAATAAATCGTTTGCTTTCCTCTGAAATTTAAAAAAAAAATAATAACATAATATGATCAGGATGATAAAGAATGTGGCATGATAACAGGTTAAAACATCAAAGCGCAGGTTATGAACTGGCTATCAAATGACATTGTGACAAATATAGTCCATCTACTGTAAGAGTACTCCGCCCAAGGCAAGCACCTATAGATGGTAAACAAAAGTTTCACACTAGTTGGCGCATATCTACCTCTCCGCGTAACAATTATCTTGCACTAAGTTCCACCATAATCATAAAAATCTACAATCTACGATCTACATCCAGCTAAAATAAACATAATCCTTTAAGCGTTTTCAATTATACCGTTCAGATTACGTGTAGGCTAATTATTGTAATTTTATAACGAGACTCCTTAATTAGTTATTTTAACCATTACATTTAACAAAACAATTTTTTTCTACTTTTTAATGTTTACCGCTTTTATGTTTCGAAAACTCAACATATTCACTATCATACATGTTAACAAAACACAGCTTACAAAACTTTTCAACTTCAGTCTATGAAAAAAACCACAATACCAAAAGATAACTAATGAAACAAAAATGAGTTCAACACGAGCAAGTGCAAACAGTTGTATTAAACTAGTCACAGACATTTTAATACAATACTAGTCACAGACATATTTTAATGATATGAAGTAAACAATGTGAAATGATAAACAACAAATCACTGGAATTGTTTAGTCTCCTGTTACAATTCAAGCGTGTTAGTCTTATATTATTACTTGTGACGAAAAATAAAACTGAGTCTATTAAAAACCTACTAATCGTAAGTAATAATGTAATGAAAAATAACAATGTAAAAACAACAATAGTAAAAGTTTTAGTTATTACTGGTAAACAAATGTTCGATTTATAAAATATTTTCTAACATGAATTGAATGTGTTTTCATTATAATATTAAGCTTAGAGCGAATTAGTATTGTATGGAATTTTGTTTTTGATCATGCTGTGCGTATTTTTAATTAATGGGCATGCTCACTTGTGTTGCTGGTTGCCTACATCGGAGTACTCTTAGCATAGACAGACTCTAGGTAGGTTGTCAATAGAAGTTATGGTATAAAGATCATTACCCAGTGTCCCTTCTATACGTCTATAAATTTAATATACGAGATGTGGTTATTAAATAACGATACTGACGTTGTAAAAAATTTTATTTTTATTTTATATAACATAATCACTTATTGTCACCTTCAATATACACTCCTTCTCTATCCTAACAACGCTCCATGCGAATTTTTCATTGTTGGAAACAGTGCTGGAAGTCATCTTCTGTCAGCTCCTTCAGTAAACGTGCCGCTTTCTCTTTTACAGCTTCCACAGACTCAAATCTTGTCTCTTTTAATGCAGATTTCACCTCAGGGAACAGGTAGAAGTCACATGGTGCAAGATCTGGTGAATAAGGTGGATATTCTAACACTGAGATGCTGTACTTGGCGAGGAACCTCTTGACAGATAACGTGGAATGTGCTGGGGAACAGGCAGAAGTCACATGGTGCAAGATCTGGTGAAAAAGGTGGAAGTTCTAACACTGAGATGCTGTACTTGACTAGCAACCTACTGACAGATAACGTGGAATGTGCTGGCGCATTGTCTTGGTGGAGAACCCATAATTTGTCCTTCGACATTTCGGGGCATTTTTTCCTTACTCTTTGACGTAGTTTAGAAAGTACCTCAAGGTAGTAATATTGATTAATTGTTTGACCTTCAGGAACCCAGTGAAGGTACACATCCTATGGATATAAAAAAAACAATCATCATTGCTTTAAATTTTGACTTGCTTATTCAAGCTTTTTTGGCTCTCGGTGACGTTCAGCTCTTCCAGTGCATGGATTGGCGCTTTGTTTCCGGATCATAAGTAAAAAACCACGTTTCATCACGTGTTTTTATCTTCTACCTGTTCCTTAAGGTGAAATCTGCATTAAAAGGGACAAGATTTGAATCTGTGGAAGCTATAAAAGAGAAAGCGGCACGTGTCCTGAAGGAGCTGACAGAAGATTACTTCCAGCACTGTTTCCAACAATGGAAAATTCGCATGGAACGTTGTAGGGATAGAGAAGGAGTGTATATTGAAGGTGACAATAAGTGATTATGTATCAAATAAAAATAAATTTTTTACAACGTCATTCTCATTATTTAAATAGGTAATTTATTTTTTTGTTTTATTTTAATATATTTCTATATTTAATTGTATTTTATCCGTGGCCTATCAACTAACTTGGTACAAAAAAGTTAATTTTCTATTTTTAATTACACTGTTTATTGGTTTTTTAATTTGACTTTTATATTTATTTCTTCAATATAAAGTTACTAAGTTTTACTTAAAACACATTTTATAAGGATAAAAAATGTTAAAAAAATTTAAAGTTTGGTTTGGATTAGCAGCAATGTTGTCTAGTTGTGCCTTGTCAGTCATCGGGGTGTGTTGACATGAAATGCCTCAACTTAAAATGGAAGGTAAAAATTTTTCAATTTGTATTTCAAAAGTAAACCAAACATGAAAATTGATAAATTTTTGTATGGAAAAGAAATAAGGGTATAGTTACTCGGGTCATGAGTTTACCTTTGGTTTTAACAGGTTGGGTGCCGTGAGATGCGCTGGCGCTACTCAGGCGTTTCTTACTCACAGGCCGTGAGTAATACGGTTGCTACTCAATTCGTATTCTACAATTTTGTTAATATCTTTTCACGGCCTGCTTGGAGAGTGTTGTAATTTTAATACGGCCTCTATGGCATACTTTTGCGTATATGTACGGTAGCGACATCTTTAAGAAGCCATAAGAACTTTAATGACACGCGAGAGAACTGACGCCATTCGCTTCCGTTGTTTCATTGAATAAACATCATTTTATTGTGAATTTTGTCCATTTTTTAGTTTAATTTGTTGTTTTATCGTAATAGTTTCTTATGTAATTAATTTAAACCGGTGAACTCATTTTTTTTTATTATTTTTAATTGTATTAATGGTTTTTTTTATATTAATAGAATAATAAACACATAATTAAAATGAAACTGTGTTTTTATTACGCGGACTGTCCGGAAGGGGTTTCCTTTAACATGAACGGCAGCCAACCTGTTAACGACGGTGAAAAGGGGGAGAAAGCATCAGTGCGCATGCGAGAATGCTTTGGTATCAGTTTGTCACCACAACAACGTAAACTATAATTAGAACACATACAGTATATCGCGGAACCTTTTATACGTTAACAGTACAAATATAACTGTTTGTTACCACAAAAGGAAATGTCAATTTCTCGAAAACGCAAACTGTTCACAGTGGTGAACGAAATCTAATAAAAATGTAATAAAATGCTGAGAAGTTAAAGTTAAACAACAATACCATTCCGTGCCTCTTAACAAAAGCCATGAGTGAGTGGCTAACTACTGTGATGTTTCTTTCCGCAACTGGAAATATAAAGAAGGAAATCAAGGACAGTGAAGAAGATAATTCTTCATTAACAGTTTTTTTGACACCTTTTATTATAAAAGGCAATGGTTGTATCAATAAAAAAATCTGGTGTGAAACACTCACACAACTTTCTCTTGCCAATGCAAATAATTAATAATAAACCTAACATTATTAATAAAACATTAGAAATAAACAAAAAACTAACCTCAATAAACATAACCTTATTTTAATCATGAGTGAATGACGCAAAATGAAAATCAAACTCAATTTGGCTTAAAAAAAAAACGGAAAATCACACTTTCACGCTAAACTAGGCTCTGCAGAGAAAAATTCGCTAAATAAAAGTTGTAGATCTCTTAATTTTCTATAAATTTTATTATATACACTTTTGTCGTAAAATGCATACTAAGGCCGAAATCTTAAAAAAATCGATTTTTCACACGTTTTCGTGAGAAAAAACAGAAAATCGCTAATTACCGCTAAACTAAGCGTTATACAAAAAAATGCTTGAAATAAAAGTTGTAGGTTTTCAAATTTTCTACAACTTTTATTATATACATTTTTGCTCTAAAATTAATATTAAAGCCGTAATCTTAAAAAAACGTTTTTTACATAAAAACACCCTCACCAAGAATTTCAGCAAACATGGCGCCTACCCTATCTTTTAGAGAATAAAAAATTGAGTAAATGAGGCGATTTTAAAAAAAATCGTAGGACCAGTTTTTGAGAAAGTCGCAAAAAAGTGAAAAATTATACGAATAAACTACTACTTCCGGTTGACCGATTTTGATGAAAATGTTCGTGTCGGGTCTGGTAGTGGTATGTAACTTAAGTTTCAAGTTTCAAGTTCGTACGATGTTCCGTTCTTGAGATATTTTGTATACACGCACACACACACACACACATCGCTAAAAACATGTTTTTTGGGGTTCAGGGGGTCTGAAAACGTAAAGATCCGGTGAAAACTCGATTTCGAAAAATTGACATGAAAACAATACTTTCCTTCCTATATATTCATATAGGCAAGAGAAAGTAAAAAGCACTATAATGGATTATTTTATCAAAGATAACCAACCAGCTGGAGCCCACTGTTGAGTGGTGATCTCCTCTAAGTCTTAAAGCGCATTTTATTCCATTTGCTTAATCACCTCATTGACTCGTTGTTATTATATACAGTTGTGAATTTTCCTAATAGTCAAAAAAAAAAAAAAAAAAAAAGATAACCAAGACTAGAAGTTCTGAATTTTATATTAGTTACTCAATATAAGACAATTCAAGAAATTTTTTTATTACCTTTACAACGGATAAATGCACAAATTTACGATCATAATCTGTTTGAGGAGGTGACAATAGAGAGTCTTTTAATTTACTAAAGGACCACTTCAAAGGTGTTGAAACTAAACTTTTTACAGCCCAGCTTGTCCAAGTATCTTCTGATGGCACTAATGCTTCAAAATCTGACACATAGTTTATTTCATTTTCACTGAAAATAACAAACAAAAATCAAAATTTTATAACTGAAATGATGATAGATAAAATGTAAAAAAAATTAACCTAACATTAGAATAACAGTTTAAGAATTTTTAAGTCTTACTGTACACTAAATTTTTTTATTAATCAGTTATTTGGAGGCATGAAGCACTGTTATTTATACAAAAAAAACGTGCTTAGAAAGTCCTACAAGGGTGGGTTGACTAAATTTTTTTTAAACTTAAGAACAGGGTGTTAAACTGCCAGTGAGTCAACCTAAACTTCAACTTTAAGGTTACATGCGCTAACTACATTTTTATGACCTAGTATTTAAAAAACATTCCTCTACATTCTGAATGAACTATTGCCACAACAACACCTCATAAAATCACTTGAACTAAAGGCGCATTCACACGTGCAATGATTTGCTGGCGCCAGTGAGAAATGGCTCGCCAGTAAAACGATGCATGCGTGTGTAAACCATTGTTGGCGCGCAAGTTCTAACATGCATGCACAGAAAGAAACTTGCATGGAATTTTCTGCAGCCTTCTGAAATTTTGTTCGTCAGTAAGTGATTGGCACGCCACTAAATAAACATTTGCATATATAAACCTTCACCTTGCCAGTAGGCTATTGGCATACATGGTTTAATTTCGAATTGATTTTTCACTATCATCCATTATCTATTATTATATACCTATATTTTCTTTTATTAAACATCCTATGTAGGATTTTTAAACAGCCGTATTATTTAAAATTGAAATATATATTTACTAACCACCAGAATACGGGAACATAAAACACTTACCAATGTTTATAGCGCTTTCGTGTATCTTGTACACATCTTCAGTAAATTAAAATTTAATTCCTTATCCGGATTCCTTATCTACCATGGTAGGAGCAGGAAGTTTTAAATTGTGACTTGTAATAAATTTTAATTTACTGAAGATGTGTACAAGATACACGAAAGCGCTATAAACATTGGTAAGTGTTTTATGTTACCGTATTCTGGTGGTTAGTAAATATATATTTCAACCTATATTTTCATATAGATAGCTTTTTATTTTGGTGTATCTTTAAATGGTAACTAAAATGAGCTAAATTTTGAAAATAAGAAGTGAAGTAGTGATGGAAACATTAAATTTTTGGAAAAATATGAACAAGTTCCTTATTTGTGGGACGAACATTATTCTTTAAAAATAGACCTCCAAACTATCAATACCAATGTAACAAATCACTGTTGTGGAAGCTTTCACGAACTTGATACTACGCAACAGCAAAGTAAAAAGGAACTGGCGCGACAAAAAGCGTTTAATGTGTAAACCTTTACTGGCATGCAAATTAAACTGGCATCAATACTGGCGCCAGCAAATCATTGCACGTGTAAATGCGCCTTAAAGTAATAATACCAGAAAAACACATTCAGAGATTTTAAGGTTAAAAAAGTTTTGTTAGTTTATGGTACACATGGGTTATAAATAAACTTAATTAATCTTATATAGATAAAACAATAAACATAATCATATCTTTAACAATGACTTGATTACAAAATGTATTATTTATTAATACATTTTGTACAAAAGACATTAAAATGATTGGAATCAAATGAAATGTAGATAAAACTAATTCATACCCATATTTTATCCACATTAATAAAACACCTTTAGTTCTAAGGGCCACTTCAACTTCTGTTGAAGTGGCAAGTAAAGGCACATTTACACGTACAATGATTTGCTGGCGCCAGTATTGATGCAAGTTTAATTTGCATGCCAGTTGAGGTTTACACATTTAACGCTTTTTGTTGCGCCAGTTCCATTTTATTTTGCTGTTTTGTAGTGTCAAGTTCGTGAAAACTTCCAGAACAGTGATTTGTTACATTGGTATTGATAGTTTGGAGGTCTGTTTTTATAAGACGAACAATGTACGTCCCACAAATAAGGAAGTTGTTCATATTTTCCCAAAAATGTATTGTTTTTTTTCACTATCTCACTTCTTATTTAAAAAAATTTAGCTCATTTTAGTTACCGTTTAAAGATACAGGAAAATAAAAAGCTATCTATATGAAAATATATAATAACAGATAATGGATGATAGTAAAAAATCAATTCGCAATTGAACCACCTTCTGTAGCCTATACCAATAGCTTACTGGCGAGGTGAAGGTTTATACATGTAAATGTTTACTTAGTGGTGCGCCAGTCACTTACTGGCGAACAAAATTTCAGAAGGCTGCAGAAAATTCCATGCAAGTTTCTTTCTGTGTATGCATGTTGAAACTTGCGCGCCAACAATGGTTTACACACGCATGCATCATTTTACTGGCGCCAGCAAATCATTGCACGTGTAAATGCGCCTTATTGAATACATTTCTATGCAAATGTTTTATTGAAATATAACAATATTATGTAATAATGTAATTCAGTTATGCACCTCAGCAAACTATCTATTACTTCTTGTAAACTATCAGGTTTACGACCGTTACGAACAAATGTGTTTTGTAACTCTTCAAGAGTAAACGTGCAGCACCCACATTCGTTTAAAGTACTGTCTATCAAGTTCTTCCAAAACGTCATTTTCGAATCATAGCCGACAGGATTTAATTCTCTTTTTCTAAAACTTCCATATAAATGTTTCATACGTTCTTCTTGGTCCCATTCTTTGGGAAAAGATTTCAAAGTTAACCTCATTTTAAGTAATAACGTCCTTAAAAATTCAAATTTAAAATTTTATATACACTCTAGCGATTTTTTCCATTGATAGTAATACACACAAATTAATTGTAAACAAAATATTATCTCTAATTAACAGACACACATTTCCGTAAACAAATCAACTACGCAGATTTTAAAATACTTTTGTTCGTTGCAAGAACACTGTCCTTTGGTAGAATCATAGAGTAACTATGGGTAGAATTCAAAGATTCATTCTCTCTGACAAAAATCAGCTGTTACGAAAAACAATAATAAACATGACGCAACTGTTCGTGTATATTATTATGTGGAATTAATTCAATGTTGATTTTTAATTTATTTTTAATTAGTTTGAACTTAAGGTTGTTCTGTCAATAAATAGATTTCTGTTTTTTTGGTCTTAAAGTCTTTATTAGCTTCATATAAGACCATTCAGATAATTTTATTTTTATTTTTTCTCAATTTGTCGGCTAGAGAGGCATTTATAAGGGCATTTTCTGCTAAAATTGGTAGACAACTTTTTTAAGAACGACTTTAATTACAGCAATGAAATTTTGAATAAGGGTTTAAAAGCAGTAGGAGATAATCACTAGCTAGTTTTGAAAACGTATTTTTTTAATTGAAGCACAGTATAATTTTTTAGGGCGCAAGAAAAAATAGTAATAGGTTTTTTTACAAAAATTAAAATAGCTTATGTTTAAGTTCAAAATGAGTACTTGATAATAAGTGTAGCGCAATACTTCCTATGATAACAGCAAGACAGAAACTTGTGAACCAATTTTTTGGACTTTTTTAGGGCCTGTTGCTCCTTGCAGTTAGGCAGACCAGCAATACTAGTAGATGCACACACACAGACACACACATGTAACTGTACAGTAAATGGTTTATTATGTAGTAGTATTTTCATATTTCCTCCCCAAACCATCCCCACCACCAAACTGCTCTTTTCAGTTACCGATATCTACCACCGTGTTTGCTATATAATGGTACATATATACTATAGTTATTGTATAGTTACATTCTATATACGAGTAGTTTATGTAATAGGAACAATTACTGTATACACTACAGACACTGTATTTATTTGTTTCATATTAGTGACATTTTAAATATGCCACGTAAACCATATAGGTGTAAAAGAAATAAAATGTCTCTAGCTCGACGAAAGATGATTCGCGAAAAATTAGCGAAAGAGAAACTGTTAAATTCTTGTCCAGGAACAACAAAAGAAGTAGAGACAGATAACGCAGAAAAATTGTGGGATCAGCTAATCCAAAAACCCAGGTAAATATAACTTGTTATTTATGTATTACATTATTTTGCTACATGCAATGAAGTAAATTTATTCATTCTTGGGTATTTTATGTTAGTCACCCGCCCATTTGTGTTTACTATTAGGTACAGCAGGCACTCGCTAATCCGAACCTAACGCACAGAGGTTTTTAGTTTAGCGAAATGTTCGAAAGTGTGAAGGTAAAATGAAAACCACTCATTTTTACTTTCTCTTGCCTATATGAATATGTAGGAAGGAAAGTATTGTTTTCATGTCGATTTTAAGAAATCGAGTTTTCACCGAATCTACACGTTTTCAGATCACCTGAATCCAAAAAAACATGTTTTTAGCGATTGGTCTGTGCATCTGTGTGTCTGTGTGTGTGTGTGAACAGGATATCTCAAGATCGAAACATCGCACGAACTTGAAACTTCAGCTACATACCACTAGAGCACCCGACACGAACATTTCCATCAAAATCGGTCAACCGGAAGTAGTAGTTTATTTGTGTAATTTCTGACTTTTTGGCGTTTTTTTCAAACACTGGTCCTACGATATTTTTAAAAATCGCCTTATTTACTAAATTTTGTATGCTCTACAAGATAGGGTAGGCGCCATGTCTGCTGAAATTCTTGGTGAGGCTGTTTTCTCGTAAAAAAATGGGTTTTTTTAATATTACGGCTTTATTATGCATTGTAGCGCAAAAAGATATAGTATAATAAAAAAATGTAGAGAATTTAAAATCTTACAACTTTTATTCCAAACATTTTTTTGTATAACGCTTAGTTTAGCGGTAATTAGCGATTTTCTGTTTTTTTCTCTCACGAAAATGTTTGAAAAATCGATTTTTTAAAAGATTTCGGCCTTAGTATGCATTTTACGATAAAAGTGTATACAATAAAATTTATAGGAAATTAAAAGATTAATTTTAGTTTTTAAGAAACTTTTATTTAAAGCATTTTTCTCTATAGAGCCTAGTTTACCGTGAAAGAGTGATTTTCCGTATTTTTAAGCCGAACTGAGGTCGATTTTCATTTTGCGTCTTTCACTCATGATTAAAATAAGGTTATATTTTTTAAGGTTAGTTTTTGTTTATTTCTAATGTTTTATTACTAATGTTAGGTTAAATTGGTCATTATTTGCATTGGCAAGAGAAAGTTGTGTGAGTGTTTCATACCATATTTTTAACTCATGTGGTTTTACATGCAAATATTGACGCTTTGAAGGGTTTCATTCACTATAGATCAAGGCCTCAAACTAGTTAGTTTGAGGCCTTGAACTCAGTTTAGAGTGAAAAAATTATATGTAAGGAAAGAAATAAGGAAAGGAAACTAATAGAAAGGCGACGTGTATTCCAAAAACAAAAAATATACGGTCACTGGGATGCGCCCTTTTCACAATCACACGAGTTTTTCCGAATTACGCACATATCAAATCGAACAAAAATCGGTAATTTTGTTTAAATTTATTTATTTTATATAAAATTATCGTATATGTACCTGTTTGAATTTATTTAAATGTAAAAGTATTTATTTAATATGAAACTGTCATTTATTTAACTGTTTAAATATGTACTTCTTTTTCGACTAGTACTTCTGTTCAGATTAGCGAGTGCCTGCTATATTGTTGTTTATGTCATTAGCCGAAAGGCTGGTTTGAATATCTAAAGGCTTAACCAAGCAAAACGTGGAGCAAGGTGGTTTACCTTGCCTTCCTCACTGAGTGGAAACGTATGCTTATCAGCATGCCAGGCCCTCTGAAAATCACCTACTTTCAACCCTGTAAATGAGACCTTTACTTCATGTTTTTATCTGCATTCAAACATTTTGTATCATGTTCTTCCTTTCTTACAGTTCAGAGGACATACAATACGATGAAAATGAAGAAGCTAATCAACGTAACTCGTCAGACAGCTCAGATTCTGATTTCTTGCCGGAATTAGTGATAGAGGTACACGAAGAAATACCCGAAACCATTGTTACGGGTAGGCGAATTGTCAATATAGACCACGTTTTGAGACAGCTTGAAACAGTTGCCACTCACCGATTGACATGCACTATGGGGAAATTCAAATTACAAAAAGAAATTGTGAATGGTTTTTATTCAACCTGGGTGTATTATTGTGACAACTGCGAAAAAGAGTTCTGTGTTACTTCAGAACCAGAAGAAAAAAAAGAAGAGTTAAATGAAGCATTAGTATGGGGCGCACTATCGATTGGAATCGGGCATTTCCAGGCTGAGGAATTGTTCGGTGTAATGGACGTTCCTTTAATGAGTTTCAGGAAGTTCAAACGACATGAAAAAAAAATTGGTGAGGTAAGTTACTTTCGTACTATCATATAAATAAAAACTTTACGCCCCTTTTTATAGTATGCCGACATACCAATACTTTTTTAATAAGCTTACAACTGAAATTACATTGTTATTGTAGCCCAAAACTATTTGAAGTTGGAAGTACCGATTTCAGTCATTACTTTGTTATCTCAGAAGAGATAATGGTAATGAGTAATACAGTCTATTGACAAATTGAAGTTGTTTAGCAAAAGTTGTGTAGTTGCAAATGTTTCTTCAACCATTTATTACAAAACAACGAAAAATCGCAATGATTTGATGAATACATAAATAAAAAAATCGTAAAACAGAAATACACAGTAACGTTTAAGAAACTCAAACAATCTGAATCGAATTAAAATATTATTTCTTTATGGTAAGTGTAATAACACATTTGCGTTACTTCGTACTAGAAGCATCACACGACATCACACGAAATCCGTTACCTCTTTCTAGTTGCAGCTTACGTAGGTTATGAAAAACACCATAGGCCTACATCTTGTACTTCAGGTTGTAGACTAAAAAAATAATTAAGTTTTTTAAATCTTTCAATTTCAGAGCTGGAACGATAAACTTGGGGAAAAAATGCTAGAAAACGCTGAGGAAGAGAAACGTATAGCGGTTCAGAAAGGCAACTTATGGAATGGACTCCCTTTCATAACAGTTATTGGGGATGCTAGCTGGGCTAAGAGATCATACGGTCACGGGCTAAATTCATCTGCTGGAGTGGTAAGGTTCTTTTCAAACATATCTACTATATTAATCCATCCATTGTAACCCGTAACGGACCATCTAGTTTAAGTAGAGGCGGCTTTCATTTTTTGAAAAAAATAAAAAGTGGAGGGATTAAAGATCATGATGAGCGACTAACGAGTAATATTGATCGATTTAGTCGATTTTTTAAAACTATCGAATCACACGAATTAATTAAAAAATTAGTCGAAAAGCCTTCTCGCTAATTACGCGCGAGTTTGAGTACTACAACTAATCTTTAATCGAGTCGGCAATCAAATATTTGTCATCCGCTTGATTATTCCTACAATGTAACCTAAAGAATACTATTTAAAGAAGTAGCCTACGTGAATTTTTTCACATATATAGACCTAATAATTATGATATTATTATTACGAAATAACGTTTAAAAAAAATTAATTTTATAATAATTTTATTTAGAAATTTAAAGGGTAATGTAAAATCCTAACAAATTTATTGTTTTTAAAATTTCTAAAGCAAATACTACAGCAGTAAAACGAAATTTAGTCGAATAGGTAGTAAAAAAATTACTACCTATAATATATTGGACGTATTTTATTACTCGGAACAGTAACTACAATCACAAAAATAACACACAGTACCCGTATAGTTTCCTATACGAACAAATTGTAAACTGACATGCTGATACACGAAATCAGTCACTACCTTTCATAACAAAAAACTGATGTTTGTTTGGGTTTGGTGAGCAGTTCAGGCGCTAACCGACTGCTATAATATGTGCGCCTTTACTGCTAGTGTAGACGTAACTATAATACAGACATAACAACTATATCTACTATCGGTCTTGTGTGTATTCGCTCTTGGCTAATTAGTCGTTACTTCTAGGTCTGCCAACTAGCGGTCCAATTAATATCAGTCAAATAATTAATTGATTATGGAAATTAGTTATTACTTTTATTAGTAAATAGTAGGAATTTTTAATAATAATAATAATAAGTTTTTATTCAATGACTGATATCACAGAATAGAATGCGTCAATACACTACAAATTTACAAACAACACAAAACTAAAATATACAATACAAGTAACGCAAAACACAACCAAGAAATATTCTTACAAAACATACAATAAAACTAAAAATCATTTTTAAAAGTCATCTAACTTAGATTAATTTGTCTTCCCATAATCAAAAAGTTATGTCGACCCGACCTGCAAAAACTTTTGGGTCTTTTCAGTTATCCTCCCCCCCCCCAGCAAAATTTGTTACATTTTTGGGTATTTCATATCTAAAAAATCCTACTTTAATATTTTTCAAGTTACATACAGTAACAATATTGACAAAAAACAATCTATTTACCCTACCTACATTTAGGATTTTCCTACCTATTTAGGATTTTCCTACCTATTTCTGACGTGTAGGATTTTTTTAAATATTTTTCCCATTCTTATCGTTAGAAATACTCTAATATTACATACATCCACAAAATATGACAAATTTTGCTTGGGGGGGGGGGGGGATAACAGAAAAGCCAATTCTTCCGTCTTATAAAACGGGTATTGCATCAACCAAGAACGGATTTTTGTCCTGAATTTTTTGTTGGCACCGTCCTTGCTGCTAAAGACAATTAGTTATAAATATAACCAAATATTTTCACTCCATTACGCAAAAACTTGATGGCTTGTATCCCTCAACTGAATACGTGGAACGTCCAGATCTGTCCTTAATCTGGTTTATACCCGTGGATATCAAACCTTAGCTGATACGTATTCAAGTTCTTTTTACGTAAATTGTATAGGTACTGGCATAATTTTTAATTCCTTGAAAAGGGGTTTGCAACGCTCACGCGAAGGTTTGTTAAGCAGTAGGTCTGATTGTTTTTTTGAGCCAACAAAATTTTGTAAAGTGCAGAGATACGACCCAATAAATGAATGCCATAGGTAATGTGGCTTTGGAAAAGCGAAAAATAAATCGACAACAGTGTATTTAGGGAAACAAAGGTCAGAGTTTACGGAGGATAAAAAGGACGATGGATAACCTTTCCGCAAACGTCAACTGACGTTTAAAATCAAACGTCATGTGACGTTTGATTTTTTTCTTCAAGGTACATCCAATAAGAATAGAGGCAGATAATTTATCACTATAAGAAAAGGCAGAGGCTACAATATAGAGCCCTGCGGGCGTTAATAAAGTAATTTTAAGCTTTAATTATCAAAGCTACGTTTAATAAAGCTATTTGGAATACCCTAGTTTTAGTTTTTAGTAAATATTACAACTCTTGCAACTGGGAAGACCTTTTATAGCATTAGCCACATTTCTGTCACAAACTAATTAGTCTAATTAGATAGTCCCTTAACTGCTTTATTTAATTGAAATAAAAATTTTTTTCAGGGCGTTATAATTGGTGCTGAAACCAAAAAACTTCTGTTTGTTGGAGTGCGCAATAAGTACTGCTACGTCTGTGCACTGAATAAAAGTAAACAGAAAGAAATAGCACACGAATGTTTCATAAATTATAAAGGACCTTCTACAGGAATGGAAAGTGAAGTAATTGTAGAAGGATTTAGAAGGAGTGAACAAGACTATGGACTTGTATACAAGTGTTATATAGGTGATGGTGATTCAAATGAATTCGCCAAAATTCAAGAAAGATGCCAGTACGGGAGGTATGTACAAAAAATTGAGTGTGCCAATCACATGGTCAGAAATTTAAGTGCTAAATTACATAAGCTCTCCTCCGATTCCAGATATCCGTTATTCTCACATAAATCTCTGTCTTCAGTGACTACGGAAGAAACAATTAGTCGTCTGGAAAGACTAGTAAAAGGCATTCGAACGGCAATTAAACACTGTCCTGATCGAAGTGATGAGTCTGTAAAATTACTGAGACAGGACATTTTTAACTCCGTAAACCACGTGTTTGGACAGCATGAAAAGTGTAGGGATTATTTCTGCAAGAGGAAAGAAAGAGCAGAAGTCAATCTTGCCAACCAATTGGACAAAGAATTTATGGATAAAATCCGTGAGTTTATTCAACCTCTTTGTGATAAAGCGGGTTCCCTTGCGTGGAATGAAACCACTAATTGTGCAGAAAGGTTTATGGGCATAATTGCAAAATTTTGTGGCGGTAAGCGAATCGATTTCACAAAAAGAGGTACATACAGAAGACGATGCTTCGGTGCTGGGCTGGCGCACTTTGGTGGCCCAAAATGGCATCTCAGTCCCTGGAAAAAGATGCAGAGTAGGAGTCCCGGGGCTTATTTTAAGAAGGTAATGGAAAGAAGGGAGGTAGTGCACTCAAAACGAAAATTAAGATTTTCAGAAAACGCAGTACCACAGTCACGTAAGAGAAAACGTTTTGCTACTTACGATCAAGAATACGGACCAGATGCTACAGTACCAGACATAGAGGAAGAAGAAATGATTCGAAAGAAGGAAGAATTTTTAGAAATTATAAGGCAGGAAGGCCTAGAGAGAGACGCACTCGAACGACGAACTATCGGCCAGCATTCTAGTATTGAGTGGAAGGAAAAACGTATAAACAGGCTGACTGCATCAAATTTTGGCAATGTCATAAAACGTCGACTTTATACGTCATGTCATTGTCTTGTAAAAACTTTACTTTTTCCAAAAGAACTGAACACAAAGCAATTCGTTTTGGAAGAGGTAACGAAAATGTTGCAGTTGGCATGTACGAAACCCAGATACTGGTACGAAACCCTATAATTACCTCGAAGATTACTGGGGAAGCACGAGGAAACCCTACAATTACCTCGAAGATTACTGGGGAAGCACGAGGAAACCCAATAATTACCTCGCAGATACTGGGGAAGCACGAGGAAACCCTACAATTACCTCGAAGATTACTGGGGAAGCACGAGGAAACCCAATAATTACCTCGCAGATACTGGGGAAGCACGAGGAAACCCTATAATTACCTCGAAGATTACTGGGGAAGCACGAGGAAACCCAATAATTACCTCGCAGATACTGGGTAAGCACGAGGAAACCCTATAATTACCTCGAAGATTACTGGGGAAGCACGAGGAACCCCAATAATTACCTCGCAGATACTGGGGAAGCACGAGGAAACCCTATAATTACCTCGAAGATTACTGGGGAAGCACGAGGAAACCCTATAATTACCTCGCAGATACTGGGGAAGCACGAGGAAATCCTACAATTACCTCGAAGATTACTGGGGAAGCACGAGGAAATCCTATAATTACCTCGAAGATTACTGGGGAAGCACGAAGAAACCCTATAATTACCTCGAAGATAACTTTTTTTTTTTTTTTTTTTTTTGGTTTAACGTCCGACTGTTCTGCAATTACTGCTAATGCAGACGGTCGAAGATTACTGGGGAAGCACGAGGAAACCCTATAATTACCTCGCAGATACTGGGGAAGCACGAGAAACCCTAAAATTACAAAAAACAACACAAAAATTCACTAAATGATTAATTCACAAATATGTATATAGTTTGAATTTAATATTACTTTGAATGTAGAAATAAAAATAAATTATTTTATTCATTAATGGTCATAAGCTCACACAGTATGTTTTTAAATGTAAAAAAAAATCTAAATACCACTATTGTAATCTATATTTTTATTGTAAAATGTAAATAAATCAGCTTGTGTATATAACCGATTTTATTTTACTTGTATTTCATTTTGAAACCCGTATTTTCATTTTGTTACCAATATTTCAAATATTTAAGTAAAATCCCGGAATTTTGAGAAAAGCAGAATACCTTTTTTTGAAAGTCGCATCAACAGCTTGGTCACTAGCGACTACTTTGGGTATCGGTACTGTAACGGTTGCATGTTAAAATTTCCAGACCCTAGTTGTGAATTGAACCCGGCACCTTTTGCTTTGTAAGCTAGCGCTCTAGTCACTACGCAACGGAAGCGGTCGCAAATACCAAATTTATCCCGACAGATAGCCAATATATTTTTTTTAGATGAGGAGTGTGTAAGTACTCAACAGTTTGAGTAATAATGAAGATCAATGTACGCGCACACCAGTAAACATTATAGTAAATTGTAGCTGAATGTATGCGAAAGAAAGTAAGCTATTTAGAAACACAATCAGGTACGTGGGAAATTTTCTATTCATTTGTGAATGTTAGTGGGATACCTACCACTCGATTCCGGTTTTTTTGAAGAAACCCGTGTAAAGGACTTATTTCATTTAAAAATAGAGTAATAACTGCGTTTGAAGGCTTGCATGATAAAGGTAGGTATATATTGTTCAATCTTGCTTTTGTAGCAAAACCGGCTGAATTGAATATGACCTGTAAAAGGGAATAAACGCTCCGAAATTTGCAGAATAGTAGTCTATTTTCAGACATTCTTCACAAAAAAACTAAAGGTTATAATATTATCTTTTATAATTTTTTTTTCTAAATGCACTTGTCCGTGCTTTCATATAATAACATTGTCATATAAAATAACTGTAGGAGTGGGTCAATGACATCAGCTCAAAGAGAGACATTTTTCCGCCTGCATTTTACTATCCATATTCACTTAACTCTTACATCGCTTGAATAGTCGTATAGTGTGGTAAGCGAGGGCGTTTGATGAATCAAATTTTTCGCTAGACATTTTACTATAATACTAAACAGAATAAAAAAAAAATTATTGCCAAATATTGACAATAACGCGCGACTTTGCATAACTGTAACTGGCGTAAAAAAAAACGGAGTTTCATGTTATTTTTTTTAAACATCTCTCGAAGTTTTCTTAATGTCTCATAAAATTTTAAATTTTTTTGGATAAAAAAAGCGAAGTCTATCGGCGCGATCTCGGAATTAGTGTTCAAAGAGTTAATATTCTAAAACCTATCAGTCGCACATGGATTATTGTAAATTTTTTATTAAAATGTTACTAATTTTAACATATTCAGTCACATCTGACAGTGAACGTAAATATAAAAAGTTGATGTTTATGAATGTCGTAGATATAAATAGCACGACACAGATGTGAGTGAATAAAAGGCCTCGTCAATATGATTGTGTGGTGGTCAAAAATGAGGAGTCGTATTAGTAAGGAGTTTTATAGCAGTGGGGGAGTAGTAACAGGTTCATTCTCAAAATGAGAACTGGATTTCATGTAGTTCTTAATTTCTACTCAAGGAGAGCCACTGTGCTGCTCACATTCGAATCGGCTTCACATCAGCCGGCGTCAGAACAACCTTAATAAACAAGTTAACAGTAAACACTGCGTAGATAAATACATTTTGTTTTGACGGATTCAATATTAATACTGTTTGATCGTCTTAAAAATTTTAGCATAGTTCTGTTGCTTACACTGAAAATTTCACCTTTGGTTGTAAAATTACATGAAAGTATGAGTTCGTACATCTTTCTAAAATCAAGGACAGTGTGTTAAATGAATTATAATGTGTTTTAGTGTTTTTAATTATTACCAAATAATGTTTAGTTCAATCATTCCTATTAGTGCTGTGGTTTTACTGAAGTGTTTTATCTCCGATAGTTAAATTTCAGAGGTTTGTATTGAATTTATAGGTTAACTTAGATTACGTGCATGTTATTTTAATGCTACTTTTTTATGAATTATAAAAAACTAAGTGGATTGTTTTTTAAGAAGTTACTGTTGCTCTTGCATTCAACATGTGATATGTTTTCTTATGTATTACGTATTTTTTTATTAATATCGATGATATATATTTAAGAATATAATTTATTTATTACGTTCTGTAATCACAACAAACTGTTTAAGTTTATTGAATATTTAATGTAGTTATTTCAGTAAACTTTATAGTTTCGTTAAAACATGATATATTTCTTTATATGAATATTAATTTGGTAGCGGTTTATGTACTCCAATGCATACTATTCCGTAGATTCGTGTAGTTGCCCTACACCGATTTTTCAGTTTTTGATTTAATGACCGGTAATATTAGAAAATTAAATTAATAATGCGTACTGAGATTAATATATTTAATTAACTATATTTGTATTTTGTATATTTAGTTGAGTACTTGCATTAATTATTTTTGTGTGATGTACTTTTAAAATTAATCATAGGCATACTACTTTACTGTCCTCAACAGGGTTTTAATTTTATCAATTAATATTTTGTGTTACTTTTTCAGTATTATACATAACAATTTGAGGTACCCAATTTGAAATAGAATTCTATTTTAATTTCACTGAGAATGACCTATTTTTTATGTGATATACTAATCTTAGAAGATGACAACTTTTGGTAAAGCTTAAAATGCATTTTGCTGAGAGCTGTGAAACATTACATTACGAGTCACACAGCTACATGCAGTACAGTATGGCTCGTGCTAAACTAGACTTCATGTGTTTGCTTGGATTTATTGGTTAAACGCGGAAGTTAATACTATTTTTGTAATTCTTATTCTATATTAGTTACATTTTTGTATTATTGTACCTGAAGTATAATATAATATTGTAATAATTATACACATTTATAGTGGACTAATAACGGGTGTTTCAAAAAGGACCCACTTTGAAGTTAGAGAACGCTAATTTATTACATTAAGTAATTACAAATTATACGGTATGAAATTATTACCTTTATAACATTCAGATTACCTTTAAAACTTCACAATAAATGTTTAAAATGACTTCCTCCGCTTGTAATGCAAGTTTGGACATGTTTTATGACATTTGCAGCCACTTTTCGTAGTGTTTGCTCATTAATGTTTGTAATCTCACTTTCAATATTAGCTTTCAATTCTTCAATTATATGAGGATTGTTTTTAAAAACCTTACTCTTTAAATTCCCCCAAAGAAAAAAATCCGCAGTAGTAAGATCTGGGGATCTTGGTGGCCACAATCCTTTTGATATCACACGATGGCCAAAAAAATTCTCGTAACATATTCAGCGTTTCAGTAGAAGTATGGCACGTTGGGTTATCCTGCTGAAACCAACAATGTCGATGGTGTAATTCTAACAACGCTATAAATTGTTCAATTAATATAAACAATTATTCATATAATTGAATATAATTCAATAAATATAAATAAACAATTATACGCTATTAGATGAAAATATAACATGCAAAGAAAAGTATTACAAATGTCAAGCCAATTACAGTTTAAAATTGTGCACTAAGTATACACGCAATATGCTTTAGTAAGTCACCAAAGGTGACTAAATATACAGTTTAAAAAAACAGATGCTATTGCTAAAATGGTGTCACGGGTATAGTCACTTAAATCATGAGTTTGCCGTTGTTTGCAACGAGGGGTAAAGGGGGGAACAGCATCAGTCCAAATTTGCGACTGCTTAAATTTCAGAACACAAACGTAACAACTTATACTATACCCTGAGCATAGCCTCTACAGGATATCACGGAACCTTTTCTAGGTTAACGGTACAAATATAACTGTTTATTACCGTAAACAGAAATGTTAGTTTCTCGAAAATGTGGGCAGACTATTCGCAGTGCTGAACGAAATCTAATATGAAATGTAATAAAATGCTGAGAAGTTATAACTAAACAAAAATGCCTTTCAATGCCTCTTAACAAAAGCCATGAGCGAGTGGCTAACTACTGTGATGTTTCTCTTCCCACAATTCTCTCATCATGCGGTCTTGGGTTCGAATCCCATTCAGGCACGGCATATTTTCATTCGCTACAAAAAATCATTTCATCCTTCACCGTCTGCATTAGCAGTAATTGCACAACAGTCGGACATTAAACAAAAAAAAAAAAATTCGAAAAATAAAGAAGAAAATTTACAACGTGAAGAAGAAATCCTTTAACAGTGTTGTTGACACCTGGTAAAAAAAAGGAAGCGGTTAGGTAGATACTAGTGAGACTGTTAGTGAAGACGCTGGTGACAGCGATCATAAAGAAGGCGATTCATTCGTAGAAAATTTGTTCCAGTGGAATAAGGTAGCTCTGGTAATTACAGTAAATCAAACATTTCTAGTCGTGTAATTAAGGTTTTGACTGCTCTTAACAGACAGGTGGAGTGTCAATTTATTTACAATCAATATGTCCATTGCAGGGCTAAAATAAATAGTTCTGTTTCTTATCACATGGTCAGCCAATTAAATGACTGAATCATTTAAGAACAGAAGAAGTAGAGGTGCAAAAGACACTAATCAGAGTTATCTCCTCTGAAAGTAATGAATTTCATTATACAGCCAGACCCTGTGGTGAATGAAGTGAAGGTGTCATTTGCAGAGTGGAAAATCTGTGCTTTTCAGAGGGCCTGGCATGCTGATAAGCGTAATTTTTCACTCAGTGAGGAAGGCATTGGTAAACCACCTCACTCCTTTTTTACTTAGTAAAACCTCTAGAGCAGTCATGTCAAAGATACGGCCCGCGGGCCGCCTCCGGCCCCCGGGTTGTATCAATACGGCACGCGATCGGAATTTGTCACAGAAAGAAGAATCATGTTTTTTTAGAGCTTTAAAACTTCACTCGATTCTTCTATGGAAGTTTTAAAATGCGCACACTACATTTATAAGTAATTTTAAGGGCAGCGCATGCCTAGACAAGCGAGAGAGATAGACAGTAACACCTTATCTACCTGACATCAATGAGCTTGTCAAAAACAAGAGAAGTCAGGTATCTGGATCCTCGAGCCCAAAATAATTACCATCTTTTATAACTTTGATATGATTTTTAACAACCGTATATTATTATATACTATACAATTAAATAAATAAAATGTTACAATAATTCAGTACATTTTTTGTTATTTGAATCTGGCCCGCCTACACATTCTAAATTTAATATATGGCCCTCTGCAAAATTGAGTTTGACACCACTGCTCTAGAGGTTTAAACCAGCCTTTCGGCTGATGACCTAAACAACAACAATTTTTTTTTTTTTTTTTTTTTTTTTTTGGTTTAACGTCCGACTGTTTTGCAAATTGTGCTAATGCAGACGGTGAAGGATGAAATGAATTTTTTGTAACGTATGAAAAAATGCCATGCCCGAGTGGGATTCGAACCCAAGACCGCGTGATGAGAGGCGAGCACGTTACCAACATCGCCAACGCGGCCGGCAACAACAACAAGGTTTATGAAGAAAATTTTCTCGGATCAAACCACAGCTTACAAAATGTATGTAGAAACTGCACGGCAGTGAAATGTACGAGTAGTGTCACACTGTTGAGGTTGGCAGCACTGTCATATTTTCACTTCCCTTCCTCACAGCCCATCGATATTCAAAAGCGAATCTTGTGACTTCAGTATCTATATCAGTCTGTCGACTTTGTAAACAATCAAGGGGTTTTGTAAGTACTGATGTTGTGCATGATTGTTTACGTATGCCTATGTGACTGTACGTAATGGGAAAGACGAGGAACGAAATGTTCGGCTGCTAGTGTGCATGTCTGTTTTACGGTTCTCAGCAAAATCCATGAGTTCTAAATAAAGCTGGTTTACTAAATTTTTTATGCTCTACACGATAGGGTAGGCGCCATGTTTTCTTAAATTCTTGGTGAGGCTGTTTTCACGTAAAAAAATTGTTTTTTTAAGATTACCGCTTTATTATGCATTTTAGGGAAAAAATTTGTGTAATAAAAGTTGTAGAGAATTTAAAATCCTACAAATTTTATTTCAAACGTTTTTTTTTTTGTATAACGCTTAGTTTAGCGGTAATTAGCAATTTTCTGATATTCCAAATGATTAGTCTTAAAAATTGGATACTAATATCTGATTTAGGTCACTGAACTATACATTAATGTTTATCTGTAGTTACTCATCTCTTCCTCTGTTTCGGCATTACGCTCATTGGCCTTTTACGACCTTTAATTGGTCAAACCATCTCCTTTGCAATTGTCCTATTTCTCAAACTCTACCAGTAATGTAAGGTATAACTCTCCTCGATGGCTGACTTTATTCCATTCTACAGACGTGGTCAAACCAATTCTGATGATTGAAGAAGTTCTTGTACTTAAACTGTTGTTGTTGTTGTTGTTGTTTAGATCATCAGCCGAAAGGCTTGTTTGAACCTGTAGTAAAACGAGGAGTCAGGTGGTTTACCATGCCTTCTTCACGTAGGAGTTGAAAGTATGCTTATCTGCATGCCAGGCCCTCTAAAAAGCACATATTTTCCACCCTTCAAATGACATCTTCACTTCATTCATCACAGTGTCTGGCTGTATAATGAAATTCATTACTCTCATATGAAATAACGCTGACAATACTATTTTTCAAAGCTGATGACCTCTGAATGTACGCATTGCCCTCTATCCACTTTATAGCTAGCCAATGAATTAAAAGCAATGTTACTTACTTTTACTTTACAATAAGGGCGTTCAGGCTTTTGCAGCCCCTCCTCACCGCGACCTAAAAGATCTTTTGTGATTGCCCCTATTCCTATTTCTGCAAGACCCACACTTTCGATGAAGCGCAGGATCTGCCTAGGATCTAGTGCACTTATCTGAGAAGGTGTTTACACACCCTTACCCATCAGCGCTCTTCTTTTGCAGCCAACCACTTTGCAACTGCATATAAATATAGGTGTGCGACCCCCTGAGCCGCACAGACCTTACTGGCCAATATTTCATCTTAGAAGACGGTTATGTTACACCCAAGGGCCAGGGAAATCTTTCCCCCGGCCCCCCCAGGCCCCCACTCCCGCTCTTCCGCTCATCACTGAGCCGTCAGTGTACCAAAAAGGTAATCCCTTCCGGTATCACTGGCTGTCCCTCCGCCCACTCCTGACGATCAAAAATTTTCACCCTCAGTGTGTCGGAGAAATCGTATGCTCTGTACATACGGTCCCGAGGACCACCTACCACACCCAAGCAATGTTACCAATACTTGCTCTCGTAGCTCTCTTAACCCTTTCACTGGCAAACACGAGTATACACGTAGTGGGCTTACCATGCTTACATGCTAAACACATGTTAACTCGTTTCAAAGTTTTAAATCGTATTGCCAAACACGATTTAACTCAATTGGCATTGAATTGCGTCCAGTATGTGTTACCAACTGTATTTACGCATTTACTATTGACTTTTTTTCTTCTTTGTCGGCGAAATCAAGTACGTAGTAAAGATATATTTTCATTTCTGCGCTGCCTGTTTTGTATGTAAACACGAAATGGTGTCGATAATGATATTGATTTTGTTTTATTCCTCTCCGATTATGATTTAGCCGATAGTGATAATGATTGTGACATGGAAGAACAAGCTAGTGTAATTAAACCTCCACAAAAATGACGTAAAAAGGTTAGACCTACTTCGGAAAGCTATCAGTAGGCTTCCAATAAATTTATTCATGTTCATGATTTTAGTGATACAAATAGTGGAATAAATCTAATATAAATTTTGATAAATCTGCTTTAAAGCAATAATTTTAACTGATAAAACTAGTAAAAATTAAAATGTTTAAAAACTTAAGATGCATCCAAAAAAATATTTAAAAAAACTCGGCTCACTGGGTTACCCCCCGGTTTTATAACTTGGCAAGGAAAAGGGTTAAATATTTCATCAGCCATTTTTTTGTTCTTTTAATTACAAATATAACATATTCACATACAACCAGCTGATTATATTATAAAGTATTGCGTGTTAACGCGCTCACATTCGCTCTACGTTATCTACGTTGGCAAGAGAAAGTCTTGTGAGTGTGTCACACCCAATTTTCACCGTCTCTAATCAAAACTCTCCTGCTCTTGACTTTACACTATTTTTTTGTACCAATATAAATATCTTCAAGAACATCTAATGGCTGCAGTGAAATGACTCTTCTTTCATTATCTCCCACTGCTTATCTCTTATCTCTCTAATGTAGGGTGACCAGGCGTCCCGTAAAAACGGGAAAGTCCCGTTTTTTGACGTTGTGTCCAGTTGTCCCAAAAAACGTTGTCAGGATGTCAAAATGTCCCGTTTTCTCACTTTTATAATTACTACATAATAGAGAAAAAAGACATTATTAAGTTGGCTGCAGCAAATGAAAAGTAATACACCAAAACTTAATAATGTATTGCATTTTGTTAAATTTTGTTACCAGTTGTGTATTTTAATGGTATATCCTTTTTGATTTTTGCTTGAGATATAACTTTAGTAACAAAGTAATATGAACCTCAAAATTTTATTTATTTATTTTTATTCCTTGAAAAACTGGCAAATTGTGTGCTTTGATAGGCTTAACAGAAAAGAAAATTCACGCTTTAAAAGTTTTAAAAGCAAGTTTAGTCACTTGATTTTTACTTTCTCTTGCCTATATGAATATATAGGAAGGAAAGTATTGTTTTCATGTCGATTTTTCGAAATCGAGTTTTCACCGGATCTATACGTTTTCAGACCCCCTGAACCCAAAAAACATGTTTTTAGCGATTGGTCTGTGTGTGAACAGAATATCTCAAGAACGGAACATCGTACGAACTTGAAACTTGAAACTTAAGTTACATACCACTACCGGACGCGACACCAACATTTTCATCAAAATCGGTCAACCGGAAGTAGTAGTTTATTCGTATAATTTTTCAGTTTTTTGCGATTTTCTCAAAAACTGGTCCTACGATTTTTTTTAAAATCGCCTATTTTACTCAATTTTTTATTCTCTACAAGATAGGGTAGGCGCCATGTTTGCTGAAATTCTCGGTGAGGCTGTTTTCACGTAAAAACGTTGTTTTTTTAAGATTACGGCTTTAATATAAATTTTAGCGCAAAACGTTCTATAATAAAAGTTGTAGAGAATTTAAAAACCTACAACTTCTGTTTCAAACATTTTTTTGTATAACGCTTAGTTTAGCGGTAATTTGCGATTTTCTGTTTTTTTCTCACGAAAACGTGAGAAAAATCGATTTTTTTAACATTTCGGTCTTAGTATGCATTTTACGACAAAAGTGTATATAATTAAATTTATAAAAAATTAAAAGATCTACAACTTTTGTTTAGAGCATTTTTCTCTACAGAGCCTAGTTTAGCGTGAAAGAGTGATTTTCCGTATTTTTAAGCCAAACTGAGTTCGATTGTCATTTTGCGTCATTCACTCATGATTAAAATAAGGTTATGTTTTTGAGGTTAGTTTTTGTTTTATTTTATAATATTTTTAACAGACGAACATTGAACCAAAATTCTGGAGGCCCTATTCTATACCCCCACCCCTGTACCCCAGCCCCAGTAGTGCATGTTATATTAGTGTCCCGTTTTTACATGGTAACAATCTGGTCACCCTACTCTAATGGTATCTGTAGTTTAATCAGTAATTTTGTGTTGTGGTCAAATAATACTGTAGTCGCAAATTATCTGGATTGTGATAGTGCATAATAAATATGTTCTTATGATATTGCTCTAGTTCAGTTGTTAATATTAATTATAATTATATACTGGGTGATTTATAACTGTATGGTGTGAAACACTCGCACAACTTTCTCTTGCCAGTGCAAATAATTAACAATAAAACTAACATTAGTAATAAAACATTAGAAATAAACACACAAACTAACCTCAAAAAATATAACCTTATTTTAATAATGACTAGAAGACGCAAAATGAAAATCAACCTCAGTTTGGCTTAAAAATACAGAAAATCACTCTTTCACGCTCAACTAGGCTCTGTAAAGAAAAATGCTCTAAATAAAAGTTGTAAATCTTATAATTTACTATAAATTTGTAAAGTGTATAAAATACACTTTTGTCGTAAAATGCTAAGGCCGATATCTTAAAAAGATCGATTTTCGCATGTTTTCGTGAGAAATAACAGAAAATTGCTAATTACCGCTAAACTAAGCGTTATACAAAGAAATATTTGAATAAAAGTTCTAGGATTTTAAATTCTCTACATTTTTTATTTTAAAAATTTTTGCGCTAAAATGCATATTAAAGCCGTAATCTTAAAATAACAAATTTTTTACGTGAAAACAGCCTTACCAAGAATTTCAGCTAACATGGCGCCTATCCTTTCTTGTAGAGAATAAAAAATTGAATAAACCAGGCGATTTTTAAAAAAATCGTAGGACCAGTTTTTGAGAAAATCGCAAAAAAGTGAAAAATTACACGAATAAACTACTACTTCCGGTTGACCGATTTTGATGAAAATGTTCGTGTTGTGTCCGGCAGTGGTATGTAACTTAAGTTCAAGTTTCAAGTTCGTACGATGTTCCGTTCTTGATATATTCTGTTCACACACACACACACCAATCGCTAAAAACATGTGTTTTGGGTTCAGGGGGTCTAAAAAACGTGTAGATAAGGTAAAAACTCGATTTCGAAAAATCGATATGAAAACAATACTTTCCTTCATATATATTCATGTAGGCAAGAGAAAGTAAAAATACATTTTCTATAAGCTATCGAAAGTATCATTTTTTTTTTAATCACCCGGTATTTATGTAAACCTTTTTACTTTCTCTTGCCTATATGAATATATAGGAAGGAAAGTATTGTTTTCATGTCGATTTTTCGAAATCGAGTTTCCACCGAATCTACACGTTTTCAGACCCCCTGAACCCAAAAAAACATGTTTTTAGCGATTGGTCTGTGTGTGTGCGCGCGTGTGCATGCGTGCGAAGGGGAGGGTGTGTGTGTGTAATTTTTCACTTTTTTGCGATTTTCTCAAAAACGGGTCCTACGATTTTTTTAAAAATCGCCTCATTTACTAAATTTTTAATGCTCTACAAGATGGGGTAGGCGCCATACTTGCTGAACTTCTTGATGAGGCTGTTTTCACGTAAAGAAATTGTTTTTTTTTACGGTTACGGCTTAAACATGCATTTTAGCGCAAAACTTTATATGATAAAAAATGTAAAAAATTTAAAACCTTACTCATTTTATTTTCAACATTTTTTTGTATAACGCTTAGTTTAGCGGTAATTAGCGATTTTATGTTTTTTTTGTCACGAAAACGTGTGAAAAATCGATTTTGTTAAGATTTCGGCCTTAGTATGCATTTTACGACAAAAGTGTATATAAACAAATTTATAGGAAATTAAAAGATCTTCACTTTTTATTTAAAGAATTTTTTTCTACAGTGCCTAGTTTAGCGTGAAAGAGTGATTTTCCGTATTTTTAAGCTAAACTGAGGTTAATATTAATTTTGCGTCATTCACTCATGATTAAAATTAGGTTATGTTAATGGAGGTTAGTTATTTGTTTTTTTTTTTTTTAATGTTTTATTACTTATATTAGGTTATCTTGTTCATTATTCGCATTGGCAAGAGAAAGTCGTGTGAGTGTTTCACTACAGATTTGTAAGTATAGGTATCAGACGAACTGATAATATCCAATAGCCGAGCGAGTGAGAGGGAGATATGTGGTATAACTACTATAATCGCGTCAGCTCGTGATCCGTGTGAGGAATTTCTGTTACGGCATGCAGTGAAAGATTATACTATTCATAAAATAAACATTTATCATAATGTTCTTGTCATTATAAAGTAACATTTTGTTTTATTATTTCAATTTATTCTATAATATAGTAACTCTTTTACTTTTCTTTCATTGTATTTATTAATATTTAGTAATTATTTACAGTTTGAGTCTATTAATTTACATATTCTATTCTTTACCTAATTCCTAATATTCTATTAATAATATCCTAATATTCTTTACCTAATATTCTATTAATATTCTATTAATTTACCTAACACAAAACACACAAAACAAATAACTTTTGGCACGTTAACACACTTTAAATTTCAAAATAAAAATCACTTTAGTGATCAAAAATCATGAATAATGATTAACACATCCGAGACGCATTAGCACAAATGTACAACTGTATATTGTGACACGTGTATCCGTTGTGAAAAGCAATAATACGTAGGCCTATAATAAATAAATACATAGACATAATAATAATATTTACATGATGATTAAATGTTTTTGTACTGTACGATAAGAGAAATATATTACTCATATTCTATTAGGCCATCCGCCCCACTTCCCCAGGCGACAGAGATCATGAGCTGGCGCGCGTATAGTACGCATGCGCCCAAAGGTCTTTACCGGTATAATCCAAATCTGAAAACATACTATAGTCGATCTACTGTAAAAGTACTCCGCATGAGGCAAGCGCCTATTGGTTGTAAACGAAAGTTTTACACTATAGTCCATGTAATTTCAATAGAAGGTTCTGTAATAAGTATTTTCACTCCCACACATGTAAAGTGGATGCAGCAGTTTGTATAGTGTGCTGCAAAACGTAACTACTACTTCCATACTCTTGATTATAAACAAATGAGGGATCTTCTCTGTTATATGCCTACCACTATTAACTCCAGTTCCCCTTGTGCCATAGTTCTCCCTATGTTGAATGAAGGTTCGCACTACACAGCAGCACGTGTTCTTCTCACATGCGGTCAATATGGAGTGTATGCACGCACACAACCACTGAGCATAAAAATGAAACATTTCTGTTTTATTTGTTTTCATTTTCAATTTATGTTTACATTTTTATTTTTACACATAATAAAATGCAATAAATTAAGTTATACATAATACATAAATATACTAATCGTTATAAATATAGTAGGCCTAATATAAAAATAAATATAAATACGTTAGGTAGGCCTACTTAATAATAATAATAATTAACTAACTAAATTAATGATAATAAATCTTAATCCGGTACTAACAGGACGACGGTTGAATAGCGAATAACCATTCACGGCTTCGTACTAGATTCCATCCCACCAACTCATACCATCCAGTATGACGTAGTAGTGGCAGACCACAAGGGGAACTGGAGTTAATAGTGGTAGGCATATAACAGAGAAGATCCCAAATGAGTAATAGGCACAAATCACCATCTACTTTTAATTTTTACTTTTATTGATGTATTACTTTAATGTCAAAAAATGACCTTTTCCCAGGTCATTACCCAGGACCTGGGAAAATAATTACTCATATTCAATTCTACAATATCAGATCAACTTTATTAATACTATTAAAACATATAAAATTAATTAATTAAAAATGAAACAAAGTTTGTTTTTTATTTTCTATTAATTATTGTCAATTAATTTAAAATTCAACTCACATTTAATAAATAATTAATTGTTACTGCACACTGCTTTTAGTAGATGGGGTTGATTGATCTCGAAGAGAAGAGTATTTTTCATTACTTTCAGCCTTCTTGATCATGTCTTTGTTCTTAAAAACATAACTGTCAAAATTCCATACAGTCCATTTTGTAGTTGTACAGTATCTGCAGGATTGCATCAAGCGTCTTCACTTCCATTCTATTCCTCATCAGTCCTTTGGATATTCATGAAAGAAAATATTCTTTCTGTATTCGCGTTGTGAGCTGGTATTGCAAATAGATATTTTACAATCTTTGCCATCTCGGTGTACTGCTGAAGATTGTCACAATGCTTAAAAAAACTCACCCATTTCTAATTTTCCGGGACTTTTGTGCGTCCCGAGACAATTTTTCGGGACACCTTATGGCTTGGTTGAAAACCGGGACAATCCCGGTTTTCCGGGACGTTTGGTCACCCTAGCCTGAATGGCATTTCTAGGTTATGTTCGAATATCCGAAAAAATCTTTAATTCGATCCACCTATTGTATCAAATTGGTACACGATCGATTAGTTATGATTAATTTATTGTTGTTATATTATTATTGGCAGTGGTTTAGCTTTTTCAACAAATTCTTATCATGCTAGATTACTCCACTGCACACACACACATTGTACTTCTCTCATTTTTCATTTAATGAATGTCAAGGTCTAAATAAATATGTATTTTAATATCAGTATTTTTTATTTTGTGATTATTTGAAACGAATGCGTAAATAAAATTTTTGCAATTATTTCAATTATTCCGCAATTTTTAAAAAATTAATAAATAGATAGAGTTTGACGTCAAATAGCTCTCAGTTTTTAATCTAATGGTCGGAAATTAATTCATTAAATTATTAAAAAATTATCATTAATTTTTCGTTTTATCATGTATTTTTTTAAGTTGTAATCATAACAAAATAAATTAAGTTACAAATATTTAATATTGCTGCAATGTTTTTCTGTATTATTATTTTGGTTAGGCCTTAATGGTTGTGAAAAAAAACTGGTGTGAAACACACACAACTTTCTCTTGCCAATGCAAATGATTAACAATATAACCTAACATTAGTATTAAAACATTAGAATAAACAAAAAACTTACCTGTAAAAACATAACCTTATTTTAATCATGAATGAAAGACGCAAAATGAAATTAGACCTCAATTTGGCTTAAAAAAACGGAAAATTACACTTTCACGCTAAACTAGGCTCTGTAGAGAAAAATGCACTAAATAAAAGTTGTAGATCTCTTAATTTTCTATAAAATTTATTATATACACTTTTGTCGTAAAATGCATACTAAGGCCGAAATGTTAAAAAAATCAATTTTTCTCAAGTTTTCGTGAGAAAAAAACAGAAAATCGCAAATTACCGCTAAACTAAGCGTTATACAAAAAAATGTTTGAAGTAAAAGTTGTAGGTTTTTAAATTCTCTACAACTTTTATTATATACATTTTTGCGGTAAAATGCATAATAAAGCCGCGATCTTGAAAAAACAATGTTTTTACGTTAAAACAGCCTTACCGAGAATTTCAGCAAACATGGCGCCCACCCTATCTTGTAGAGAATAAAAAATTGAGTAAACCAGGTGATTTTAAAAAAAATTGTAGGACCAGCTTTTGAGAAAATCGCAAAAAAGTGAAAAATTACACGAATAAACTACTACTTCCGGTTGACCGATTTTGATGAAAATGTTCGTGTCGGATCCGGTAGTGGTATGTAACTTAAGTTTCAAGTTAGTACGATGTTCCGTTCTTGAGATATTTTGCACACACACACACGCACGCACGCACGCACGCACGCACGCACACACACGCGCGCGCGCGCACACACACACACACACACAGACCAATCGCTAAAAACATGTTTTTTGGGTTCAGGGGGTCTGAAAACGTATAGATCCGGTGAAAACTCGATTTCGAAAAATCGACATGAAAACAATACATTCCTTCCTATACTATATTCATATAGGCAAGAGAAAGTAAAAATATTTGTGTTTTGTTTCGGTTGGAAGTCGATTACGTAAGATAACTTTCTTCTTAACAGACTTCCTATAGGAAATAAATTACACAGTGCCGGCCGCATTGGCGCAGTTGGTAACGTGCTCGCCTTTCATCATGCGGTCCTGGGTTCGAATCCCACTCAGGCATGGCATATTTTCATACGTTACAAAAATCATTTCATCCTACATTGCATAAAGTTCCACCCCAACGCATAAAGTTATTAGTTTATTGCATAAAGTTCCCCTGAAAATTTCGATTTTCGGTTTTTTACGTTTTCATGCTGCCCAGAGCAGACAGGTGGAGTGTCAAATTATTTACACCCAATCTGTTCGTTGCAGGGAAAAAATAAATAGTTCTGTTTCTTATCACATGGTCAGCCAATTAAATGACTAAATCATTTAAGGACAGAAGAGGTAGAGGTGTAAAAGACACTAATCAGAGTTATCTCCTCTGAAAGTAATGAATTTCATTATACAGCCAGACCCTGTAGTGAATGAAGTGAAGGTGTCATTTGCAGAGTGGAAAATATGTGCTTTTCAGAGGGCCCGGCATGCTGATAAGCGTACTTTTCCACTCAGTGAGGAAGGCAATGGTAAACCACTTCACTCCTCGTTTTACTAAGTAAAACCTCTCCAGGTTCAAACCAGCCTTTCAGCTGTTGACCTAAACAACAACAACGTTTTCATTAGTTCAGACCTATGTCTACCAGAAAAACACTAAATTACCTACGTCAAAAATTATTTTAATAAAAATATTAAGTTTTTAGTTATTAGGTTTACCCAAAAAAATTATCATGTCAATTGGAACGAACATTTTTCATAATTTTATACTGATCGTTTTAGAGCAAAGGGTATTTCAGTTTTTTTAAATATCTGCATTACTGTGTTTACTTTTTCTTGCCTATATGAATATATAGAAAGAAAAGTATTGTTTTCATGTCGATTTTTCGAAATCGAGTTTTCACCGGATGTACACGTTTTCAGACCCCCTGAAACCAAAACACATGTTTTTAGCGATTGGTCTGTGTGTGTGTGTGTGTGTTTGTGTGTGTGTGCGTGCGTGCGTGCGTGCGTGCGTGCGTGAACGGAATATCTCAGGAATGGAACATCGTACGAACTTGAAACTTGAAACTTAAGTTGCATACCACTACCGAACCCGACACGAACATTTTCATCAAAATCGGTCAACCCGACGTAGTAGTTTCTTCGTGTAATTTTTCACTTTTTTGCGATTTTCTCGAAAACTGGTCCTACGATTTTTTTAAAAATCGTCTGGTTTACTCAATTTTTTATCTCTACAAGATAGGGTAGGCGCCATATTTGCTGAAATTCTTGGTCAGGCTGTTTTCCCATAAAAAAATAATTTGTTTTTTTAAGATAGCGGCTTTAATATGCATTTTAGCGCAAAAATTAATATAATAAAAAATGTAGTGAATTTAAAATTCTACAACTTTTATTTCAAATATTTTTTTGTATAACGCTTAGTTCACCGGTATTTAGCGATTTTCTGTTTTTCCTCAGGAATAAAATACCAGAGGGTTTTTTATTAAGAACGCAACCCTATGTTAAAAGCCACAATCTTTTCCTTGGAAAAAACCATTGCTGACTCAATATAACGAAACGACTGCTGTCACCACACTAATGCTTGACTGGAACATTTTAACTATCCTAGGTAGTTGGCCTTGAGTACACTGTTGCCAACATACCGATTGGGGGACAGAAAATTTACCAATGTATTACTTCTATCTTCTCATAATCAGGGTTGCGTCCTTAATAAAATAACCGTTATAGTAGACATTTTTTATCCCACTGTGCCTTATTGTTGCTAAGGACACTCTCGATCCAGTCAGCTTTCAAACAAAAAAATCTGGTGTGAAACACTCACACAACTATCTCTTGCCAATGCAAAGAATGACCAATATAACCTAACATTAGTAATACAACATTAGAAATAAACAAAAAACATAACCTCAAAAAACATAACCTTATTTTAATCACGAGTGAAAGACGCAAAATTAAAATCGACCTCAGTTTGGCTTAAAATATGGAAAATCACTCTTTCACGCTAAATTAGGCTCTGTAGAGAAAAATGCTTAAAATAAAAGTTGTAGATCTTTTAATTTTCTATAAATTTTATTATATTCACTTTGTCATAAAATGCATACTAAGGCCGAAATCTTAAAAAAATTGATTTTTGACAAGTTTTCGTCTGGTGTGAAACACTCACACAACTTTCTCTTGCCAATGCAAATAATTAACAATAAACCTAATATTAGTAATAAAACATTAGAAATAAACAAAAAAGTAACCTCAATAAACATAATCTAATTTTATTCATGAGTGAAAGATGCAAAATGAAAATCAACCTCAGTTCGGCTTAAAAATACGGAAAATCGCTCTTTCACGCTAAACTAGGCACTGTAGAAAAAAATGTTATAAATAAAAGTTATAGATATTTTAATTTTCTATAAATTTGATCATACCCTTTAGTCGTAAAATGCATATTAAGGCCAAAATCTTAAAAAAATAAATATTTACACGTTTTCGTGAGAAAAAAACAAAAAATTGCTAATTACCGCTAAACTAAGCGTTATACAAAAAAATGTTTGAAATAAAAGTTGTAGAATTTTAAATTCTCTACAACTAACTGTATACATTTTTGGGGTAACATGCATAATAAAGCCGCAATCTTAAAAAAACAATTTTTTTACGTGAAAACAGCTCGCCAAGAATTTCAGCAAATATGGTGCCTACCGTATCTTGTAGAGCATAAAAATTTAAGTAAATAAGGCGATTTAAAAAAAATAATCGTAGGACCAGTTTTTGAGAAAAACGCAAAAAAGTGAAAAATTACACGAATAAACTACTACTTCCGGTTGACCGATTTTGATGAAAAGGTTCATGTCGGGTCCAGTAGTGGTATGCAACTTAAGTTTCAAGTTCGTACGATGTTCTGTTCTTGAGATATTCTGTTCACACACACACACACACACACACACACACACGCTAAAAACATGTTTTCTGGGTTCAGGGGATCTGAAAACGTGTAGATTCGGTGAAAACTGGATTTCGAAAAATCGACATGAAAACAATACTTTCCTTCCTATATATTCATATAGGCAAGAGAAAGAAAAACCCTAATCAAAATTGGTTCATCTGTTTGGGACCTACAATGCCTCAGACAATACACAAGCTAAACTTATAACAACCTTTTGTTTTTGTCGGAGGTTAAAATTTACGTAAATATTATAGATCCAGTATAGAAATTCTTGCTTTTTTTATTGATTTATTTCGTATGTGTTTTTGTGTTTCAGGTGTATGGGGAGTTGTATAGCTTGAAGTTAGTCTATCAAGTGTGTTTGTAAATTAAGACCAGATGAAGACAGAAGAACTACGGCCCGATGTTGGTGAGTACATTTTTGTAATACATACTAATTATTACTTTCTCTTGCCTATATGAATATATAGGAAGGAAAGTATTGTTTTCATGTCGATTTTTCGAAATCCAGTTTTCACCGGATCTATACGTTTTCAGACCCCCTGAACCCAAAAAACATGTTTTTAGCGATTGGTCTGTGTGTGTGTCTGTGTGTGTGTGTGTGTGTGTGTGTCTGTGTGTGTGTGTGTGTCTGTGTGTGAACAGAATATCTCAAGAACGGAACATCGTACGAACTTGAAACTTGAAACTTAAGTTACATACCACTACCGGACGCGACACGAACATTTTCATCAAAATCGGTCAACCGGAAGTAGTAGTAACTTAGTTTATTCGTATAATTTTTCAGTTTTTTGCGATTTTCTCAAAAACTGGTCCTACGATTTTTTCTAAAATCGCCTATTTTACTCAATTTTTGATTCTCTACAAGATAGGGTAGGCGCCATGTTTGCTGAAATTCTCGGTGAGGCTGTTTTCACGTAAAAACGTTGTTTTTTTAAGATTACGGCTTTAATATAAATTTTAGCGCAAAAACTTATATAATAAAAGTTGTAGAGAATTTAAAAACCTACAACTTCTGTTTCAAACATTTTTTTGTATGACGCTTAGTTTAGCAGTAATTAGCGATTTTCTGATTTTTTCTCACGAAAACGTGTGAAAAATCGATTTTTTAAAGATTTTGGCCTTAGTATGCATTTTACGACAAAAGTGTATATAACCAAATTTATAAAAAATTAAAAGATCTACAACTTTTATTAAGAGCATTTTTCTCTAAAGAGCCTAGTTTAGAGAGAAAGAGTGATTTTCCGTATTTTAAACCAAACTGAGTTCGAATTTCATTTTGCGTGTTTCACTCATGATTGAAATATGGTTATATTTTTGAGATTAGTTGTTTGTTTATTTCTAATGTTTTATTACTAATGTTAGGTTTATTGTTAATTATTTATATTGGCAAGAGAAAGTTGTGTGAGTGTTTCACACCAGATTTTTATTATTATTATTAGTCGTAAAACTCCCAAAGTGGAAGACGCTAAGTAAAGATGATTCAGTTTTGGGGTTTCTTGTTGTTCTTTTTATTTGCCCACCAGTTTTTCATTCCTTGCGAGAATTTAGCTTTTCTTTCTTCACTCCATTTTACTCCAGTTCTCGGAGCTTTTGTCTCTGGTTTAACTTCCCATTTCTCAACCTTCCTCCTAAAATTGTTTCTTGTGTCCAAGTCTTCTTTCACAATCTTAGCCATCTCCAAGTCTTTTTTAACATTTCGGATCCATTCTCCTCCATCAACAAGGGATGCTACGTATTTTACTATTTTTTTTTGTTAGTCTGTGATCGGGAAGCCTCATTATATGGCCATAGAATTTAAGGCGTCTTTTCCTCATGTCTGTCTCTACATTAGAATATTCTTCAACTCTAGACGTTTTCTGTAATCTATATCCATTTTCGGTCCATCTTGGTCCCAGAATCCTCCTGATTATCCTTCTTTCTTCTTTCTTTAGATTTTCCATATCTGTTACATACTAATTATTAATATTTTAATAAATTTTTATTTTATTTTATTTTTTTTTGCGCCCTGGAGACTCCATGAGGAGTATAGGACATGTCGGCAGATATAACACCTGAAATACATATAAGAATCACACAATGTATCACTACTATCAACAAAGAAATTCTTGTACGCTATAAAAAGTTTCACCGATCAAGTAATTTTTCAGATTCTTTTTAAAGGAATTCAAATCCTCACAACATTTTAAAAATTGGGGTAATTTATTCATGAATTTTCTCCCTGCATAAGTAGGTTTTTGTTCAAACAATTTTGTGGAGTGATTAGCCACATAATAATCATTCCTGTTTCTCGTGTTATGATTGTGAACATTGAAATTCTGCCTAAAATTATTTTGCCTAACGTACATAATCTCCTCAAAAATGTAGAGGGAGGGAACTGTAAGCAATTTAAGCTCCTTAAATAATGGCCGGCATGAGGTTAGCTGGTTAGCTCCCACCATACAACTAATAGCTTTCTTTTGAATTTTAAAAACCCTATTCGTATTACCCATGCTAGAATTACCCCATACTAAGATACCATAACGGATATTAGACAGAATGAGGCCATGATAAGCTGCCATTAGTAATTTTTTATCATTTAATCTGGCAATTTGTTTCACATATTTCTAACCACCAGAATACGGTAACAGAAAACAGTTACCAATGTTTACAGCGCTTTCGTGTATCTTGTACACATCTTCAGTGAATTAAAATTCATTAAAATTTTTCTACATCAAAATTTAAAACTTTTTAAAATTTAAAAAGTTTTAAATTTTGACGTTATTAATGGTAAACTAATGTTCGATTTATAAAACATTTTCTAACAAATGAATTGAACGTGTTTTTATTATATTAAGCTTAGAGTGAATAATTAGTGTTGTATGGGATTTTGTTTTTGATCATGCTGTGCTTATTTTTAATTAATGCGCATGCTCACTTGTATTGCTGGTTGCATACATCAGAGTACTCTTAGCGTAGACAGACTCTAGTACATTTTGTAAACAAATATAGTCTACATTATGTAAATTATAGTAAATTGGCTACTTGGCGTTTTTCAATTGTGTACATCCATTGTACTACATACAGGGTGATTCATGAAGTTCTCCCCCCACTTCTACAGCACATTGTACTAGTAAAAATAATGAAAAAATGTTATATAAACATAGGTCCGAAAACGCTTCGTTAGCGAGTTACAGCTAGCGAAAGTTTCGCCTGGATTTCAGTTCACCAGGTGAAATGAGGTCTTCCTGGAATTGTGGTAAGGTAGATTAAGGGGCGAATTCAATCATTTCTTATGGTTTTTGATCTGATAAATTGAATAAAACAGGTCCCAGAACTGTAAGTTAAATAGTTTTTGAGAAAACCAGTGTCAAATGCAAAAAAATGGAGTGAAAAAAACACATTTTTTCATTTTAGTTTTTCCGGTTAATTTTACTTTGTACTCTTATGAATAAAAACTCATTTAATCAAACATCTATTCGCTTTCTGTGTACTTAATTTACACCGGTTTGTTCAGAATAAAATTTTCTACATTTTTTATTGAAAATTTTTAACTGTTTCTTGGTGAAATAACAAAGTTATTCTTGCCCAAAGATGAAAAAATGTGATTTTCACTCCATTTTTTGCATTTGACTCTGGTTTTCTCAAAAACTATTTAACTTACAGTTCTGGGACCTGTTTTATTCAATTTATCAGATCAAAAACCATAAGAAATGATTGAATTCGCCCCTTAATCTACCTTACCACAATTCCAGGAAGACCTCATTTCACCTGGTGAACTGAAATCCAGGCGAAACTTTCGCTAGCTGTAACTCGCTAACGAAGCGTTTTCGGACCTATGTTTATATAACATTTTTTCATTATTTTTACTAGTACAATGTGCTGTAGAAGTGGGGGGAGAACTTCATGAATCACCCTGTACATACTGTATTGTATTTCAGAAATTCAAACATCCCTTTTTGTATCCCATAACCAGATTTTAGGGTAGTTTAATTTAGTTTAGGGTAGATATTTAGGGAGTAAAATAACAAAGGATGGTAGAAGCACAAGTGATATCAAAAGTAGAATTGCTCAAGCTAGAAAAGCCTTTGAAATAAAAAAACAGCTTACTGACTATAAACATTGATTTACAGATTAGGAAAAATTTCTTAAAACATTATGTTTGGAGTGTAGCATTATACGGGAGTGAAACGTGGGTGATATGGGCTGTAAAAAAGAAGACGATAGAAGCTTTTGAAATGTGGTGTTATAGGAAAATGTTAAAGATTAGGTGGGTGGACAAAAAAGTAATTTAGAGGTTCTTAGCCGAGTGGATGAAAAAATAAGTATATGGAAGCATCTTACCAGAAGAAGGGATAGGCTAGTGGGCCATATCGTAAGACATCTATCAATAATGGAGGGTAATATTGAGGGAGTGAATTGTAGGGGGAGGCAAAGATTAGAATATGTAAGGCAAATTACAAAAGATGTAGGGTGTTACAGGTATGTGGATATGAAAAAACTTACGCAAGATAGAACAACTTGGAGAACTGCATCAAACCAGTCGAGAGACTGATGACAAAAAAAACCGGATTTTCTCGTATCCGGCTTTTCTTAGGTCCCAATTAATCTGGATAAGGAGTTTCCACTGTATTTGCTTTCTGAACCCTTTTAATTAACTCGTATTTTCAATTTTCACCGGAACAGGATAATGATCCCAAAGGTAGTGTGTAGGAAGGGACTCGGCAGAAAGTATAAAAAGTAATGCTTTTGGGAGTGGAAATATCTGTAGTATCGTATAATAGAAATTTGACATGTACGAGGTGTAATCAAAAAGTCAGGTGACTTTTCATTTTTATAAAAAAATATTCATTTATTCATCCAAAATTATGTTATCCCTTTCAAAATAATCCTCCTCTGATACAATGCACTTGTGCCAGTGCTTTTTCCAGTCGTCAAAACATTTCTGAAATGCACTTTTGGGTATTGCCTTGAGCTCCTTCAGCGATGCAGCCTTAATCTCCAAAGAAGAGTCTGGGCTCTTCCACTGGGATGATTGGGCTTTGGTTTCGACGTCATAACCATAGATCCATGTTTTGTCACCAGTTATAACCCTTTTGAGCAGTTCAGGATCATCATTGACATTGTTCAACATGTCTTGGGTGATGTTCATGCGATGCTGCTTCTGATCAAAATTAAGCAGTTTTGGAACGAATTTCGCTGACACTTGTGTCATACCCAAAACATCCGTTAAAATTAATTGGCATGAGCCAAACGATATGTTAAGATCATCAGCTATTTCTCTAATCGTGATTCGACGATTTTTCAACACAATTTCTTTTACTTCCTGAACATTTTCGTCGGTTTTTGACATGCTGGGGTGTACAGAGCGAGGTTCATCGTTAACATTTTCTCAGCTTTCTTGGAGTAACTTATACCATTTATAAACATTTTTTTTTGCTCAAAGTTGACTCACCGTACGCCACTGTCAAAATTTCAAGAGTTTTTGAACACTTAATACCATTTTTTACACTGCTCCATTATTTTCAACAGCAAAAAGTCACCGAGCACGCAAACATGAGTCTAACCTTTATACCTCTCACATAAAAACAACATGTGCTATATAGTCAAAACTTTGAATATATGATTGTGACGAGTGTACCAGCACAACAAAAAATTTTTTTTGAAATTAGAGTGTACAGAGCGCGCGAAATTCAAAAAGTCACGTTACTTTTTGATCATACCTCGTATATTCTCTTTTTGAAGTCCCCTGAACCCCTCGTAGGGAGTACAGGACCTTGTAGATGGTGGAGGGGCTTGCGTGCTCCCAAGACCCGGAGAGCTATGCCGGCGGTAGTGTAACTACCAGCAGGGCCTCCCAAGCCGGACAGGTCAAAGGGTAGGAGCCAGACGAAGAAGTACTCCAAAAACGACGTCGTTGGGCCAATCACCCACACGTTGAAAAAGCGGATTCAAAGTCACATAAATAGTCTCGGACAGGACAGGAATTTTCGGAATAAAAGACTGGACAAACCTAATTTACGATTTGGAAAATGGAGGAAGTTGTCCGAGAATACCCCGACGCTGTAAGGCACATGGGGAGAGAGAAAGAAGAAGAAGAAGAAGTCCCCTGAATGCAGTTGATAAAAAAATCGCAGTACTTTTGTACTGGAATGAGAAAATGAAAATATAGTAGTCTATTGTAAATTTATCTACGTTAATGGTTTCTAACGTAAATAACACTTTAATGCAATCTATCCTTGACAGCTATTACAAAACTTAAAAAATATTTTTTCTTCTAAGTGTTTCAAAATATTTGACAAATATTTTTCGTTAGAATTATTATCTTTAATGTTGATGTTTATTTCTTCAAACTAGTTTTATTTATTTTTTTCTTTGTTGTGGTTTTTAAGTAATTGTAAATATTTTTTTATTCAATTATTGGCTGTTTTATTTGCAGAATAAATAAATAGAATATTATTAAATTTTTCTATTTGCTTGCTGATGGATTTTTTTTTTTACTTTTTTAATAACGCAAATGCAAGTTCATCTAATAAAAGTGTTATGGAATGTCGTCTTATTAGTTGTTCATTGGTTTTTTTTTTATTATTTTAGTCTTAATTAAATAATCGACTTTAATGCTAGAAAATGCGTAAATAGTGACGTAGTTTTTTAGTTGAACTACGTGTTATGGACGCATTCGGTTAACTGGTTAAGTAAGTTTGTTGGTTGGCTACTATATTATTAGATTTTTTTGTAAAAAATTTTTTAATTATATATAATTTAGTACAGTTTTTAATGATACTTTTTAAAAAAATTTCTTCATAAGTTGATTGTTATTTTTGTGTTAATTCTTCGTGGCTTTACAACCTAGCATGAGTTAAGTCCTGACCTTAATTTGTTTTTACTTCAATGCGTTCCTGTCAAAAATTATATTTCTCTAATTTTTTTTCCAAATTCTGCATGCATTTCTCTCAATGTTGTCAGTTCACCTTGCTATGTGAAAGTACTTTTTCATTAATGATCGTCCCATCGTAATTCATTTTTAGCAATACATTTTGATTGTTTCAGTTTTTAAAATTTTATTCCTGGATTGATATTAGCAAATTTATTATTTTCATGGTATAGTTCCTTGACGTGTTCTGGTCTTCTTATAGTGTTTAGTGGATGTCCTCTGGCATGTTTACCAACAGAGAGTAAGTTAAGGGGAGCAGACCATTTTCATTATTCCTATACCTGCAATACTAACTTAGGTTGATTTTTTTGTAAGAACCTTTAAAGCTACAAAGCTGAACTTTGGCACACGTATCCACAGTACCTTTTTACAAATTTGTACCAGAGCTTTTTCGTTTATCTTCATCCAATCTACAAAAATGATTTTTATTCTCAAAAAATGTTCAAATGTAGCCCAAATTTTTTTATGAAAAAGACACCCAAAAAATAAAAACTCCAAAATTTTTGAAATACCTCTGGAGTAAATACACATCTTAGTACTAAAATGTAGTGTGTGAAATTTCACACTCCTAGGTGGGATGGTTCCTAAAATAAGTGTACCTAAAGTCAAAAAATACAATATGCGGAAAATGCAGATATAGTAAAAGCATAATACTGTAACAGAAACACCTATTGCCAATTGGAATAACTTCCAAACAGAAACACACCAATATTTGCTCTACGGCTGATTCATATGCGTTCTAGTAATTATTGTTTTTATGTAAACGCGATCTCCGTAATGTTAGAGCAGTAACATGATTATATTAATCTCAATTTACAAGAATGAAAAATGTGAAAAAATTATTGAAATAAACACTACGTACCCCATTAACGTAAAAACATAATTTTTCTCAACAGAAAAAGCAACGAATGTCGTGTAATATATCAATGTAAATAGGGGAAAAGGATCGATCAATATAAATATGGTAAAATTGAAAAATCAATTTTTTTATTAAAATCAGTCTACTCCCCTTAAGTACTTTACATGGAAGTTTAGGTGAAGTTAAATGAAAAAATGGAAGTTATAAGTACTATTAACGTTGAAAATTGGAGTACTTTGGCTGTCTGATTAGAGATGAGAATGCTTTGCTGAATATCATGAATAATCAATGGTAGAGGGGTGGGTTGTCTAGGTCAAAGAGCCATGTTTGCTGAAATTCTTGGTGAGGCTGTTTTCTCGTAAACAAATTATTTTTTTAGGATTGTGACTTTAATATGCATTTCAGCGCAATAATGTACAATAAAAGTTGTAAAGAATTTAAAATTCTACAACTTTTATTTCAAACTTTTTTTGTATAACGCTTAGTTTAGCGGTAGTTAGCGATTTTCTAATATTTTCTCACGAAATCGTGTAAAAAAATCGATTTTATAAAGATTTCAGCCTTATTCAAAAACGTATACGCAAATTTATAGGAAATTAAAAGATCTACAACTTTTATTTAGAGAATTTTTCTGTACAGAGCCTATTTAAGCGTGAAAAAATGATTTTCCACATTTTTAGCCAAACTGGGGTCGATTTTCATTTTGCGTCTTTCACTCATGATTAAAATAAGGTTATGTTTTTGAGGTTAGTGTTGTGTTTATTTCTAATATTTTATTAATAATATTAGGTTTATTATTAATTATTTGCATTGGCAAGAGAAAGTTGTGTGAGTGTTTCACACCAGATTTTTATTGTTATTTGTATAATTCGTATTGTGGTCGCTAATAACCATTAGCAGTTGATGCGACCTTTATAAAAAAATAAATAAAAAAATAAAAAGCAGGTGTAAATAAAAAAGAAGTTTTGCTTGATGATAACACCTGTGATGTTCAAAACCGAATTTTCATCAGTTGACCTAACCACTGAATTGTGATACAAATACGAAAGTTTTTGGAAGGGGGGGGATGTTAATGAAGAATTTTTGATTTGTGTTGTTGTTCTCTATAATAAAATAGTCTAATATTGATAGTAGCAACATCTGTATGACAGGAAATGATTTAAAGACCTTGGTTCTATTAGTGAATTGATCTAACAAGGCTGTCTGGTACATTATTATATTTTAATCTTGTGTTTTACTTTGCTGCCTTTTTTTAACTTAACATTTTCTGTTAGCGTGTATGTAATAGTTGTCTTAATTATTAAAAAAATCTGGTGTGAAACACTCACACAACTTTCTCTTGCCAATGCAAATAATTAACAATATAATGTAACATTAGTAATAAACAAAAAAAAACTATCCTCGATAAACATAACCTAATTTTACTCATGAGTGAAAAACGCAAAATGAAAATCAACCTCAGTTTGGCTTAAAAATACGGAAAATCATTCTTCTTTCACTCTAAACTAGGCTCTGTAGAGAAAAATGCTCTAAATAAAAGTTGTAGATCTTTTAATTTCCTATAGATTTTATTATATACATTTTTGTTATAAAATGCATACTAAGGCCGAAATCTTAAAAAAATCAATTTTTCACACGTTTTCTTGAGAAAAAAAAGAAAATCGCTAATTACTGCCTAACTAAGGGTTATACAAAAAAAAAAAATGTTTGAAATATAAGTTGTAGCATTTTTTAATTCTCTACAACTTTTATTTTATAAATTTTAAAAATTTATGGCGATTTTTAAAAAAATTGTAGGACCAGTTTTTGAGAAAATTGCAAAAAAGTGAAAAATTACACGAATAAACTACTACTTTTGGTTGACCGATTTTGATGAAAATGTTCATGTCACGTCCGGTAGTGGTATGTAACTTAAGTTTCAAGTTTCAAGTTTGTACAATGTTCCGTTGTTGAGATATTCTGTTCACACACATACACACACACACACATACAGACCAATCGCTAAAAACATGTTTTTTGTGTTCAGGGGGTCTGAAAACATGTAGATCCGGTGAAAACTCGATTTCGAAAAATCAACATGAAAACAATACTTTTCTTCCTATATATTCATATGTGTTGTTGTTTAGGTCATCAGCCTGTAGGCTGGTTTGAACCTGTAGAGGTTTTACTAAGTAAATCGAGGAGTGAGGTGGTTTACCATTGCCTTCCTCACTGAATGGAAAAGTATGCTTATCAGCATGCCGGGCCCTCTGAAAAGCACAAATTTTCCACTCTGCAAATGACACCTTCACTTCATTCACCACAGGGTCTGGCTGTACAATGAAATTCATTACTTTCAGAGGAGATAACTCTGATTAGTGTCTTTTACACCTCTACCTCTTCTGTTCTTAAATGATTCAGTCATTTAATTGGCTGACCATGTAATAAGAAACTGAACTATTTATTTTAGCCCTGCAATGAACAGATTGAGTGTAAATAATTTGACACTCCACCTGTCTGTTATGGGCAGATCAGGAAAATATGACTTGATAATTACATGTTAGATGTAGAACAGGTAACAAAATGAATTAACGGCAAAGACTGGAATAAGTTGGTAGGGTTTTTAAGGGAGGCGTTAAAATACAGAAAAGAATTAATAGATTAGTTTGATTGTTAAAGGGGCCCATAATATATTTTTTTTTTTACTAATGTGAAATAATTATATTGATTCATTTATTTTACGTATACATTGTGGACAATATTTTATAGTTTAAGTATTTGCGTGTGTGTCTGTGTGTGTGCATGCTGGTGTGTTCGACCATTCGTTTTGAATTGATAAGAACCAATGAGACTTGCTGTGATAGCATAATCATTTGTGCAAATAGTGATAATACCGATGTAGTACACTAATCATTAAAAAAAATCTGGTGTGAAACACTCACACAACTTTCTCTTGCCAGTGCAAATAATTAACAATAAACCTAACATTAGTAATAAAAAATTAGAAATAAACAAAAAACTAACCTCAACAAACATAACCTAATTTTAATCATGAGTGAAAGACGCAAAATGAAAATCGACCTCAGTTTGGCTTAGAAATACGGAAAATCACTCTTTCTCTCTAAACTAGGCTCTGTAGAGAAAAATGCTTTAAATAAAAGTTGTAGATCTTTTAATTTTCTATAAATTTTATTAAATACACTTTTGTCGTAAAATGCATTCTAAGGCCAAAATCTTAAAAAAATCGATTTTTCTCACGTTTTCATGAGAAAAAAAAACAGAAAATCGCAAATTACCGCTAAACTAAGCGTTATACAAAAAAATGTTTGAAACAAAAGTTGTAGAATTTTTCATTCTCTACAACTTTTATTATATAACGTTTTGCGCTAAAATGCATATTAAAGCCGCAATCTTAAAAAGAAAATGTTTTTACGTAAAAACAGCCTCAAGCAGAATTTCAGCAAACATGGTGCCTACCCTATATTGTAGAGCATAAAAAATGTAGTAAACCAGTTGATTTTTAAAAAAATCGTAGAACTAGTTTTTGAGAAAATCGCAAAAAAGTGAAAAATTATACGAATAAACTACTACTTCCGGTTGACCGATTTTGATGAAAATGTTCGTGTCGGGTCCGGTAGTGATATGTAACTTAAGTTTCAAGTTTCAAGTTCGTACGATGTTCCGTTCTTGAGATATTCTGTTCACACACACACACACACGCACGCACACGCGCATGCGCACACACACGCGCGCGCACACAAACATACACACACTTACACACACGCACACGCACACACACACACACACACACACACAGACCAATCGCTAAAAACATGTTTTTTGGGTTCAGGGGGTCTGAAAACGTATAGATCCGGTGAAAACTCGATTTCGAAAAATTGACATGAAAACAATACTTTCCTTCCTATATATTTATATAGGCAAGAGAAAGTAATAAGCATTTTATTTTCTTGATAAATCAGTTGCAGTTTATTTCGTTGGTTTAGGTACCGAACCTGGCAGATGACCAGGATGGTCATTTCATATCATGCTAATCGTAATAATTTTTTTTAAAGTTGATAATACATTTCTTTGTATAAAATGTTCTGTGCTTTTTTTTAATTCATTTATTTAACATCGCATCAACTACAACGGTCATTAGCAACGACGTTGGGGTGTAACTATTGTACAATGGAGGTTGAAATGATTTTTTGTAACTTATGAAAATATGCCGTGCCTGAATGGGATTCGAACCCAGGACTGCATGATGAGAGGCAAGCACGTTACCAACTGCGCCAATGCGGCCGGCTGTTCTTTTGTTTTTGTTTTATTTTTTATTTTGCTATAAAAAGATTGTAAAGACGTACTTTTCGTATTTGTAAATTAAGGCGCTATTATTATTATTATTATTATTATTATTATTATTATTATTTTTATTTATTTTATTTAGTAAAATATAGCTACATTAAAATTACAATTCATGACTATACTAAGCTATGTACAATATTTTAAACTAAATATACTTATACGCAAAAACTCTTCTTCACAAAGAGTTCTGTCCGCGCATAGGAGTATACAAAACAAAAACATTAATTTCACTTAAATACTTATAACTACTATAAAATTACTAAGTTAAATCACTACTGGTAACTATATTATAATAGCGATATTATAATTTTTTTTTATAACTCTAACTACTTTACAATAATATATTTTAACTAATACAACGTAAATATTTTAACTTTATACGAAATTAATTCAATAAATGAGCATGAAGACAGTCAAAGAGAAAATTTAAAACTAATAAAACAGTTATTTTAAGACCTGGAAAAGTTTCTCATATTATTATTATTATTATTATTACCACAGGGTCTGGTTGTGTAATGATGAAATTCATTACTCTCAGGGGGAGATAACTGTGACTAGTGTCTTTTAGAGTTTATGTCAAGGGAACACCTCTGGGCAGTGTACATAGCTATCAGTACCTGGGTTGTGAACTAAATGAAGAATGGGATCGTAGTAGGGAAATAAAGCGACGCATTGAGATAGCCAGAAATACTTTCAATAGGATGAAGGCAATACTTCTTCTTCTTAGCGTGCCTGTCCGGTTCGAACGCTGGCTGTCATCATGGCTATCTTGGTCTTGTCATCTGCAATGCGGAACAGTTGGGCCGAGCTTTTCCCATACCAGTCTCTCAGGTTATCAAGCCAGGATATTCTTCTTCGGCCTGGCTGTCTTCTACCATCCAATCTTCCCTGCAGGATGCGCTGCAACAGTTCGTATCTACCGTGGTTCCTCATAATATGACCGAGGTATTGCAACTTGCGACACTTAATGGTGTTTATTACCTCTGGTTCCTTGTCCATCCGACGCAGTACCTCAATGTTGGTCACCCTATCTGTCCATGGTATCCTCAGCATTCTTCTGTACACCCAAAGTTCGAAGGCTTCAAGTTTAGTAGTGGTCGCCCTCGTCAACGTCCAAGACTCTACTCCGTACAGAAGAACGGAAAAGACGTAACACCGCAAGAGTCGCAACTTAGTGCCCATAGTGAGATCATGACTCTTAAACGCCGAACTCATTGCGTTGAAAACACTCCTTGCCTTACCAATACGGCACTTGATCTTTTGTGAGTTTTCCCAGGCTTCATTGATAATAGTGCCCAAATACGGATACCATGCTACACGCTCAATTCTTGCATGTTTTATATATAGGTCTACACCAGTTATCGGTCCCCTGCTAATTACCATTAATTTGGTTTTCACGATGTTGATGTCCAGGCCATACTTCTCGCTCACTTCTGTTATCCTGTTCATCAGTCTTTGCAGTCCCTCTATTGTATCAGCGAATACAATCGTGTCATCTGCATATCGTAGATTATTCAGTTTGACACCGTTCACTGAGATACCCTCTTCCACATCCTGCATCCTGCATGGCCTCCTACTATAAGGCAATACTATGTAACGGAAAACTGAGCATAGATATTAGAACAAGAGTACTGAGATGCTATGTATTTTCTGTTCTATTGTATGGAGTTGAAGCCTGGACAATCACAGAGACGATGGAGAAAAGACTCAGTAGCTTTGAAATGTGGTGTTACCGAAGAATGTGGAGAATATCCAGTAGCTTTGAAATGTGGTGTTACCGAAGAATGTGGAGAATATCCTGGACAGAGCACATAACAAATATGGAAGTGCTAAGAAGAATGAAGAAGGATAAGGAACTGCTCAACACCATAAAGAAAAGGAAAATGGGATATTTCGGTCACATTCTAAGGAACGAAAAGTATGAATTGATGCGGCTGGTCATACAAGGGAAGGTGGAGGGCAAAAGGGGATCGGGAAGACGACGCACATCCTGGTTGAAAAATTTACGACAATGGTGTGGAAAAACATCAATAGAGCTTTTCAGGACAGCGGCAGATAGAGTAAAGTGGGCCATGATGATCGCCAATGTCCTTAGGGATGGGGCACCTTAAGAAGAAGAATATCTTTTACACCTCTACCTCTTGTGTTCTTAAATGCTTCATTCATATAATTGGTTGACCATGTGATAAGAACATTACAAAACTATATTTTGTAGCCCTGGAACTAGCAGATCAAGTGCAAATAATTTACACACTCCATCTGCCTGTTATGGCAACATACGGAACGAAACGGAAGAAATCCATTTGGGAAAAACCTGTAACATGTTCACCTACTTGATTTATTTAAAATAAAGATTTGCATAAAAATTAAAAGTTACCTATGTATTAAATAACATTATAGGAAGTTACGTAATTACTTAATTAATTAATATATATTATATACATGTAATTTTTATTTTATTAATATAATAATTTAAAAAAACCAATTCAATTTACATATTAATTTCACATTTTAATTATATCCTTGTTCACATATTTTTTGTCCTGTTTTTTTTTTGTTTATTGTAAAGGAAGGAAGTAACTATTAGGGAATTCCATCTGTTATTGTTTTTTATATTTATTGTTTTGAATACAAATGTATTTATTAAACGCTTTTATTTAACTTACTCTTAGATCCATCAAATCTTGCAATTTAAAATTTTAATACTTCTACCGTATCAATATGAATCAAACTTTGCACACTTGTATATCTTCGATGACAATACGCTGTGGAGGTGTTTGTAAAAAAAAATTTTTTAATTTAAAAAAAAATTTAAAAAACGCTTTTATTTAACAATTACTTAAAAAAATTAACTAAAAATAAAAAAATAAAAAAAATTACAAAAAAAATTTACAAAAAAATCACAGAAAAAAAATTACAAAAAAATAAAAAATTTTAAGAAACGCCATTATTTAACAATTAATCAAAAAAAAATGAACTAAAAAGAAAAAAAGAAAAAATTTACAAAAAAAAAAATCACAGACATTACAGTTAAAAATAAAAGCGTGGCGCATTAATATATATAATATTTATTGTAAAATATTCGTTGTAAAATATTATATATAATAATGCGCCACGCTTTTATTTTTAACTGTAATGTCTGTGATGTTTTTTTGTAAATTTTTTTCTTTTTTTCTTTTTTATTTAAGATTACAGTGTTTGTAAATTTTTGGAACAATTTCATTGGAGCGTTTAAAAATAATTCATACTAGAAATGTTTACTTTTTTGCTTTTTTTTTTTTTGTATAGCCCTTTTAAGAGCGCACTAGTTATGTAATTAAATTCATTTTCCCTTAAGCTGTTTTGAGAGCTGTCACCTCCTTGCGTGTTACTCCCTCATCCTCCTACTCACCACCTGTCTCTCCTCCTCTGACCAGATTCTAGTCCTGGACTCAGCAGAATGGAAATTCCCGAAAGTCTTAATCTTGTGCCTAAAAATGTCTCTGTTCATAATGTCGTTGCCCAAGATGTCCAACGTTATGAGGTCTTCCTCCACCTCCTTCAACCATCTGTCTCTGGTTTTAAGTCCTTCCTGGCTTCTGATCAACTTGTAGGTCTCATTTTCTATATCCCTAAACCTCATTAGATGTCCGTAATATTGCAGTCGTCTTTTCCGACACTTTGTGAATTTTTGCCCTTTATGAATATACACATTAATTTCATTAATCTGAATATTGCTAATTCGAACATGTACTAAACTCGTTAATTTTAATATCAAGAGGACGAAAATAAACAATGTTTTTGAAAAGAATATTTTTTTAAATTTTGGTGACAAAATTTTGTAACCCCTTTTCTCGCCTGTAGAGGTAACTTCACCCACACAGACCAGTTTGGCCAAAAGGGAACAAAGAAAGGTAGTTGTTGTTGCATAAATGAAGTCAAAGACAAAATACACAGTTAACAGCATAAAATTTAATTCAAAACGGTTAAATTAGTTCTCTTCTCAAAATATATCATTTACCACAGTATCAAGAAACAACTTTAAATTAAATTCACAGATTTAGTTTAATATAACCAACCAATATAATCTAGTTAACAATATAGGAAGGTTGCGTTCCATAAATAGTTTTTATTTTTATTTTATTTTACCAAAATTCATTAAATTTTCATTTATAATAATAATAATAATAATAATAATAGCACTACCTAAGCCAACGTTAGCTGTAGTTAAATAATTCAGATTTAAAATACTAAATGGGTACCCTTTTATAGCAAAATTTTAAATATTCTTGACACCTTAAGTAACTACATGCATAATGTAATAACCATTATAATTTCCTGTAGCTAACCAAAAAAAATGAAGTTAATACAATTAGGATTTCAAAAAAATAATCATATTGAATAATTTGTTAAATATTAAAGGCAAGAAGACCAAAATTAACATTACAGATAAATATAAAAGATTTTAAATTTCAAAAAAATTCAAGTTTTAAATTATGTGGTTTTTACCAAATATATAAATACATTAATTCAAAAAAAATATCAAGCAGTCCAAAAGTTCTGACGAAATTAGTATCGGAAAACTAAAAAATTTATTTTTCAAAAATATTTTAACAAAGTAGCTGTTTGAAATTACGCCGCAATTTAAAGCTGAGTATGACTGGTTAAATTGTGTTGTCTGTCCAGAACCAACATGACGTAGATACACTTGGAAACGCAGTTGATTTTGTTAAATAAAAATATAAAGGTTAACATACCGGAATTTTTCCATAACATGAACGACGAGATCCTTATGAGAAACAGATTCCAAACCTTAAACTTCGGCGCAGAATTACATCATTGGGCAGGAATCACTAAGTTTCAGATGATCGGTGTAGTAAGTTCAGCTTTTGAATTCCTCAAACAGCATCCAAAATATTCCCCAAATTCCATATTTGGGTTGGCGTACAAATAGGTTAAATTAAGATCGACAGATTTCCCTCATTCCAACTTTAGAATTGTATTTGGATTTGAAATAGAACTCGGAGTTGACTTGAACCCTTTAACCAAAATTCAAGTAAGATTAGAAATCTTACGCATAACCAAATTTTCACAATAGGGCAATGAATCCATAATCAAAGCCAAAACAAGATAAAGAAATTTAAGTTAAATAAATTTAGAAAAATAATTCACAAAATAAGTTACATTAGTGATGAAATTTTTTACAAAGTAACGCAAGCAAATCAGACAATTTTTATAAGGTAAAACGATAAAGAATAATATTAACGAATTAACCAAGTAGATAATAATAAATAATTTTTAAACGAATACATAAGAAAACTGAATGTAAACCATTTTACACTTGACAAAATAAGCAATTAAAAATGAAATTAAATGGAGACGTATTAACCAAAGCATGGTGCCACGCCCATTTTACATTTTCATTTACACAAAAATTTACTGCTGTATAGTTTCCAGTTGTTTGCTTTGCTTGCTAAAACGAAAACCAAAATTACTTACCATAATTGGGTAAACGTAAGGTCTCAAGTTTTAACCAAAAACTGAGAAAATTAATAATTTTACTAAAGCATTATATAACGTACAACGCACCAAACAACTATAGAACAGACTAGACTAGTCACGATACACGGCAGTAGCAGTAGCCTAACAGCTGACTGCCTACGCCAGTTCGAAAAAGAACCGCTAGTAACCGCCACCTCTCGAGGTAAGAGAAACATTACCGGCGAAGCAGATATGGACAAAATATTTTCAAATAAAATGTAACGACGAAGAATAAGTGTTACAATTTAAATACATTAAGTTAATCGACACGCCTCGAGGCTACCCACGCAAAACAGTACTTTCCTCCCCTGTATAGCACAAGGGAAAATAAAAATTTGCACATTCACAATAATGATTAGTCTCATTTCAAAAATTTCAGATTTTTTTATTGTTTTTCTGTTGCCCATAACAGGCAGGTAGAGTATTAAATTATTTGCACTTGATCTGCTAGGTTTAGGGCTACAAAAAATAGTTCAGTTTCTTATCACATGGTCACCCAATTTTTTTTTTCTTTTGCGCCCTGGAGACTCCAGGAGGAGTATAGGACATGTCGTCAGATATAACACCTGAAATACATATAAGAATCTCACAATGTATCACTACTATCAAGAAAGAAATTCTTGTACGCTATAAAAAGTTTCACTGATCAAGTAATTTTTCAGATTTTTTTTAAAGGAATTCAAATCCTCACAACACTTTAAAGATTGGGGTAATTTATTCATGAATTTTCTCCCTGCATAAGTAGGTTTTTGTTCAAACAATTTTGTGGAGTGATTAGCCACATAATAATTATTCCTGTTTCTCGTGTTATGATTGTGAACATTGAAATTCTGCATAAAATTATTTTGCCTAACATACATAATCACCTCAAAAATGTAGAGGGAGGGAACTGTAAGCAATTTTTAAATAGTGGCCTGCATGAGGTTAGCTGGTTAGCTCCCACCATACACCTAATAGCTTTCTTTAGAATTTTAAAAACCCTATTTATATTACCCATGCTAGAATTACCCCATACTAAAATACCATAACGGATATGAGACAGAATGAGGCCATGATAAGCTGCCATTAGTAATTTTTTATCATTTAATCTGGCAATTTGTTTTAGTGCAAATACCCCAGATGATATTTTACTACAAACTTGATTGATATAGAAGTCCCAAGACAAAGATCTATCTAGAGATACGCCCAGGAACTTCACTGTTTCTACATGCTCTAAACTATTATTATGAATAAAATACATCCACTTCTCTACTTTCTTTAACGTTATGTTTATTTTTAAACTGCAAGTACTGACACTTTTTCCCATTAACTGTTAATAACATTTGATTCAAGAACTGTACTACGGACTCTATGTTAACATGTGCATTTACTTAAAGAGCATCTACCAATAAACTGTTACTGATTACTGAAGTATCATCAGCAAATAACAAAGCTCTGCCATTAGGTATGACTTCTGGTAACCTATTAATGTACAATAGAACCAGAATTGGACCTAAAACTGACCCTTTTATTATTATATTTTTTTTATTAAATTATACGTATAACTGAAGCATTTTTAACAACAGACGAGGTAGAGGTGTAAAACACCTCTAGTCACAATTATCTCATCTGAGAATAATGGGGAGATCGTCTTCACGATCACATCGATGTTAAAGCGGTTCAACTGTTGGATAGTAGTGTAATAGTTAGGCGACTGATAAAAACTAAACCTGTAGATTTAGTTAGTTAAAAAAAAAAAATTATTAATAGTATAATGTTGTTTAGGTCAACAGCCGAAAGGCTGGTTTGAACCTCTAGAGGTTTTACTAAGTAAAACAAGGAGTGAGGTGGTTTACACTTGCCTTCCTCACTGAGTGGAAAAGTATGCTTATCAGCATGCCGGGCCCTCTGAAAAGCACATATTTTCCACTCTGTAAATGACAACTTCAATCCATTCACCACAGGGTCTGGCTGTATAGTGAAATTCATTACTTTCAGAGAAGATAACTCTGACTAGTGTCTTTTACACCTCTACCTCTTCTTTTCTTAAATTATTCAGTCATTTAATTGGCTGACCATGTGATAAGAAACAGAACTATTTATTTTTGCCCTGCAACGAACAGATTGAGTGTAAATAATTTGACACTCCACCTGTCTGTTATGGGCCGAATAGTATAATAGTTTGGCGTAATAGTGTGTTAAGATAAGACTAATAAAAGTACTATTAAACTATAAATAAGAGTAAAATACTAAAACTAATGGTTACGCTACTTTTAAGTTATAGTTATACGTATATTTACGAAATTAAGAAATTAAGATCGAGATTAAGAAATCTCAATCGTGTTGCTTTATTAAAACCAAATTGTGAAGCATTTAGAAGGTTTTATAGTTATAGTTCATTGAAATTGTTTAATAGGTTGCCCTTTCATATCAGCAGTATTTTAACATACCCTAAATTTTCAAAGGCTTTAAAGAGCTGGTTGTTTGCATTTGATTTTGATGAAATAGAGAAATTGTCACTCTAGCTTTAAATGTTTATATTAGAAAGCACTTCCGTGTTCAGGATTATTAAATCTTATGTAAATATATATTTTTTTTGTTACTCATATTTCTTTAATATATACTACTTGTCTTCTGCTACTGATCATAAAATGTAAATATTTTTTTCTTGAGAAGGTAACCTCAACACAGCAATTGCTCTGAGGTACCTAGCCAGGTATCACGCAAAAAGTAGAATATAAGTGTTCCTTATTTTGAGTTTTTTTAAATTTTGTAAATATAATAATTGTAATGGGAATATAATAATTGTATGTGATTCATGGTAATAAAGATTTCTGATTTCTGATTTCTGATATTTACCGAAGTTAGTCGATTAACAATAGGTTTAAGTTAGAGATTTAAGAAATTATTATTTCTAGTGGTTATAGAACACTGTATGTGACATTAGAAAATAAGTGCTAACACCAGTGGATGACTGCATAATTATATACAAGGGGGGGAATATTATCGCTAAAGAAAAACTGTTCGTTAGTTTCAAGTAACTAGTTGCAGTAAATCTAAAAAAAATAAAAAAATGAGAATAATGAAATTCATTATACAGCCAGACTCTTAAGGTGAATGGAAGTGAAGGTGTCATTTGCAGGGTGGAAAGTAGATTGTTTTCATAGGGCCTGGCATTGTGTAAGCATACTTTTCCTCTCAGTGAAGAAGGCAATTGTAAACCACCTTATGCCTCGTTTTAATTAGTAATCCCTCTAGTGGTTCAAACCAGCCTTTTGCTAATCACCTAAGCAGTTGTTGTTTAGGTGATTAGCCTGTAGGCTGGTTTGAACCTGTAGAGGTTTTTACTAAGTAAAACAAGGAGTGAGGTGGTTTACCATTGCCTCAACTCACTGAATGGAAAAGTATGCTTATCAGCATGCCGGGCCCTTTGAAAACACATATTTTCCACTCTGCAAATGACACCTTCACTTCATTCACCACAGGGTATAACTGAATAATGAAATTCATTACTTTCAGAGAGGAGATAACTCTGATTAGTGTCACAGTACACCTCTACCTCTTCTGTTCTTAAATGATTCAGTCATTTAATTGGCTGACAACGTGATAAGAAACAGAACTATTTATTTTAGCCCTGCAATGAACAGATTGAGTGTAAATAATTTAACACTCCACCTGTCTGTTACGGGCAGACCTTAGCAGTAACATGGAGTAAAGACAAAGAAGATGTGGAAAACCCAACGATATATTTTTTCCTTAACTCATTATACTGTCTTATTAATGATCAAGCTTTTGATGTAAATTTAAATGAAAAAAAAATTTATTTATATTATCCACACATATTTTATAGACATCCTGTGTAATAAACAACATAAATTACGTTAACATATTCGGGGAAATTTATGTTGTATTCATGAATAAATACAATTGTACATATTTTTCTTTCTATTGTAATAATAATGATATTGTGCAAAAAAATAAATTTAACATGTAATATTTAATATATATATATATATATTTATTTATGTTTTTTTTTGTTTATACATTTTTAAAAATATGATGTTCTATAAAAATCTCATTGTATTGTATTGTATTTTTTATCGCTCGTAATCAATACACTTAAGAATACGTACGTATGTACGTATTTTTAAAATTAAATGTATCCATGGGTATTTTTCTCTTTCTTAAAAATTAACATACAAAAGGTGTTACATGAATACATAAACGTTTGTACTGTCCCTTCGAATATTCAGTCATTATTAAATCGTTTAACCGGTAACATTATTAAACGCGAGCGTTTATTTTCGGTGTTCATTTCACGTCGACCTGTTCGTTGTCAAGTGAAGTTTGTCATTCATTCGTTCATTCGTTGGTCGGCTGGTTCGCTTGTCCGTCGTTCGTTTAACTGGAGGCTAATAAGTTCATGGTCAGTATTATAGTTGTTACTATTTGCTTACTGTATCTTATAATCTGTTTTCTACTAAATACAGGGTGTGTTGTAAATAATTGGAATCATATACTGAAAGTGGTGGATAAAATTTTTTTGTTAAATTTTAAAATTGTAAAAAATTTTAATTTTGTAATTGATATTTTCTCTGTTATTTTCACTTCATGTTTGATATTTTTAGCGTATTCCAATTATCATCATTTTAAAGATCTTCCTTTATATTTTTGGCTGACTGATCTGTACGAGTGTATTGTAAGTACAGTATTCAGATGAAGTAATGTCCCCTAGCCGTGGGAGTGAGAGAATGCCTAACGCTCTCATTCGCACAAGCTGTTCCAATAACATTGTCTTCAATTTTACTCATTGTTGTGAGCAAGTGTTTATGCATGGAGTAAACTAACAAGCAAGATAACGACTGTAGTATGTTTTCAGATTTGGATTATTACGGTAAAGACCTTTGAGTGCATGCGTAGTTGTTCCACATATCTCCCTCTTACTTGCTCGGCTATGGGACATTAGTTCGTCTGATACCTATAATCATGCTCGTATTTCCATAGTGTGTTGTGTAGATCTTCAGACGATAGGCTGGTTTGAACCTCTAGAGGCTTTACTAAGTAAAATGAGTAGTGAAGTAGTAAACAATTGCCTTCCTCACTGAGTGGAAAAATTTGCTTATCAGCATGCCAAGCCCTCTGAAAACCATCACTTTCCACCCTGTAAATGACACCATCACTTAATTTTTCACTGACAACTCCTATACACCACTTGTTTTTTTACCTTTTATTTTGTATAATCCTACTTTCTTCTGACATGTTTCGGTGGATCCACCATCGTCAAAGTACACAAAATTGAAATTCAACTTAGTTAAAAATTTATTAAAATTTACAGAAGATTTTGTATCTTCAGTCATAAAACAGTGTTATACAAAATGACTGAAGATACAACATCTGTAAATTTTAATAAGTTTAAAAAACCGTTAAGTTTCAATTTTGTGTGTTCTGATGATGGTGGATCCACCGAAACATTTCAGTAGAAACTAGGATGATATAAGAAAAGGCAAAGAAACAAGTGATATAGCTGCTGTAACAGGTCAGTGAAAAAATTACTAAATATTTTTACAATATGAAAATAACTTCAATATTCTCCATCGTTACTTTTTACCCTGTGATATCTTCCGTCTGATCAGACTTCTCAAATACACACACACTGATAAATTGGTAAAAACATGTTTTTTTTTTTAATTCAGGGGCGTGAAAATGTGTATTTCCGGTGTAAACTCAAGTTGGAAAAATTTATTTGAAAACAATACCTTTCTTCCCCTATAGTTCATATAGGGCAAGAGAAAGTAATAAGATAAAATTAAATTCTATTTTAGTAAATTCTAGTGCTGATAAGGATAACGTTTGCCCATAACAGGCAGTTGTTGTTTAGGTCATCAGCCAAAAGGCTGGTTTGAACCTGTAGAGGTTTTACTAAGTAGAACGAGGAGTGAGGTAGTTTACCATTGCCTTCCTCACTGAGTGGAAAAGTATGCTTATCAGCATGCCGGGCCCTCTGAAAAGCACATTTTCCACTCTGCAAATGACACCTTCAACATTCTGATGACCTAAACAACAACAAATATGTACAATAATGAAAACTTTAACTTAAATTACAAAATATAACATTAAAATTTTAAATGTTGTTAATTATTTTTTGTTCCTAAAAATGTTTGTGTACTGTAATTTTTTTTAAATTAGTACATACAATGTATTTAGAAAAAAAACATAAAAATATTGTTTACTTACAAATGATGTGCAGAAGCTATGTTGTAATAGAACTCACAACGTCTTAAAAAAAGTCAGTCATCTGCTTTTGTTTTTTTTTGAGTTAAAACACTTTTTCTTGATTTTGGACTGAAGTTTTCTCAACATAAGTTTGTCACAAAGCAATGAGTGTGCTTTACAAATTTAAGCGTGTGCTTTACTTTACAAAGCGCGTATTTACAAATTTAAGCATGTGCTTTACTTTACAAAGTGCGTATTTACAAATTTAAGCGTGTGCTTTACTTTACAAAGTGCGTATTTACAAATTTAAGCATGTGCTTTACTTTACAAAGTGCGTATTTACAAATTTAAGCATGTGCTTTACTTTACAAAGTGCGTATTTACAAATTTAAGCGTGTGCTTTACTTTACAAAGCGCGTATTTACAAATTTAAGCATGTGCTTTACTTTACAAAGCGCGTATTTACAAATTTAAGCGTGTGCTTTACTTTACAAAGCGCGTATTTACAAATTTAAGCATGTGCTTTACTTTGCAAAGCGCGTATTTACAAATTTAAGCATGTGCTTTACTTTACAAAGTGCGTATTTACAAATTTAAGCATGTGCTTTACTTTACAAAGTGCGTATTTACAAATTTAAGCGTGTGCTTTACTTTACAAAGCGCGTACTTCGTGTGCTGTACAAATTTTATCTTTAATGTTATCACATTACAAGAAATTTACTTAACGTTAAGAAAAAATCTGGTGTGAAACACTCACACAACTTTCTCTTGCCAATGCAAATGATTAATAATAAACCTAACATTATTAATAAAATATTAGAAATAAACAAAAACTAACCTCAAAAACATAACCTTATTTTAATAATGAGTGAATGACGCAAAATGACAATCGAACTCAGTTTGGCTTAAAAATACGGAAAATCACGCTTTCACGCTAAACTAGGCTCTGTAGAGAATAATGCTCTAAACAAAAGTTGTAGATCTTTTAATTTTCTATAAATTTAATTTTATACACTTTTGTCGTAAAATGCATACTAAGACCGAAATGTTAAAAAAATCGATTTTTCTCACGTTTTCGTGAGACAAAAAAACAGAAAATCGCTAATTACCGCTAAACTAAGCGTTATACAAAAAAATGTTTGAAATAAAAGTTGTAGGTTTTTAAATTCTCTACAACTTTTATTATATAAGTTTTTGCGCTAAAATTTATATTAAAGCCGTAATCTTAAAAAAACAACGTTCTTACGTGAAAACCGCCTCATCGAGAATTTCAGCAAACATGGCGCCTACCCTATCTTGTAGAGAATAAAAAATTGAGTAAAATAGGCGATTTTTAAAAAAATCGTAGGACCAGTTTTTGAGAAAATCGCAAAAAACTGAAAAATTATACGAATAAACTACTACTTCCGGTTGACAGATTTTGATGAAAATGTTCGTGTCGGGTCCGGTAGTGGTATGTAACTTAAGTTTCAAGTTTCAAGTTCGTACGATGTTCCGTTCTTGAGATATTCTGTTCACACACAGACACACACACACACACACACACACACACACACACACACACACACACACACAGACCAATCGCTAAAAACATGTTTTTTGGGTTCAGGGGGTCTGAAAACGTATAGATCCGGTGAAAACTCGATTTCGAAAAATCGACATGAAAACAATACTTTCCTTCCTATATATTCATATAGGCAAGAGAAAGTAAAAAAGAATGAAAAAAATTTCATCCGACGTGCGCGGATAATCCGCAAAGCGGATAATCGGGAGTTGACTGTAACTGTTTTCTGTTAATACAATAATTTTTTGTCGGTAAATTTTGTCGGAAAATGGATACAACAGTGGAGCAAATTGAGAAGAAGCGCCTTATATGGTTGGGACATACACAGAGGATGAGAGATGAAAGGTGGCCCAAGAGAATGCTGAATTGGGATCCACCTGGAAGAAGAAGAAGAGGAAGACCGCCCGAACTGTGGAACAAGCAGGTGTATTCCGATATGAGGAATAGAAATCTTGTGGAGGGGGACTGGATGAACCGAGAGAGATGGCGGATGGGATGCGAGAAGCGGCTGGAGCTGTAGATCAAACTCGCTTATATATATATAAATTTTTCAGCTGCTCTTAACAGACAGGTGGAGTGTCAAATTATTTACACTCAATCTGTTCGTTGCAGGGCTAAAATAAATAGTTCTGTTTCTTATCACATGGTCAGCCAATTAAATGACTGAATCATTTAAGAACAGAAGAGGTAGAGGTGCAAAAGACACTAATCAGAGTTATCTTCTCTGAAAATAATGAATTTCATTATACAGCCAGACCCTGTGGTGAATGAAGTGAAGGTATCATTTGCAGAGTGGAAAATATGTGCTTTTCAGAGGGCCCGGCATGCTGATAAGCATACTTTTCCACTCAGTGAGGAAGGCAATGGTAAACCACCTCACTTCTCGTTTTACTTAGTAAAACCTCTAGAGGTTCAAACCAGCCTACAGGCTGATGACCTAAACAACAACACAAATTTTTCAGCATTATTTACTGGACGTATTGTAATGTAATGTAATTTTATTTCACGTGATGTTAAACTTGTTAATACGGATAAATTTGTCATTTATGTATTTGCTCTTATAACTTATAATAAATGAACTCGTATTAAAAGGAGATAACCTTGGAATTAAAATCGGTTTGATAGTATTTTTTTTTTTATTACATTAAATTAAATGATAGTATTAAATTAAAACAAGTATCATATTGGCTTTAGAGTGGAAAAAAATCATGCGAGTGAGCGAGTGAGGATTTAGTAATTAAAGCAGTAGGCTGTCTATTTTTTTTTTTACATTTCTTCACATAGTCGGTGTTATGTTAAGCTTTATCGGTCATTCCGTCAACAGTACACGCAGTGAACGGTTGTTTTATTCTTAATTAATTTATCTTTTTCGGAATTTTTTGTATCATTTCGTTATTTTATTTTCAGTTTTCATTTATTAATGAGCCTGTTGTTAACTTGTTCCGTTAATTATTCTCTGTGCTTTATGAATTCTTAACATTTTTTAAAATTTATTACTAACCCTATTTCTCGTTAGTTGTACGTGAAATTATTTATTTATTTCAATCGTAAGTACAATATTGTTTATTTATTTCTTTTAATATACTTTTTATTTTTAAACATTTTCTAATAAATTAATTTATAATATAAGTTATTTCTTATTGTTATTTTAATTGAAGGTGAAAATATTATCTGCACTTCGAAATAATTTATCGAAAATTTTTTAATTCTTTATTAGACTATAGTTAATCGATTTTTTTATTAATTTATTTAATTTTTTTTTGACTGATTCCAGTCAATAAATTTTTACTTTCTTTTACGCGATTTGAAAAAAATATGTGATAGAAAAATTATGTGTGTCAAGATTTTCGAAATCGTGTTTTCACTGGAGATAGAACACGTTTTTAGTTCTTCTGAGCCCAAAAAAATATGTTTTTATAGATTATTCTGTATGTCTGTGAACAAAATACAGAATAACTTATTTATTTAGAATTTGGATAATTCGAATAAACTGGTATTCTCCTTTGAAAAGCATATTAAAATCTTATTAAGAGTGGTTTGCCTTATTTGAAGTTTAAAAATATGTTATTTGGTTAATTCGAAGTTTTTTTTTTGAGTTTTCACCGAAGTTGTTCAAAGAGAAAATAAATGTTTGTTTACCTAGGGTTTTCGTAGACAGGTAATGTCATTTTTACCTGCTGCTGCGTTTGGGTTGAAAATTGACACAATAGAGTTAACAGTTATTAACGCGTGAGTAGCATAGTGTAGGGCATAATGTAGGGCTACGCCCTATAGCCTGTACGCCGTATACGCTTTCAACTGTGTAAAGTGAGTTTCACTTCCACAGAGATTTGCACTCTATGATCGGTTTTGGATTTCTCGTTAAATTTACTCCCTCATTTTAAAACCGTTTTGAGTCACAGTATATTAGGCCTATTTTAGAGTACACTCGTGCATACGGTGTGTGCAATTTGTGTTGTACAATTTATGTAGGTACATTTTTACTTTCTCTTGCCTATATGAATATATAGGAAGGAAAGTATTGTTTTCATGTCGATTTTAACAAATCGAGTTTTCACCGGATCTACACGTTTTCAGACCCCCTGAACCCACACAAACATGTTTTTAGCGATTGGTCTGTGTGTGTGTGTGTGTGTGTGTCTGTCTGTCTGTCTGTGTGAACGGAATATTTCAAGAACGGAACATCGTACGAAATTCAAATTTGAAACTTAATTTACATACCACTACCGGACCCGACACGAACATTTTGATCAAAATCGGTCAACCGGAAGTAGTAGTTTATTCGTGTAATTTTTCACTTTTTTGCGATTTTTTCAAAAACTGGTGCTACGATTTTTTTTGAAATCGCCTGGTTTATTCAATTTTTTATTCTCTGCAAGATAGGGTAGACGCCATGTTTGCTGAAATTCTTGGTGAGGCTGTTTTCACGTAAAGAAATTGTTTTTTTTTAAGATTGCTGCTTTAATATAAATTTTAGCGTAAAAATTTATATAATAAAAGTTTTAGAGAATTTAAAAACCTACAACTTTTATTTCAAACATTTTTTTTGTATAACGCTTAGTTTAGCGGTAATTAGCGATTTTTTTTCTCACGAAAACGTGTGAAAAATCGACTTTTTAAAGATTTCGGCCTTAGTATGCATTTTACGAAGTGTATATAATAAAATTTATAGGAAATTAAAAGATCTACAACTTTTTTTAGAGCATTTTTCTCTACAGAGCCTAGTTTAGCGTGAAATTGTGATTTTCCGTATTTTTAAGCCAAAGTAAGGTTGATTTTTATTTTGCGTCTCTCTCTGATTATTAAAATTAGGTTATGTTTATTGAGGTTAGTTTTTTGGTTTATTTCTAATGTTTTATTACTAATGTTAGCATTATTGTTAAGTATTTACATTGGCAAGAGAAAGTTGTGTGAGTGTTTCAACACTAGATTTTTTTTGTAAAGTAGGTACAGTACATTTCAGTACTGTATTGTTTTCGTTTCAGTTAAGAGTTTGAGCGCAGTGCGGTTGAGTTCATTTTAACAATTGTTAAGCGTGGCCCGTACAAGAGTTTAACTTTGGACGGAAAAGTTAAAGTGATTCAAGGTGTGGAACGGTGTACAAAAGGAAAGTGTCACGTAACTAAAGAATACGGGGTTTTACCGAACACTTTGTCGACTTTCTTAAAAAAAACACAATTATGGAAAACTGGAATAAAAAAAGATCTGGTGTAAAACACTCACACAACTTTCTCTTGCCAATACAAACAATTAACAATAATGCTAACATTAGTAATAAAACATTAGAATAAACACAAAACTAACCTTAATAAACATAACCTAATTTTAATCATGAGTGAAAGATGCAAAATGAAAATCAACCCCAGTTTGGCTTAAAAATACAGAAAATCACTTTTTCACGCTAAACTAAGCTCTGTAGAGAAAAATGCTCTGAATAAAAATTGTAGATCGTTTAATTTCCTATAAATTTGATTATACAGTTTTGTTATAAAATGACCTTACCAACCAAAAACCCGCCGCCTGGCCACTTGATCCGACATCAGCAAACAACCCTCCACCTCCCTCGGAACTGTTTATATAATACTACAAGGGAAATGGGTTAAAAAAACATTACATACTGTCAGCGGGGCGTGGAAGGAAACCGTAGCCTTATTCCCTCTCGCTCTCACTGACCAACACTCACTCTCTCACTTTCATTCATCTCTTTCATCACCAGCTGAGGAAATTAATGTGCCTACCTTACCTACTGAGATTGGGACAGGATTGATTGAGTGAAGAGGCTTATCGTTGAAAATACAAAAGTATACATTTTATATTAAACGGGAGAGCCCTCAGGACAGATTATATTTTTACTTTCTCTTGCCTATATGAATATATAGGAAGGAAAGTATTGTTTTCATGTCGATATTAAGAAATCGAGTTTTCACCGGATCTATACGTTTTCAGACCCCCTGAACCCAAAAAACATGTTTTTAGCGATTGGTCTGTGTGTGTGTGTGTGTGTGTGTGTCTGTGTGTGTGTGTGTGAACAGAATATCTCAAGAACGGAACATCGTACGAACTTGAAACTTGAAACTTAAGTTACATACCACTACCGGACGCGACACGAACATTTTCATCAAAATCGGTCAACCGGAAGTAGTAGTTTATTCGTATAATTTTTCAGTTTTTTGCGATTTTCTCAAAAACTGGTCCTACGATTTTTTTTAAAATCGCCTATTTTACTCAATTTTTTATTCTCTACAAGATAGGGTAGGCGCCATGTTTGCTGAAATTCTCGGTGAGGCTGTTTTCACGTAAAAACGTTGTTTTTTTAAGATTACGGCTTTAATATAAATTTTAGCGCAAAAACTTATATAATAAAAGTTGTAGAGAATTTAAAAACCTACAACTGTTATTTCAAACATTTTTTTGTATAACGCTTAGTTTAGCGGTAATTTGCGATTTTCTGTTTTTTTCTCACGAAAACGTGAGAAAAATCGATTTTTTTAACATTTCGGTCTTAGTATGCATTTTACGACAAAAGTGTATATAATTAAATTTATAGAAAATTAAAAGATCTACAACTTTTGTTTAGAGCATTTTTCTCTACAGAGCCTAGTTTAGCGTGAAAGCGTGATTTTCCGTATTTTTAAGCCAAACTGAGTTCGATTGTCATTTTGCGTCATTCACTCATGATTAAAATAAGGTTATGTTTTTGAGGTTAGTTTTTGTTCATTTCTAATATTTTATTAATAATGTTAGGTTTATTATTAATTATTTGCATTGGCAAGAGAAAGTTGTGTGAGTGTTTCACACCAGATTTTTTTCACTGTTGTTCTTAATAATAATCTGTCCGACATAAAGGTGTGACTAATATTTAGTTTTCGTATATGGTTTTCTGTTAATTATACAGGGTGATTCAAAACTATACGACAATCTCTTGGGATCTCATTCTATAGCTAAAAATAAGAAAAAAGGTTCATATAAACATATGCCTGAAAACGCTTAGTTAGCGAGTTACGGCTAGCGAAAAATTTCACCTAGAACTCTGTTCCCTCGGTGAAGTAAAGCCGTATAAAAATGTTAAAGGTAGTTACAAAGATACAAATACGATTGTTTCTTATGTTTTTTAATCTGAAAAATTGAATAAAATTGGTTCCAGAGCTGTAAATGCAATACTTTCAGAGATATCTTACATAAAACACAAGAATTGGTGCAAAGAAATAACACATTTTTGTGTTTAACGTAAGATTATTTCCATAAATGGTAAATAAAGGTGTATTTTTTCTTAAATAAATTTGTAGAAAATTTAATTCTGAGAAGATTCATGTGGATTACTCAGGAAAAAAATTAATAATAGATATTGAAATTTCGCTTTATTTAAAATCAAAACGGACGCAAATAAAACGCACGTTCTTAACTGCATAACATAAATTACGTTGGGAGTAACAGCTGATAATGATCAGCTGTTACTCCCAACCTACATATTAGTTAATATTTTATGCAGTTAAAAATGTGCGTTTTATTTGCGCCTGTTTTTGATTTTAAATAAAGCGAAAATTCAATATCTATTATTAATTTTTCAATTTTTCTATATTTTAATTAATATTATTCAATTTTTCAGATTAAAAAACATAAGAAACAATCGTATTTGTATCTTTGTAACTACCTTTAACATTTTTATACGGCTTTACTTCACCGAGGGTACAGAGTTCTAGGTAAAATTTTTCGCTAGCCGTAACTCGCTAACTAAGCGTTTTCAGGCATTTGTTTCTATGAACTTTTTTACTTTCTCTTGCCTATATGAATATATAGGAAGGAAAGTATTGTTTTCATGTCGATTTTTCGAAATCGAGTTTTCACCGGATCTATACGTTTTCAGACCCCCTGAACCCAAAAAACATGTTTTTAGCGATTGGTCTGTGTGTGTGTGTGTCTGTGTGTGAACAGAATATCTCAAGAACGGAACATCGTACGAACTTGAAACTTGAAACTTAAGTTACATATCACTACCGGACCCGACACGAACATTTTCATCAAAATCGGTCAACCGGAAGTAGTAGTTTATTCGTATAATTTTTCACTTTTTTGTGATTTTCTCAAAAACTGGTCCTACGATTTTTTTAAAAATCGCCTCATTCACTCAATTTCTTATTCTCTACAAGATAGGGTAGGCGCCATATTTGCTGAAATTCTTGGTGAGGCTGTTTTCACGTAAAAACAAAGTTTTTTTAAGATTGCGGCTTTAATATGCATTTTAGCGCAAAACGTTATATAATAAAAGTTGTAGAGAATGTAAAATTCTACAACTTTTATTTCAAGCATTTTTTTGTATAACGCTTAGTTTAGCGGTAATTAGCGATTTTCTGTTTTTTTCTCACGAAAACGTGAGAAAAATCGATTTTTTTAACATTTCGGTCTTATTATGCATTTTACGACAAAAGTGTATATAATTAAATTTATAGAAAATTAAAAGATCTACAACTTTTGTTTAGAGCATTTTTCTCTACAGAGCCTAGTTTAGCGTGAAAGCGTGATTTTCCGTATTTTTAAGCCAAACTGAGTTCGATTGTCATTTTGCGTCATTCACTCATGATTAAAATAAGGTTATGTTTTTGAGGTTATTTTTTGTTTATTTCTAATATTTTATTAATAATGTTAGGTTTATTATTAATTATTTGCATTGGCAAGAGAAAGTTGTGTGAGTGTTTCACACCAGATTTTTCAGTTTAGTTCTTATAATTTATCATTTAAATTGTTACTGGTACAAATTAAATACATATACAGTGTGCAGCATAAGTCGCCACCCGTCGCTAGAAAATTACATCATGTTCACTCTCTGAAGTGGTAGGGGGTAACCTTGAACACCCGTACGTTTACACATCTGCCTTTTCAGTTCTACTCGTGTATTCGTGTTAGTTGCTACCCCCATATATTCATTTGTTACCGTTAAAGACGTCTTTCATTACATTATGAATAGAAAACTGTCACTTCAACAGAGAGTATTTATTATACAGCAGTGGAGCAAATTTAATTGTAATTACGATAAAGTACGTGATCAGGTCTGCATAAAATTTCCTAATGTTTTGCCGCCGTGTACGAAAAGTATGTATAATTTAAATAAACGGTTTGAAAGCACAGGTTCAGTCAATGATTTACCCGGATCTGGTCGCTCTGTATCGGTTACTACTGAAAAAAATATACACCACGTTGCGCAATCATTTGTCAATTCTCCAAATAAATCAGCAAGACGTGCTTCCACAGAGTTAGGCATTTCGGATAGAAGTGTTAGAAGAATGTCATCTACGTTAAAAATCTGGTGTGAAACACTCACACAACTTTCTCTTGCCAATGCAAATAATTAACAATATAACCTAACATTAGTAATAAAACATTAGAAATAAACAAAAAACTAACCTCAATAACATAATTTTAATCATGTATGAAAGACGCAAAATGAAAATCAACCTGTTTGGCTTCAAAATACGGAAAATCACTTTTTCATGCTAAACTAGGCTCTGTAGAGAAAAATGCTTTGAATGAAAGTTGTAGATCTTTTAATTTCCTATAAATATGATTATATAATATACTATTGTCGTAAAGTGCATACTAAGGCCGAAATCTTAAAATAATCGATTTTTCACACGTTTTCGTGAGAAAAAACAGAAAAACGCTAATTACCGCTAAACTAAGCGTTATACAAAAAAATGTTAGAAATAAAAGTTGTAGAATTTTACATTCTCTACAACTTTTATTATATAACGTTTTGCGCTAAAATGCATATTAAAGCCGCAATCTTAAAAAGAAAATGTTTTTACGTAAAAACAGCCTCACGCAGAATTTCAGCAAACATGGCGTCTACCCTATCTTGTAGAGCATAATAAATGTAATGAACCAGGTGATTTTAAAAAAAATCGTAGGGCCAGTTTTTGAGAAAATCGCAAAAAAGTGAAAAATTACACGAATGAACTACTACTTCCGGTTGACCGATTTTGATGAAAATGTTCGTGTCAGGTCCGGTAGTGGTATGTAACTTAAGTTTCAAGTCCGTACGATGTTCTGTTCTTGAGATATTTTGTACACACACACACGCACACGCACACACACACACACACACACACACACAGACCAATCGCTAAAAACATGTTTGTGTGGGTCAGGGGGTCTGAAAACGTATAGATTCGGTGAAAACTCTATTTCGAAAAATCGACATGAAAACAATACTTTCCTTCCTATATATTCATATAGGCAAGAGAAAGTAAAAATGAACCACACAGGCCGGCCTTACTGCAATGCAAACTCTACATGTACACAATATATAAAATCTACAATGCATTCATGAATGTTCGGGATAGCGACTTATGCCGCACCCGGTATTAAAATGAAATAATTTTTGGTAAGTTTGTTCATTGTAATAAGGTTGTAGGCATTTGAGTACATTAAAATTTGTAGACAATGTTGAAAGGATAGGTTATGGATATACTTTATGCGGAACTTTTTTCCCCCATCCTGGAGACTCCTTGTGGGAGTACAGGACATGTCAAGATAAAACTGATAAACTGAAAGTTTATCACCAATGATAAATTCATCACTTACCACCAAAATTCGTTTTTGCTACTGCTTACTTCAGTAGGCTTGTCATGAACCCTATTGAATCAAATATCACACACAATGAAAAATAAAAAAAAATCAAACACAATGATAAATTTATCACTTACCAATAATTTCCTCCTGCCACTGCTTAACTCAGCAGGCTTGTCATGAACCCCTTTGTATCAAATTGTACACAATATTTGTTTAATTAAAGTTAAATACCAAAACTATTTAGAAAGGAATTCGTGCACACTGTAAAATGTTTCATCAATCAAATATTGTTTTAGCTTTTTTTTTAAAATGACTTAAATTGTCACAACTTTTTAAACCTTGTGGCAATTTATTGATGTATTTTCTACCTGCATAAGTTAGTTTTTGTTCAAACAATTTAGTGTTGTGATTAGCAACATAATAATCGATTCTGTTTCTTGTGTAGTGGTTGTGAACATCTAAATTCCTTTAAAAAGGTATTTTTCTTTACGTACATTATCACTTCAAAAATGTAAAAAGAAGGAACTGTGAGCAATTGCAGCTTTTTAAATAGTGATCTGCATGAGGTAAGGTGGTTGACTCCCATCATACACCTAATAAAGGGTGATTCAAAAAGAGCGCCGGTTTTTAAACGGCTGGTAAATTTTTGTTTATCGGTTGGCAACATTGTTTGACCACATTTCTATTTTGGAGAACATTCCGATTGACGATTCAGTTGTAGTTTCTCTTGTTCGCAGTGTAGTACTCTCGCAGTCTGTGTCTAACCATGGAGAAGTTTACTATTGCGCAACGAGTGTTAATCGTCAAAACATTTTACCAGAGTGGAGAGAGTTATGCGGCTACTGTCAGGCGACTTCGCGGTACTCTAGGACGTAATGAAGCACCGAATGAATCAACAGTTCGCAGGCACATGAAAAAGTTTTTTGAGACGGGTTCAACAGTCGACCTTAAAAGTTCTGGACGTCGTCGTTCTGGCCAAACTGAGCAGAACGTTGCGTTGGTTCGTGACAGTGTGGCTGTTAACCCAGCAAATTAGGGAGTTTTTGTGGCGTCATTTGGATGGAATGGACATTGACGAGTTGTGGTTTCACCAGGATGGTGCCACCTGTCACGCTGCACAAGAAACAATGTTGTTGCTCCGTGAACGGTTCCAGGATCGCATCATTTCTCGTAATTCCGACCATCAATGGCTACCAAGGTCGTGTGACTTGACGCCTTGTGACTTTCCTCTTTGGGGTCATCTGAAGTCATTGGTGTATGCCAATAAACCCCGAAACATCAATGACTTGAAGGAGGAAATTCGACGGGTTATCGGGCAAATGGAAGTCGAAACTTGTCGTGCAGTAATATCCAATTTCATGGACAGAGTTGATGCGTGCCAGCGCAGTAGAGGAGGGCACATGCATGACATCATTTTTCATACATAAAATCGGAAGGAAAGATGAACTTGTTGATGTATTTATTTTCAGTTTTTCAATAAAATAAATCTCTTAATTTGATATATCAAAACCGGCGCTCTTTTTGAATCACCCTATAGCTTTTATGTGTGTACACGTAGAGCAACAGTTGTGCCAATTCGAATTGTCCACACTGTATAGCTTACTACTGAATTGTTGTTCATTAAATATGTTTTCAAAAACTAACTGCGAACTATATTTTAAATAGATTTGTGTGTAAATAAATATTTTGTTAAAAATATTTTTCCTTACGTATGAATTTTCAAAAGTAATTGGTCTTTTTTGTTATACTGTTATTTATTTTTTTTTGTAACAACCAACACACTTGTTAATTTTAATTTTTTTTTATTTTTATTTAAATTAAATGTGTCATTTTATTATATTATTAAATAAACAAGTGTTCATTTAATTTTTTTCTTCGTTATTTTCACATCGTTAATGTCATGCTCTTTTTTATCGTATATTTTATTATTTAATGAATAAAATCTTTTCTGTCGATTCATTCTTTATATTGAGAAAATATTATTAATATTTTCATTCGTTAATATAAATGTAGGAATAAATATTGTACTTGAAATTTATTTGAAAGTCATTTTACAATTTGTACTTAAACGGATTGTAATGCTTATTCTATGAACAATTTTTTTTTTATATTTAAATATGAAATTGAATTTTGGTGAGTAAAAATTTTGGTATATTAGATTTCTGTGATGTCAATTTCTGTAATGTAATTTTTTTGTCATTTGATTTTTTTTGTGTCGCATAAAAATTGTGTGTTAATTTCATGACCCTAGCCGTATCAAACTCAGGACCTTCCACTTTTTAGGCTAGCGCGCTTACCATTACGTTAAGTGGGCATAGAAAAAAATACTTGTTTTACCATTTTTACTTTCTCTTGCCCTATATATAAATGCTTATGGAAGGAAAGAATCTAGTTTTTACCGGATGCACGTTTTCAGGCCCTGCACACCCAAAAACAAAGAAAAAAGTTTTTAGCGATTGTCTATTTTTGTGTGTGTCTATGAAAATATCTCAAGAACGGAACATCGTTCGTAGTTGAAACTTGATATTTAAGTTAGGTACCACTAGAGGACCATACATGAAATGAACATTTTCATCAAAATCGCCCAACCGGAAGTAGATTATTCGTGTCATTTTTAACTTTTTGCGATTTTCTCAAAAAACGGCTCCCATACGATTTTTTAAAAAATTAATAATTTTAAATAATTAATTTTGGTGAAAATTTTCACCAGACTGTCCTCTGTTGCATGAAATAAAAACCCTATTTTTACAATTTTAACCCTAAGGTACTACCTTTTTATAGAATGGGTCACAATTTTTAAATAAAGAAATTTAAGTTAAACTAATAAACGTAGGAAAGAACATGCTTTAATTTGCTGTAGCGTTAAAAATTTTCCGTGGCGGGCACTTTTTTAGCGAAACTGTGAGTATTTGACAAGTGTACAGTTCAGCCTCTGTTAGTTTGCTCCTACTGTCAACAAACAAAAGCCACCTACTACAGGGTGCACACTAGAGTCTGCGACTCTACAGATGTTGTATTCTTATTAAGTTAACTATTTTTTAAATTATAAGCACTTAAAGTACTAAAAACATGAGTCATGATATGATGTAGGCCTAACAATTTCATTTATAAAAATACTGTTAAAAGTATTTTGTATTTAAATACTTTTGAAAGTATTTTGCTGTTACTTTTTAATCAGCGTGTACACATTTTGATATAATGCGCATGCTCAGTGACTTGGTCATTATTTGTTTACATTAGGAGCAAACTAAGAGAGGCTGGACTGTAATGAAATGATTCCTGTAATTACTTAACACCTAACGACTTGTTCTATTCTTAATAGTAATCTTATTCACACATTTATCACGTGGACATATTTTTATTACGTGTACTCTAGGTGTAACTTTATTAAAAACATAATAAAGAGAATTATTATCTCTGTAATGGTATTGTTTTTATTATTTAAATCTTGTTACGTAGTATTTGTAATAATTTTGATTGAATTGCATAATGTACCATTCAATTTGATGGCATCAAAGGGGATTAGTGTCTTAACTTGTTCATACAAATCTGACGAAACTTATATTTATCTTTATCTTTATTATTTTAAATTTATTTATTTATTTAACGTCGCATCAACTGCAACGGTCATTAGCGACGACGTTGGGGTGTAAGTTTATGCAATGTAGGATGAAATGATTTTTTGTAACGTGTGAAAATATGCCATGCCAGAGTGGGATTCGAACCCAGGACCGCATGATGAGAGGCGAGCACGTTACCAACTGCGCCAATGCGGCCGGCATCTTATCTTTATTATTGTTTCATACAGATTTGTCGGGTAATATCTTGAATTATTCATTCGCTTAGAAAACGATATACGGTGGAGTCCCGGTTATCCGACGCAAACGGGACCGGAGGATAGTCGGATAACCGAAATGTCGGATAATACGGAATTGAAATAAATTATTCATTCGATTAGAAAACGATATATTGTGGAGTCCCGGTTATCCGACGCAAACGGGACCGGAGGATAGTCGGATAACCGAAATGTCGGATAATACGGAATTGAAATAAATTATGCATTCGATTAGAAAACGATATACTGTGGAGTCCCGGTTATCCGACGCAAACGGGACCGGAGGATAGTCGGATAACCGAAATGTCGGATAATACGGAATTGAAATAAATTATGCATTCGATTAGAAAACGATATACTGTGGAGTCCCGGTTATCCGACGCAAACGGGACCGGAGGATAGTCGGATAACCGAAATGTCGGATAATACGGAATTGAAATAAATTATGCATTCGATTAGAAAACGATATACTGTGGAGTCCCGGTTATCCGACGCAAACGGGACCGGAGGATAGTCGGATAACCGAAATGTCGGATAATACGGAATTGAAATAAATTATGCATTCGATTAGAAAACGATATACTGTGGAGTCCCGGTTATCCGACGCAAACGGGACCGGAGGATAGTCGGATAACCGAAATGTCGGATAATACGGAATTGAAATAAATTATGCATTCGATTAGAAAACGATATACTGTGGAGTCCCGGTTATCCGACGCAAACGGGACCGGAGGATGGTCGGATAACCGAAATGTCGGATAATACGGAATTGAAATAAATTATTCATTCGATTAGAAAACGATATACTGTGGAGTCCCGGTTATCCGACGCAAACGGGACCGGAGGATGGTCGGATAACCGAAATGTCGGATAATACGGAATTGAAATAAATGTAAAGAAACAAAATTGTTTTTGTATTTTAAAAACTAGTTTAATTAAGGGGAGACTGTACTTTGTATCCCGCCAATGTTAAATTTGCTATTTTTAGGTACATTTTTCATAAAATTGGTGAAAGTTATGAAAATGAAACTTTACACACTTATAGTTGTAGGGTGGTTTTAGCTACTGACATTTCTTCAATTAAATCTGTTGGTGGACCATAAAGTTTTTAAAAGAATAACATAAAGTTTTTACAATTTTTTTCTACGTTTTTTGCATATTACGAGGGTTATTCAGAAAATAACCTCCGTTTTGAAATAAAAAGTAAACGAGTGAAGATACAAAAACTTTATTATATACATATTAAAACTACAGTTTTTCTCTATTTTTCAACATAGTCGCCAAACAGATTCAAGCACTTGTCGTACCTTGGAACAGTCTTTGAAATAACCTCTGCATAAAAATCTGCCGCCTGTGAATGTAGCCAACCATTCACGGCGTTTCTCAGTATGACTTTGAAGGAGAAGAATTTTTGAACAGGATTGTTACTGGCGATGAGACTTGGGTAGCCTATGTGAATACTGAGACAAAATACCAGTCAATGCAATGGGGACAGACCGCTTCTCCAAACAAGCCAAAGAAAGTCCGTCAAACTTTGTCGACGAGAAAACTTATGGACCGTTTTTTGGGATGCTAAGGGCATCTTACTCGTTGATTTTATGGAATGTGGAACGACCATCACTTCTGCTGTCTACTGTGAAACTTTAAACAGACTAAGAAGAGCGATTCAAAACAAGCGTCGTGGCCTTCTGACACGTGGTGTTGTGTTTGTGCATAACAACGCTCGCCCTCATACAGCTCGAAGAACAAATGAACTTTTGGCCAAGTTTAAATGGGACGTTTTCAATCATCCACCATACAACCCGGACTTGGCTCCTAGTGACTTTCACCTGTTCCCGAACATGAAGCGGTGGCTTGCATCTCAGCGGTTCGCCAATGACGAAGAGCTTCGAATGGTTGGTTACATTCACAGGCGGCAAATTTTTATGCAGAGGATATTTCAAAGACTGTTCCAAGGTACGACAAGTGCTTGAATCTGTTTGGCGACTATGTCGAAAAATAGAGAAAAACTGTAGTTTTAATATGTATATAATAAAGTTTTTGTATCTTCACTCGTTTACTTTTTATTTCAAAATGGAGGTTATTCTCTGGATAACCCTCGTACAGTACTATACTAATGCAGACGCACGTTTTGCCCAGTGCTCTCCTTACGGAAATCAGGCTATAAGCTGCTGGTAAACTTGCGTTACGGGAATAGACCTTTAGTAAAGTCTTTAGAGGTTCAAACAATCTTTTCGACTGATAACCTAAACAATAACTTAGAAATAGATATTTTTTGCTATCTTCGAAAGCGACATACGTAATATATTTTTAATTTGTGTTGTTTAGGTCATCAGCCTGTAGGCTGGTTTGAACCTGTAGAGGTTTTACTAAGTAAAACGAGGAGTGAGGTGGTTTACCATTGCCACAACTCACTGAGTGGAAAAGTGCGCTTATCAGCATGCCGGGCCCTCTGAAAAGCACATATTTTCCAACTCTGCAAATGACACCTTCACTTCATTCACCACAGGGTCTGGCTGTATAATGAAATTCATTACTTTCAGAGGAGATAACTCTGATTAGTGTCTTTTACACCTCTACCTCTTCTGTTCTTAAATGATTCAGTCATTTAATTGGCTGACCATATGATAAGAAACAGAACTATTTATTTTAGCCCTGCAACAAACAGATTGAGTGTAAATAATTTGACACTCCACCTGTCTGTTATGGGCAGATTTTTAATTTGATAATTTTTTAAAAAATTTTGATTAAAATTTATTTATATATTTATTTGATATCTATTAATTTGTATATTTTAATAGTTTTTTTTACATGACCTTTTTAATTTTGTTCGTATTCTTCTTAAAACTCTTCCTGGTTTATATTCCTTTATAAAATTCAGAGGTCGTGTGAGTTTTCCTTATTCAATACGACTAGACTGTTTTATAAAAAAATAATAATAATATACGTTGATTTTTTCAGTACTATATTTTTTAATTGATTGTTAAAACTAATAAAAAATTACATTTGAAATTACATTTAAATTATTATTTGGCTTTAAAAGCTTTGTGAAATTTTTTATTTTTTTCAATGAGTATTTTAATTGTATTAATAATAATTTTTTCTGTGTTATTTTAATGGAATTTATTATTTAATTGCTTTAGTCACTGTTCGTTTAATGATTATTATTTTATTCATAATTATAGTACAGTTTTATTAAATTTGCTTAATTAATAACTTTGCTCACAATGGTTGTGTTCCATGATTGGGTTTGTAAACTTCAGTATTCTAGTAAAAGTCATTGTCACCGTTCAGAAATGGGCTGTTACGGCCATCTTTTTTTTCTTTTTTTTATTCCTAATTTGTGTACGTTGCAATCTGTTAAATTCAGAACAATAAGCAACCCCATGACCCAATGAGAGGAGGATGATGTGTAAATGAGGTGTAGTCTTGTACAGACCCAGGCCGACCATTCCTGAGAGGTATGGTTAATTAAACCCCACCATCAAAGTACACCGGTAACCACTGTCTAGCATTCAAATCTGTATAAAAGTATATAGGCTAATATATACTTTTATACATTTGAACCAGGAACCTTTGTCTCCGAAAATCAGCTGTTAAACAGCTGATTTTGGCGACAACTTTACCTCTAGACCAACCCGGTGGGTTAATCTTTACGCCTATCTTAAGAGCAGAAATCTGGTGTCAAATACTCACACGACTGTCCAGTGTAAATAATGAAAAATGTAACTTTTTTTTGTCATCTGTTTCTCGACTGGTTTGATTTAGTTCTCCAAGCTGTTCTTCTTGTGCAAGTCGTTTCATGTCAACATACCTGTAACACCCTACATCTTTTGTAATTTGCTTTATAAATTCTAACCTTTGCCTCCCCCTACAATTCACTCCCTCATTATTACAATTACCCTCCCTCCCTACAATTACCCTCCATTATTGATAGATGTCTTAAGATATGCCCCATTAGACTATCCCTTCTTCTGGTAAGATGCTTCCATATATTTATTTTTTCATTCACTTTTCTATAAACCTCTAAATTATTTATCTTGTCCACCCACCTAATCTTTAACATTTTCCTATAACATCACATCTCAAAAGCTTCTATCCTCTTCCTTTCAACAGCCCCTTTCACCTACGTTTCATTCCTGTATAATGCTACACACCAAACATAGTGTTTTAAGAAATTTTTCCTAATCTGTAAGTCAATGTTTGTAGTCTGTAAGCTGTTTTTCATTTCAAAGGTTATAACTATAACTTTAACATAATAACATAATTATGTTTAATCATGAATAAATGTAAAATGAAAAACATAATCTAATTTAAATCATGAGTGAATGACGCAAATTGATAATCAACTTCTGTTTGAATTAAAAGTACGGAAAATCTTTAATTGATGCTAAACTAAGTTCTGTTGAAGAAAATATGTAAAATAAAAGTTGTCGATTTTTGTATTTCCTATAACTTTAATTTATATACTATAGTTTTGTTGTAAAATACATCTAAGGCTCAATATTAAGAAGTCCCATATTTTTATTGATTTTGATGAAAAAAAATACAAAAATCACTGTCTGATTAGATATCAGATGTAATTTAAATTAGATTTACCGAGGTAAAATATTGATAGTTAAAAATGTAGGCCTAATTCAAAATTTCACGTTTTAATAAATATTCATTATTATTCCATGAAATAGTACATAACAAAGGTTAAAAATATTAATGAACTACCGATTTGATTAAATAATAATTACTAAAAATTTTATTACTCAATACTGTCATTGACCGTATGCCAACGGCCGGCCCGTTGGCATAGTGGTTAGCGCAATTGGCTTCTATCCCGGAGTCCTGGGTTCAATTCTCGGTCAGGTCTGGCATTTTATCATGACTCATTTTCATATATCATTATTCTCCGCCATCTACATTTGCAGATATCGCAAAACAATCAGACGTAAAACAAAAAAAATACATAAAAAATAGTGTCATTATGAATTACATAAATGTGTTATTATACCAACAGAGAATATGTAAACGATTTGTATTACATGCTGGTTAGTATACAAAAATAGATAAATATATAACTTATATAAAATTATATGACAAAGTAGTATAACAAAGAAAACATTAAAAAATCTGGTGTGAAACACTCACACAACTTTCTCTTGCCAATGCAAATAATTAACAATAAACCTAACATTAGTAATAAAACATTAGAAATAAACATAACCTAATTTTAATCATGAGTGAAAGACGCAAAATGAAAATCAACCTCAGTTTGGCTTAGAAATACGGAAAATCACTCTTTCTCTCTAAACTAGGCTCTGTAGAGAAAAATACGTTAAATAAAAGTTGTAGATCTTTTAATTTTCTATAAATTTAATTATATACACTTTTGTCGTATAATGCATACTAAGGCCGAAATGTTAAAAAAATTGTTTTTTCTCACGTTTTCGTGAGAAAAAAACTGAAAATCGCAAATTACCGCTAAACTAAGCGTTATACAAAAAAATGTTTGAAATAAAAGTTGTAGGTTTTTAAATTCTCTACAACTTTTATTATATAAGTTTTTGCGCTAAAATTTATATTAAAGCCGTAATCTTAAAAAAACAACGTTTTTACGTGATAACAGCCTCACCGAGAATTTCAGCAAACATGGCGCCTACCCTATCTTGTAGAGAATAAAAAATTGAGTAAAATAGGCGATTTTAAAAAAAATCGTAGGACCAGTTTTTGAGAAAATCGCAAAAAACTGAAAAATTATACGAATAAACTACTACTTCCGGTTGACCGATTTTGATGAAAATGTTCGTGTCGCGTCCGGTAGTGGTATGTAACTTAAGTTTCAAGTTTCAAGTTCGTACGACGTTCCGTTCTTGAGATATTCTGTTCACACACAGACACACAGACCAATTGCTAAAAACATGTTTTTTGGATTCAGGGGGTCTGAAAACGTATAGATCCGGTGAAAACTCGATTTCTAAAAATCGACATGAAAACAATACTTTCCTTCCTATATATTCATATAGGCAAGAGAAAGTAATAGATAAATATATAACTTATATAAAATTATATGACAAAGTAGTATAACAAAGAAAACATTAAAAAAGGTATAAAATAAAGTCGTGAAATTGTAAACAGTACGTACGTACGTATGTTTTAAAGTTATATAGTATAGAACATTAAAAGTAAATCACCAGAAATTTTAAAAAAGTAGAAAATTATGTAATTTCTAAAAATATACAGCTTTTTTTAACAAATTTTTATAGAAAATAATACACCAAAGAAGAAAGCGTACATAATTTTCTAATTTATTGAGAAACAGACTAAGTCTTTAGCATTATAGTAATAATTCATCACTTTTATTATCATCATCATCATCATCAATTGGACATTTTGTTTTTTTTTTGGTTTAACGTCCGACTGTTCTGCAATTTCTGCTAATGCAAACGGTGAAGGATTGAATGATTTTTCGTAACGTATGAAAATATGCCGGACGTGAATGATATTCGAACCTAAGACTGCATGATGAGAAGCGAGCATGTTACCAACTACACCAATGCGACTGACATTGGCATCGATAGGAGAATAAGTAACGGGTGATTCAAAAAGAGCGCCGGTTTTTAAACGGCTGGTAAATTTTTGTTTATCGGTTTGCAACATTGTTAGACCTCATTTCTATTTCGGAGAACATTCCGATTGACGATTCAGTTGTAGTTTCTCTTGTTCGCAGTGTAGTACTCTCGCAGTCTGTGTCTAACCATGGAGAAGTTTACTATTGCACAACGAGTGTTAATCGTCAAAACATTTTACCAGAGTGGAGAGAGTTATGCGGCTACTGTCAGGCGACTTCGCGGTACTCTAGGACGTAATGAAGCACCGAATGAATCAGCAGTTCGCAGGTTCATGAAAAGGTTTTTTGAGGCGGGTTTCAACAGTCGACCTTAAAAGTTCTGGACGTCGTCGTTCTGGCCGAACTGAGCAGAACGTTGCGTTGGTTCGTGACAGTGTGGCTGTTAGCCCAGCAAAATCAATACGTCGCCGTTCTCAACAATTGGGTTTACGATGTTCTTTTGTACGGAGAATTCTTCGGTACGATCTCCAATATCACCCGTATAAAATTCAGTTGCTGCACGAGAAACAATGTTGTTGCTCCGTGAACGGTTCCAGGATCACATCATTTCTCGTAATTCCGACCATCAATGGCCACCAAGGTCGTGTGACTTGACGCCTTGTGACTTTCATCTTTGGGGTCATCTGAAGTCATTGGTGTATGCCAATAAACCCCGAAACATCAATGACTTGAAGGAGGAAATTCGACGGGTTATCGGGCAAATGGAAGTCGAAACTTGTCGTGCAGTAATATCCAATTTCATGGACAGAGTTGATGCGTGCCAGCGCAGTAGAGGAGGACACAAATGCATGACATCATTTTTCATACATGAAATCGGAAGGTAAGATGAACTTGTTGATGTATTTATTTTCAGTTTTTCAATAAAATAAATCTCTTAATTTGATATATCAAAACAGGCGCTCTTTTTGAATCACCCTATATAACTCACCACTTGTATAAGAAGGAAGCAGTTTCGGAAGCTGAACCAAGATTAGATGTCATAATTCTCTGATAAAACCTGCGGTGAATGAAGGAAGGTGTCATTTGCAGGGTGTAGTCACTTAAATCATGAGTTTGCCGTTGTTTGCTACGAGGGGTAAAGGGGGAAAAGCATCAGTGCGCATGCGCACACTGCTTTTATTTCAGTACGACAAACATAACTTATACTATACCCAGAGCATATACAGTATATCGCGGAACCTTTTGTAGGTTAACTGTACGAATATAACTGTTTGTTACCATAAACACAAATGTCGGTTTCTCGAAAACTTGATCGAACTATTCACAGTGCTGAACGCAATGTAATAAAATGTTGTTAAGTTGAAGCTAAACAAAAATGTCTATTTGTGCCTCTTAACAGAAGCCGTGAGCGAGCGGCTAACTACTATGATGTTACTCTTTCCACAATTCGAAAAATAAAGAAGGATATTAAGAACGTGAAGAAGCTATTCTTTAACAGTTTTGTTGACACCTAGTAAAAAAAGAAAACAATTCGGTAGATACTAGAGAGACTGATAATGAAAATGCCGATGACAGCAATAGCAAAGAAGGCGATTCATTCGTAACTTAATTTTTTTTCAAATTTATCGTTTATTTTTATTTATTATTCATCGTATTGTTTAATTTTATTATTTATTTTTTTATATTTATAATCAAATTTATAGGAAATTAAATGATCTACAACTTTTATTTAAAGCATTTTTCTCTACAGAGCCTAGTTTAGCGTGAAAGAGTAATTTTCCGTATTTTTAAGCCAAACTGAGGTTGATTTTAATTTTGCATCTTTCACTCATGATTAAAATTAGGTTATGATTATTGAGGATAGTTTTTTTTGTGTATTACTAATGTTACATTATATTGTTAATTATTTGCATTGGCAAGAGAAAGTTGTGTGAGTGTTTCACACCAGATTTTTTTAGTTCACAATATAGTATTTGCCCACCGATCTAAATTGTAGGTGGTGGACTTAATAAAACTTCTAGAGATTCAAAACCAGCCTTTCAGCTGATGACCTGAACAACAACAAACGTTACTTTTGTACACCAATTCAGAAACACCCTGTATATTATATCGTTTCCTGTATTACAAAATAATCCAGAATCAATCAACCTTTCTTTCAATAACCTATGTTACAGCAACATTTAAAAAAAATTATCAATTCAGTGAGAGATTTCTGAGTCAAGGTTTTTCTTTTATCGATTCATATTTTTTATCATTTTGTTCATATTATAAATAATTTATTAACACATAATGCAATTTGTTAAACACTGAATGTGTAACCTTGATATTGTCGCTACATTGTGGGTGATTTTTTATCCATGCATACATACATACAACATAATTATGTAAGTCTTATGCATAATGTTAAGTAAACATAAATTTATTCGACATGTGTTGGTTGTTTGTTTGTTTGTTTGTTTTTTTTTGTTTCTAAATTACAAAATAATTTATAAATTTATGTTGTCATTTTGTATAGGGTTGTTTACCTTTAGGGTTTATTTTTTATGATCTGTAACGCAAGTTAAATGACCAAGGTTAACTAGTTTTATTTTTGATGGTACTTTTCAAGTTCAAATGTTACGTTGATTTTACCTATGCATATGATTACTGTAAATTGGTTTTTTTGAATTTGAATAATTAATTATTACTGTAATGAATTATCTGTTATAAAATTAAGGTTATGTTTATTTATTTATTTATTTATGATAAAAGTTGATCAAGGTATTACAGTTTGTAGTTTTGAATATAAAATATATTTTCATTTAAGTTGGTTATTGTTTTTCATGTATAAAAAAATGATTAAATGATTATGTAATTCGTTTTTTCAATATTTTAATTTGGTATTATTATTTTGATTTTATTTCTTAATTTTCGGATGTTCTGCGCACAACCGTGTACTACGAATTGTACACGGAGGTATTACAGCCAGCGCTCGTTATCTCACCTCGGTGAGGATTGGGTAGCTAAACTGCAGTTCTATGGGCACGTTCTGTGTGGTCTGGGGCGTGCCCTTCCTTCAACTTACAGTTAGATGTGCAGTCAGAGTGTTGTTGAAAATTGACAACACGCATTGTTACGGGTGTTTCAAAAAGGACGCATTTCGAAGTTTAAGGGTTAATATTTTCTGCATAGGGAATATTTTTTTCCCCCAAATAACAGTTGGCACTACCGTACTCATTGTTGACCCATTGTGTATTACTGACATGTACTAGTGCTATCCCAGTATTCATTTGTGTCTGTAGTGTCTGTATAAGTTCAAACATGGTTTTTTCAAAGGATGAACGTGTTTTTATTATTGAAAGTTATTGCGCATATAAATCTTACAAACGAGTGAAAGACGAGTTCCATTTAAAATTTCCCAATTCTGAAGTACCTAACAACACCACAATATCGCGTCTGATTAATAAATTTCGTGAGACTGGCAGTGTACAGGATCGGAAAAGCACAGGTCGACCATCAGTGTTTACAGAACAAGTTTTGGACGATGTGAAACAACGTTTGACTATCTCACCCGGCAAATCACTTAGAAAGTTATCTTCACAGGCTGGATTATCACTATCTTCCGCTTTAAGGGCTACAAAAAAATTAAATCTGCATCCTTACCGCATCGGTGTCGTTCATGAACTGAAAGAAGTTGACCATGGGAAACGTATACAGTATTGTCGTTGGCTACGTTCTCTTGTTAATGACAACGGTGTTGAAATATTGGATCGTGTTTATTTCAGTGATGAAGCATGGTTCCACTTGGATGGTTACATCAACAGCCAAAACTGCCGAATATGGAGCGCTCATAATCCTCACACATTTCATGAACGTCCACTACGTGCACGTAAAATTGGTGTTTGGTGTGCAATCTCCCGGCATCGTATTGTTGGGCCTTTATTTTTTGACACATCTGTAGATGGTGTGGTTGTACCGCAACTTAATTGAACAATTTATAGCGTTGTTAGAATTACACGATCGAGATTGTTGGTTTCAGCTGGATAACGCAACGTGCCATACTTCTACTGAAACGCTGAATATGTTACGAGAATTTTTTGGCCATCGTGTGATATCAAAAGGATTGTGGCCACCAAGATCCCCATATCTTACTCCTGTGGATTTTTTTCTTTGGGGAAATTTAAAGAGTAAGGTTTTTAAAAACAATCCTCATACAATTGAAGAATTGAAGGCTAATATTGAAAGTGAGATTACAAACATTAATGAGCAAACACTACGAAAAGTGGCTGCAAATGTTATGAAACGTGTCCGAACTTGGATTACAAGCGGAGGAAGTCATTTTGAACATTTATTGTGAAGTTTTAAAGGTAATCTGAATGTTATAAAGGTAATAATTTCATACCGTATAATTTGTAATTAATTAATGTAATAAATTAGCGTTCTCATACTTCGAAGTGCGTCCATTTTGAAACACCTGTTATTTTGTAGCCATGCTGTTCCATTGCTGATTACATACCCTGCACTATTGCAGTACATACAAGACTGTACTAATGCAGACGCACTTTTAGCCCAGCGCTCTCCTTAATGAAAATCAGGTTATACTTGGTTAGATAGGAGTACATAACGAAACTATATGCACCGAGTTAAATGTTCGCCGGCCGCGTTGGCGATGTTGGTAACGTGCTCGCCTCTCATCACGCGGTCTTGGGTTCGAATCCCACTCGGGCATGGCATTTTTTCATATGTTACAAAATATTCATTTCATCCTTCACCGTCTGCATTAGCAGCAATTTGCAAAACAGTCGGACGTTAAACCAAAAAAAAAAAAAAAAAAAAAAAAAAAAAAAAGAGTTAAATGTTCAATCTTTATGTGAAACATTAACAATGTATAAGAGAAGCTGGTCCAACTATAATAAGCGCGTCAGCTCGTGATCCGTGTGAGGAATTTGTGTTACGGCATGCAGTGAAAGATTATACTATTCATAAAAAAAACATTTATCATAATGTTCTTGTCATTATAAAGTAACCTTTTGTTTTATTATTTCAATTTATTCTATAATATAGTAACTCTTTTACTTTTCTTTCATTGTATTTATTAATATTTAGTAATTATTTACAGTTTGAGTCAGGCAGTCCTCAGGAATTAAAATATGTACGTAGCATAGAAAATAAGGAAATTAAAAAATATATATTTCATAACATTAATTTATAGGCCTAAATAATTAGTAGCAAATTATGATTATGATTTTTTTTACCTCAGTCCTAATCAGTACCTAATCATAATCCATTTGGATTATGATTTTTTTACTGAGGTAAAAAAAAAATCGAATGGTTAAGCCAATTCCGAGTCCTTTACGCGATTCTTCATCACAGTTTTTTATAACTGATGCAATAATTTGTCGCCCTTCCGAATGAATTACCGCTTTATTTTTCCGAAAAGACATATTAAAATAAAACAAAAGGTATGAAAAATACACGTTGAAATTTACCTAACACAAAACACACAAAATAAATAACTTTTGGCACGTTAACACACTTTAAATTTCAAAATAAAAATCACTTTAGTGATAAAAAATCATGAATAATGATTAACACATCCGAGACGCATTACCTGGCACAAATGTACAACTGTATATTGTGACACGTGTATCCGTTATGAAAAGCAATAATACGTAGGCCTATAATAAATTAATACATAGACATAATAATAATATTTACACGATGACTAAATGTTTTTGTACTGAACGATAAGACAAAAATATTAGTCATATTCTATTACGCCACCCGCCCCACTTCCCCAGGCGACAGAGATCATGAGCTAGCGCGCGTACAGTATTTACTTAGCACACCAGCCCACAGGCTTCCTCTGTGTCTGTGAGCATGCAAACATAAACCTAGAGGGAAGCAAGGTTTAGGAGGACCCAAAAAGAGATGGATACTGGAATAGGACACTTAATCCTTGACGGATGATGATGATAAAAAACAAAATTAATTTAATATATATTCATTGTTGTTGTTTAGGTCATCAGCCGAAAGGCTGGTTTGAACGTGTAGAGGTTTTACTAAGTAAATCGAGGAGTGAGGTGGTTTACCATTGCCTTCCTCACTGAGTGGAAAAGTACGCTTATCAGCATGCCAGGCCCTCTGAAAAGCATATATTTTCCACTCTGCAAATGATTCTTTCACTTCATTCACCACAGGGTCTGGCTGTATAATGAAATCCATTACTTTCAGATGAGATAACTCTGATTAGTATCTTTTACACCTCTACCTCTTCTGTTCTTAAATAATTCAGTCCTTTAATTGGCTGACCATTAAAATCATATATTCATTATAATCGTAAAACAAAAAATTATTTATGATATTTTAATGATTAAAGAAATGAGAAAGTTTAGAATATAAATCAGGTCAATGGTTTGTAATTAAAATAATTTATGTACATTATTCATAAATGTACTATAGTTATTGTTTGTTACTTACTTAACTACAGCTGTTTGTCTTCGACAATAAATTACTGAATATATTATTTCGATGTAAAATTGTCACTTTGCTGATGTATTTTGTCAACCAAATAGTCATTAGCTAACTTAAATTACATTTAAAAAAAAAAATAATAAATAGGGTGTGAAACACTCACACGACTTTCTCGTGACAGTGTAAATAATGGAAAAAATCTGGTGTGAAACACACACAACTTTCTCTTGCCAATGCAAATAATTAACAATATAACCTAACATTAGTAATAAAACATTAGAAATAAACAAAAAACTAACCTCTAAAAATATAACTTTATTTTAATCATGACTGAAAAACGCAAAATTAAAATCGAACTCAGTTCGGCTTAAAAATACGGAAAATCACTCTTTTACACTAAACTAGTCTCTGTAGAGAAAAATGATTTAAATAAAAGTTGTAGATCTTTTTATTTCCTATAAAATTAATTACGAGATATACACTTATGTCGTAAAATGCATACTAAGACCGAAATCTTAAAAAAAATAGATTTTTCACTTGTTTTCGTTAGAAAAAAGCATAAAATCGCTAATTACTGCTAAACTAAGCGTTATACCAAAAAATGTTTGAAATAAGAGTTGTAGGTTTTTAAATTCTCTACAACTTTCATTATATAAGTTTTTGCGCTAAAATTTCTAATGAAGCCGTAATCTTAAAAGAACTATTTCTTTACGTGAAAACAGCCTCACCGAGAATTTCAGCAAACATGGCGCCTACCCTATCTTGTAGAGCATAAAAAAATGAGTTAACCAGGCGATTTTAAAAAAAATCGTAGGGCCAGTTTTTGAGAAAATCGCAAAAAAGTGAAAAATGACACGAATAAACTACTACTTCCGGTTGACCGATTTTGATGAAAATGTTTGTGTCGGGTCCGGTAATGGTATGTAACTTAAGTTTCAAGTTTCAAGTTCGTACAATGTTCCATTCTTGAGATATTCTGTTCACACACACACAGACCAATCGCTAAAAACATGTTTTTTGGGTTCAAGGGGTCTTAAAACGTGTAGATCCGGTGAAAACTTGATTTGTTAAAATTGACATGAAAATAATACTTTCCTTCCTAGATATTCATATAGGCAAGAGAAAGTAAAAAACCCAATCGAATATGAGAAGGTAATTAGTAATTAAAATAAGAAACCAAAATACTCTAAAAAATACTGAATAAACCAAAATACTGAACTCTACAAAAAAACCCCTTATGGTGTTTTTTTTTAATCAGCTATGGATAAGATTTTAAGTAAATATTTTTTAATAAGACATCTTATTACATTAACGTAGTACTGTAATTGAATATCATTCCCATTACAATGTTCTAAATGCTGCACTTAATGCTCCACTTATCTATTCACGTCGGAGTTCTGTCACTGGACTGTGTCTCCACTCACGTTTGTATACCATGTTAATTTTTTCTATTTCATATAATGAATTAATATAATGATTTCGCTAACCTTCTTTTTAAACTGCGTCACCTTTATTGTAATTTCTACTTACACGTGTTTCGGTGGATCCACCATCATCAGAGTAAATGAAAAATTGAAACTAAAAATTTTTTTCACATTTATTTAAAATTTACAGAAGATGGTACATCTTCAGTCACTTGTATAAAAGTTTTTACACAATTTACACAGTTTTATACAAGTGACTGAAGATGTACCATCTTCTGTAAATTTTAAATAAATGTGAAAAAAATTTTTTAGTTTCAATTTTTCATTTACTCTGATGATGGTGGATCCACCGAAACACGTGTAAGTAGAAATTACAATAAAGGTGACGCAGTTTAAAAAGAAGGTTAGTGAAATCATTATATGAAATAGAAATAATTTCAAACTGCAGGATGCATTATAAAGATTTATTTTTAAATGTTAATTGTTTCCAAATTTTTTGTTATCACATTCACTGATTGTTTCCACAGATTGTGAATTTCCTAAATAGAGAAAAAAATAAGACATCTTAATTAATGAATCCAAATGAAATGTAATAAATTACAATTACATTAACTAGTTATATTTTTTATATAGTTTCGTTTTAAAAAATTACAACTGTAATTATTAAAAAAAATTTTTTTTGTCAATTTAATGATCACATACTTATATTTAAATATAGCATTCGTTAAGCCGTTGTTACAAATTATATTAGCACTATTTATATATATATATATTTATTTAACGTCAGGGTAATTAGCGTTTTGTTGTACTTTAAACTAGGAAAACAAAATCATAGTGTATTAGTATTTACGTTTTTCTCATGTTCTGGTTTTACTGGTTCTTTATAATTGACGCCCGTCTTTTTTAACTAGATCTTTTTAAAAAAAAAAATAACATCTAATGTGTATCTGAATTTTATTCTTGCTTTCATTCTGTCTCTAACTTTACTATTAATCACATTACAAGTTCAAACGGTTCAAGTTTATTTAACTACGATACTGTTGTATTGAGTTTTTAATCGTTCAGATTTAAAGGTAAGGTCTTGGTCAAATTTTTTTTATTATACCAACCTTGATTGGTTTTTTAAATATTTATTAGTAGTTATTTCAATAAAATATACCGTTAATATTTATTTTTATGTATTAAAAAATTGTATTTTATCTTTATAGTTTTTCATGAAGTTTAACCACTTTATATTTCTGTCAAAGAACTTAATTGTTTCAAGTTTTTTGTTTAATTAAAATTATTTCTGTGTATAAATTGGTTTTTTTCTCGTATAATTTAAGATCACGTGAGGTGACTTTAGATGTTTCTCAAAGCTCTTTCTGCAGCCCAAATTCTTATTATTCTTTCACTTATGGGTTTTCTCCAGTCTTCTGTCCATCCGGTGTTCAGTTTTTCTCTTCATGAAGGCCCTTAAAGTCTGTAAATATTTGTCAGAATTTGGTTCAGTTCATTAAGTCTCCGTTTATTTGTGTTTTCTCAATATTCTTTCTGACTTATATCTGTGTATAATAAATTATATAAAAATAAAAAATAAAAAATATTATATAAATATAATAAATTATATCTGTGTATAAATTGGTTGTTTTCTCGTATAAGGGCTAATTTAAGACCACGTGGGGTGACTTTTGATGTTTCTCGAAGCTCTTTTTGCAGCCCAAATTTGTATTATTCTTTCACTTATGGGTTTTCTCCAATCTTCTGTCCATCCGGTGTTCGGTTTTTCTCTTCATGAAGGCCCTTAAAGTCTGTAAATATTTGTCAGAATTTGGTTCAGTTTATTAAGTCTTCTCCGTTTATTAGTGTTTTCTCAATATTCTTTCTGACTTCTTTAAATTATTTATCCGGACATTAGGTCTATTGTTTCTTATCTTAAAAATTTGTTTTGTCAACTGGTTGTCATCCATTCTATACAGATGTCTTAATGAATAACAATATTTAAAAAAAAAAAAAATTTAAATTAAATTTTTATGAGTAATTTGTTATTGGTTAATTTTCGTAGTAATTATGAATTTAGTTATATTAAAAAAAAAGATTAATAAAAATTTGCTATTTCAACATTTCAAAAATGCTCTTGACACATAATGATATAACCATGAATCTTTTTCTGTCAGTTGGTGCTTCCTAAAAAAAAAAAATACACTGAAATTTATCTCAAATCTTATTGTAATAATATCGTTGTAGCAGTACAATTAAATTAATTTCACTATAAAGTTATTAATTGTAAATAATTGATTAACGAAGGATAAAGTTTACATTGAACAGTATAAAAGTATTTGATTTTTTTTTAATATTATGAACATAACTAAAATTTAGAAAATTATCCTAAAAAAATCTGGTGTGAAACAAATTTTGTTCAACACCAATTTCATCTTTTCACCCGTATATTAGGTGTTGCCGCCCTTCTGTTTTATAATAATTGGATGAAGGAATTAAAAATTTTCAGATTTTTTACTTGACCTACCATCGTTGAAAAATATTTATAACATTCAACCTAGATATAACGAAATCAGGAATTCCAAAAAATAATTCATTTAGTAGAAAAATTTATTATTTTGAAAACACAAGAATTCCTAGTTTAATTTTTTCAAGAATGTTTTTTTTCACGTTGTATGATAGATTAAGTACAGTTATTTTTCTTAATAGCGTTAAAGAAAAATCTAAACTAGTAGTCGTATTTTTTATAGATTATACTTTACGTAATTATATCTAATAATAATAATTTGTATAAGAAGTACGTACGTATTTCAAGTTGGAATTTTCCTCGTATATAGAATCTTGGCTACAATTTAAAAGCATGTCAAACTCAGTTTTGTTGCTTAATATCGTGTTTTTATTTCTAGCACAAATTTCTTCATAACACTAACATTAAAACTATATATACAGTATAACTTAATTTTAATTGATTATAAAAACACTAATTGTAAACACATTCCTTAATTTTTTGATATTAATAGGTTAAATAATTAAAATGTAATTTAAATTAAATGTATTGTTAGAAAAAGTGAGTAATTTTCTGTTGTTTTTATGTTTGAATAAGATATTACTATCCATTTAAAAAGTATTGTGTTATTTATTTAAATATGTATTAAAAGATACTGTCAGGTTCTTCATCATTGAGGTGTAATCCAAACCTAATTGGTGGCAATTTAAAAAATTTTCATCTGCCATTTTCCTGAAATGTCAGAAACTACATCACATAATAACAAACCGTTTCCGGTTTCATAATCTACACGATTTGAAGTTCTGGTTTAGACTAGAAGTAGCCCAGAACCAGAAGTCAAGAAATTAAAGTCAGAAACTAAAAGAAATAGCAACAAATGGTTTTCACATTTAATTACATAAAACTCAAAGTTGGGTGAGCCAAAGTGTAGCTATTAACTAAAAGTCTTAAAATTGTTGTGAAATGAAATGAAATCAATGTAAGTTTAAATGCTAAAATAAACTTTTAATGAACTCAAGAAAATCTTTTTAAATTTTTATTAAATTTACAAAAAAAAATCTCAGGGTTAATTTAAATTTAATTGTTTATTGTTTCGTTTAATAAACTAATAAATTTGAATAATACAGTACATATAAACAATTGAAAATCAAACTAAACAAATGACAAACATTAATGTAGAATTTAAAATATTTTGAAACTGACTGGTTGAATTATTTAAATTTATAATAATTTAGAATGAATTTAGTTAATGTTATTAAAGAAAATTGATTTCGAATGACCAAAATCAGTTTTTTATTAAAATATTCTAGAATGTCTAAAATTAAAATTATGAGATGCAGAATCTCGTATTTAGGCCCCCTCATGATGTGTCCAAGGTATGTCAGTTTTCTTATCTTTATGCTCTGCAGGATTTCCAGCTCTTTCCCCATTCTTCTGAGGACCTCCATATTTGTGACCCTGTCTGTCCATGGTATTCGAAGCATTCTCCGGTAGATCCACATTTCAAACGCCTGTAGACGGGTCTCACATTCTTTGGTGAGTGTCCACGCCTCTACCCCATACGAGAGGATGGGAAAGACGTAGCACTTCAAGAGGCGGGTCCTGGTTTTGAGGCTCAGGTCGCGGGCTATAGAAGAGGTCTCATTTTTAGGAATGCTGCCCTAGACTTTTCAAATCTGATCTTTATTTCTGGCAGGTGGCTTGCACTCCAATTGACTCGGGTTCCCAGATAATTATAGGCTTCCACTTGTTCGATTCTGTCTTGCCCAGCAAAAAGTTGTTCTTGTGGATTGTCTCGCTTAGTAATGACCATGTATTTTGTCTTCTTAGCATTTAATGTGAGCCCATACTCTTCACTGGCTTTAATAAATAAAGTACTCTGGCAATAAAGTCACTGGAAAAATAAATAAGACAAGTTAAAACCAACTGAATTTTTGCCATAGTCGTCTCTCTCATTTATTAATGATAAATCAATGAAGCTTTAAATAAAAACAATTTTATTTTCAGTTATCAAAACAAAGTAAACAAATTTACAGAGTGATTTAAATGTATAAAATAAATAATGGTGTATTAATATGCTTACATCATGCTAGGTCATTCTGTTGTTAAAACTCTCCTCTTTAATAGATTACTTATACTAATACTGACGCGCGGTGTAATTTGTTTTTATTTTGTTCGTAATATTTAATGTGTTAAAATCAAACAACCATATCCATGACGTATGCATGAATTTTAATTCACTTTTTTCAATTCATTTTAACTTACTTTTATTATTCATTGTTCTTTGGTGATTTAAATCACTTGTTTGTTAGTTATTGTGTTGTTAGTTATTTGTGTTTACCAAATTGACAAATTTTGTTAGATTTAATTTTGTGAGTATCTTTTTATGATTATTTAAATTTATATTTTTGTAAATAAGTTTGTTTGTATTTGAATCTGCGTGGTTTGATAAAGGGAATTCATAAAAATAAGGAAAAACATGTTTTTAAGTTTCCAGTTAATTATTTCAGAAAAATAATTTAACACTATAAATGAACTCTAAAAATCCATCATCAATCAAATATAATTTTTTAGTTTTTTTTAAACAAATTTAATAAATTACCACAACTTTTTAAAGTGTTTGGTAATTTATTGATATATTTACTATCTGCCTAACTAAGTAGATTTTTGTTGAAACAATTTAAAGCTGTAATTTGCTGCAACATGTAAAAAGTGAGTCACTAGAATGCCTTTTCTGTATGGATGGGCTGTGAGGAAGGGAAGAGAAATCTAACAGTGCTGCCAACCTCAACACTGAGACACTATATTTTACTTCCGTGCAATTACATTGTTTGTTAACCACATGTTGCCTTTCAGTTAATATACTTTGTTGTGACTGACACTGTTGCCACTTAAACACCATTTCCTTTAAAATTTTTCTTAACGTACAAAGTTTCCAACTAAAATTTACCCTTTCTTTCAAAACTGTTAACAACATTTTACATGTCGCCATCACTTTTTTATTGATACAAATGTTTCCTTTTTTTATCACGCATCAAAAAAAACTGTTGATGAAGAATTATCTTCTTCACTGTCTTTGATTTCCTTTTTTATATTTCAAGTTGTGGAAAGAGCAACATCACAAAAGTTAGCCACTCGCTTACGGCTTTTGTTAAGACGCATGGAAAGTTATTTTTGTTTAGCTTCGACTTCATAGCATATTAGGAAAATTGCTGATATTTTCCTAATATTATCCAGACCCTAGCTGGGAATCAAACTTGAGACCTCTGCATTGTAGGCTAGTACACTACCACTACGCTACAGAGCTGGCCAAGCAAATATTTGTTTTGCGATGAAATTAACACCAAAATTACTTTAAAAATTGGGCTAATTACATTAAAACAAATTAACAGATTAACCGATACAAAATTTCTGATAGCAGCTTACCACGGTTTAATCCTATCTCATATCTGGCAAGCCATATTAGTTTGGGCATACATTACATACATTTTTATTACATTGCATATATTATGATTTCATTCAGCACTGTGAACAGTTCGACCGCATTTTCGACATTTCCGTTTACGGAAATTTGTACAAACAGTTATATTCGTACAGCTAACCTACAAAATGTTCTATGATACACTGTATGTCCTCTAAGTATAGTTTACATTGTTGTGTTTGCAAACTGATACCAAAACAGTCGTGCATGCGCACTGATGCTTTCCTCCCCCCTTTCCCCTCGTTATAACCGAAGGCAAACTCGTGACTTGAGTATCTATAGTAATAAGTTGTGTTTCTTGTGAAGTGGTCGAGTACAAAAAGTTATTTTGCTTTATGTACATTATCACTCTTCTGCGTTGTACAAAGAAGAAACTGTAAGCAATTGAAGTTCCTTAAATAATGAGGCCTTCGGGCCAGCCCAGTCAGTCAGCTGATAGTAAGTCGCTATTATTTGTTAAGTAACAACGGTTGGGCAAGCGACTTTGTATGGTGACCAGTTGACAGCCATCTGTGAACAAACTCTACTGGGGGGTCCCTGTTCAAACTCTCGCCTTATTCACGTCAAATAATACAGCAAAAGCAGCGATCAAATTGGGTAGTTATCAAAAATATAAGGTTCCCGATAACAAATAAAAGCTTAAAAAATAATAATAATAATGAGCTGCATAAGGTTAAGTGCATAGCTTTTTCTGCGTTTTAAAAATTCTTTCCATGTTACACAGTGATGAACTACCCTAAACTAATATGGCATGCCAGATATGAGATAGGATTAAACCGTGGTAAGCTGCTATCAGCAATTTTGTATCAGTTAATCTGTTAATTTGTTTTAATGTAATTAGCCCAATTTTTAAAGTAATGTTGGTGTTAATTTCATCGCAAAACAAATATTTGCTTGGCCAGCTCTGTAGCATAGTGGTAGTGTACTACCCTACAATGCGGAGGTCTCAAGTTTGATTCCCGGCTTGGGTCTGGAAATTTTCACAAGTTAAAACATACTGTTTCATAACCCACCCACTGTTATCGCTAGAGCTGTTAATGCGACTTTAAATAAATTTAAAAAAAAAACTGCTTGTACACGACCAAAACATAATTTCCAATAGAAATTTTAATTAATTATTAACTCACCGGGTTGGTCTAGAGGTAAAGTCGTCACCAAAATCAGCTGTTTAACAGCTGATTTTCAGAATCGAAGGTTCCTGATTCAAATCCTAGTTAAGGTAGTTACTTTAATATGGATTTGAATACTAGACAGTGGTTACCGGTGTACTTTGATGGTTGGGGTTCAATTAACCATACTCTCTCAGGAGTGGTCGACCTGGGTTTGTACAAGACTACACCTCATTTACATGTCATACACATCATCCTCATCTCATTGGGTCATGGGGTTGCTTATTGTTCTGAATTGAACAGATTGCAATGTACACGCATTAGGGATAAAAAGAAAAGAAAGAATTAATAATTTCGGTTTTGTTTCAGATGGGTCCACACAGCTGTAAAGATTGCGTGCCTTCAGCTGGCATGGCTGCCAATAACAGTAACTCTATAAATGGATCTCATCATTACGATTTTGATTCTGATTTACTATGTAAGTTTTTTGTATCGTAATTTTATGTTTAATTTTTTCTATTCTTCCGTTTCTTTATCTTCATCATCATCATCATAATCGTCAGCCGGTCATCATCCTATAGTGGATGTAGACCACCAGTTTTAAGTTATTCTCTCCTTCGTTTCTATGGACGATCTCTACTTCTCTTTCCTAGCCAGGACTTTCACTGCTGAATCTTCCTGTTCCATATATGAGGCGTTCCGGACCAGAAGGGCGAACTCAACATAGGGTCACATATTTTTTTGTTTTATTTGGCATCTTTGGGTTACAAACTTCAATGTTATAGGTATATTTTGTTGAGTTCACCTTTTAAATTATATGAAAAGAGAAGTAGAAAAAAATCAGGGAGTTTACTTTTAACGATAGTTGCGCGGACCAGAAGGGCGAACTCAACAGGAAGACGTGAGTCTTGTCACCTCTACGCTACTCATCCCACCCCACTTCTACCCTTTCCCCTTCCTATTGTTATGCATCATACACTCTGCAATTTTTGTTGAGTTCGCTCTTGGATCAAAAAGTTTAATTTGTGTTTTTCTCAAAACTACCCTTTGGTGAGTTCACCCTTCTGGTCCGCAACGCCTCATATCATCCATCTGTCCCATCACCATTTTAGTAATACCACAAATGCTATTTTATATCTTCTACAGTACTATTTTTTTCAACCTCTGTTAGACCATAAATAAATAACAAATGAATATACGGTTCTTCAATAAAAATGGAGGTGCAGTGTGGGAGACTGTCCAGGAAAATTCCTACGAATAAAGGTGTTAAACAGGGGTGTCCAATATCTCCAACACTATTCAATATATATGTTAGTGAGCTTATGTATGAATGGCAATCAAAAGTTGACAAAGGCATTCCTCTTGCCCGAAATACTTTTATAAATAATTTATTAGTTGCTGGCGACACAGTTATACTGCAGGAATCTGAAGACTAGCTACAAATTTCAATGCATAAGCTACATATTTTGAGTAAATGTTTTAATATGAAAATTTCAAGAAAGAAAACAAAAATAATGGCTTTCCAGGGGAAATGGCCAACAAGGTCCAAGATAATGATTGACAATACTATTTTTGACCAAGTGAGCAATTTTAAATATCTTGGTTGTGACATAACATACGACCAGGATAAAGATGTCCAGCAAAAAATAACAAAGTTCAGCTCGGTATGTGGGGCAATAAGTAGGTCCCTGAAGAACAAAGCTAGGAAGGATACGCTAATGAAATTTTATAGAGTTATGGCGATACCTACATTAGCTTATGGAAGTGAAGCATGGGTGCTGTCTAAGAAACAAGAATCCAAGATTCAAGCAGCAGAGATGAAATTTCTTAGACATATAAAGGGATGCACCAGAGAAGATCGCTTCAGGAACGAAGTAATAAGGGAGGAATGTGGAACACAACCGCTAGCTGACATAATCAAGCAATACAAAGGAAAATGGTCAGAACATCTTTTCAGAATGCCGCAAGACCGCCTTCCTTTGAACGCATGGCATCATATACCAAGGGGTAGAAGAGGTATTGGAAGACCGAGGAGGAGATGGACGCCGGAACAGGCTTAGCTCACAGCTAAAATAGCCTAATCCATGACGACGACGACGACGATGAATATACGAGGCGTGTTCAGAAAGTAAATACCATTTTTAAAAAAACAAGTAAAACAATTTTTTTTCAACACAATTTTATTTCTACATGAAAGCTAAAACCTTAAACTACTTTTCGACATACTTTCCACTGATGTTCAAACACTTGTAGCGGTTGATCAATTTGTCTATACTTTCTTCGTAGAGGGTATAAATTGAGAGGTTCTGAACAATAATCGTACATTAAGACATTTACACCTTGAGGTGGTGTGACTTTAATGGCGAAATCGACATTAAAGGGGAGAAATATGCAGGCTTACTGTATATGAGCGCTACTTGTAAAACACGCTGGAATGACAGACGGGAAGACAATGTGATATAGATGATACAGTGGAAGAAGAGGGTGTCACAAGGAAGGAAACAAGCAAACAGGAAGGACAAAAAAAGAGAAACACCGCATGATGAGAGGCGAGTACGTTACCAACTATGCCAATGTGGCCGGCATAAAGTCTTCATCTTCAGTTGAATCTTCTCCAAATTATACATTTTTTTTTTTACTTTCAATAACCATTGTTTCTTTTATTATCTAATGAAAATATTGAATTTTTTAAATTATTTTTTTAAGTTTAAAACATCTTTGAAATATTTTAATCGATTAACTAACCTTATATTAAAGTCCCTACTATGTTTTCTTCTTCTTCTGTCATAAATTAGGCGTTCTGATGTGTTTCAACTTCTTTGCCTATCTTTTTTGCGGCCTACCTACATCTCTTCATTCTTTAGGTATGTAGTTTAATGCCCATTTCACCAATCTGTCATCACTTATTCGTATTAAATGTTCCTCCCACGTCTCTCTGTATTTACTGAATGTTTCTAAGAGAGAGGAACCATTTAAATGGGCCTGGATTTCCTCATTCTTAATGTGATCCATCAAACTACACCTCTGAACTCAAGAACCACATTTCCGCTACCTGAATTTATCTTCATCTTTCCTCCCAAATATGTTTTCCTTTCCTTAATTTCATGTCTAAACAACATCATTATTATTTTTTTACTCCTAATTTGTGTACGTTGCAATCTGTTCAATTTAGAACAATAAGCAAACCCATGACCCAATGAGATGAGGATGATGTGTATGACGTGTAAATGAGATGTAGTCTTCTACAGACCCAGGCCGACCATTCCTGAGAGAGTATGGTTAATTAAATCCCAACCATCAAAGTACACCGGTAACCACTGTCTAGTATTCAAATCCGTATAAAAGTAACTACCTTTACTAGGATTTGAACCAGGAACCTTCGTCTTCAAAAATCAGCTGTTAAACAGCTGATTTTGGCGACGACTTTATCTCTATACCAACCCGGTGGGTCAAACAACATCATGTACACTATTATTATTTCTGTTACATTACATTAATATACCGTGCGTTCGGAAAGTCGCTGTGCACTGGAATTGTGACTATGGATTTATGAAAATATGTATATAGAAATGACTAAGCATTTTGGAAAAAAATTTATTTTTTTCAGCATAATATTTATTTTATAACAGCATAATATCGGACTTGCTACCGCACATAAAGCTGTCAGACAAGAACTTAAACTATTCCCATATAAAGTGAGGTGTGTTCAAGAGCTGAAACCTTCAGATAATGACAAGAGACTAAATTATTGTCATTGGTTTCAACGTTTCATCAACCAAAATTCCGAAGACATCCTTGACGTAACGTTTTATACAGATGAAGCGTGGTTTCACTTGGGAGGGTATATAAGTTCACAAAATACTCGAGTATGGTCGACAACTAACCCTTGCGCTTTACATGAACAGTCCTTACACGAAGCAAAAATTGGAGTCTGGGTTGCTGTGAGTAGAGCACGTATTGTTGGACCAATTTTTTTTGCAAACACAATCAATAGTGAACGTTATTGTTCTGATATTTTAGAGAACTTTACGCATCAAATAACACAAGTGGAAATGAATAATGGTTGGTTCCAACAAGACGGGGCAACAGCACATACATCTAACATCTCAATGGCTTTCCTGCGCAACGTGTTTGGTGAACGAATATTTTCAAAGAATTTGTGGCCTGCAAGATCTCCTGATCTGACTCCCCCCGATTTCTTTTTATGGGGTGCGGCGAAACAAACTGTGTATCGGAACAGACCACACACGATTGACGAACTTAAAGCCGCAATAACGGCATACATTCAAGGAATCACTGTTCTTCAGTTGCGAAAGGTGTTTGCAAACAAAATGAAACGAGTGCAATGCTGTATTGATGCCAATGGAGGTCATTTCGAACACCTTCTATAAACAATGTAATCACGGTTTAACAATGTAATTAAGGTATTGAATAAATTTTTTTCCAAAATGCTTAGTCATTTCTTTATACATATTTTCATAAATCCATAGTCACAATTCCAGTGCACAGCGACTTTCCGAACGCACGGTATTACACTAATTATACTATTATTTTCTATTATCTACGTATTATAAATAAAATTATATTAGTTGTGTCGTCTTTATTAATTTGTAATTTATTTAAATCATTGATAACAATTTATATATTATTTGTTTCTTTATTTAGGATAAATGATTCATTCATATCATTCAATTTACATTGATCTTTAAAGAACCGAATTTAAAAAAAAAAAACCATTTGAAAGGTAAACAATATGATTTTGTTTCATTTTTATCACATTAACCCCGGTAAAACCTTGATAATTTTTTTTCGGCATAATTTGTAATTTCATTCATGAAAATCAACACTAACGATAAACAACATTTCATATCTTAATTATTTTATTTTGAAGGTACATTTAAAAATAAATTTTTTGAAAATCACATAATTTTGTTATAATATTTCCGGTAGAATTTTATAATTAAATGTATTTTTTTCAAATTGCTACATTATTATTGTCTGGATTGGTTTTGCCATAAAAAAATAAATTGTCAAGGTTTTATTTATGGCATTTGAGTTGAATTTTTGAAAATAACTCCCTCTTCTGTAAATCTGTCTAAATTATTTTTTGATTTTTATGTTTTAAGTATTAATTTTGTTTCCTCTTGATATTTCCTGTAACAACTTACTAAAGTACCTAATGTAACGGAAAAGTAATTTTTTAATTTTCTTTTAACCCTTTCTTACCCAGTGAGGCATAGAAGTCACATTGGAGTGAAATAACAGACATAAAATCTTTGATTGTTAGTGACTACTTTTGATTAAAGAGCGCTGGATGTGAATTGTAATAATTTTCTGTACCCTAGCCAGGAATCGAACCTGAGACCTCGCTTTGCAGTGTAAGATGCTGACCACTACGCCACGGACGCGACCATTAGTTTCTTTTTAAAGTTAGTTTTAGTCTTAAATATTCGTGTTCATTTACTAAAATAAAGGGAATACCAGAAAGACGTACTTGAACAAATAGAAACAAATTACAAGAAAATGAGTGTTCGAGAATATTACAAAACTTTCAAAACGCAACTTGCAAAATACGACGCACCAACACTGACTCTCAGGGACAAGAACGGTAAAATGGCCCACAACAACAGGGACAATGCTGAGATCCTAGCGGATTCTTTCAGCAGACTTCTTAACTGCGAGAACCCCGAAGAACTTTTTGAAATAGACACATTCACAGACATAAAGACCAAACCAGAACACATACTCCCACCAACTTTCGAGGAAGTCAAACAGGCAATTAAGGAAATGAAAAACAACAAGAGCTGCGGGGAAGACCTAACCACAACAGAAATCTGGAAGTACGCACACGAGAACGTGCAAAAGAAATTACATAAAAAATTCGGGGAAATTTGGGACGCTGAAAAACTGCCAGACCACTGGACAAATGCAATCATATGTCCACTACATAAAAAAGGTCCAAGAACAAATCCAGACAATTACAGAGGTATTTCATTGCTTGATTGTATGTACAAGATTTTCTCTATAGTAATATATAACAGGATCAGGGAACAACTGGATCACGAACTTGGGGAATATCAGGGAGGATTTAGATCCTGGCGAAGCTGTGCAGATCAGGTTTTAACATTGAAACTTGTTATGATTTCTGCAAAAAAAGATCAAAGCCCTTATTTGTAACATTTATTGACTTCAAGAAGGCCTATGATTGCATACATCGGGAATCGCTACTGAAAGTGCTACGAAATTTTGGACTAGACCCGAAATTGACAAGAATGATAGGACTCACATTGACCAATACTAAGTCCAAAATCAAATTTCGAGGAGAGTTTTCCAAAGATTTCGAAATAAGAACAGGACTTAGGCAAGGAGACGGCTTGTCCCCGTTGCTTTTTAATTGTGCCTTAGAATACATTATGAGACTATGGGAAAAAGAGAACCCAGCAAGGATTAGCTGCGGGAAATGCAAAAGTAAAGTTCACCTTGGTTGTCTGGGGTTTGCAGATGACTTGGCCTTGTTGAGTGGGTCTGTAGAGGAACTAAAGAAACAAGTAACAAGCTTAGGACGGTTAGCGGGAAGGTTTGGACTCAAGATCTCCTTCGAGAAGACGAAAATAATTGGGAACACTAACATGGACCCCAGGATTTCAGTGGGAGGTCAAGTAATAGAAGTGGTACGGAATTTCAAGTACTTGGGGGAGGTATTGAACATGAGTTGCAATGACAGGGAGGCATGGGCGGAGAGGACCAAAAAGTTAATGAGAGCTCAGTTCATCACCCACACCACATACAACAAGAAGTCAATGTCGGTAAATACAAAGGTAAGACATTACAAAACGGTAATACAACCTGGAGTGACTTACTGTGGAGAGACCGTAACAAAACTGTCACAAAAAACTAAAACCCACAGAATCCTGACGTTAGAACGAAGAATCCTTAGAACCTGTATTGGTAAGAGAATATACAAAGATAATAGTTGGAGACTGCTACCAAATAATGAAGTCTATAAAATTTCGGAGCCAATACTAGACACAATTAGGAAAAAACGAATCTCCTTTTTGGGCCATATCCTTAGAACACCGGAGAACAGAGTACTTAGACGACTTATTGAAAGTGTCTGGAATTTTAAAATCGGTTTGAACTGGAAGAAGGAGGTCAAGGAGGACTTGGAAAGGTTTGGGTTGACGCTGGAGGATGTGAGGTTCAAGTCTGAAAGTTATAGAAAGTTGAAGGATCTGGCTTTGGAACCGGAAACCAAGACTAGAAGAGTGCAGAGGGTGGCGGAAGAACTCCGGGCTCAGAGATCACAAAGAATGAGGGAATACTGGGTAAAGATCAAGGCTCAGAGATCGAAGTAGAGTCTTTCATGTTGTGGCTGAAGTGGTCCATTGTGGCCTCACAAGTAAAAGGAAAGGAAAGTAGCATTTCTTCGAGTATGTTGAAAGTACATACAAGTATATTTTTTAGGCTGTAAATACTGATTTTGTCTATTTTACCAATTTTTTTTGAATTGTAACCTTTTTTAAGTCTTAAATAATGCTTTGCTACAAATCTAAGCAAGAGAATTTTGTTTAGGAAGTTTGCACATGATTTTTACTTATTCATATTGTTGGGAACTTTGATACCATCAAGCCCAATGTGACATATGTGTCACACTTTTTTGTCACACCATCAAAAAAAGGCTGAAGGTCTAAAAGTGATTTTATTTCACTTAAATGTCAGTAAAGTGTATGAAACAATGTACACATATTTGTTTGTGTAAAGTTGAAAAATTTGGGATTGAAAGGGTTAATAAGAGTTTCTAAGATTGTATAATTAATTGGCTTCTGTATCTTTGTATTAAACCATTTATAAATGTATCGTACTGCTGGGCTTGTCCTTAAAATTATGAGACTTGGTCTGTAAAAAGAATTTGTTGTTTAGGTCATCAGCCGAAAGGCTGGTTTGAACCTGTAGAGGTTTTACTAAGTAAAACGAGGAGTGAGGTGGTTTACAATTGCCTTCCTCACTGAATGGAAAAGTACACTTATCAGCATGCCGGGCCCTCTGAAAAGCACATATTTTCCACTCTGCAAATGACACCTTCACTTCATTCACCACAGGGTCTGGCTGTATAATGAAATTCATTACTTTCAGAGGAGATAACTCTGATTGGTGTCTTTTACACCTCTACCTCTTCTGTTCTTAAATGATTCAGTCATTTAATTGGCTGACCATGTGACAAGAAACAGAACTATTTATTTTAGCCCTGCAACTAACAGATTGAGTGTAAATAATTTGACACTCCACCTGTCTGTTATGGGCAGAAAAAAATAAAAAAAAAGAATTTATTGATCCAATTGATACATACTGTTAAAGGTCTTCGAAATAATCTCATTGGGCTTCGATACACTGCATCCAATGCGGTTAACACGCAGCAAAGGCTCCCTGGAAGTCAGCTGCTGTAACTTCTTTAAGAAATTCTGAGACACCCAGGAACGTTATCATGGTGGAGCTTCCAGTGATCGGCAATCTCCAGTCATTTTTGTTTGACATTTCCGTGCAGACGCACAAGGACTTTTTTTTTTGTAGAAAACGGTGTTGATGGTTCGTTCCGGAAGTACAAATTCTTTGTGAGCCATCCCACACTTATCAAAAAATACAATGAGCATTATCTTTACCTTGGAAATGAACATTCTCAGTTTCTTGGGGCGCAAGGGAGTTAAAGGTGTGCCACTCTCTAAACTTTGGCTCTTGGTACAAATCCTGCCGCCAGGCAGCACGCTGCTGGTGACTAGAATTCCACGCGGCAGCTAGTCTCATTATTTTACAGACAAACCCTGTAATTAACATAAAAATAATTATCAGTTGCTGTTTCTGGACATTTGGTGTGTAATGCATTATAATAAATTCATCCTCAGTAATGTCACATATATTGTAAATTTTTTTTTTATCATCGGTCTCTCGACTGGTTTGATGCAGTTCTCCAAGCTATTTTATCTTGCACAAAATCAAAACAGACGCATATTTTTCAATAAATATGTAGGTTGGGAGTAAAAGCTGATCAATCAGCTGTTACTCCCAACCTACATAATATTAGTTAATATTTTATGCAGTTAAAAATGTGCGTCTGTTTTGATTTTAAATAAAGCGAAATTTCAATAACTATTATAGATTTTTTCCTGAGTAATTCACATGAATCTTTTCAGAATTAAATTTTCTACAAATTTATTTAAGAAAAAATACACCTTCATTTACCATTTATGGAAGTAATCTTACATTAAACACAAGAATGTGTTATTTCTTTGCACCAATTCTTGTGTTTTATGTAAGATATCTCTGAAAGTATTGCATTTACAGCTCTGGAACCAATTTTATTCAATTTTTCAGATTAAAAAACATAAGAAACCATAGTATTTTTATCTTTGTAAGTACCTTTAACATTTTTATATGGCCTTACTTCACCGAGGGTACAGAGTTCTAGGTGAAATTTTTCGCTAGCCGTAACTCTCTAACTAAGCGTTTTCAGGCATATGTTTGTATGAACTTTGTTTCTTTTTTTTAAGCTATTAAATGAGATCCCAAGAGATTGCCGTGTAGTTTTGAATCACCCTGTATATCTAACTTTTAGTAATAAAACATTTTTTGTATATTCACTTGTATTTTTTTATTTGCGGCCTATCGTAGGTTGAATAAAACTGTAAATTTTCGATAATTAAATTATATAATTACACTAATTATTATTGTTCTAAAAGTAAACATTTATAATTGTAGCTGTAAAATAAAACTTTAATAAATTTTTTATTAGTATACTTTTTTTATCAGTGAATTTGTTATTACTATTATACCAATACTTATAAAAAATGTTTTTCTATTAACCTGTTTTGTGTATTATATTGCTTGCACAGTTTATAAAGAAGTTTATTAGTCTTGTTTGAGTTTAATTAAGTAAATTATGATGTTTTAAATTTAACTACGTTTCTATGTTGTCTGTGAAAATGTTTACTTTTTTTTTTTTTTTAATTCCTAATACGTGTACGTTGCAATCTGTTCAATTCAGAACAATAAGCAACCCCATAACCCAATGAGATGAGGATGATATGTATGACGTTTAAATGAGGTGTAGTCTTGTACTGACTCAGGTCGATCATTCCTGAAAGCGTATGGTTAATTGAAACCGAACCATCAAAGTACACTGGTAACCACTGTCTAGCAATCAAATCCGTATAAAAGTAACTACCTTTACTAGGATTTGAACCAGGAACCTTTGTCTCCGAAAATCAGCTGTTAAACAGCTGATTTTGGCGAAGACTTTACCTCTAGACCAACCCGGTGGGTTACTCTTCTTTTTTTTTTTTTTATTTAAAGTCGCATCAACTGCTTGGTTATTAGCGACTACGGTGGGATTTGACACGTGAAAATTTCCAGACCCTGGCCGGGAATCGAACCCGGGACCTCCGCGTGGCAGGCTAACACGCTAACCACTACGCTACGGAGGCGGTCGGGTTACTCTTTTTTAATGTGAATTTTATACTTTGTGTTTAATGTATGTAAAATTGTAAAATCTTACAATTTTGTAATCTGAGTTAATATTGATGAAATGCTTTTTATTGTGCATTTGTTGAAATCGTATTGTTTTATGCATTAAAATTTATGTAGTCAGAAAACTGTGGACTGTGGTTTTTCATGTGATACAAGAATACTAATTTTGTTAAATTTCTGTGTTAAGAAAAATATTATTGTAACACTTAAGCCCTAGGTTCATACCGGATTTAGGTTTGTTAAATAATAAACGGACTTTAAACTTGAAACAATTTAAAAAAAATTTGGTGTGAAACACTCACACGATTCTCTTGCCAATGCAAATAATTAACAATAAATCTAACATTTTTTTTTTTTTGCAATCCCTAATGTGTGTTTGTTGCAATCTGTTCAATTCAGAACAATAAGCAACCCCATGACTCATTGAGATGAGGATGATGTGTATGACGTGTAAATGAGGTGTAGTCTTGTACAGACTCAGGTCGACCATTCCTGAGAGAGTATGGTTAATTGAACCCCAACCATCAAAGTACACCGGTAACCACTGTCTAGTATTCAAATTCGAATAAAAGTAACTACCTTTACTAGGATTTGAACCAGGAACCTTCGTCTCCGAAAATCAGCTGTTAAACAGCTGATTTTGGTGACAACTTAACCTCTAGACCAACCCGATGGGTAAACAGACTTTAAACTTAAAACAATTTTAAAACATCTGGTGTGAAACACTCACACGATTCACTTACCAATGCAAATAGTTAACAATAAATCTAACATTATTAATGAAACATTCGAAATAAACAAAAAACTAACCTCAATAAATATAACCTAATTTTAATCATGAGTGAAAGACACAAAATTAAAATCAATCTCAGTTTGGCTTAAAAATACGGAAAATCACTCTTTAACCCTAAACTAGGCTCTGTAGAGAAAAATGCTGTTTGTTGAGATCCACTGCTCTAGAGGTTCAAACCAGCCTTTCGGCTGTTGATCTAAACAACAACAACCCCAAAAAACACTGATATGTTAATCTCTGGGGGCAAAATCCCTCGATAGTATCACAAACACACTTACAGGTGCTCATCAGTTATTACACCAAGAAATAATTTTTTTTTTTTTTTTTTGGTTTAACATTTAGTAATGAATGCCCATTAGTAATGAATGACTATTCTCAGGAAATAAAGGCCAGGATTGAAAAAGCCAGATCAGCGTTCAACCAAATGTCAAAACTGTTCAAGACACACAACTTGAACCTTGAATTGAAAATTAGACTACTTCGATGCTATGTATTTTCCATCTTGCTATATGGAGTAGAATCTTGGACTCTCAGTGAAGCAACAGCAAAGAAACTGGAGTCATTTGAGATGTGGACCTACAGAAGAATCCTGAGAATATCATGGACAGATAAAATATCCAATGAGAGAGTTCTTCAAAAACTAAATAAAAAGACTGAAATAATGTACAGTCAAAAGAAGAAAATTGGAATACCTAGGACACATGAGAAATGAAACTAAATACAAGCTGCTGAAATGCATAGTGCAGGGGAAAGTGCATGGCAGGAGAGGCGTTGGGTGAAGGCGAATATCCTGGCTGAAAAATTTAAGGACATGGTTTTCAGTATCCACCCCTGAATTGTTTAAAGCGGCTGTCAACAAAATCAGCATTGCCAGAATGATTGCCAACATTCGGTAACGGATAGGCACTGGAAGAAGAAGAAGAAGAAGAATGAATGCCCAAAACGGGCAGATGGAGTGTTATTTTAATTGCACTCTATCTGTTTTATCCAGGGCTAAAAAAAGTAGTTCTGTTTCTTATTACATAGTCAGCCACTTATATGACTGAACTATTTAAGAACAGAAGAGGTAGAGGTGTAAAAGACACTAGTCAGAGTTATCTCCTCTGAGAGTAATGAATTTCACTATGCAGCCAGACCCTGTGGTGAATGAAGTGAAGGTGTCATTTGCAGGGTGGAAAGTGAGTGCTTTTCGAAGGGCCTGGCATGCTGATAAGCATACTCTTTCAACTCATTGAGGAAGGCAATGTTAAACCACCTTACTCCTCGTTTTTATTTAGTAAAACCTCTAGAGGTTCAAACCAGCCTATCAGCTGTTGACCTAAACAACAACATTAGTAATGAAACATTCGAACTAACCTCAATAAATATAACCTAATTTTAATCATGAGTGAAAGACGCAAAATGAAAATCAATCTCAGTTCTGCAATTACTGTTAATGCAGACGGTGAAGGATGAAATGATTTTTATTGTAACGTATGAAAATATACCGTGCCTGAATGGGATTCGAACCTAAGACCGCATGATGAGAGGCGAGCAAAAAGAAATAAGCACATGTTAATTTGAATTTATAAATTTATAAGATGATATACTAGAGCAAGTATCACGGTGTAATTATCTAGGTTGTGACCTTAGTTTCATTCAAGAGTTTGATGTAGAAAGGAAAGTTGGGAAATTCCAGGCAATTTGTGGTAATATTAGTAGAACCCTAAGAAATAAAACACGGAAAGAAACCAGACTAAAATTTTATAAAGTGATGGCTGCCCCAGTACTATTATATGGGAGCGAATCGTGGGTCAGTACAAGACCACAAGAGAGTAAAATACAGGCTGCGGAAATGAGGTTTCTAAGAAGAACGAAGGGTTGTAGCCGGAGAGACCAACTAAGGAACGAGGTTATACAAAGAGAACTGAATATCTACAATCTGAATGAAAAGGTGAAAGAATATAGATCGAAATGGAAAGACCACGTAGAGAGAATGTCAAATGAAAGGGTTCCCCTCAAAGTTTTAAAGTACAGACAGGAAGGGAGGAGAGATGTGGGGAGACCATGCAAGAGATGGGAGTGATTGTTGTAAAAATCATATAAAGACATAATGTAACAAAACAGGAAAAAATATATAAAATATATAACTTAAACGTTGTGTAAATACATAGGAAAAGGAAATTGAGTTAAATTTTGCTGTTATGGGTCGGAACAGGCGCAAGTCTAATCCTTGTTTGTAAGAAGAAGAAGAAGAAATTTATAAGAAAAATGGTGCTGTTGGCCGTACTATGTATTTTGTTCTATATATGAAAAACCTTGAATTGATTTGTGATAAAATACGTAATTCATTATTCTAGTCATTTAAGAATACAGTGACCATTACGTAATAATTGTCTGAACTTGAATGTACTTGTATTCTAGGCCTAACAGATAACTGTGTATTTTGTATTGTATTCTACAAATACGTACTGTTTCCTCAATAAAATTAGTTTAACATTTGTCACTGACAGTTTGTCATGATGTGAAGTACTCTTGTGTGTTGTTAAATTTATTCTTTCTTATGTGTTAACATTTTGTACGATAAGGTAATGTGTGTCTTATTTTTATATGGCTTGTGTTTATTAAAAAAAATATAACTTTTGAAGCTGCCCATAACAGACAGGTGGAGTGTCAAATTGTTTACACGCAATATGTTCGTTGCAGGGCTAAAATAAATAGTTCTGTTTCTTATCACATGGTCAGCCAATTAAATGACTGAATTATTTAAGAACAGAAGAGGTAGAGGTGTAAAAGACACTAATCAGAGTTATCTCGTCTGAAATTAATGAATTTCATTATACAGCCAGACCCTGTGGTGAATGAAGTGAAGGTGTCATTTGCAGAGTGGAAAATATGTGCTTTTCAGAGGGCCCGGCATGCTGATAAGCATACTTTCCCACTCAGTGAGGAAGGCAATGGAAAATCACCTCACTCTTAGTTTTACTTAATGAAATATCTACAGGTTCAAACCAGCCTTTTGGCTGATAATCTAAACATCACATCTTTTGAAGAACAATTACTCAATTTGAATAAATGCACAATCGTAAAAATCTGGTGTGAATCACTCACGCATATTTATTTTGCCAATGTAAATAATGTAAAATATAACCTGTGATTAAACAATTTATACTAACAACTTGACCTTATTTTAATCATGACTGAATGATACTAAATGAAAATCAACCTCTGCTCAACTTAAAAATACAGAAAAACACTAATTAGTGGTAAGCTGTGTAAAAAAAAATTTGAAAAAAAGTTGTAGGTTTTAATTGTCTATAACTTTGATTATGTATACTTTTTTTGTAAAATATGAGGTGTGGCTATTAAATAACGAGACTGAAATTGTAAAATATTTTATTTTTATTTTATACATGATCACTTATTGTCACTTTCAATATTCACTCCTTCTCTATCCCTACAACGCTCCATGCGAATTTTCCATTGTTGGAAACAGTGCTGGAAGTCATCTTCTATCAGAACCTTCAGGACACATGCCGCTTTCTCTTTTACAGCTTCCACAGACTCAAATCTTGTCCCTTTTAATGCAGATTTCACCTTAAAGAACAGTTAGAAGTCATGTAGTGCAAGATCTGGTGAATAAGGTGGATGTTCTAACTCTGAGATGCTGTACTTGGCTAGGAACCTCTTGACAGATAACGCGGAATTTGCTGGCGCGTTGTCTTGGTGGAGAACCCATGATTTGTCCTTCTACATTTCGGGGCGTTTTTTCCTTACGCTTTGATGTAGTTTTAAAAGTACCTTAAGGTAGTAATATTGATTAATTGTTTAACCTTCAGGAACCCAGTGAAGGTACACAATCCCATGGTTATAAAAAAAAAACAATCATCATTGCTTTAAATTTTGACTTGCTCATTCGAGCTTTTTTGGCTGTGGGTGAAGTTCAGCTCTTCCAGTGCATGGATTGGTGTTTCTTTTCCGGATCATAAGTAAAAACCCACATTTCATCACATGTTATTATGTTCTACCTGTTCTTCTTCTTCTTTAAGTGCCGTGTCCTCCTAGAACATTGGCGATCAGTCGCATGACCTTCACTCTGTCCACAGCCAACCGAAATAGTGTCGTGGTGCTCACCCCGTACCACTGGCGAAGATTCCTAAGCCAGGACGTTCTCCTACGTCCGGGGCCGCGCGTCCCCTCTATCTTCCCCTTGATGATCACATGCAGCATTCCATATTTCGGATTTCTCATCACGTGGGCAAAGTACTCTAATTTCCTTCTTTTTATGATATTTAGCACTTCTTTTTCTTTGTTTAGCCGCTGCATTACCACTTGATTCGTCACTCTGCCCATCCACGATATCCTCAACATTCTGCGGTCTACCTGTTCCCTAAGGTGAAATCTGCATTAAAAGGGACAAGATTTGAGTCTGTGGAAGCTGTAAAAGAGAAAGCGGCATATGTTCTTCAGGAGCTGACAGAAGATGACTTCCAGCAATGTTTCCGCCTATGGGAAATTTGCAGAGTGTTGTAGGGATAGAGAAGGAGTGTATATTGAAGGTGGCAATAAGTGATTATGTAAAAAATGAAAATAAAATTTTTTATGTCAGTCTCGTTATTTAATAGCCACACCTCATACATGCCAATTTTGCCAATGTAAATAGTGAAAAATATAACGTAACTTTAATAATGAGTGCATGCCACTAAATGAAAATGTATTTTCAACTTATTTATTTTATATATATTTATTCTTCAACTTTTTGTTTTATTTTGCAGCAATGCCTATGCCGTGGTTTGGAATGGACATTGGAGGCTCGCTCTCCAAACTTGTCTACTTTGAACCGAAAGATATTACGCCAGATGAAGCAAAAGCTGAAATAGAAACATTGAGGAATATTAGAAGATATCTCACAAAAAATTCAGCGTACGGCTCTACTGGACATCGTGACATCCATCTTCAGGTTCGTAAAATTATTGTCAGATTTATTACAATCGATTACATTTACTTTTTTTTACTTTCTCTTGCCTATATGAATATATAAAAAGGAAAATATTGTTTTCATGTCGATTTTAACAAATCCACTCCGGATCTACACGTAAACAGACCTCCTGAACCCAAAAAACATGTTTTTAGCGATAGGTGTGTGTATGTGTGTGTGTGTGCGTGTGTGTGTGTGTGTGAGTGTGTGTGTGAATGTGTGCGCGTGTGCGTGTGTGTACAGAATATCTCAAGAATGGAACATTGTACGAACTTGAAACTTAAGTTACATACCACTACCGAAACCGACACAAACATTTTCATCAAAATTTGTCAACTGGAAGTAGTAGTTTATTCATATAATTTTTCACTTTTTTGAGATTTTCTCAAAAACTGGTCCTACAATTTTTTTTAAAACCGCCTAGTTTACTTAATTGTTTATTCTCTACAAGATAGGGTAGGCGCCATGTTTGCTGAAATTCTTGGTGAGGCTGTTTTCACGTTAAAAAAGTGTTTTTTTTTTAAGATTACAGCTTTAATATGTGTTATGGCCAAAAATTAATTTAATAAAAAATGTAGAGAATTTAAAATACTACAACTTTTTTTATTTCAAACATTTTTTTGTATAATGCTTAGTTTAGCGGTAATTAGCGATTTTCTGTTTTTTCTCACGAAAACGTGTGAAAAATAGATTTTTTTAAGATTTCGGCCTCAGTGTGTATTTTATGAGAAAAGTGTACATAATATAATTTATAGAAAATTAAAAGATCTACAACTTTTATTTAAAGCATTTTTTTTCTACAGAGAGTAGTTTAGTGTGAAAGAGTGATTTTTCCATATTTTTAAGCCAAATTGAGGTTGATTTTCATTTTGCGTCTCTCACTCATGATTAAAGTAAGGTTATGTTTTTGAGTTTATTTTTTGTTCATTATTAATGTTAGGTTATATTGGTCATTATTTGAATTGGCAAGAGAAAGTTGTGTGAGTGTTTCACACCAGATTTTTGTGAAGTACTTTTGGATTCTTCCGCTTCCCAAATCTTGTTACCCATTGCATCCTGTTTGCTTCAAGTTTGCCTTAGATCTTGAAATTTTTGGGTCCATGGGTTCTCTGCTTTCCATATCCTATAACCTATTTTGTATCCCTTCTTTAAATTTGCCTTAGCTCTTAAAATATTTGCTAGTGAAATGAGGGTAAGGAAAATTATTGTTATCATGTAAAGTTTATTGTTACCCACCATTTAGGACATTAAGTTAGGCTTGTCGGCTTTCGAGAATGGACCGAGTTAGGAATGAGGTAATAAGGGACAGAGTTGGAAGACCTCATTCTATTGTGGATAGGATTGAAGGAAGGCAACTGGAGTGTTATGGGCATGTACAACGCATGAGTGGGGAGAGGTGGCCAAAAAATATTTTGGAGTACTGTCCAGCAGCAAGGCGGAGGAGAGGTAGGCGTAGAGGAACATGGAGAGAGGGAGTGTGAAGGGCGATGGAAGAAAGAGATTTTGGAGAACGGGACTGGATGGACAGGAGGAGGTGGAGATCGAGATGCGGGATGCGGAGTAATCTGTAGGAACCCCGCATAAAGTAAAGTAAGTAAGTTAGGTACCGTTAGGTGACCTGATACAAACATTTTCATTAAAATTGGTTTATCATAAGTAGTTTTTTATTCATCCAATTTTTCACATTTTTACCATTTCCTCAAAAACAAGCCCCTACGATTTAGGTGTAAATAATTTTATTTAGTATATTTTTTCATTCTCTACAAGATGAGGTAAATAGCATTTCCGCTGAAAGTTTCGGTGTGGGTTATGCTTCTGTAGTAAAAATTTATTATTTTGTAATAATTTTTACTTTCTCTTGCCTATATAAATATATAGGAAGGAAAGTATTGTTTTCATGTCGATTTTTCGAAATCGAGTTTTCACCGGATCTATACGTTTTCAGACCCCCTGAACCCAAAAAACATGTTTTTAGCGATTGGTCTGTGTGTGTGTCTGTGTGTGTGTGTGTGTGTGTGTGTCTGTGTGTGTGTGTGTCTGTGTGTGTGTCTGTGTGTGAACAGAATATCTCAAGAACGGAACATCGTACGAACTTGAAACTTGAAACTTAAGTTACATACCACTACCGGACGCGACACGAACATTTTCATCAAAATCGGTCAACCGGAAGTAGTAGTTTTTCGTAGAATTCGTATAATTTTTCAGTTTTTTGCGATTTTCTCAAAAACTGGTCCTACGATTTTTTTTAAAATCGCCTATTTTACTCAATTTTTTATTCTCTATAAGATAGGGTAGGCGCCATGTTTACTGAAATTCTCGGTGAGGCTGTTTTCACGTAAAAACGTTGTTTTTTTAAGATTACGGCTTTAATATAAATTTTAGCGCAAAAACTTATATAATAAAAGTTGTAGAGAATTTAAAAACCTACAACTTTTGTTTCAAACATTTTTTTGTATAACGCTTAGTTTAGCGGTAATTTGCGATTTTTTGTTTTTTTCTCACGAAAACGTGAGAAAAATCGATTTTTTTAACATTTCGGTCTTAGTATGCATTTTACGACAAAAGTGTATATAATAAAAGTTATAGAAAATTAAAAGATCTACAACTTTTGTTTAGAGCATTTTTCTCTACAGAGCCTAGTTTAGCGTGAAAGCGTGATTTTCCGTATTTTTAAGCCAAACTGAGTTCGATTGTCATTTTGCGTCATTCACACTTATGATTAAAATAAGGTTATGTTTTTGAGGTTAGTTTTTGTTTATTTCTAATATTTTATTAATAATGTTAGGTTTATTATTAATCATTTGCATTGGCAAGAGAAAGTTGTGTGAGTGTTTCACACCAGATTTTTTAGTTGTGTGATCAGAATTAATATTCATTTTACGGCATAAGTATGTATAATTAAAGTTATAACAAAATTGTAAAACCTACAAGTTTTATTTCAAGTGGTTTTTTTTTCTATAGAGCTTAGTTTAGCATCGTTTAATGATTTTCCATATTTTGCTAATCAAAATTAGATTATGTTTTTCATTGTTTACATTGGCAAGAGACAGTCTGTCAGTATTTCATACCGGATTTTTTATTCTTATTTTAAGCTTCAGCTTTTCTTTAATTTGTTTTGGAAAATTCTAACTATGGTCTAAATAAATGAAAATGTTTTAATTTTGTTTACAGATGGATAATGTTGAAGTTGGAGGAAGAAAAGGCACGCTACATTTTATAAGGTTTCCAACGTCAGAAATGGGAAACTTTCTGGAGTTGGCGAAAAGCAAAGGTATGGCGACATTAATAACTACCGTTTGTGCTACCGGAGGAGGTGCTTACAAATTCGAAGATAGCTTTAGAAGGGTGAGTTTTTGTTTGTTAGTTTATTTAATTTATTTGTAATTACTAGTTTGATCGTTAATAAGCATTGCTGAAGCATCCCAAAAAATATTCGGCCGAGTTACAAGTGCGGCACAAAGTAAGATCAGTCGTGGATGCTCTAAGGTGGCAAACCTTAGAGCACCTGGACTTGCCCTGGGTGTCATCCAGAATCCCATATCCTAGATTCTTCCGCCCTCTCCGCTGATGGAAAAATTTTCTTCTTTTCCCATCGAGACCATTGACCATATCTTCACCTGTATCCTAGGCCAAGGGCCCTATAAATGGTTGCTCCCATCTGGAGTCAGATGGATCTTGGTTTTTTAATGAGGTTCCTTCTGCTCCTCACTCCTCTTCACTTGATGGATGAAGCCCTGAGCTGACAACCAGAGGTATTAAACAACACTATCGGCGAAAGTTTCTAAAGTCCAGCCTCTCTTAGTTTGCTCCTAATGTAAACAAATAATGACGTCACTGAGCATGCGCATTATATAAAAATGTCCACACTCTGATTAAAAAGTAACAACAAAATACTTTCAAAAGTATTTTTATAAATGAAATTGTTAGGCCTACATCATATCATGACTGATGTTTTAAGTACTTTAAGTAGTTATAATTTAATAAATAGGAATACGACATCCGTAAAGTCACAGACTCTAGTGTGCACCCTGTAGTAGGTGGCTTTTGTTTGTTGACATGCCTACCGCATGTTTCATGGATATTGAGTGCTAATCCTTGGGAATGGATTCTAAGGTAATCTGAAGATAGGAAGTTGGAAGCAGTTGAGATGTGTTTTTTGAGATCGGCGAGAGCAGCAGCACTTAGCAATCTTATCAAGAGTGAGACAATTCGACGTGATTTGGGTAGAACGAAAATTGTGAGGCAGAGGATTGAATGATATTAAGAAAAATGGTTGCAATATGTAAGGCGCAGGCCGATGATCGATACCCGCTACTGGTCTTAAGATAACATCTGCAAGGAGTACGATCATTGGGTAGACCAGGAAGAAGGTTTTTTCTCTTTTTTTTTGGTTTAACGTCCGACTGTTCTGCAGTTACTGCTAATACAGGCGGTGAAAAATGAAATGATTTTTTGTAACTTATGAAAATATGCCGTGCCTGAATGGGATTTGAACCCAAGACCATATGATGAGAGCGAGCACATTACCAACTGTGCCAATGCGGCCGGCACGAAGGAGGTGGATAGAAACTGGAACAGGCAATGTGCCTAATCCGTAAAGTAGGAACAAGAAGAAGAGTTAATAAGTATTATTCAGTTCTGTGAATTATTATAACTTTTTTGTTTCTCCATATTCTGTCTAGATAAACAGCCTGAAGGTTGGTTTTATAACTTGAAAAGTTTTTCGTAGTAAAACAATAATCGAATCGTTCTCTCATAGTGTTATCTTTTAGATTAGATAAGTATGTCGGCTCCTTGTTAAAAAGATTTATAACTCATCAAAACCTAGAAAATTGTGTTGAGCGTGCAGGCAGGGTGGGGATAGTTTGCTTGTCCATTGGTAAACCATCTTCGACCTTGTGGTAGGAACTGTTGGCACAAATGCTATATTTTACTCTGTGTATCTTTACTTAGCAAGTATTGATGGAAATACAAAAATTTCAAGATAACAAAATGTAATACAGTACAATAATTAATATTTACTGTATCTTTTTAAATTAATTAGTCTTTTTTTAGAAAAATCTTTATAATGCATCCTGCAGTTTGAAATTAATTCTATTTTATGCCGGCCGCATTGGCGCAGTTTGTAACGTGCTCGCCTCTCATCATGCGGTTCGAATCCTGGGTTCGAATCCCACTCAGGCACGGCATATTTTCATACGTTACAAAAAAAAAATCATTTCATCCTCCATTGTACAATAGTTACACCCCAATGTCGTCGCTAATGAGCCCGTTGGAGTTGATGCGACGTTAAATAAATAAATTTAAAAAAAAAAAAATTCTATTTTAATGAATTTATATAATAAATTTCACTAAAATTTAGTGTAGACACAGTTTACTTTTTAAACTGTGCCAACTTTTATCTTTACTTACACGTGTTTCGCTGAATCCACCATCATCAGAGTAAATAACATAATTGAAACTAAAAAATTTTTTATTTATTTAAAATCTATAGAAGATTTATATGAGTCTATGAAATCTATATGAAGATTATCTTCTATAGATTTTAAATAAATAAAATTAAAAAATTTTTTTAGTTTCAATTGTTATTTACTCTGATTGATGATGGTGGGTCCACCGAAACACATGTAAGTAAAGATAAAAGTTGACGCAGTTTAAAAAGAAGGTTAGTGAAATTTATTATATAATTTTTTTAGAAAAGTGTGAGATTTTTTAAGAATTTGTTTTTTTTTGTGGCAACATCAAGCCACTGTTTTATTAGAAATATGTCGTAAAGGAGAAGAAGGAGTAAATGAATGCCAGATAGTGTAACTTTATATTAGTGATTTTATTTCATTGGGCACTCGTCTGTACCTTAACAACGCTACGTATTTAAGTGGTATACTGTGCGTATACACAGTATTGAAATTGAGTAATCACCAAATTAATAACTAGTTTTTCGAATCCGTTTCAGTTAAGCAGGATTTCAGATAATCAAAGTTTTTTTTCCCTTTTGAGATCGCAGTGGATCATTTGAGTCAGTTTCTGGGCACTCTCTTCTGGTTCTTTTCTTTGATTTTCCTCCAGTATTCTTTCATTCTGGCAGATATTCTTTGCCTTTCTGCTTCCGAACAGATCACTTTCCTGCTTTCTCTTTTATGTACATTTCCTTGGAATCTAATATTGTTATCTTTTAATAGTTTCAGCTGTTCAGTTTTATTTTTTAGGTCTTCGAAGGTGATTGGTTGGTACATGTGCATTTATTAATACAATCAAAGTTTTATTGTATTCAAATACCGGGTGATTCATTTAAAAGTAGCCCGCTGCATTTAACAGCGGCCTTCGGCACTCAATTGGATTCAAATAGTAAATGAATAAATAGAATTACTTAATACATAATTTTACATATTTATTTAAAATTTATATACAAATTTCAACTTCACATTTACAGTAGATGCTGAAAGTGGTATCCTTGAACGCTTACACATTTATGCGCTCTTTCAATGTTATTAATGCACACACGACGCAATACGGAAACGTCTATAGCTTGAATGGCTGCCACGATGTTATTCTTTAGCTCATGTATGCATTAGGAAACTTTTCAGAGAAATATGTGCGTGTTCGTTTAATAGAATTTGTACGCACGTAACCCTCAACTAACGCAATTCTTTCTTGTAGTGAAAATGGCATTTTAATAACACAATAATTGAACTATACGTTGTACTCACACGTGTTTCGGTGGATCCACCATCATCAGAGTAAATAACATATAATTGAAACCAAAAACATTATTTATTAAAAATCTACAGAAGATGATACATCTTCAGTCACTTGTATAAACTACTTGTATACGTTGTACACTACTAATCTCACTAAAACTTTACAACAGACTGACGTCGTGCCTGTCTGTTCAAGGCCAGTCGATCACATCGTGATCAGTGCTGCCAATACAGCATATGAAAATTACTTGAGCGGCGGGCTACTTTTAAATGAATCACCTGGTACAAAGATTGTTTTTTAATAAATGCCTGTTAAGTAATTTGTGTGATTTCTTTTTATTGCATGTTTGTTTTCAGGAAGTGAATATGAAATTAGCAAAATTTGACGAGTTGGATTCACTGATCAGAGGCATGTTGTATGTTGAAATGAATAATCCGCATGAATGCTATTACTGGGCTGAACCGACCGAACCAGAGCGTTGCCATAAAGTCGCTTACGATTTCTCCAAACCATATCCATTTCTGGTAAGTTGAACATTTTTACTTTCTCTTGTCTATATGAATTTATAGGAAAGAAAGTATTGTTTTCATGTCGATTTTAAGAAATCGAGTTTTCACCGGATCTATACGTTTTCAGACCCCCTGAACCCAAAAAACATGTTTTTAGCGATTGGTCTCTGTGTGTGTGTGTGTGTGCGCGCGCGCGCGTGTGTGTGTGTGCGCGCGCGCGCGTGTGTGTGTGTATGTATGTGTGCGCGTGCACGTGTGTTTGTATGTGTGTGTGCGTGCCCGCGTGTGTGTGAACAGAATATCTCAAGAACGGAACATCGTACGAACTTCAAACTTGAAACTTAAGTTACATACCACTACTGGACCCGACACAAATGTTTTCATCAAAATCGGTCAACCGGAAGTAGTAGTTTATTCATGTAATTTTTCACTTTTTTGCGATTTTCTCAAAAACTGGTCCTAAGATTTTTTTTTTAAATCGCCTGGTGTACTCATTTTTTTATCCTCTACAAGATAGGGTAGGCACCATGTTTGCTGAAATTCTGGGTGAGGCTGTTTTCACGTAAAGAAATAGTTTTTTTTAAGATTACGGCTTCATTATAAATTTTAGCGCAAAAACTTATGTAATAAAAGTTGTAGAGAATTTAAAAACCTACAACTCTTATTTCAAACATTTTTTTGTATAACGCTTAGTTTAGCAGTAATTAGCGATTTTCTGTTTTTTTTCTCACGAAAACGTGAAAAGTCTATTTTTTTAAGATTTTGGCCTTAGTATGCATTTTATGACAAAAGTGTATATAATTAATTTTATAGGAAATAAAAAGATCTAATATTTTTTTTAGTCTAGTTAGTACACGCTACTGTTAGAGTCTGTCTAAGCTAAGAGTACTCCGACTTAGGCAACCAGCAATACAAGTGAGCATGCGTAATTATTTAAAATACGCACAGCATGATCAAAAACAAAATTCCATACAACACTGATTCGCTCTAAGCTTAATTATAATGAAAACACGTTCAATTCATTTGTTTGTTCATTTGTTAGAATGTTTTATAAATCGAACATTATCATTTTATAAATCTGTAATCGGGCATCATCTGAGTCTCGAAAGTGCTGGACTAAGGAGAGGTTCCTGTAAAATGATTTTCTATTTTTTATTGTCGGTTTAAATTAACATAGTTTGTTTGTGTATGTTTTCAGCTTGTAAATATTGGTTCTGGTGTGAGTGTGCTTGCAGTCACTGGTCCAAATACGTATAGAAGAGTTTCAGGAACAAGGTATGGTTAAGTTAACAATCCATTGCTTTTCATTGTAATGAGATAAAAAGTAGGTTCTCAATTTACCATGCTAAAGTCTGGTCGGACGATGAGGTTAAATCGAAACGACGTGAAATCCGAACCTTCAAAAAAATGGGAGGAATCGGGTGTATTCGTATTGTCGCCGACGACACGTGGCAAAACCTTATTTGTGAAATTGGTGGCCCTGAAAAGGACCGTTGTAGTTAGTGGTTTGGTGGCCCTGAAAAGGGCCGGGTGTGCTTTGTTGTTGGCCCTGAAAAGGACCGTTGAAGGTGGCCAGACGCGGCGAGCTGGCGTGTGCAGAGCGGTGTCCAAAGGGTGACGGGTCGGCTACCGGGTTCAAGCCTAGTTTTCCCTTAGCGGCCGTTAGGTCCCCACTGCAGCGTGACAGTGATGGCCCACAGTGTCGGGTCGGCCGATAGCGCGGCTGAGGCGGTTCCCTCAAGGCCTGCACTGACCTCTGTCTTCACCATGGTGTCAGCCGGCACGCACGGGCTTCCATCGGTTGACCAGTGCGGGAATGGGGCGTCCGCCACCGGTAGCATCGTCCTGGGATGGCTTCGTTCGGGCTCGGCTGGGCTGTTCATCTTCTTCTCGTTAGTTCTTGTCCGTTTGGAAGCTGGCTTCAGAATGTGCCTCGCAGATCGATGCCATTGCTTAAATCCCCCTCAGGCGAGTCCACTTCCAGATGGAGGGGAGACACTGCTTGCTGCGTGTTGCCAGCGCTACTCACGGCCGGTTCTGGAACCTTATGCGTATCGCTGATAATCGCGGGAGCCGCTGGTGACAGTATATACAGTGATCCTATATGCTTCATTAGGACTTACATTGTTGTTATCATCTGAAGGTCATCAGTTGAAAGGCTGGTTTGAACCTCTAGAGGATGTACTAAGTAAAACTAGGAGTGAGGTGGTTTACCATTGCCTTTCCTCACTGAGTGGAAAAGTAGCCTGTTCTTATCAGCATGCCAGGCCCAGGTATAAATGATACCTTCACTTCATTCACCTCAGCATCTGGCAGTATAATGAAATTCATTACTTTCAGAGGAGATAACTGTGACAAGTGTATTTTAAACCTCTACCTCTTCTGTTCTTAAATGCTTCAGTCATGTAATGGGCTGGTGGTGTGATAAGAAATTACTAATTTTTGTTGCTGTGAAACTAGTACAGTAGAGCGTCAAAAATCCGGATTCAATTCTGGCGAAAAATGGGAATTAATTTATTGTTTAAAGCATTGTCTATTGCACAAATTAAATTAATTGTCTTAAATCAAAATAATAAGAGTCCTTTGAGTACAATATGAGTGTATTATGTATCACTCTTTTATATGTACAATTACAAATTTCATTAAATAAAAATTAGTTCTTTATACATGACATAACAACATATTTCGTAGTTTTACTTACCCGCTTCACATTTCTGTTAACAAATCATGTAAAATATAGTCGAATTTAGCTACTGTACTTTTCTTACTTTGAAGACGTCTACTAGCAATTTTATCGGGTGTTTCGATAATCCGGATAATTTGATAATCCGGATGGCGTTCGGTCCCGATTAATCCGGATTATTGACGCTGTACTGTAGATCAAGTGAAAATAATTTAACACTCCGCCTGCCTAATGGACAAATGATGACGATTATTGCCGTAAATAAAATTATATATTTTTTTGTTTTTAATTACAGCCTAGGAGGTGGTACATTCCTTGGGTTATGTTGTCTATTGACAGGATGTAATACGTTTGAAGAAGCTATCGAATTGGCATCCGGTGGCGATAACACTCAAGTCGATAAATTAGTTAAAGATATATATGGCGGTGATTACGAACGTTTCGGTTTGCCAGGCGATCTTGTCGCAAGCAGGTAAATCGACTTTGTATTAGTTTCAATTATAAATTTTATAATCGAAAAATCAACCATTTCAGATGAATGAGATAATGTTGGAAGTTATTCTCTTTTCTTTTCTTTGATGATAATAATCCTGTAATTGAATTATTAATAAGTAGAATTATATACATGGTTGAATTATAACTATAGTATAACTTGTGTGCGTACAGTATGCGCAAAACTACATGTATTCCCGATACACAATTTGTTCTTAGGCTCGCTTTCCAGCCTCTATGTGAATCTCATAGATGTTATGAAAACGTACAAAGTATACTATATTTTACATCATGTCGTGCCGCACAATCGACACTTGTTTTTCCTCTTCATTTTCCAGGTTTTTTCAGGGTGTATAGACAACTTGCTTCACTGACTGCCAATAAACTAGTTGTTAAACTAGATCAACTAGCTTGTAAATGAATCATGTAAAACATCTATTCATAATTATTTTGTGTTTTTATTACTTCTCTTGCCTATATGAAGATATAGGAAGGAAAGTATTGTTTTCATGTCGATTTTTTGAAATCGAGTTTTCACCGGATCTACACATTTTCAGACCCCTTGAACCCAAAAAACATGGTTTTAGCAATTGGTCTGTGTGTGTGTGTGTGTGAACAGAATATCTCAAGAAAGAACATCGTACAAACTTGAAACTTGAAACTCAAATTAGATACTACTACAGAATCCGGCACAAACATTTTTATCAAAATCGGTCAACCAGAAGTAGTAGTTTATTTGTGTCATTTTTCACTTTTTTGCAATTTTATCAAAAATAGCTCCTACAATTTTTTTTTTAAATCGCTTTATATACTAAAATTTTTATGCTCTACAAGATAGGGTAGGCGCCATGTCTGCTGAAATTCTTGGAGAGGCTGTTTTTATGTAAAACAATTGGTTTTTTAAGACTGCGGCTTTAATATGCATTTTAGCGCAAAAATGTATATAATAAAAGTTGTAGAAAATTTAAATTCCTATAACTTTTATTTCCAACATTTTTTTGTATAACGCTTACTTCAGCGATTTTCTGTTTTTTTCTTATGAAAACGTGTAAAATGATTGACTTTTTAAGGATATCAGCCTTAACATGCATTTTACAACAAAAGAGTATAATCAAATTATAGGAAATTAAACGATCTACAATTTTTATTGAGAGCATTTTTCTCTACAGAACTTAGTTTAGTGTGAAAGAGTGATTTTCTTTATTTTTAAGCCAAACTGAGGTTGATTTTCATTTTGCTACTTTCACTCATGATTAAAATTAGGTTATGTTTATTGAGGTTAGTTTTTTGTTTATTTCTAATGATTTATTACTAATGTTTGGTTATATTGTTCATTATGTGCATTGGCAAGAGAAAGTTATGTGAGTGTTTCACACCAGATTTTTTTATTGTTGTATGTGTCTCCGATTATGTGTTCCATTTTTGTTAATTTATATATTCTATGCTGCCAGGAAAATTTTTCATTAATTGTATAAGATTTGATTTCTTCTAGGTATTTAAACGATTTAATTATTAGTTATAATTAATTGTTTAATAATTTTATTTTATAACAATAATTTTTACTTTCTCTTGCCTATATGAATATATAGGAAGGAAAGTATTGTTTTCATGTCGATTTTTCGAAATCGAGTTTTCACCGGATCTATACGTTTACAGACCCCCTGAATCCAAAAAACATGTTTTTAGCGATTGGTCTGTGTGTGTGTGTGTGTGTGTGAACAGAATATCTCAAGAACGGAACATCGTACGAACTTGAAACTTGAAACTTAAGTTACATACCACTACCGGACGCGACACGAACATTTTCATCAAAATCGGTCAACCGGAAGTAGTAGTTTATTCGTATAATTTTTCAGTTTTTTGCGATTTTCTCAAAAACTGGTCCTACGATTTTTTTTAAAATCGCCTATTTTACTCAATTTTTTATTCTCTACAAGATAGGGTAGGCGCCATGTCTGCTGAAATTCTCGGTGAGGCTCTTTTCACGTAAAAACGTTGTTTTTTTAAGATTACGGCTTTAATATAAATTTTAGCGCAAAAACTTATATAATAAAAGTTGTAGAGAATTTAAAAACCTACAACTTATGTTTCAAACATTTTTTTGTATGACGCTTAGTTTAGCGGTAATTTGCGATTTTCTGTTTTTTTTCTCACAAAATCGTGAGAAAAATCGATTTTTTTAACATTTCGGTCTTAGTATGCATTTTACGACAAAAGTGTATATAATAAAAGTTATAGAAAATTAAAAGGTCTACAACTTTTGTTTAGAGCATTTTTCTCTACAGAGCCTAGTTTAGCGTGAAAGTGTGATTTTCCGTTTTTTTTAAGCCAAATTGAGTTCGATTTTCATTTTGCGTCTTCCACTCATGATTAAAATAAGGTTATGTTTTTGAGGTTAGTTTTTGTTCATTTCTAATGTTTTAATACTAATGTTAGGTTTATTGTTAATTATTTGCATTGGCAAGAGAAAGTTGTGTGAGTGTTTCACACCAGATTTTTGTACAACATTTGCTAAGATTGAAAAGTTCCTGACTACAGATTATGAAAGATGACCTTTACTGTAGCCATGTACAGGATCAGTTTTAATGTCTGTAACATTGCGAACGTGCTGTAGTCTGAATGAAAGCTACAGTATTCAGATGAAATAATGTCCCCTAGCCGTGAGAGTGAGAGAATGCATAACGCTCTCACTCGCACAACCCATACGCGCCGTTCCAATAACATTGTTGTATAATTTTACTCATTGTTGTGAGCAAGCGTTTATGCACGCAGTAAACTAACAAGCAAGATAATGACTGTAGTATGTTTGCAGATTTGGATTATAACGGTAAAGACCTTTGAGCGCATGCGTAGTTATGCCACATATCTCCCTCTCACTCGCTCGGCTATGGGACTTCAGTTCGTCTCTGATACCTATACCATAAGACATATAGGAACTATGACACCTTAAGGCGTCATCTAGCACTTGCCAGTTAATAACCGGCAACTGCTTTAATTTTCAAAAAATTTCATACTGTAAATATTTCTATAAGAAGCAGTAGTTTAAAAAATAGTACCAGGTACCATTAGCTCAAACTTGTTTGTGTTAACTGTTGGTTAGGTGTTCAGCCAAAAGGCTGGTTTTAACCTTTAGACGCTTTAATATGTAAAACGACAAGTGAGGTGGTTTACAAATGCCTTCCTCACTGAGTGGAAAAGTATGCTAATCAGCACGCCAGGCTCTCTGAAAAGCATGTACTTTCCACCCTGCAAATAACACCGTCACTTTATTACTCTCAGAGGAGATAAATGTAACTAGTGTCTTTTACACTTCTACCTCTTCTGTTGTTAAATGCTTCAGTCATATAATTCGCTGACCATGCGATAAGAAACACAACTATATTGTTGCCCTAGAACTAGCAGATCAAGTGCAAAATAATTTAACACTCCATCTACCTGTTATGGGTAAAGTGTTTATATTGTTGTAACCATAACCTAACTACAAGATAAAAGAAGAATTATGAAAATATTTTCTTAGAAATAAATTTTCTTCTAAGAAATCTAAGAAACTGATAGGAAAACATAGAGTATAAATGAACTTTAATAATAAAAAAAAAGAGGTTACGATAAATAACATTGTTTGGTATAAAGTTTCATGGGTCTGTACAGCTTTGGTCACATGAACTCAAAAGAGAAACGAGCAGCCGTTTCAAGAGAAGATCTAGCTCGTGCAACTCTCGTCACAATCACTAACAACATTGGATCACTTGCTAGAATGTGCGCCCTCAATGAAAAAGTTAACAGGGTGAGTTCTTAAAACTTATTTTACTCTATACCAATATGCTTTTCACGGTTGATGAGCTGTGCTGTCTGTTCCACACGTTTAGACCAATCAGAACGTTTGCCACCGTTGTCAGATTGTACCTGACAAACATTACATGCACATGCACATAAGAGCTGCAATAGTTCACTCTCATCTTGCATCCCGTACTGAACACATTGATTATAGAGTGCGTTAACATGCAATACTTTATAATATAATCAGCTGATTGTATGTTTATAGGTTATATTTGATATAAAAAGACCGAAAAAAAAAAGGCCGACAAAATATTTAACAGAGCTACAAGAGGCAACGTTGCTGGCAAGTGATTGGCTAGCTATAAAGTGGGTAGGGGGCAATGCATACGTTCATAGCTCATCACCCTTGAAAAATAGTATATGAGGGGGTACCCAAAAGAAACCGGCATTATTTTTTAAAACTATTTATTTTTAATTTTTTTACAAAAGAACCTTATCCCCTTCAAAATACTCTCCATTACAACTAATACATTTGTCCCACCGGTGCTTCCACTGTTCAAAACATTTTTTGTACTCCTCTTCAGTGATGGCTGCCAGCTCATCCGTCGGTTTTTTCTTGACATCATCAACGTTGTTAAATCGGAGACCTTTCATGCCCCTTTTCATGCGTGGGAACAAGAAAAAATCACACGGAGCCAGATCGGGTGAGTACGGTGCGAGTGGTAGCAAAACCATGCCGTTTTTCGCCAAGAACTGGGTAACCGAGATTGCCGTGTGTGCAGGCGCGTTGTCGTGGTGGAAAAACCAGTCCCCTGTCTGCCACAAATTAGGTCTTTTACGACGAATGCCATTTCGTAGTCTTCTTAACACTTCAAGATAAAAAGCTTGATTTACCGTCTGGCCTGGTGGAACGAACTCTGAATGGACAATTCCCCTCACATCAAAAAACCAAATCAGCATTGTTTTGATGTTTGATCTGACTTGACGACTTTTTTTTGTTCGGGGTGATAATGAAGTCTTCCATTGACTGGATTGTTGTTTGGTTTCTGGGTCGTACCCATAGCACCAAGACTCGTCACCCGTAATGATCTTTGACATGAAATCTGGATCAGTTTCAAGCTGTTGTTTCAAATCACTACACGTTTCAATTCGTCGTTCCTTTTGAGTGTCTGTCAGAACCCGAGGCACAAACTTGGCAGCGACTCTTTTCATTGTCAAGTCTTCTGTTAAAATGCGTTGGACTGAGCTCCAAGATAACCCACTAACCTGTGATATTTGGTCAATGGTCTGTCGTCGGTCTGTTCGTACAATTTCTTTCACTTTCACAACATTTTCGTCTGTTCGGGAAGTCGACGGTCGTCCAGAACGAGGTTTGTTCTCAATCGACATGTCGCCATTTTTAAAGCGCAAAAACCACTCGTACACTTGGGTTTTTCCAATAGCGTCGTCTTTGTAAGCTGTGTTCAACATTACAACTGTTTCCGCGGCGTTTTTACCGAGCAAGAAGCAAAATTTCACAGCCGCACGTTGTTCATTAAAACTTGCCATCATGAAAAACGACCCGAGCACAAAACAGCACTAGCGAGAACAATCACTGCACGAGAACAGAACAAGCTAGATCAACGAACAAAATGGCATTGAACTGGCAATGAGTAGCGCTACAAGCAGCCTAGTGGCGGGAATTTGTACTGCACAAGCTCCGCTTACAGCAGAGCTATTCCGGATACTTTTGGGTACCCCCTCGTAATATTAATGTTCTAATAATAATAACATTATAAATAATATTAAATTGCACAGATCCTCAAGAAAAGATCCAACGAAGCGGTGGAAAAATTCCTAGAAGAAACCTTGAGTACTAAATTTAAGAAAAGGAGGCTGCAATACTATGGACACATAATGAGATTATGAAATAACAAGAACGAGACCTGCATATTAATTAAAACTCAAGAATTACTCAAAAGAAGAGATAAATGGATTAAAGAAGTAGAAATTACAAAAGAAAGTATCTTAGGTAGAGACCTTTATAGAAGCAAAATTAAAGTGTGAAAGGGCAAGCCTGGAGTGAGCAACAAAAGAGGGCGTTTAGCGTGAGAATGAAAGAAATCCATGCCCTAAGAAAACTCAGCGAAACATCTGGAAGGCACAGAAATAATTGACTATATACTTTTTTGTTTACTTAAAAGTTATTCATTTCACAAATCCACTATTACACATTTTCTTTCCACAAACCCCCTATTGACCCATTGCGAACCCCAAGGGTTCGTACACCAGGTTTAGAAACATTGGTCTAAAGGGTAAAAAAAGGGTGACTTCTGAAAATCATATATTTCTTTATATTCCTGAAAAGTTTTGTTTGAACAAAAACCTATTTATGCGGGTAGAAAATGTATCAATAAGTTACCCCAATTTTAAAGTGTTGTGATAATTTGCAATCGTTTAAAAAAACTGAAACGTTTTTGATTGATGAAACATTTTATAGAATACAAGAATTTTGTTCTAAATAATATTATACAAAAATAAAAAAGAGAAATAAATCAAAATAAATGAACATTTGAAGCATATTAATGAAGCAAATGCTAAGAACACTGTGTACTATTGTGTAATGTCGCCAACGACACGTGTGGCAAAAACTTCTTTGGAAAATTGGTGGCCCTGAAAAGGGCCGTTGTTGGTGGTCGGAAGCGGAGCACAAAGAGTGACGGCTCAGCTACCGGGTTCGGGCCTAGCCTTCCCTCAGCGGTAGTTGGGTCCCCACTGCATCATGACAGTGGTGGCCCCCAGAGCCCCGCAGTGTTGGGTCGGCGTAAGCCGTCTGTCGATAGCACCACTGAGGCGGTTCTCTCCGGGTCGGCGAAGGCTGACCAGTGTGGGAATGTAGAATGTAGCGTCCGGTATCAGCTGGAGTCTTCTTCTTCGGTCTGGAGCTCTTGTTCTGGTGTTCTTTTCCGGTTGAGAGTCGAGTGAAGAATGACTCTCGTGGGCGAGGGCTGTTACTTAAATACCCTTCCGGTGTGTCCACTTCAAGGTGGAGGGGAGGTACTGTAGGCACTGCGCGTCTATAGCGCTATTCATTGCAGGCAAGTAGTGGGACCATCTGCAGGCACTAATGCTGGTAGGGGAATCGGCGACAGTAAATATTTGAAGATAACACATTTATTGTACGTAAGTTTGTAATAGTACCTCTATGTGTGATTGCAACAATACAACAACTATTTATTCAGGTGTTATAACGGGTGCGGCATAAGTTGCTACCCCCGAACATTTATATATGCATTGTAAGGTTATCAGCATCCTTTAATTTTTTTTTTTTTTTTTTTTTTGCGAACTTCTACAGCAATTAAAGCCGTCTTTCGCATTTCAATCGCCAAGCTTCCCGATCCAGCCAATCACCCTCCTGCAGATCTCTCTTGCTCATTGCTTCCATCACCTCCTCCATCCACCGTCTCGTTGGACGGCCTCTTTTCCTTCTCTCTGTTGGGGTCCAATTCCATATCCTACTGGGCCATCTGCTCTCACTCATCCTTCTCAAGTGCCCATACCAAAACAATACCTTTTTTCCCAATTTCATCCAATACCCTACTTGGTTTTCCTACTCTCTGCCAGATTGTTTCATTTCGTATATGGTCCATCCTCGAAACACGACAACTGCGTCTCCAGAAGTCCATCTGTGCAGCCGCAATCCTTCGTCTACTTCTCTCAGTTAAGTCCCACGTTTCCACACGTTTCCCACGTGGGCATCCTTTAATAACAAAAGTTATTAAAGGAAGTGTTAGAAGTTATTCTTCTAACAGTTCTATCTGAAATGCCTAACTCTGTGGAAGCACGTCTTGTTGATTTATTTGGAGAATTGACAAATGATTGTGCTACCTGGTGTAAATTTTCTGCAAGAGTAACCGATACAGGGCGACCAGATCTCGGTAAATCATTGACTGAACCTTTGCTTTCAAAGCGTTTATTTAAATTATACATACTTTTCGGCGGCAAAACATTAGGAAATTTTATGCAGAACTGATCACGTACTTTATCGTAATTACAATTAAAATTTGCTCCACTGCTGTACAATAAATACTCTCTGTTGAAGTGACAGTTTTCTATTCATAATGAAATACGTCTTTAACGGTAACAAATGAATATATGGGGGTAGCAACTAACACGAATACACGAGTAGAACTGAAACGGCAGATGATGTGTAAACGTACTGGCGTTCAAGGTTACCCCCCACCCCACCACTTCAGTGAGTGAACATGTAATTTTCTAGCGACGGGTAGCGACTTATGCCGCACACGGTATATTAACTAATAACTTTTTGACATGTCCTATGTTTCCTCATGTCCTATGTTTCCTCATGACCTATGTTTCCTCATGTCCTATGTTTCCTCATGTCCTATGTTTCCTCATGTCCTATGTTTCCTATGTCCTATGTTTCCTCATGTCCTATGTTTCCTCATGTCCTATGTTTCCTATGTCCTATGTTTCCTCATGTCCTATGTTTCCTCAGAGTCTCCTGTACACAATTACCAAAAAAAATTAGTTAAAATGTTTGTTTTCTTATCAGAGATTTTTTTTGTTTCTAGGTTGTATTTGCCGGAAATTTCCTCAGAGTGAACCCCATATCCATGAAGTTATTGGCTTACGCTATGGACTACTGGTCAGATGGAACACTTAAAGCACTTTTCCTTGAACACGAGGTAAGTTTTCTATAACTTTTATTACTTGTTCATGGATTTTCTTAAGAAAAATTAATTGTCAACGGTAATAATTTTTTGAATCCAGCGTACACTTAAAGAGTTAGTATTCCATTGGTTAGTTACTGTTTCTAAATTTGTTTTAATTCTTCAAAGTTTCTTCATACAACAGCTTAAATGATTTTTATGTATCGGTCGAACTTTTTCCACTTACCTTGTTTCTGTTGAAGTTAGTATTGACTCAAATTATATGTTATAAATAATTTTCTTATAATACATTGGAGCGTATTGATACGAAATTAGATTTTTTTTTGATTTTTTAAATACACTTACATCTTCCTTGAAATTTTTCTATGCCCCCCTCCCAACCTCAGGTTAAGAACCACTGCTCTACAGATAGCGTAAGCACCTAGTGAAATTCTTCAGGGCCTGTGCTTTCATGGTAAAAAACTTCTTTTTTTTAAACGCTTTTATTTAACTTACTCTTGGAAGCATCAAATCTTGCAACTTAAAATTTTAATACTTCTACCGTATCAATATGAATCAAACTTTGCACACTTGTTTATCTTCGATGACAATACGCTGTCATAAAAAAAAATTTACAAAAAAAAATTTTTTTTTTTTTTTTAACTTACTCTTGGATCCATCAAATCTTGCAACTTAAAATTTTAATACTTCTACTGTATCAATATGAATGAAACTTTGCACACTTGTTTATCTTCGATGACAATACGCTGTCATAAAAAAAAATTTACAAAAAAATTTTTTTTAAACGCTTTTATTATTACAAAATAACTTACTCTTGGATCCATCAAATCTTGCAACTTAAAATTTTAATACTTCTACCGTATCAATATGAATCAAACTTTGCACACTTGTTTATCTTCGATGACAATAGGTGTTTGTAAAAAAAATTACAAAAAAATTTTGAAAAATTTTTTTTTCAAAAAAAATTTAAAAAATTTAAAAAACGCTTTTATTTAAGAATTACTTAAAAAAAGTAACTAAAAAGAAAAAAATAAAAGAAATTTACAAAAAAAAAATTACAAAAAAAAACAGAAAAAAAAAAATAAAAAAAAAAAATAAATAAAAAAAAAAATTTTAAGAAACGCTATTATTTAACAATGATTCAAATAAAAAATGAACTAAAAAGAAAAAATAAAAAAAATTACAAAAAAAATTACAGACATTACTGTTACAAATAAAAGCGTGGCGCATTTTTATACAACGAATATTTTACAATAAAAAAAATGCGCCATGCTTTTATTTGTAACAGTAATGTCTGTAATTTTTTTTCTTTTTTCTTTTTAGTTCATTTTTTATTTGAATCATTGTTAAATAATAGCGTTTCTTAAAATTTTTTTTTCATTTTTTTTTTTTTTTTTATAATTTTTTTTCTGTTTTTTTTTGTAATTTTTTTTTTTTAAATTGTGACATTAATATGCATTTTAAGGCAAAAAAGGGTAATAATTAAAGTTGTAGAAAATTAATAAACCTACAACCTTTGTTTCAAACCTATTTTTACTTTCTCTTGCCTATATGAATATATAGGAAGGAAAGTATTGTTTTCTTGTCAAGTTTTTGAAATCGAGTTTTCATCGAATCTACACATTTTCAGACCCCCTAAACCCAAAAAACAAGTTTTTAGTGATTGATCTGTGTGTGTGTATGTGCGTGCGTGCGCCCGTGTGTGTGTGTGTGTGTGTGTGTGTGTGTGTGTGTGTGTGTGTGTGTGTGTGTGTGTGTGTGTGTGTGTGTGTGTGTGTGTGTGTGTGTGTGTGTGTGTGAACAGAATATCTCAAGAACGGAATATCGTACCAACTTGAAACTTAAGTTACATACCACTACAAGACCCCACACAAACATTTTCATCAAAATCGGTCAACCGGAAGTAGTAGTTTATTCGTGTAATTTTTCACTTTTTGCGATTTTCTCAAAAACGGGTCATACAATTTTTTTAAAAATTACCGTATCCGTTGGACGCTAGCAGCACTTTTGTTTAATGTCAATCTTTCCATATTAAGTGACAGTTCCTAGGGGCTACTAGTTGTTTTTGTTGTTATTGTAGTCGTATAACGTGACTAATGTTACCCGTTTTTACTTTACTTTACAATAAGGGTGTTCAGGCTTCTGCAGCCCCTCCTCACCGCGACCTAAAAGATCTTTTGTGATTGCCCCTATTCCTATTTCTGCAAGACCCACACTTTCGATAAAGCGCAGGATCTGCCTAGGATCTAGTGCACTTATCTGAGAAGGTGTTTACACAACCTTACCCATCAGCGCTCTTCTTTTGCAGCCACTTTGCAACTGCATATAAATATAAGTGTGCGACCCCCTGAGCCGCACAGACCTTAATGGCCAATATTTCCTCTTAGAAGACGGTTATGTTACACCCAAGGGCCAGGGGAATCTTTCCCCCGGCCCCCCAGGCCCCCACTCCCGCTCTTCCGCTCATCACTGAGCCGTCAGTGTACCAAAAGGTAACCCCTTCCGGTATCACTGGCTGTCCCTCCGCCCACTCCTGACGATCAAAAATTTTCACCCTCAGTGTGTCGGAGAAGTCGTATGCTCTGTACATACGGTCCCGAGGACCACCTACCACACCCATCCCCTCAACCCCTTTGAAGATCTCGGTGTGGTCCATCTCCCCTGATGGGACCCCGAACCCGCCCTCCAGCCTCAAGGCAGTTCTTATCGCCTCCTTCTTCACTTGAACATGAATAGGAGGCAACTCGACCATCGCCTCCATAGTAGCCGTTGGACCAGTGCTCGTTGCACAACATATCCTTAGGCGGGCCAATCTCTTCAGCTTCCTCAGCCGATCTGTTCTTGGCCACCAAACACAAGCTTTGTACGTGACCATTGGCAGAATGAAGCTCACATAAGCCCATTCTGCCATACGAGGCCTAAGCCCCCAAGTCCTCCCAAACGGACTCTTAAACATCCCTAAGGCCTTTACAGCCCTCTCAACAGTCCTTGACATGTGGCCCCTCCAAGTCAGGCCCCTATCCAGGACAGCCCCCAGATACTTCACCTCAGGGGAGTAGCTCAAATCCACTCCTTCCAGAATCAAAGCATCTAGAGCCATCTTCCTTTTCCTAGTAAAAGGAACAACAACCACTTTTAGTTGTCGTGTCAGCTAGGGAAATAATCAGTCCGCCCCTGCATAGCCCCACGTACAGGGGTAAGGCAAAATACTGTAGGATTTAGCCAAGTATCCTACAGGCACCGTTAAGACACTGATTAAATGCCCCAGTGCCATCCACCCTTCGGCACGGTAAACGCCTGACACCACTGGGTTGGGCAAAAGCTACAGTAGGAGAAGTTGCCTCTAGCACGGATAGAAAAAGTGCTAGATGCCAGGGACAAGGATCAGGATAGACAGACAGAAGCCCAGCATCTCAGCTCACCTCGGCGGGACCAAAGCATGGCTGAAAAGTAACCATAGGATGCCGAGGAGTTTCCAGAGGCACGGGCACGAAAAACTGCTACAGAAAGTAAGGGAGCAGGTGTGCTCTCTTGGACGTGATGCTTCGGCACATGCAAGCCAGCCGATCACTGACTTACTTCGCCTCCAATGTTACCCGTTGCTTGCCGCGTGCTTATATTAATTTTATTATGTAGTATTAGTTTCATTTTTTGTTTTATCAGGCGTAAAATAATTACAGTAATAGTTTTTGAACTATAATTTTCTTAAATATATTTATAACCCACCGGTTTGGTCTAGGGGTAACGTCGTTGCCACTAGTCAGCTGTTTTAACAGCTGATTTTTGGAGACGAAGGTTCCTGGTTCAAATCCTAGTAAGGGTAGTTACTTTTATACGGATTTGAATACTAGACAGTGGTTACCGGTGTACTTTTATGGTTGGGGTTCAATTAACCATACTCTCTCAGGAATGGTCGGCCTGGGTCTGTACAAGACTACACGTCATACGTATTGTGACACTTATCGCTAAGATCCATTTCGGGATCTAGGTTATTAAATAATTATTACACTAAAGTTTACAATTACAAATATTTATTACACTAAAAGATTACAAAATAAATAATTAACTAATTATAATGAAGTAATACAATAAATGATTTAATAATTTACTTAAAATAAATAATAAGCAATTAATAACTTAGTACCTTCATTCAAAAATAAATCTTTATAATGCATCCTGCAGTTTGAAATATTTCTATTTCATATAATGAATTAATATAATAATATCACTAACCTTCTTTTTAAACTGCGTCACCTTTATTTCAATTTTTACTTACACGTGTTTCGGTGGATCCACCATCATCAGAGTAAATGAAAAATAGAAACTAAAAATTTTTTTCATTTATTTAAAATTTACAGAAGATGATACATCTTCAGTCACTTGTATAAAACTGTATAAAACACTTTTTATACAAGTGACTGAAGATGTATCATCTTCTGTAAATTTTAAATAAATGAAAAAAAATTTTAGTTTCTATTTTCATTTACTCTGATGATGGTGGATCCACCGAAACACGAGTAAGTAAAAATTGAAATAAAGGTGACGCAGTTTAAAAAGAAGGTTAGTGATATTATTATATTAATTCATTATATGAAATAGTAATAACTTAGTAATTTACTTAGCACTACTTACAATCAATTTTATTGAATACACATACAAAATGAAAACTGAATTTAATACAGATACACATTAACTTTTCACAATACACACACAAACAAAGACAGTATAACAATCGTTCACCAACACAATGCTTGGAACCGTTAACCTGTATAACGCCCGACAGTCACTTGTCAAAGATCAAACGAATACTAACTGTGACCGCACTTGGGGGTCTCTTTATATACTCATTCAAAAAGATAATTCTAGCAAAACAGAGAAACTCCATGCAAATAATAGAGTACAAAAAAATAACCCTTTATAAATCTATTTCATATAATGAATTAATATAATAATTTCACTAACCTTCTTTTTAAACTGCGTCACCTTTATTTTATTCCTACTTACACATGTTTCGGTGGATCCACCATCATCAGAGTAAATAAAAAATTGAAACTAAAATTTTTTTTCATTCTTCTTCTTCTTCTTCTTCACTTCCAAGGATTAGGTTTCTTGAACCTGTTCCGGTACCCATCTGTTCCTCGGTCGTCCTATATCTCTTCTTCCTGTAGGTTTGTAGTTTCTGGCGGCTTTTGGTATTCTCTCGCCTGGCATGCGATTCAAATGGCTGCACCATCTGTTCCTGTTCTGCTTGATTCTGTCTAGCAACGGTAAAGCATTCAGTGTTTTTCTAATTTCTTCATTTCGTAGCCTATCTCTTCGGCTGCATCCATATACACTTCGTAAGAATCTCATTTCTGCAGCCTGGATTTTGCTGTCTACCTTTCTCGTATGTATCCAGGACTCACTGCCATACATCAAAGTAGGGACAGCAATTGTATCGTAAAACTTAAGTCTCGTATCTTTTCTTGTTTTCCGTTTCAGATGTTTATGTATATTACCACAAATGCTTTGAAATTTAGATAGTTTGTAAAGCACATCTTTGTCAAAGTCATACGAAACATCATTACCAAGATATTTGAAATGAGAAACTTGTTCAAGCACTCTTCCTCCTAATTCTATTTTAGTTCTTACGGTGTATTTTCCTTTAAATGCCATAGTTTTAGTTTTTGTCTGCGATATTTTCAAATTATATTTCTCAGACATTTTGTCTAACATAAAAACCGCTTTCTGTAACTCTTCTTCGCTTTGTTGTATTAATACCAAGTCATCTGCATAGATCATGTGATTGAGCTTCATCTGTTCTGAGAGTTGTATTCCTGAATTAATGCCTATTTTCCATGTTTGCAACATGTCGTCTATATATATGTTAAATAAAGTCGGCGACATACTGCAGCCCTGTCGAACTCCCTTATTTACCAAGATGGCTTCTGTTACCTTATCATTTACTTGCAGACGGATTGTTGTCCCCTCATACAATCCCTTCATAACTTGAATAATATGCTTTGGGTATCCTTTAGATTCAAGTATAGACCATAAGAGATTACGATTGACAGAGTCGAACGCCTTCATAAAGTCTATAAATGCTAGATGAGTTTCAAGGTTAAACTCTCGTCTTTTTGATATAATTTGGTTCATGGTAAAAATTGCATCTGAGCATGACCTTCCTTTTCTGAAACCCATCTGTTCCTCTGAAATCAAACTATCCACAATCCTCCTTAGTCTTGAATTGATTATTCTTGCATATACTTTATAGGTGGTGTCCAGCAAACTGATACCTCTGTAATTATTTGGGTCCGTTCTACCCCCTTTTTTATAGAGGGAAATAACCTTTGCTTCTAACCATTCTTTGGGAACTATGTGATATTTCCAACACATATTAAAGAAATGTAAAATTCGCAGGTGTAGCAACAACCCTCCACACTTCAATAATTCCGCGTTCAGTCCATTCAATCCCGGAGCTTTCCTGTTCTTTGTGCCCTTCAATGCTTCTGATAGTTCTTCCATGGTTATCTGGTCAACACAGCATCCTTCACAGTGAGCTTCGACAGCAACTGGTTCAACATCCTCATACCATAGTTTTCCATAATGTTCTACCCATTCCTCTGTACTTATGCAGTTTACTCTAATCGAGTCTCTTTCAGTTTTGTTGAATACCTTCATTACTTTATATGCTAGCGATTGCCTTCCATGTAAGTCATGTTCAATAGTCCCAATGAACGTATCCCAAGATTGTTGATGGGCTCTTCTTACTAATTTTGAGGCTTCATTTCTTGCTCTCTTGTATTCCTCTTTATTGTCAGGTGTTTGATTCCCTAAATATTTTTTTGTATTTTTCGTTTTTCTCATTGACTACTGCTTCTACCTCCTTGGTCCAAATCTTGACACCTTTTCTTTTCCTATATCTATTTTTCCGACCAAGAGCTTCCTCTGCGGCTTTAACTATGATGTTCTTGATGTTATTCCATTCTATCTCAATGTTACTATCATCTGTAGGTATGTTTTGAAGATGTTGATTCACACGTTCTTGATATAAGTATTTCACACTGTCTTCTTCTAAGAGATGCACTTTAAAGACTTCATCACTGTTCCCATTTGTTTGCTTCTGTTTTTTGTTTTTCTTCCATTTCGTGTATAATTCTATTTTTGCTATAACCAAATAGTGGTCTGAATATATATCACAGCCACGAAAAACACTTGTATCTGTCATTTGCTTTGCTATGTTCTTGTTAGCAATCACATAGTCGATCAGCGATTTGCTTCCACGTGCGGCCCATGTATATCTGTGTATGTCCTTTTTCCGAAAAAACGTGTTCATCACTTTCAGTTCATTGTATGTGGCGAACTCTCTGAGAACTTCCCCATTCCTATTTCTTGTTGTTTCTCCAAAGGTTCCTACAACATTGGGTATTGGTTCGTTTCCCACTCTCGCATTAAGATCTCCGATTACTAATACACTGCCTTTTTTGTTGTAGGTTTCCAGTTCTTTTTGTAAACAGTCATAAAACAAAGCAGTCTCCTCATCCTTTCCCTCTTCTGGGGCATAAACCCCTATAACGACTAGGCATCCTCGATCATGTTTGAATTTCACAGTGATTATCCGTTCGTTAACATATTTGTAATCTTTTATTTTCCGTTCCCATTTCTTATCAACAAATATTGCCACACCTTTGGCCGCTCTGCTATGGCTATCCACCCCACTATAAAACATAGCATAATCTCCAACATATTTTGAGCCAGTTAACTTCTTTTTTGTTTCTGTTACAACAGCGATATTTATGTTTTTATTCTGTAGTATCTTACATAATTCGGTTTCTTTATTGTTGATTCCTCTAACATTCCACGTTGCTATTTTTAACTTTTCCGCAATCCAATTTCGTGATTTATTTCGTATCCTATTTATATTTCCAATGTTCCTGTCCTGTCCGAGGCTATCTTGGGTACTGCAAGTAAAGTAATTTTTCCATGGATAGGATACTAGCCTATCGCACAACCCCCTTACTAGGAGGACCAGAATTTGAGGTTTATTCCTTTCCATTTCAGCCGCCCATTCTGGGATCAGACGCTGTTTGGGGCCGCCCAATCTGGGTACAGACGCCCCGGTTACCTGTTGGTCCGCGGGAGGTATTTCATTTCCCTCCTACCACCCAATATTGGGAGGCATCCCCCTATCCGCCACCTGAGGACGCGCCCTCTAGAGGTTACAGGCTCCCCCGAGGGAGCCTGTTTATTTATTTAAAATTAGCCTGTAAATTTATTTAAAATTTACAGAAGATGATACATCTTCAGTCACTTGTATAAAACTGATTTCAAATTAACTTATTTTAATTTATCCCTTCTCATATTTACTGTAGATAGCAGCAGCAGTCAATATTACTTCATCATTCCTAAATTTTATCTGTTCATTCAAAATGTCCTGCTTTTGCTCTTTTAAATATTTATAAATATGGAACATCTCATATTTTTCAATTTTATTTTTATTCTCTATATTATAAATGAATTCCCTTTATAAATGAGTTCTAGAACAATCTATTGTAAACAAGTCAACAATAGGTCTTATTGTAAATAGAATAAAAGTTGTCAGGTCCTTTTCCTACAGTTATACAACATTACCCGACCTTTTATCCTACGCAATAGTGCAGTCCTATTAAATAATTTTTACTTTCTCTTGCCTATATGAATATATAGGAAGGAAAGTATTGTTTTCATGTCGATTTTAACAAACCGAGTTTTCACCGGATCTATAAGTTTTCAGACCTCCTGAACCCAAAAAACATGTTTTTAGCGATTGGTCTGTGTGTGTGTGTGCGTGCGTGCGCGCGCGCGTGTGTGTGTGTGTGTGCGTGTGTGTGTGTGTGTGTGAACAGAATATCTCAAGAACGGAACATCGTACGAACTTGAAACTTAAAACTTAAGTTACATACCACTACAGGACCCGACACGAACATTTTCATCAAAATTGGTCAACCGGAAGTAGTAGTAACTTAGTTTATTCCTATAATTTTTCACTTTTTTGCGATTTTTTTTAAAATCCCCTGGTTTACTCAATTTTTTATTCTCTACAAGATAGGGTAGGCGCCATGTTTGCTGAAATTCTACGTGAGGCTGTTTATACGTAAAAACATTTTGTTTTTAAGATTGCGGCTTTAATATGCATTTTAGCGCAAAACATTATATAATAAAAGTTGTAGAGAATTTAAAATTCTACAACTTTTATTTCAAACATTTTTTTTGTATAACGCTTAGTTTAGCAGTAATTAGCGATTTTCTGTTTTTTTCTCACGAAAACGTGTGAAAATCGATTTTTTTAAGATTTTGACCTTAGAATGCATTTTACGACAAAAGTGTATATAATTAAATTTATAGAAAATTAAAAGATCTACAGCTTTTATTTAGAGCATTTTTCTCTACAGAGCCTAGTTTAGAGAGAAAGAGTGATTTTCCGTATTTCTAAGCGAAACTGAGTACGATTTCCATTTTGCGTCTTTCACTCATGATTAAAATTAGGTTATGTTTTTGAGGTTAGTTTTTTGTTTATTTCTTATGTTTTATTGCTAATATTAGGTTTATTGTTAATTATTTGCACTGGCAAGAGAAAGTTGTGTGAGTGTTTCACACCAGATTTTTATGAACAGATATCCTTTTATAATAGGCATACTTTTATTGTCACTATATTGTTACTCTTTCACTCTATTATCCTTTCTTTACTATTTTCATGAATGAAACACCAGAACCTTCGCAAACCATCCTTTTCTTCGATATTGTCACAATATCATCCTCATCTCATTGGGTCATGGGGTTGCTTATTGTTCTAAATTGAACAGATTGCAACGTACACATATTAGGAATAAAAAAATATATATATACAGGGTGATTCATGAAGTTCTCCCCCCACTTCTACAGCACATTGTACTAGTAAAAATAATGAAAAAATGTTATATAAACATAGGTCCGAAAACGCTTCGTTAGCGAGTTACAGCTAGCGAAAGTTTCGCCTGGATTTCAGTTCACCAGGTGAAATGAGGTCTTCCTGGAATTGTGGTAAGGTAGATTAAGGGCGAATTCAATCATTTCTTATGGTTTTTGATCTGATAAATTGAATAAAACAGGTCCCAGAACTGTAAGTTAAATAGTTTTTGAGAAAACCAGTGTCAAATGCAAAAAATGGAGTGAAAATCACATTTTTTCATCTTTGGGCAAGAATAACTTTGTTATTTCACCAAGAAACAGTTAAAAATTTTCAATAAAAAATGTAGAAAATTTTATTCTGAACAAACCGGTGTAAATAAAGTACACAGAAAGCGAATAGTTTTTGAGAAAACCAGTGTCAAATGCAAAAAAATGGAGTGAAAAAAACACATTTTTTCATTTTAGTTTTTCCGGTTAATTTTACTTTGTACTCTTATGAATAAAAACTCATTTAATCAAACATCTATTCGCTTTCTGTGTACTTAATTTACACCGGTTTGTTCAGAATAAAATTTTCTACATGTTTTATTGAAAAATTTTAACTGTTTCTTGGTGAAATAACACAGTTATCCTTGCCCAAAGATGAAAAAATAAGTTTTTCACTCCATTTTTTGCATTTGACACTGGTTTTCTTAAAAACTATTTAACTTACAGTTCTGGGACCTGTTTTATTCAATTTATCAGATCAAAAACCATAAGAAATGATTGAATTTGCCCCTTAATCTACCTTACCACAATTCCAGGAAGACCTCATTTCACCTGGTGAACTGAAATCCAGGCGAAACTTTCGCTAGCTGTAACTCGCTAACGAAGCGTTTTCGGACCTATGTTTATATAACATTTTTTCATTATTTTTACTAGTACAATGTGCTGTAGAAGTGGGGGGAGAACTTCATGAATCACCCTGTATATTTATAAAAATGCCATATAAAAGAAAATAAAAAAATAATAAAATTACATTATTCAGTGAGAAAAAAATTAAGCAAAATAACATTACTTTGGGTTTAAAAACATCAACCTTTAAGGGGTTAAACATTGATTATATTGTTCTTTATTTGAATTGAAATATATATTTTCTAACCACCAGAATACGGTAACATAAAACACTTAACCAATGTTTATAGCGCTTTCGTGTATCTTGTACACATCTTCAGTAAATTAACATTTATTACAAGTCAAAATTTAAAACTTCCTGCTCCTACCATGGTAGATAAGGAATCATGATTCCTTATTCTGGTGGTTAGAAAATATATATTTCAATTTTAAATAATACGGCTGTTTAAAAATCCTACATAGGATGTTCTTTATTTATATTGGCAAGAGAAAGTTGTGCGAGTGTTTCACACCAGATTTTTTTATTCTGTTTTTAGGGTTACTTTGGTGCCGTCGGTTGTCTCCTCGCTTTCAACGAAGAAGTCAGTTGAGGTACACGGTACACCTGCTACCATTCCAGCAGTACATTGAATTAAGTTTTTACATTTCCATATATATATATGTATTTTTTTTTAAACTATTTATTTACGTAGACTCGTTCATTTATTTATTTATTATAGGTACTTATTTACGAATAAGTTGTTCTAAACAAAAAGAAGTATAAATTATTACCGTATATGGTAATGAATTAACTAAATTAATTTAATCGAGTTAATTTAGCGATTAATGTATTCATAAATAGGTTAAGTAAGTAATGATATTGGACAGTGCCTTGCACTGTTTTTGGTCGGTCTTTTGATCATACATTGTGATAAATACATGTCATAATACAGTATACATATATAATATTATATTTTATTGTTAATCGTATGATATCGTAAAACTGTACATATAGATATATTTATACATAAATTTATTATAAATATGATTTTTATTATCATAAATTTATTATAATATAATACTGTAAATAATTATTTAAATCGTAGCGAGATTATGTAAGTATTGTGCGGTACCGTTGCAGTTTCTTGTACATTGTACCGTACTACTATAGATACTAAAGTCAAGAGATTGCCTTTTGTGTATTTATGGGCTGTGAGGAAGGGAAGTGGAATATTTACAGTGCTGCCAACCTTAACAGTGAGACACTACTCGTACATTTAACTACCGTGCAGTTTCTAGATACATTTTGTAAGCTGTGGTTTATTCCGAGAAAATGTTTTCTTCATAAACCTTATAAGAAATAAATATGACCTGTAATATTGCCTATAGCTTAATTACATGACTAGAAATGTTTGATTTACTCTAATTACGAATGAGTCCACCTTCTTTACTATTGCTGTCATCGGTGTTTTCATTATCAGTCTCTCTAGTATCTATCTAACCATTTTCTTTTTTTACCAGGTGTCAACAAAACTGTTAAAGAATAGCTTCTATATGTCCTTAATTTCCTTCTTTATTTTTCGAATTGTGGAACGAGAAACATCACAGTAGTTAGCCGCACGCTCACGGTTTTTGTTAAGAGGCACGGATAGACATTTTTGTTTACCTTCAACTTCATAACATTTTATTAACATTGCATATTATATTTCGTTCAACACTGTGAATAGTTTGACCACGTTTTCAAGAAACCGATATTTTTGTAACAAATAATTAACCTATAAAAGGTTCCACGTTATACTGTTTACACTCTGGGTATAGTATAAGTTGTTATGTTTGTCGTACTGAAATTAAAGCAATTGGGCATGCGCACTGATGCTTCTCTCTCTTTACCCCTCGTTGCAAACAAGGGCAAACTCGTGACTCAAGTGACTGTACTGTTGAACATATTCTGTTTGTTACTTTGGAAGATTAAACATTCAGGTTTATTGTGTGATTACATTATTATTCTAAATTTGCTTAAGATTTCATTTTCCAAATTAACAAAAATACATAACAACCCCACTAATCCGTAATTTGACATTATCCGAACTGATTTATAATTTGTTTAAAATGTTTTTTACTTATAAAAACTTGTTTTAAAATAAAATTAAGTCACTTTATAATGAAACAAAAATATTTGTAATAAACTTTTTTAAAGAGGTTTAGGTGATCAGCTGAAAGGCTGGTTTGAACCTCGAACTGTGGTTCCCAAATGGTTTTTTTTATCATGCCCACTTCGGTCAAGAAAAAAAATTCCCACGCTTCCCCTTACACAATTTTATATGATAATGAAAAAATTGTAAGTATTAGATTGAATAACGTACATTTATTTTGTTTTGTTTTTTTATAATATTAAAAGTTGCAATTTAAATTAAATGAGTAAGTGAAGAGGCAAAATAAATCAGTGAAGTGGATGATCTTGAAATTTTTCGATTTATATGAAGATATCTTGCGTTCCCATGCCCACCTTTCCAAGACTTTTCTTCATTACCCCCCCCCCCCCGCTTTGGGAACCACTTCTCTAGAGGCTTTACTAAGTAAAAGATGAACGAGGTGGTTTACAATTGGTTTCCTCATTGAATGGTAAAGTATGCTTATCAGCATGCCAGGGCCTCTGAAAAACATGTACTTTCCACCCTGGAAATTATATGTTCACTTTATTCACCATAGGGTCTGGTTGTATAATGATGAAATTCATTACTCTCAGAGGAGATAACTCTGATTAGTGTCTTTTACGTGTGTACCTCTTCTGTTTTTAAATGCTTCAGTCATATAATTGGGTGACCATATGATAAGGGAGAGAACTATTTTTTTGTAGTTATGGAACTAGCAGATCGAGTGCAAATAATTTAACACTCCACCTGCATGTTATGGGCAATTTTTGTTATTATGCACAGTTTTTCAGATAACTAAATACAGTAATAATCTAAACCTTGAATCCTTCAACACTCTGTATACTTTGACACAACTCGTGGCAAGGTGACATGATGTTGTTTTTTTTTTTTGCGCCCTGGAGACTCCAGGAGGAGTATAGGACTTGTCAAATATAACACCTGAAATACATATAAGAATCACACAATGTATCACTACTATCAGGAAAGAAATTCTTGTATGCTATAAAAAGTTTCACCGATCAAGTAATTTTTCAGATTCTTTTTAAAGGAATTCAAATCCTCACAACATTTTAAAAATTGGGGTAATTTATTCATGAATTTTCTCCCTGCATACGTAGGTTTTTGTTCAAACAATTTTGTGTAAGTAGTGGTCTGGCAGGCAGGTTAGCCCCTTCCACTTTCTCCTCATGCCCCTACCCTTCCATTGTCCTTAAGTACAGTATCATACTAAAGGGCATGTTAATTTGTTTGTATTTATTAAAATTGTGTTTTTAATGCTTTTTATGTATAATATGCCACATGTTCTTGATAGTTTGACATTTTGATGCTTTGACAACCTTTAAGTCCACAAATTGTCAAACTATCGAAGTTCTACTGTATTACAAATTATGAACAGTTCCTGTTTCCAATTTCGTATTAACAGGGGTTGTTATGTACATAAGAATTAATGCGTTATTTACAGTTTACTAATTGTATTCTTAATTTCTTAATTGTATTCTTGCACACTTTTTTCTCCAGTATACATAATATTTTCGTTTACCAATAATGTATTTAATTACATTCCTTTTATAAATTGTATTTCGTTTGAACAGATTTTTTTAAGTGATTTTTGAGTAAACGTTTTGCGATTTCATGTTACTCGCCGAAATATAATAAAACCTTGTTTATCTGAAGAAGTCAGTGGGATCAGATCTGTTTTCGATAAACAAAATTTAAATTCATCCACACCTGTGATAATTTAATCGGTTATACATCAGGTTTTAAGAATATTAAGCGATGAGAATTCTTCTTAACGTGCTTTTTCCGACCGGAGGTTGGCAATCCTGATGGCTACTCAGAACGTGGACACCACAACTCTGAACAGTTCCGCTGAGGTACAACAAAACTCAGTCGCGAAGATTCTTCAATCAAGAGATTCTTCTTCTTCCCATATCTCTCTTCCCCTGAATCTTGCCTTGTATTATCAAGTGAAGCATTTCATATCTTGGTCCATTCATAATATTACCCAGATATTCCATTTTCCTTTTTTGGATGGTGTAAACTAGCTCCTTTTCTGTTCCCATTCTCCGTAGACTGTCTTGTTGGGTACTTTGTCTGTCCAGGGTATTTTTAGCATGCACCTGTTCAACCAAAGCTCAAACGCATCTATTCTCCTGATATTTGTCTTCTTTAACGTCCAAGCTTTCGCACCATATAATACCATTGAGAAGATGTTACATCGAACCATCCTCATTCTCAGGACAAGGGTCAAGGATTTATTTGAGAATTATGGTATAAAAATTATTATCAGCTGCTTCCATGGCTCAGAGGTTAGCATGCTACACTGCAAAGCAAAAGGTCCTGGGTTCAATTCCATGCTTGGATCTAAAAAAATGATTATGCACATGCTTCCTTAAACCGAAGTAGGCGTTAATGACAAAGATATTGATGCGACTTTAAAGAAATTTTTAAAAAGGCTTTTCTTGTGAAATGGCTCAATTAAGGTGTTGCACAAAATAAAATATTTATTTTTATAATCTTTATATATAAAAGGAGATGACCTGACTGACTGACTGACTGACTGTTCAACGCACAGCCTAAACCATAATAGGTACAGACTTGAAACTTGGAGGGAACCTTTGTTGTGTTATGTAGGGGCGCACTAAGAAAGGGTTTTCCAAAATTTTGATTTTAAAGCAAAATTTTAGCAAAAATTCCCCCCCACTGATGCGAGGATAATGAATCAACGCGAAGCGCTACGCTTACGGCTGGTTCTCCAACACACAATTACCCCTTCCATAGGCATATTCCATAGCTTACCAGTACTTGCGTTGCACACTTTCAGACGGTAGGCCTATTTGACAGTCACTGTGATTGCGTCAAAAAACCGTTTTATTTAAAACCGTTCTTCTCAGAACAAACTATCGTACTTCTGTGCTTTAGTCGTTACTCACCATTCTTCTACGAACAAATTTTGTTAACTTAAATCAATTATTTAATGATAGTGATTTGAAATCCAAGAACACATTTTCAGTAACTAAATATTACTGTTATTATATTGAATGTGGATCTAGGGCGCAGGCCCGAAAAAAAGCAGACGGTATTTGACAGCCACCAAAACAAAAAATTACAAATTTAGGCTACATATTCAGAATTAAATGATTTGAACGGTCTATTTATAAAAATTTTCAATTATTTCAGTTTTATTGATTAAATAAATTTGATTGTAAATCTATTATGTAAAATCCTAATAAAGGATTTTGCAAAATTTTGATTTTAAAGTGTAGAAATCGCAAAAATTTCGTCCCATAAGAAATACACATAGGTAGCCTATACTTATATATATGATTCGTTTAAAACAGTAACAGTCGGCCTACAGCGGATGTTAAAACTGGCATTTTATTCTTAATCGCATTTATAATCTATAGCTATTTTCCCAGAAGTTGAATTGACGTTAACAACGATTTTAATCTATGTTTTACTTTTGTCACTCCGGATGTTGTACTGTATGCAGTGTTTAATTTTTTGACCTAAACTGGATTAATATTTTAATCTGAAATAATTCCAGAATTGTTGTAATTAGCATAATACTTATAAAAGAAGACGTCTTGACTGACTGACTGATTCATAATCAACGCACAGCCGAAACTATAATAGGTACAGACTTGAAATTTGCAGGGAACCTTTGTTATGTTATGTAGGGGAGCACTAAGAAAGGGTTTCCCAAAATTTTGATTTTAACGGGAGAAATCGCAAAAAAACGACGTCTCCCATATGAAATACACAGAGATTATATCGGATCTATAGATAAGTTGAATATAATAGAAAAAAAGCCAGAAAATAAAAACAGATGTTTGACAGGTATTCAACAGGTTTGAACATGTTTGACAGGTTTTGTTCAACGCACTGCGGAAGGTTGGACTGTCTAATTCGTGCATGCTATTGATGAAGATATGGGATTATAATATTTTTTCTATTGTATATAAGTCATGAGATAAAAGACAATAACTCGAGGAGTTTTATACTATTGTTAAACATGAAATTTTTCTTGAAATGTGAACAGTCAAAATTGAAAACCTAAATTAAAAGCCTCTTATACTATTTTTAACATAAGATATTTTGTAACCAATAACCTTTGCGCGGGCGAAGCCGCGACGGGGGACGCTAGTACATTATAAATTTACTGTGCTATGAATCTGAGTAAAATACGGCACCTACTCAAATGGCAATTATATTAGTACACAGTGAGTTTTGTAAACTAGTTTTAACCTAATTAATTTTTTTTCGTAAAGGGCCAGTTTTAGACTATTAAAGGTGATTTTAGACATTTCTGGAATCTCTTTTTGCAGCCCCATATTCTCAGCATTGTAGCATTGTCCGTGTAGACTTTTCTCCTTTTTCCCGTTCACCCATTGTTCTGATTTTGCTCTTCATGAAAGTACATGATAAGTTGTCTGAATTTGGTTCGGTCAATTATCTTTTCTCGGTTTATTCTGGTTTTCGGAATATCCTTTCAAACTTCTTTAAACCATTTATCAGACACCTTACGTCTATTGTTTATTGTCTAAAAAAATTTATTTTGTCAACTAGTTTGTCATCCATTCTATGCAAGTGTTCGTAAAATTTAATTCTTCTTTTTCTAATCGTTCATTTTCTTTGTACAGCTCTTCACAACCTTGTAATCTATATTGTCCGTCTACTATAAATTCAGATCCATTATCTTGCGGAGGATTTTCCTCTCAAATTTCTCTTCTTCTCTTAGACCAGCCTTCACTGTCGTTCTAAGGCAGTCACTCGCTTTCATGTAGACACACAGTTGTCTAATTTATATGAACTAATTGTGTCTAATTATGTGAAGCTAATCAATTATTATAAATAAATAATTTTAATAAAACAATACGTATTGTCACCGGATGGCGACATCAAGTGTCTAACCTTATCATTTTGGTGGCCCTGAAAAGGGCTGTTTAGGTGTGTGTCCGCCGCAGCGGGCAGAGGTGTTTGATGGCCCTGAAAAGGGCCGGTGTAAACCTTATTGAATTGGTCCTGAGAAGGACCGTTGTGCTGGTCTCGAAGGAGACCGGCGTAGGCAGTGCGTGGCTGCGACGAGAAGCTGGGTGACACGACGTGTCTTCGTCCAGCGGAGACGTCATCTTCTTCCCTCGCAGTAGTGCGTCGATGGCTGCTTCGTCGGGTCCGGTGGACGTAAGGCTCGGTCGAGGGACCGCTGTGGGCATCGCTCGTATCAGCGGGCGATGACAGTCCGGTCGATGGCTTACGGTGACGGGTCGGCGAGCGGAAGCATCATCTTCTCTCTTGCGGGGTCGTCGATTAGTTCTCGCTGGAGTCCGGCAGCCGTGTGCCGTGGTGGACGTCTCATCTGCTGTCTGGTGGAAATGAATCCCTTGGTGTCTTGATTGGAATTGAATCCCTGCTCAGTGCAGCGCTCTTTAAATAGTCGCCGAGAGCGCTGTGGTCGAGAACGGCTACTGGTTTGGCCTTGATGACAAAGGCCTTTGCGGTGCGCAGCCGAAAGCTTTGTCGGTATGCCGTCAAAGGCCAGGAGAACTATTGAAGCTGGCAACACAGTAAATGATTAATTAGAAGGGGTGGCGGTGACAGTATTTTTCTCAAAATCATGTCAGATAAACAAGGTTTTAAAGTAGTATTTCATATTTTATAAAATTATTTAATCGATTCAGTATTTTGTATTTTGTTGAAAGTATTCTAGTAGATTTCTAGAGTACGTATAATAATATTATTATATTTACATTTTTTCTTAACTGTTTATGAACGGCCTTTTGTACAAATTCTTTTTTTAATTTAGTTTTGTAATAAATTATTTTTAGTTTGTTAAGTAAATAATGAATATTGTTTTACATAATATTAACTCATTAGTTGTAGGTATTTATTTTATTATTATTATTATTATTATTCATATAGCACAAATTATGTAGGTGTTAGCATATTGTTAAATTTATTTATGTAACTTAATTATTATTTGTTGTTGAATTAGTAAAAATATCTGTATTAATTTTATGTATTTGTAATTTGTATGTGGACCATTAACGCACTTTTTTATTTATTTATTTATTTTTTTGTAATATTTTATGTCTTATACTCATGTGTTTTAAGGGGGTAGTCAACTCAAGAAGATGATTTTTTAAAAGTTTTATGAGCACGCTCCGTGTGGTCTGGGGCGTGTCCCTGACGGTTAGAGACATGCGTATTTATCTATACATTTCTGTACACCTCTCAGCCAGCTATGCCCATTCCGAAGGAATTTAAGCAGCATAGTGGCTCTGAAGCGCTACCCAGGAACCCACAGCCCCTGAGAGGCCAACCCAAGTGAGTGGGTGCGGTCACTCCCCTCACTACTCGTCTAAACATTGGACGAGTCACCGTCAAGCTCGTTTCGCAGCAAATATTTGCACGTGGCTCTACCACACATAGAAACAAAAAAAATTTGTCTCCTGACATTTTCATCTTGAGGCAATTATTTTTCTCCAACAGTTTCGTCGCATAATGTGTGCAGCCAACCTTATTTATTAAGAAAATAACTTTCTGATTTTCCCCATTTCAAAAACAATCACATTGCTACAAAACATGTTAAGTCACCAAACTAGTCTGCAGTTCAAACAAAACCTTACGTATTCTTTGTATTTATACAACAGGATGGATGTCATTTTATAATATTAATTGTTCTCCTAATAACCTGTTTAAACTAAACAACAACATATTGGGCTGGTATAAATAAAACTGAGTGAGTAAAGTTGGTGTCCATTAAAATTAAACAAAAGGTATGTGTAGCATTTGAGTACAAAAAACATTGCTAATAGCAGCTTAATATGGTTTAATTTTATCTTGTATCAAGTATGCCATATTAGTTTGGGGTAATTCATCACAGAGTAACATGAAAAGAGTTTTTAAAATCTATTAGGTGTATGGTTCGAGTCAACCACTTAACCTCATCTGGATCATTAGATTCATGTGAATTACTCAGGAAAAAATGAATAATAGATATTGATATTTCGCTTTATTTAAAATCAAAACAGACGCATATTTTTCAATATGTAACAGCTGATTGATCAGCTGGTACTCCCAACCTACATAATATTAGTTAATATTTTATGCAGTTAAAAATGTGCGTCTGTTTTGATTTTAAATAAAGCGAAATTTCAATATCTATTATTAATTTTTTTCCTGAGTAATTCACATGAATCTTTTGAGAATTAAATTTTCTACAAATTTATTTAAGAAAAAATACACCTTTATTTACCATTTATGGAAGTAATCTTACGTTAAACACAAGAATGTGTTAATTCTTTGCACCAATTCTTGAGTTTTATGTAAGATATCTCTGAAAGTATTGCATTTACAGCTCTGGAACCAATGTTATTCAATTTTTCAGATTAAAAAACTTAAGAAACAATAGTATTTGTATCTTTGTAACTATGTTTAACATTTTTATACGGCCTTACTTCACCGAGGGTACAGAGTTCTAGGTGAAATTTTTCGCTAGCCGTAACTCACTAACTAAGCGTTTTCAGGCATATGTTTATATGAACTATTTTTCTTATTTTTAGCTATAGAATGAGATCCCAAGAGATTGCCGTATAGTTTTGAATCACTCTGTATATTGAACAATTTTCCTAAAAAAAAATGTATTGCTAATGTATTTACTCCGTTTCATTATTACTGGCCATTCTGTATTGCAGTTTCAATGTTTGTGTAAAAGTGCGATTGGAAACAATAATTTCAATTACGAAAAAATGAATGAATATTTTCACTCATTCAACAATATAAAAAAATTTGTATATAAAAATTTTATTCATTATTTTTTATGCAGTCCAGATTTTTAAGGTCTCTGAATTAACGACTAACAATGTATTAAATGAACTGTGGTTGTTTACTTCAGATACCTGTTAGGAATCAAATAAGGATGTATTATGTTATATTATATTAATCGAAATACGAAAGTGATGAATATTTGAAAATGAAAATGTTGTAAATAATTTAAATTATTAACGTGTTTTTTAATATTGTAAATATATGTCGTTTTTAATTATATAGTTATATTATGTACACGTGAATATTGCGCTTTTCAATCTAATTATTACATAACTTATTGCAACTTTAATTTTTTGCACAATTTATCACGCACATAATTTTTAGTTAACATAATGTTATGCTTTTTGTGGTCTGGTTTTTTTAAAAATGTATATACATAATAAAATTATATATAGCAATTTTTTCATAATATTAATAATGTTTAATCGTGTTAAAAATTATACAGTTGGCTTTTGATAATCCAATGTATTTGAATCGGGATCATGTCTATGGTGCATATAAAAGAAGTATGCTATGACCGTGTCTTTACGTGAATATACTTAGACGTCCCAGTACGATTGGGATATTGGGAAAAATGTAGGTAAAATGGACAAAATCAGTATTTACAGCGTAAAAAATATACTTGTATGTACATTCAACATACTCGAAGAAATACTACTTTATTTTAGTAAATGAACACGAATATTTAAGACTAAAATTAACTTTAAAAAGAAACTAATGGTCGCGTCCGTGGCGTAGTGGTCAGCATCTTACACTGCTAAGTGGAGGTCTCAGGTTCGATTCCTGGCTAGGGTACAGAAAATTAATACATTTCATATCCAGCGCTCTTTAAACAAAAGTAGTCGCTAACTATTTAAGTTTTTATGTCTGTTATTTCACTCCAATGTGACTTCTATGCCTCACTGGGGGGTAAGAAAGGGTTAATTAGGGCGTCGGTTTATCGCAAGCCTACTGTAATTGCAAATATAAATGATAAGTTTTTGATGACTTGTTAAGTTTTTATGGAGCTATGGCAGTCTGAATCTGAATAGTTTGTAAGGTGATGTTATCGTATATTTATATACAATTCCATTGGCTGTTGTTGTTATTATTATTTATTATTTTTATTATATTAATATATAGGAGAGTTCCAATTATCCATACATTTATTAATTGAATTATGTATTATCTGAACCTCTGAACATAATGGAATCAGTGAGTGGAAAAAGGGTAATATTCCAAAAAATGGGAAATTGAGCGAAAATAGCAGTTTTGTTAAGTTAACTTCGGCGCATGTATTGGTTGATAAAAGGGAAATTATTCCTTGTATCTAAAAGCAGCTAAGCTACATTAAAAATTTAGTAGAGTGGAAAAAGGATAATATTCCAGGAATATTACCCTTCTTCCATTCAATAGTGAACAGCAGTTGGACCACTGGTTTCTGTCTTATTATTTTCAAAATGTAACTGTAAATTATTTTGAAATAAAAATAAAGTTTTGTAGCATATTGGCACATTATATTGTTTTTTCAACTTAATTTTTCCCATTCACTTGTACTAAATCTAGAAAAAGGTGAATAGTCAACATATTAATAATCAAAAATCAATCCCATGATTACTGTAAAACAAATTCTAAACTCACCATTAAAAAGCTTTAATATAGTACTACAAATGACAAATTGAACATTTTACAATTAAACCAAAAACAAAGTCACAAAACAATTTTTTTTAATTTCTCGAAAATAAGGATTTTGGAATATTACCCTTTTTCCACTCACCGATTCAATTACAGTATGTACTTTAGAACAATTAAAACTTACATAGTGTATTTGAAATTGGAATACAGTAGAATCTCAGTAGACCGGCCTGTTCGGGACCGATAGCGTGCCAGATTACTGAAAAATGCCGGATTGCTGGATGTGTTGGAATTTTGTAACTGTAAATTATAAATTTAAACAAAAAATGAATATGCATTGATTTCTGTGATTTTAAATTGTTGTTGTTGCTTAGGTCAACAGCCGAAAGGCTGGTTTGGACCTCTAGAGGTTTTACTAAGTAAAACGAGGAGTGAGGTGGTTTACCATTGCCACAACTCACTGAGTGGAAAAGTACGCTTATCAGCATGCCGGGCCCTCTGAAAAGCACATATTTTCCACTCCGTAAATGACAACTTCACTTCATTCACCACAGCGTCTGGCTGTATAGTGAAATTCATTACTTTCAGAGAAGATAACTCTGACTAGTGTCTTTTACATCTCTACCTCTTCTGTTCTTAAATGATTCAGTCATTTAATTGGCTGACCATGTGATAAGAAACAGAACTATTTATTTTAGCCCTGCAACGAACAGATTGAGTGTAAATAATTTGACACTCCACCTGTCTGTTATGGGCAGGATTTTTAATTAAATTAACTACTAATTAAAAAAGGTTTGCTGAGTACTTGTGTAGTCATTGTACTAAACATAATTATCGGCTATTGACATCGCCTAGTGCGGTGTGGGGGTGCTAGTGTTCTGAGAATTACGTTTCGTTGTCAATTCAGCATTAAGTATAGAGTATGACCCAGTTCTGGGTTTTTGATAAAAAACCAAAAATTATTCCATTTAACAATAATAATTAAGGTCTGCTTATTCATTTCTTTAATCAAATCCTAAACATAAATGTTATATTAAATCCGCCGTAATTAGGTCAGAGTTGATTTCCCTAATTCAATTTAAATCTTTTACCAAAATCGGTACTGTGTGAGGTTTCATACTTTTAGGCCTAATATTGTAAGGGCCGGATTACTGGAAGTGCCGGACTACCGAGATTTTACTGTATTTATTTCTAACCATCAGAATACGATAACAGTAAACACTTATCAATATTTAGAGCGCTTTCGTGTATCTTTTACACATCTCGGTAAATTAAAATTTAAAATTTTGTTCACATCAAAATTTAAAAATTCCTATTCCTCTAGGAGCAGAAAGGGTTCATTGTTACTGTATTCTGGTGGTTAGAAATATATATTTCTATATTTCAATTTTAAATTATTGTACAGCTGTTGATATTCCTACGTAGGATGTTTGATAAAATAAAAATAAACTAGTGTATTTAGAACATCATAATACTAGGATTTATAATTTTGATGTTTTCGCATCTGTCTAATTAATATTTGTAACTGCGTAAAAGGTTTTTAAAAATAAATTATGTAGTCTGTATGAATTGCATGCTGGAGACTCCCAAAGAATAGGACATGTTAAAATAACCCTGAATATTAACACTATTTTAACCTTTTCAGTGCTGAAACAATATTTAGAAGTTTGATCTAAGTGCCATTTAATTTGAATAAGGGTGCACAAAAAGTTCCTCCCCTCCCTCACAAAAAGGGCTGTGAAGAAGGGAAGTGAAAGTACGACAGTGCTGCCAACCTCAACAGTGAGACACTACTTGTTCATTTCACTACACACATTTTCTAACCTGTGGTTTATTCCGAGAAAATGTTTTTTTCATAAACCTTATAAGGAATAAATGTGACATGTAATATTGCCTATAGCTTAATTACATGACTACAAATTTTTGATTTACTCTAATTACGAATGAGTCCACCTTCTTTACTATTGCTGTCATCGGCGTTTTCATTACCAGTCTCTCTTGTATCTACCTAACCGTTTTCTTTTTTTACCAGGTGTCAACAAAACTGTTAAAGAATAGCTTCTTCAAGTCCTTAATTTCCTTCTTTATTTTTGTTTGTAGCCATTTTTGTGTAGCTTCAACTTCAAAGCAGTTTTTTCACTGCATATTAGACTTTATTTCAGCACTGTGAATAGTCTGCCCTCGTTTTCCAGAAACCAATATTTCTGTTAACGGTAACAAACAGTTATATTCGTACAGTTAACCTTTTTTTTTTTTTATTTTTTTTTTTTTTGCGCCCTGGAGACTCCAGGAGGAGTATAGGACATGTCGTCAGATGTAATACCTGAAATACATATAAGAAACACGCTATGTATCACTACTATCAAGAAAGAAATTCTTGTACACTATAAAAAGTTTCACCGATCAAGTAATTTTTTAAATTTTTTTTAAAGGAATTCAAATCCTCACAACACTTTAAAGATTGGGGTAATTTATTTATGAATTTTCTCCCTGCATAAGTAGGTTTTTGTTCAAACAATTTTGTGGAGTGATTAGCCACATAATAATCATTCCTGTTTCTCGTGTTATGATTGTGAACATTAAAATTAAATTGGAACCTACAAAAGGTTCCCCGATATACTGTATATGCTCTGGGTATTATATAAGTTATGTTAATCATACTGAAATTAAAGCAGTCGAGCATGTGCACTGATGTTTTTCCCCCTTTACTCCTCGTTGCAAACTCATGACTCAAGTCACTACAACAGTAAAAACTAATGAACAAATTATTTCTTTTAATACACATTGGAAATGATATTAGTAGATTAACCGCAGTGTGTATAGGTTCAGATATATTTATACAATACTCTTATTGTAATCGGAATACAAATTAAAGGAAAATGATTATCAGTATTTTTAACTTTTAATTATTAAAAATATTTTGTTATTGTTTATAATATTGTTTATTAGAAAACTATTGTAATAATAGTATATATTCTTTAATATAATTATTAATAATATGTTGTTGAAAATTTATTATTGTTTTTCTTTTGTTGTTTTTGAAAAAAAAATTAACTAGTATTGTATTGTAAAAATTTTTTCGTAAAATGTTATTTTTATGTCATTTGTTGTGTGCTTCCATGAAGAATATTAAGGTCTAATGTTCAATTTTATTTATTTTATATTTTTTCAAAATTAATTACAGAACTAACTGGGTAATTCTTGAACTAATAAAAGTACTGTCAAGTGTTTGTCCTTATTACAAAGTTAATTATTTTTCTTTGCAATTTATTTTATGTACAAAGTGTGGTAGTTAAATTACGAGACAGTCTTGTTAATATTAAGACTGTCTCATTATTTAATTGTTGTTATCTTGTAATTGAATTAATACAAGTATCTGATGACATTTACTAATCACTAAATATCTTCATAAGTATCTGAAATTGCACCAAATTGAGAGAATGTTATTTAATGTAGGTAAAGGTTTCTTGGAAGATGGAAAATTGTTACTATAAAATAAACATGAGTTATCATCAAAACAAAATTTCAAAATCATAAATTTAAGATTAAATTTTGAGTTCAAAATTACTCAGTATTTCAGAGTATCCAGGTTTTGTATTTTCCAGTTTTTTCTGTAATTATTTTGTATTATAATTTAATTTCATATTAAATTTATATATAAAAATAAACATAGAAATTTTTTGATATTATGATTTATGTTTTTGTAAATCTGTAATTATGTGGCTAAACTAGTCTTAGTGAAATTTTTCGTCCATTATTTTAAAATTAAATCTTTATAATGCATCCTGCAGTTTGAAATTAATTCTATTTTATATAATGAATTTATATAATAAATTTCACTAATTTTCTTTTTTAACTGCGTCAACTTTTATTTTTACTTGCATGTGTTTCGGTGAATCCACCATCATCTGAGTAAATAATATAATTGAAACTAAAAACTTCATTTATTAAAAATCTATAGAAGATTGTACATCTTCAGTCATTTGTATAAAACTGGCTTAAAATTAATTTCGTCTCAAAAATTTTTATAAATGAAGTTTTTAGTTTCAATTATATGTTATTTACTCTGATGATGGTGGATCCACTGAAACACGTGTAAGTGAAAAGAAAAGTTGACGCAGTTAAAAAGGAAGGTTGGTAAAATTTATTATATAAATTCTTTATATAAAATAGAATATTTTAAAATTGCTTCAAATATCGTAATGTAAACCCATTACAGTGCAGAAATATAAGGAAACTTACAAAAACAATATTTTAATCTATCTCAGCCGCTACAGAAAAAATGGTCGAAAGTTGTTTGTTCAGTGAACCAGAGTAAAGCACGGTGTAGAGGTACTGTCACTGATTATATAATTCATCAAAAATAGTCCCTCTCAGATTACCTTTTTTTAAAACACATTTAAAAAATGGTGAAATTAACTATTCAAGTTTCATAGTCACACAATTACAGAATTACAACATTTTTATAGAAATTCTTTTGGAAATCTTTTTTAGTAGTGTTATTGTTTATAAACGAGACAAAAATTATGCAATAATATTTTTATTATAATAAAAACTAATTATTTTTTTATAGTTGCACAAAATTTTTATCTTAATTTTGATTTATTTATTGATTTAATGAGAAAGTACATTGAAATTATTTTATTTATTGTGTTAAATTAAAATTAAAGGCCAAAGATCTTATTTAAATGTGTTTATATTGAATTATTTATTAAAAGTTCAATTTTAAATGGTTATTGGTTTGACTTTTTATTGTTCTATTCCATATCTTAACTGTTGCACTTTAGTTCCTACCTGCAGCTGACTAAGATGACCTTTCTTTTAGCTCTTAACGAATCTATCTGAATACTGAATCCTGTAGAAATATAGGGTGATTCAAAAAGAGCGCCGGTTTTGATGTATCAAATTAAGAGATTTATTTTATTGAAAAACTGAAAATAAATACATCAACAAGTTCATCTTTCCTTCCGATTTTATGTATGAAAAATGATGTCATGCATGTGTCCTCCTCTACTGCGCTGGCACGCATCAACTCTGTCCATGAAATTGGATATTACTGCACGACAAGTTTCGACTTCCATTTGCCCGATAACCCGTCGAATTTCCTCCTTCAAGTCATTGATGTTTCGGGGTTTATTGGCATACACCAATGACTTCAGATGACCCCAAAGAGGAAAGTCACAAGGCGTCAAGTCACACGACCTTGGTAGCCATTGATGGTCGGAATTACGAGAAATGATGCGATCCTGGAACCGTTCACGGAGCAACAACATTGTTTCTCGTGCAGCGTGACAGGTGGCACCATCCTACTGAAACCACAACTCGTCAATGTCCATTCCATCCAAATGACGCCACAAAAACTCCCTAATCATCGTACGGTATCGGTCTCCATTTACTGTCACGGCTTGTCCTTCTTGATTTTCAAAAAAGTAAGGGCCGATGACACCGCCCGACCAAAAGCCGCACGAAACTGTCACTCGCTGTGCATACATTTCCCTTTCATTAACCACGCGAGGATTTTCTAAACCCCACATACGGCAGTTCTGTTTATTAACAAAACCGTTTAAGTGGAAGTGCGCCTCATCACTGAAAATGATTTTGTTTGCGAAGGTGTCATCATCCTGCCGTTTTCTCAATACCCAGTCAACAAACTGTCGTCTCTTCTGGTGGTCTGCCACTTTCAAATGTTGCGTCAACTGAATTTTATACGGGTGATATTGGAGATCGTACCGAAGAATTCTCCGTACAGAAGAACATCTTAAACCCAATTGTTGAGAACGGCGACGCATTGATTTTGCTGGGCTAACAGCCACACTGTCACGAACCAACGCAACGTTCTGCTCAGTTTGGCCAGAACGACGACGTCCAGAACTTTTAAGGTCGACTGTTGAACCCGTCTCAAAAAATTTTTTCATGAGCCTGCGAACTGTTGATTCATTCGGTGCTTCATTACGTCCTAGAGTACCCCGAAGTCACCTGATAGTAGCCGCATAACTCTCTCCACTCTGGTAAAATGTTTTGACGATTAACACTCGTTGCGCAATAGTAAACTTCTCCATGGTTAGACACAGACTGCAAGAGTACTACACTGCGAACAAGAGAAACTACAACTGAATCGTCAATCGGAATGTTCTCCAAAATAGAAATGAGGTCAAACAATGTTGCCAACCGATAAACAAAAATTTACCAGCCGTTTAAAAACCGGCGCTCTTTTTGAATCACCCTTTATTAACCCTATTCGCTCTGGTAATTTAATTTTAGATGATGCCGAATGGATTAGTGATGTGATGCTCATGAGTGAGTCGCACAAAAGAACTAGTTCTTTTAAATGAGCGGTGAGCTACCACCTCTTTTATTTTGAACGACCAGCACACCGAGCGTTTCTCCCCACGCAGCTCGCTCTCCGCACAGAGCTGACTTGTACATCCCCTCCACGACTAAACCAATTTTCTCTAGTCGCATCATAGCAAGGGCTACCTAAACGCTGCATGGAAAGTATACATATTGTATCAAACTCTGCTGCCTCTGTTTGTGAGGGTGCGGAGAGGGGGTCATTATTCTTTCATACTATACTACAACAACCCTGAGACAAGTGGTTGTAAAATACCATTGTACTGTACTGTAACAATTTTACCACGTGCATACAAAACAAATATAGACACATGACAAAAATTTGTTTGTGGAAAGGGATGCATGAACGTTATGGTTGACGCACGCGCAAACACAATGTGCTCTGTGCGAAGGAGCGAGCGAAAGTCACCCTCGGCTTGACTCTTTGTCTGTTTATTCATATACCTCAGCTCAGTGCTGTACATAATTATTAGAATCTACTACCTCACTACCACAGTTAACCCCGTCTTATCATTCAACACTTATCATTCAATTGTACAGCACTTATCATTCAATTGTACAGCACGCTCTGTGCTGTTCACGCAAGTGTTAACTCCGTCTTATCATTCAACACTTATCATTCAATTGTACAGCACACTCTGTGCTGTTCACTCAAGTGTGCGGAGCGGGTTGTGTTAGCTCACGTATTTTACTGTGCCGTCCCATGAGACTAGAATGGATTGTAGTTGAGGCGATAAAACGTGCTTCTGCAAGGTCAGTTTAAATCGGAGACCGGTAAATATTGCACTTCTTTTGTAGGGAATTCTGTAATGCATCTGATAGTGTTTTCAGTAATAATAATAATAATAATATTTATTTATTCCACTTTATACAAATACAAAATTATATCTTATCTACTAGGAATAAATAACCACCAACTCAAGTAAACGGTGGTTATATATATATATATATATATATATATATATATGTAGGAATCGGAAACCGAATTTGCTGGTTTTCCCGCCGGTGAGATTCAGATGGCACGTGAGCTCGCAACAGCTGGATAACGGTCGACACAAGAAGAAGAAACTAGTGTGTGTGTAAAAAGTGTCGAGTGACGAGAGACTGTTTTCTTATGTTGTATTCTTTTTATTCTGATGTAATAATGTTCATTTTCATGTTTAAATAATAATTTGTTAAATTGACGTGTGACGAGTTTTATTTTCATCCATTCAAATCCCACAAATTGGGGGCCCGTCCGGGATGAACTGAGTAACGAGTTTCGACACGAAACACACGACGCAATTTAGGACGCCATTTTTGCGACGCTTACAACGAACCATCTTCTTTGCTGTTGCTTACGACGCTGACGACGAAACGACGTGCAGTTTTGTGAATCGACGACGTTTGGATCTAAGACGAGGATTCATTTGATTAACAAAACGTGCTTTTTAGATTTTGGGCATTTTGGCTGCAGCATTTTTTGGTGGTACAAGTGACGACGAGAGGTATAAATTGTGACGACGACGAGGGATTTTGGATGTGGTGAGAAAAGGACGAAGGCTCATCAGAAAAATAAAGGAAACGACGAAAAGGTATCGACAACCTAACCTATAAACCGGTGCGACGAAAAGAAGATTACACAGTTACCGACGGTCGATAAAACTGGAAACTACTTTACCGACTTTTGAATAAAACGACGAGATGGCGACACTAGGTGACATAACCTCAATTCTGAACAACATAAACAACTCACCAACGAAAGCAATCAAGGTTTTACATCACCTTATTTTTGGGACAATTCCAACTGACAGGAAAAATAGAAAACGACTGCGGGAGTTTACAGGATTCGAGTTTACAGCAGGTTCGATTGAGGAAGAACAGCAAAAGAAATTTATGGAGGAGACGTTTTCGGTGTCGGAGTTGTGTGTTGTGATAGGAATTTTGTGTGTTGACGCTGGCACTAAAGGGGAGATGATTGATGACATTTGTTATTACCTGACAAATTTGGACGCACTTCAAGCAAAAATAAACGACGATATCAAACAGGAAGAAGAAGACGACGAAGAAGAGGAGGATGATGAGGACGATAAAAAGAAAATGAAGATAAAAAAGGACGAGAAGAAAGGCAACAGTTCTGATGAGGAGCAGGACAAAGATGTGTCGGAGGAAATAAGGCGAAATTTGGCTGCGATGGAGTTACAAAATAGGAGGTATGAAGAGCAGCATAAATTTTCGTTGACGTTTCGTGACATAGAGGGCGCTTTGAAAACATTCAATGGCAAGGACGGATATCCGGTGAAGAAGTGGATCACTGATTTCGAAGAAACAGCAGTCTTGATGGGATGGAGTGAGCTGCAAAAGTTTGTGTTTGCAAAAAAATCACTTGAAGGTTTGGCTAAGCTTTTTGTTCAAGGTGAGCGAGGATTGACTTCTTGGTCAGCTTTGAAGAAAGCACTGAGGGACGAGTTTGATACAGCGACGAGCAGTGTGGAAATTCATAAGCTGCTAACTCAACGACGGAAGAAGCAGGACGAATCCCTCCAGGAATATTTCCTAGTGATGAAGGAGATAGCCAGCCGTGGTGACATTGAATTAGTTTCAGTGTTTCAATATGTGATTGATGGTATCGACGACGAGACAGGAGCAAAACTTCTTTTGTACGGGGCGACGAGTTCTAGGGAGTTCAAGGACAAGATGAAGAGCTACGAGTTGGCAGTGAAGTCGATGCCAAAGAAGAGCTCCAAGAACTCTAACAACGGCAATTCGCAAGGAGGTTCCAAGCACAACAACGAGAAGGATGGAAGACGCAACGACGGTGCAAGGAAGAAGGACAGAAGCGGCGAAGGAGAAAAGAAGTGCTATAATTGTGGTGATGCTGGACATAATTCGAGGAACTGTATGCACAAGGACAAGGGTAGAAGATGCTTCAACTGTAACGACTTTGGGCACATCTCCAGTGAGTGCACAAAAGAGAGGAAGCGAGACAGAAGAGGTACTGAAAGGGATGGTTCAAACATGCACAACCTGGCGACTTCGAATAGCAACCTGAAATTGAAGGAAGTCAAGCTGTGCGATCAGGAAATCAACGCCCTTATTGACTGTGGAAGTCACTACAACCTTTTGAGACAGAATATATACGAGACGATGGAAGCTCCAGGATTGCGAGAGACGAGTGTTGTTCTGTCAGGGTTCGGAGGAAGCAAGGTGTCTCCTCAAGGTTATTTCCAAACAGTCATTGAGGTCGATGAGGATGAGTTTGTGACGAACGTCTATGTAGTGTCTGGAGATGCTATGAAGATAGACATGGTGATAGGTAACGATCTTCTGGACCAGGGTGAGGTCATCTTGAGCAAGAAGGGAGTAACCATCAGGAAACAGGAAGTATCGATCATGTGCATCCAGGTAACCAATGAACCAGAGTTGGACATCGAGAATTGTGTTGACAAAGAGACGAAGAAGCAGGTAGAAGACCTAGTGGAAGGTTATGTTCCAGCAAAAACGAAGTCAACTGACGTGAAGAAGAGGATCGCAGTGAAGGAAGAGCAACCAACGTTTTGCAAACCTAGACGACTATCACCAAAGGAGAAGAAGGTCGTTGATGATCAAGTCGAGGAGTGGCTAGAGAAGGATGTCATCGAACCAAGTTCGTCGGAGTATTCGAGTCAGGTGGTAGTGGTCAAAAAGAAGAACGGTGCACATCGAGTTTGCGTGGACTATCGAAGAGTAAATCGAATAGTGGTCAAGGATCGCTATCCCATGCCGCTGATCGAGGATGTCTTGGACAAACTACAGGATGCAGCTGTATTTTGTACATTGGACCTCAAGGATGGATTCTTTCACGTAGAAGTTGAAGAGGACAGCCGGCGATACCTGGCTTTTGTGACGCACACGGGACAGTACCAGTTCAAACGAGTACCTTTCGGATTTACCAATTCACCTGCAGTGTTCCAACGTTATATCAACGCCGTGTTCTGGGTGTTGATCAGGGAGAACCTGGTGTTCATCTATATGGACGACCTAATCATCCCAGCGAAGAACTTTGTTGAAGCGATTCAACGATTGGGACGTGTCTTGGGGATAGCTGCAGAGTACGGGTTAGAAATCAACTTTGCGAAGTGCCAATTCCTGAAGACGAAGGTACAGTTCCTGGGATACACTATCCAAGGTGGACAGATCCAACCATCTGAAGAGAAGGTTCTAGCCGTTCGTGACTTTCCAGAGCCGAAGACGATTGCAGCGGTGCAGAGCTTTTTGGGACTGGCAAGCTACTTCAGGAAGTTCATTCCAAACTTCTCTGTCGTGGCTAAACCGCTGAGTGACCTGTTGAGAGGAAAACCTGAGTTCAAATTTGACGATGAGCAGCGACGTGCATTTAACGAGCTCAAGGATATCCTTTCTTCAGAACCAGTTTTGAGAATTTACAACCCGAAATTTGAGACGGAGCTTCACACCGACGCCAGCAAGTATGGATATGGAGCAGTGTTGTTGCAGAAGTGTCCAGACGACGAGAAGCTACATCCGGTCTCATATATGAGCAAAAAGACGACCGTTCAGGAAGAAAAATACAGCATTTACGAGCTGGAGATCTTGGCTGTAGTAAAGGCACTGAAGAAGTACAGAGTGTACTTGCTTGGACTGGCATTCAAGATCGTAACTGACTGTGAGGCGTTCCAAAAGACGATGCAGAAGACAGACCTAGCAGCGCGTGTGGCCAGATGGGCGATGAGCTTGGAAGAGTTTGACTATACCATCCAACACCGAGCTGGTAGCAGAATGAAACACGTCGACGCTCTAAGCAGATGTTTAGCAGTGATGTTTGGCTTCCCTGATGGTCTAACATCGAGGATCAAGATCGCACAGGAAAAAGATGACGGACTGGTAGCGATTAAAAAGATCTTGGAAGAGAAACCATACGAGGACTTCATAGTGAGAGATGGACTTCTGTTCAAATTTGTCGACGGTCAGGAGGTCTTGGTGGTTCCACGAGCGATGCACCAGGAGATCATCCGAGCGGCACACGAGAGAGGACACTATGCTGTCAAGAGGACGGAAGAAGACGTGAAGCAGGAATACTACATTCCTGACCTGGCCAACAAGGTGAAACGAGTGATCGCCAACTGTGTGAAATGTCTGGTGGTAAACAGGAAGGTGGGCAAGAAGGAAGGCCTTCTTCACCCTCTGTTCAAGGAGAGTGAACCGTTGCACACCTACCACATGGATCACATTGTACCACTCGCATCTACCAACAAGGGGTATAACCACATCCTTTGTGTAGTTGACACCTTCACGAAGTTTGTCTGGTTATATCCAGTGAAAACGACGAAAACGGCTGAGACGATTGGAAAGATGGAATTGCAAAAGACGAACTTTGGAAACCCGGTGCAAGTGATCACCGACAAGGGGACATCGTTCACTTCCCGAGAGTTTGAGGACTACTGTGAAGCAGAAGGCATCAAACACATCGCGGTGACGACAGAACTACCCAGAGCAAATGGTCAAGTTGAAAGAGTCAACGCAACTGTTGGAACGATCATCTCCAAGCTGAGCATCGACGACCCGACGAAGTGGTACAAGGTGGTACCTGCCGTGCAACGAGCGATCAACTCCGCGTTCCAGAGGAGCATCGGAAGATCACCGTTTGAATTGTTGATGGGAACCAAGATGCGCAACAAGGACGATCTTCACATCGTCGAACTCATCGAAGAAGAGTTGGTTACCTCATTCGACGAGAAACGTGACCAGATGAGAGAAGATGCCAAGTTGCAGATCCAGAAGGTGCAAGCTGAAAATCGGAGCAACTTCAATCGACGACGAAAGGAAGCTGCAAAGTATAAGGTCGGTGATCTGGTTGCCATCAAACGCACCCAGCTGGGACCGAACCTTAAGTTGAAGACAAAGTACTTAGGACCATACCGAGTGATGAAGGCCAAGCTGAATAACACCTACGATGTCTACAAGGAAGGCGAAGACCAAGATGGACCACGGCTGACAAGTACTTGTGCTGAGTACATGAAGCCCTGGCTGGACGGGTATTCCTCATCCGAGTCGGATGAACTTCAGGACGGCCGAGTGTAGGAATCGGAAACCGAATTTGCTGGTTTTCCCGCCGGTGAGATTCAGATGGCACGTGAGCTCGCAACAGCTGGATAACGGTCGACACAAGAAGAAGAAACTAGTGTGTGTGTAAAAAGTGTCGAGTGACGAGAGACTGTTTTCTTATGTTGTATTCTTTTTATTCTGATGTAATAATGTTCATTTTCATGTTTAAATAATAATTTGTTAAATTGACGTGTGACGAGTTTTATTTTCATCCATTCAAATCCCACATATATATATATAAAAAAAACACAAAATACATAAAAACAAGTTTACAAATGAATTATAGAAATAAATTACACATCAAATGTCGTCATCCACTACAAATGACAATTCAAATTTTAGCGGCAGCTACAGCGCATGTTAACTATATTTTTTAACAACAATATTAACCCAGCCGTCAATCTTCAGAGCAGATATTCACCTGTACATGACTAACACTAAAATCAGTAATAGAAATATAATAATATATACAATAATATACAATAATAAAATAGAATATCATAACACAGAAAATTTTTATTCCCTCTATAGTGTAGGTAGCATTGATGGTTTGGGAATTGTTTGTTTTAAATGGAAATCCATGTAGCTCGTGTGTAAGTCAACGTACATGCATATTCTTTAGTTTGTGTTGAAGCTATGATGATTATGTTTAGGTGTTTGCCCTTGAAAAGGAAAGAAGAGTCCATTTTACTTTTCAAGAGGGGGTTAAGTGGGGTTGAAAACATGTAGATCTGGTGAAAACTCAATATGAAAACAATACTTTCCTTCCTAAGTATTCATAAAGGCAAAAGAAAGTAAAAAATAGGAATTTTTAAGATTATAGGAAATTAAAAATCGTACAACTTTTATTTGAAGCATTTTTCTCAGCAGAGCCTAATTTAGAGGCAATATCTGATTTTCCATATTTTTATTATTCTTTAGGTGAGGAATAAAATGTTTGCTTCAGAAAATTAATTTTTGATACCAGGATAGTATGAAGTAGTAAGAGGTAGAAAGAAGCAAACTGCTCTGGGAATACAAAATTTACTGACTGACCACTGAGAGAAACCACTTTGATTTCATACTGTCCTGGTATTGAAAATATCATTTAACTTTAGTTATTCTGCACTATTTTTTTTTACTTCTTCTTATGCAGCAGCTACTGCGCCACCTACTGGAATTCTCTTGAACTACCTTTTGAATTTTCTTTACTGCTACTATGAAAGGTGTTGCATTTGTGAAAAAAAGTGACACTTGATTCAGACTGAACCGATTCAATTCGATATTGGGTGTCAAATTTTTACTGTCTCTTGTTTAATTGCGTCCTTAAAATACATTTTATGACAAAAGTGTACATAATCAAAATTATAGGAAATAAAAATAAAACCTACAACTTTTATTTTTAACATTTTTCTCTACAGAGCCTCGTTTAGAGACAATTATTACCTAATTTCCATATTTTAAGTCAAACAGAAGTTGATTTTCAACCAACTTTTTGGTTTTCCCACCATGGCTTTCGCAGCTGAACACGCAACAGGTGCATGTATAAAGGCTATGACTCTTACGGCTATTTTTCCATCAGCATTGGGGTAATGTCCTGCTCAAATGTTAAGAGAGAAGAGACTGTACGAGGTGTGGCTATTAAATAACGAGACTGATGTAAAAAATTGTATATTTGTTTTATACATAATCACCTATTGTTACCTTCAATATACACTCCTTCTCTATCCCTACAACGCTCCATGCGAATTTTCCATTGTTGGAAACAGTGCTAGAAGTCATCTTCTGTCAGCTCCTTCAGGACACGTGCCGCTTTCTCTTTTACAGCCTCCACAGACTCAAATCTTGTCCCTTTTAATGCAGATTTCACCTTAGGAAACGGGTAGAAGTCACATAGTGCAAGATCAGGTGAATAAGGTGGATGTTCTAACACTGAGATGCTGTACTTGGCTAGGAACTTCTTAACAGATAATGTGGAATGAGCTGGTGGCGCATTGTCTTGGTGGAGATCCATGATTTATCCTTCCACATTTCGGGGCGTTTTTTCTTTGCTCTTTGATATAGTTTTGAAAGTACCTTAAGGTAGTAATATTGATTAATTGTTTGACCTTCAGGAACCCAGTGAAGGTACACAATCCCATGGATACTAAAAAAAAAACAGTCATCATTGCTTTAAATTTTGACTTGCTCATTCAAGCTTTTTGGCTGTGGGTGAAGTTCAGCTCTTCCAGTGCATGGATTGGCGCTTCGTTTCCGGATCATAAGCAAAAAACCACGTTTCATCACATGTTATTATCTTCTACCTGTTCCCTAAGGTGAAATCTGCAATAAAAGGGACAAGATTTGAGTCTGTGGAAGCTGTAAAAGAGAAAGCGGGACGTGTCCTGAAGGAGCTGACAGAAGATGACTTCCAGCACTGTTTCTAACAATGAAAAATTCGCATGGAGCATTGTAGGGATAGAGAAGAAGTGTATATTAAAGGTGACAATAAGTGATCTATAAAATAAAAATAAATTTTTTTATATCAGTCTTGTTTAATAGCCACACCTCGTACTTTGCACCTACAGTCGTTTTCTGACACCGTTAGATTAAGTTCATTTGCATCTCAATGTAGTAATGATAATACTCGAAATACAGTAGAATCTCAGTAGTGCGGCCTGTTCGGGACCGAGAGGGTGCCCGATTACTGGATGTGTTGGAAATTTGGAACTATAAATTTAAACAAAAAATGAATATGCATTGATTTCTATGTGATTTTAAATTAACTAATTAAAAAAGGTTTGCTGCGTACTTCTGTAGTCATTGTACTAAACATAATTATCGGCTATTGACATCGCCTAGTGCGGTGTGGGGGTGCTCGTGTTCTGAGAATTAAGTTTCATTCTAAATTCAGCATAAAGTACCTATAGAGTATGACACAGTTCAGGGTTTTGGATAAAAGCCAAAAATTATTCCATTTAACAATAATTAAGGTCTGTTTATTAAATTCTTTAATCAAATCCTAAACAAATATGTTATATTAAATCCGCTGTAGTTAGGTCGTGTTGATTTCCTTAATTTAATTTAAATCTTTTACCAAAATCGGTACTGGGTGAGGTTTCATACTTTTAGGGCGTAATATTTTAAGGGCTGGATTACTGGAGGTGCCAGACTACTGAGATTCTACTGTATATTAAATATCTACTCCAGTATAAAAAAAAACAAACAGAATACGAGTATTTATCAAGTAAATTTCTAATTGGATATGAAAAGGTAATACGAATATAGGAAGAAGAAAAATAATTAAAAATTGTTCAGCAATAAAAAGAATCTTTATTTAAATAAAATTATAATAGCAACATTAAAACAATCAACAGAGAATAAATATCATTATCCACCCCAAGCACTTCTATAATCATTTCTGGTCTTCAAATCACCAGAAAAGTCCAACACATTTAGAGATGTATCCAAAGCAGCAAACATGCAACACGGATCGAATGTAACTGAATAAACCGGACTGCTTGCTGAAGACTTGCAGAAAAATGACTGTAACAAACAATTATTTCTTTTAATATATTTCAAAAATGTAAAAAAATCAATAAAAATCTGGTGTGAAACACTCACACAACTTTCTCTTGTGTTGTTTGTTGTTTAGGTCATCAGCCGAAAGGCTGGTTTGAACCTGTAGAGGTTTTACTAAGTAAAACGAGGAGTGAGGTGGTTTACCATTGCCTTCCTCACTAAGTGGAAAAGTACGCTTATCAGCATGCCAGGCCCTCTGAAAAGCACATATTTTCCACTCAGCAAACGACACCTTCACTTCATTCACCACAGGGTCTGGCTGTATAATGAAATTCATTACTTTCAGAGGAGATAACTCTGATTAGTGTCACAGTACCTCTACCTCTTCTGTTCTTAAATGATTCAGTCATTTAATTGGCTGCCCATGCGATAAGAAACAGAACTATTTATTTTAGCCCTGCAACGAACAGAGTGAGTGTAAATAATTTGACACTCCACCTGTCCGTTATGGGGAAACTTTCTCTTGCCAATGCAAATAATTAACAATAAACCTAACATTAGAAATAAACAAAACAACTAACCTCAATAAACATAACCTAATTTTAATCATATATGAAAGATGCAAAAAGAAAATCATCCTCGGTTCGGCTTAAAAATACAGAAAACCGCTCTTTCACAGTGAACTAGGCACTGTACAAAAAAAATCGCTTTAAATAAAAGTTGTAGATCTTTTAATTTCCTATAAATTTTATTATATACACTTTTGTCGTAAAATGCATACTAAGGCTGAAATCTTAAAAAAATAGATTTTTCACACGTTTTCGTGACAAAAAAAAAGAAAATTGCTAATTGCCGCTAAACTAAGCGTTATACAAAAAAATGTTTGAAATAAAAGTTGTAGAATTTTAAATTCTCTACAACTTTTATTATATACATTTTTGCGGTAAAATGCATAATAAAGCCGCTATCTTAAAAAAAACAATTTTTTACGTGAAAACAGCATCACCAAGAATTTCAGCAAACATGGCACCTACCCTATCTTGTAGAGCATAAAAAATTGAGTAAACCAGGCGATTTTAAAAAAAATCGTAGGACCAGTTTTTGAGAAAATCGCTAAAAAGTTAAAAATTACACGAATAAACTACTACTTCCAGTTGACCGATTTTGATGAAAATGTTCGGGTCAGGTCCGGTAGTGGTATGTAACTTAAGTTTCAAGTTCGTACGATGTTCCGTTCTTGAGATATTTTGTATACGCACACACACCAATCGCTAAAAACATGTTTTTTGGTTTCAGGGAGTCTGAAAACATATAGATCCGGTGAAAACTCGATTTAGAAAAATCAACATGAAAACCATACTTTCCTTCCTATATATTTATATAGGCAAGAGAAAGTAAAAACAGGTTATTCTGTCAACACACATTCTGATTATTATCTCGTTTGTTTTTATCAAAATTAGATATCCACTTTTGTGTTACAAAATGAATTTTGATCACTTCAGTAGTGTAGTGGTTAGCACATTAGCCTACGAAGAGGAATGTTCTGGTGTTCTATTCCCAGCTAAGATCTGGAAATTATTAAGTGCCAAAACCCAATGTTTCATAACCCAAAGTAGTTGCTAAAAACCAAGATATTATAACTTTAAAAAATTTTCACCCGCTCTTTCAGAGAAGTCATGAAAAAAATTTTGAATCTCTTTGTTATCAGAAAATTAGTGACTTCGTAGTATAATACACTAACGACAATTTAAAAAATTAGTAAAATTAAAAATTTAGAATGGTGTTTCCATTCAGTCGTATTGAATAAATTTTATCTTAAATTTTCAAAATATATGTAAATGTAATTAATGTAAATTTTGAAAATTTAAGATGGATATTAATTCAATATGACTGAATGGAAACAACAATCGAAAATTTAATTTTAGTCAACATTGCTGTGAAGAAGGTGGTACCACCGAAACATGCGCAAGTTTTTTTACACTAAAAAGACAACCATAGGTAAGGTAAGGATAAATTTCATTTATACTGTAATTTAATAGTTCTTTTGGTATTTACTGTGTGTTAAACTTTATAATTGTGTTACAAACTGTGTGGTAATAAATCAGAACTGTATGTACAAGGCACATCCAGAAAGTAAGTGTATTGAATTTTAGTAGGTTTCAAAATTTTTTATTAAAACAAAAAAATTACCAGGGCTATTCAGAAAGTAGGGAACGTTTTGTAAATAAACAAAAACTATGTAAAAGAAAAATTTTTTATTATATACATCTGAAAGAGTGACTAAAATACTACTTTTCTACATAGACACCAAGCAAATTGAGGCAATTGTCATAGCGGTGGACAAGCTTCAAAATTCCTTCGTCATAGAAATCCGCACCCTGCGACCGCAGCCACTCAGTGACGCGCGCCCGGAGTTCCTCGTCGTCGTCGAAGCGCTGTGTTGCTAGCCAGTTCTTCATTCTTGGAAACAAGTGAAAATCACTCGGTGCAAGATCAGGACTATAGGGTGGATGAGGGAAAACCTCCCATTTAAATGAATCAAGGAGTTCTTTTGTGCGGTTTGCCGTGCAAACCGCACAAAAATCGGCAAGGAAGATTATGGCTACTGTGTTTTGGTACAGGCAAGGTGTGCTGCTCATTGACTTTCTCGAGCGTGGTGCAACAATAAACTCTGATCGGTACTGCCAAACATTGCGCAACCTTAGGAGAGCAGTTCAAAACTAGCGCCGAGGAAAGTTGTCAAAAATTTTGTTTCTTCATGACAATGCCCGACCTCACACGGCAAACCGCACAAAAGAACTCCTCGATTCATTCAAATGGGAGGTTTTCCCTCATCCACCCTATAGTCCTGATCTTGCACCGAGTGATTTTCACTTGTTTCCAAGAATGAAGAACTGGCTAGCAACACAGCGCTTCGACGACGACGAGGAACTCCGGGCGCGCGTCACTGAGTGGCTGCGGCCGCAGGCGGCGGATTTCTATGACGAAGGAATTTTGAAGCTTGTCCACCGCTATAACAAGTGCCTCAATTTGCTTGGTGACTATGTAGAAAATTAGTATTTTAGTCACTCTTTCAGATGTATATAATAAAACATTTTTCTTTTACATAGTTTTTGTTTATTTACAAAACGTTCCCTACTTTCTGAATAGCCCTCGTACATGGTTACTTTAGTACATACGTAAGCCATTTTTCAACATAGTCACCATTCCTCTCAATGCAGGTGGTGAAGTGGGGTATTAATTTTTTTAACCCTTCCTCGAAGTAGTTTCCCGCCAACCCCTTCGTCCACCCCTCCTTTACTTCCTCATCGGTTGAAAACCTTTTTCCACCCATTTGCAGCTTCACAGAGGTAGAGATAGTAATCTGAAGGTGCTAGGTCAGGAGAATGCGCCGGATGGTTCAGGACATCCCATTTAAACAAGGCAAGTAGTTCCTTCGTGGCGTTGGCCATGTGTGGTCTGGCATTGTCATGCAGTAGGCAAATTCCTTTTGTCAGCATACCTCCCTCTTGTTCTGAATCGCCCTCTGCAATATTTTTACGGTCTCACAGTATCTTGCAGAGTTGATGGTCTCCTCTTGAGGCATATATTCAATTAAAATTATGCCTTGACAGTCCCAAAACACGGATGCCATAATTTTCTTGGCTGAAATTGTGGTTTTGAACTTTTTGGCGGAGGGTGAAGAGGTGTGACGCCACTGTTGAGACTGTCTTTTGGTTTCAGGCGTGTAGTGTGCAACCCAAGTTTCATCTCCAGTAACGATGGAGCGAAGAAATTCATCTCAATGGAGTTTGCAATGCCTCAAAAACTCTTGCCTGGTCTCCACTCGATTCAACTTGTGTTGGTCTGTCAGCTGTTTTGGGGCCCACCTCGAAAATTTCTGTGATGGTTTCGTGTAGTAGAGATCTGGAGATTTGTGGAAACATCGCAAAAAGTTCATCCACAGTCAATCTGCGATCGTCACAGAGCACATTTTCGATTTTTTTCACAATTTGAAGATCTTCCGCTTCTCTGATCATCATGCACAGACGTACAACCATTTTTAAACTCGCGACACCACTTGTACACAGTCGTACGATTGATAGCTTTATCACCATATGCAGTCTTCACCTCATTCGGAAGTTTTCCTTCCAAACGAGATAACGGATGACGCCGCGTATTTCGCACATGGTGGGAGAATGGATTGACATCTTTCACGAAACGTGTTGTCGCGTCGACAGTTCTCAACATACGTACCTCAAACCGGTCTCGTTGCGAAGAGGAAAAGTCAGGCTACACGTTAGTGTAGCCAGCATGTCGAAAATAAAATCCCTCCGGCTGTGAAAGCCTCAGTACACTTACTTTCTGGATATGCCTCGTATTATTATACCGGCTTAACGCAATTAACACAAACCTGAACACTAAGTTTCATTCTCAAATCCCACAACTGTACTCTTCCATTATGAGCAGTACCACACAGTACCGAATGACGTTTGTCAGAAGCCAGACAATAACCAGCTGCATCGAAAGGATCCATCCTCGATAAAACACAATTTTTGACTCTGTAAAAAAACAAAAAAAACTCTGATGCGAAACACTCACAAAATTTCTTTTGCCAATCTAAATAATTAAAAACATAACCTAATTTTAATCATGAGTGAATAGCGCTAAAAACTAATCTCTGTAGAAAAACATTTTTGATGTAAAGTTGTAAATTTTTAAATTTCTTACAACTTTAATAATACACTCAAAATGACAAAAGCAACTGCCAGCAATTTTTAACAATAATATTATACAGGTACATAATTTCTTACAAACACTATCCTAGTGCAAGAATGATAATTAATTCTTTTAATAAACAAAGTACAAGTTTTAGGTACCGTTAACAAAATCAGAAATAATTACGAAACAATAGTAATCCACTTTTCTTTTTTTTTCTTTTTTTTAAAGCCACGTAGTAGGACTACATAAGTTCATCAAATTAAAAAAAAATCATTTAAATTTTTCAGTTTTTAGGGTCCTTTTCTGATGTTTCCCTCCTTGAACTTTCTCCAGTATTCCTTCAATCCATCCGATCTTCTCTGCCGTTCCTTGTCAGAATACACAACTTTCTGTCGTTTCATCGGTTTCTGCTGTTCAAGTCTTGTGGTCTTCAGCCTGTGGTAATTTCCGGATTTTGTTTTGAGGTCCTCAAGTGAGATTTGGAGTCCGTTCATGTCCTCCTTAATTTCCCTGATTTAGTGGGGCTGAGTTTTTCTGTTTAGGAAACAGTTGATGATTTGTTTTGAGATTCTGGAAGAGTCGGTCCTCAAGAGATGCCAAAAGAAGGAAATTCTCCTTTTCCTCATCTGGTTTGCTAGAGGTTCTGTATTTCTGTATACTTCTTCTTTCGAGACAGGTTTCCATATCCCATCAGAGAAACATCTTTTTTTCAGGCATCTCCTGATGATCCGACGCTCCAATTTTGAGATTCTGTGCTCCGTGTTTTCCGTGCATTCTGGCGCTTCGATTCATCCTTATCTTTCAGTTGTTTGCCCTCCCAATCCCATGGTAAACTTTTCGGCCTATTGACCGAGGGAATATTTTTCGCTGAAAGACCTTCCAAGGGTTTCACTAATATTTTTCAAAATATATAATTAAAAGCGTTGACAACAGATTAAAAATATTAATAATAATTCATTCAAGTCACCTTGTATCCCAAAGCCTAATAACTGAATCGTATCCACACGTCAGAAATGTATTAGGTGTCTCCCATTTTATATCAAAAATAGCAGCACCTCTTTTAAGTGGAAATGATGTTTCTTGGCCACTGCAAAATTGAAATGTGTTATTTTACTTAAACACAGAATTAAAATTACAAATATTTCAAAATAACAACAAAAAATTACAATATAATCAGTTTATAAGATTGTTAAGTAGAAATGTTGGAAAAAACATAATTAACAAGTCCTACGTCAAATATAAAGTGGTTCTTATCTTGTTACTATTATTGTAAAAATATTTAATTTTTCATAAATTTATTTTCAAATAGATCTGTGTACTCAAGAAAACCGGCAAGCTTATTTGGCACCCACTCGACAAAAAATAGTTCTATTTCTTATCACATGATCAATTATATGACTGGAGGATTTAAGAACAGAAGAAGTTGAGGTGTAAAAGATAGTAGTCACAAAAAAAGTAGTAATGAATTTCATTGTGTGGTGAAAGAAGTGAAGGTGTCGTTTCCAGGGTGGAAATTAGATGCTTTTCAGAGGGCCTGGCATGTTGATAAGTATACTTTTCGACTCATTTTACTTAGTAAAGCCTCTAGAGGTTTAAACCTGCCTCTCACGGATAACCTTTGAGAGTAATGAATTTCATTGTATGTGAAAGAAGTGGAGGTGTCATTTCCAAGGTGGAAATTAGATGCTTTTCAGAGGGCCTGGCATGTTGATAAGTATACTTTTCTACTCGTTTTACTTAGTAAAGCCTCTAGAGGCTCAAACCCGCCTCTCGGCGGATAACCTTTGAGAGTAATGAATTTCATTGTGTGTGAAAGAAGTGAAGGTGTCATTTCCAGGGTGGAAATTAGATGCTTTTCAGAGGGCCTGGCATGTTGATAAGTATACTTTTCTACTCATTTTACTTAGTAAAGCCTCTGGAGGTTCAAACCTGCCTCTCACGGATAACCTTTGAGAGTAATGAATTTCATTGTGTGTGAAAGAAGTGGAGATGTCGTTTCCAGGGTGGAAATTAGATGCTTTTCAGAGGGCCTGGCATGTTGATAAGTACACTTTTCGACTCATTTTACTTAGTAAAGCCTCTAGAGGTTCAAACCTGCCTCTCACGGATAACCTTTGAGAGTAATGAATTTCATTGTATGTGAAAGAAGTGGAGGTGTCATTTCCAAGGTGGAAATTAGATGCTTTTCAGAGGGCCTGGCATGTTGATAAGTATACTTTTCTACTCATTTTACTTAGTAAAGCCTCTAGAGGTTCAAACCTGCCTCTCAGCAGATAACCTTTGAGAGTAATGAATTTCATTGTGTGAAAGAAGTGGAGGTGACATTTCCAAGGTGGAAATTAAATGCTTTTCAGAGGGCCTGGCATGTTGATAAGTATACTTTTCTACTCATTTTACTTAGTAAAGCCTCTACAGGTTCAAACCTGCCTCTCGGCGGATAACCTTTGAGAGTAATGAATTTTACTGTGTGTGAAAGAAGTGGAGATGTCATTTCCAGGGTGGAAATTAGATGCTTTTCAGAGGGCCTGGCATGTTGATAAATACACTTTTCGACTCATTTTACTTAGTAAAGCCTCTAGAGGCTCAAACCCGCCTCACGGCGGATAACCTTTGAGAGTAATGAATTTCATTGTGTGTGAAAGAAGTGAAGGTGTCATTTCCAGAGTGGAAATTAGATGCTTTTCAGAGGGCCTGGCATGTTGATAAGCATACTTTTCTACTCATTTTACTTAGTAAAGCCTCTAGAGGTTCAAACCTGCCTCTCACGGATAACCTTTGAGAGTAATGAATTTTATTGTGTGTGAAAGAAGTGGAGGTGTCATTTCCAAAGTGGAAATTAATTACTTTTCAGAAGGCCTGGCATGTTGATAAGTGTACTTTTCTACTCATTTTACTTAGTAAAGCCTCTAGAGGTTCAAACCCGCCTCTCGGCGGATAACCTTTGAGAGTAATTAATTTTATTGTGTGTGAAAGAAGTGGAGATGTCATTTCCAGGGTGGAAATTAGATGCTTTTCAGAGGGCCTGGCATGTTGATAAGTATACTTTTCTACTCATTTTACTTAGTAAACCCTCTAGAGGTTCAAACCAGCCTCTCGGCAGACCTTTGAGAGTAATGAATTTCATTGTGTGTGAAAGAAGTGGTGTCATTTCCAGGGTGGAAATTAGATGCTTTTCAGAGGGCCTGGCATGTTGATAAGTGTACTTTTCTACTCATTTTACTTAGTAAAGCCTCTAGAGGTACAAACCAGCCTCTTGGCGGATAACCTAAACAACAACACTAAAAATATTTAGGAACTTTGTAGGGTACCATACAATATTCATACTGAGCTGCACTAGGAACCGCGAAATCCTGTTCCGATTCAAGAATAGTTAAGGGAGGAGTGTACTCAAAAAAAGTATTTTTATTCTCTTTTTGATTATGTAATTTGTTTTGCAAGTGAATAAACATTAAATTAAAAATTTTTTCATATAAAAAAATGTTAATATTGTTCACTACAACCCCAAATATAAGGGGCGAAAGGGGGAAAATCATATCTTTGTTATTAGCTTATAATTTAGTTAATTTTAGAGGTACAGATCTGGTTTTTCTGTCAACATTATCAAAAAATTATGCTCGTTTTTTGAAGGTTCCATTTATACATTTAACTTTACAATGGAGAGAAAATTATTTTTTTAAATATTTTCCCCCAAAAATACAGATAAGGTCAATATTTTTTTTATTTTTTAAAAACTCCTATAATAAGTTTCAACATGTCCAACCTACGAATAAACAAGCAATAAATTCTGAATACAGTGGAAAAAAATCATCACGATAGCATTTATATAAAGAAATTTATAAGGATTTTATCATGAAGAAAACCTGAAATACTATAAATGCCGAGAAAATTGAATGTAAAGTTCCACTTACAATTACACAGATTATGTAAAATAATGTTTTACAAATTTCTAGTTATCGTACATAAAAACAAAATATATAATTAGCTGGATTAAGAACATTCTGAAGTTTTAAAATCAACAAAAAAAAATTTTTTGATTATTTTTTAATTTTTAGAGATAAAACTGGGTAGACTCCCCCCTTAAGGGGAGCAGACCATTTTCATTACCCCTATACCTGCAATACTAACTTAGGTAGATTTTTTGCAGGAACCGTTAAAGCTACAAAGCTGAGCTTTGGCGCACCTATATACAGTACCTTTTTACAAATTTGTACCAGAGCTTTTTCAGTTTTCTTTATTTAATCTAAAAATTATTTTTATTCTCAAAAAATTTTCAAATGTAGCCCACATATTTTGAATGAAAAAGACATCCAAAAAATAAAAATTTCAAAGTTTTTGAAATACCTCTGGACTAATTACACACCTTAGTACTAAAATGTAGTGTGCGAAATTTCACACTCCTAGGTGGGATGGTTCCTGAAATAAGTGTACCTAAAGTCAAAAAATACAATATGCGGAAAATGCGGATAAAATAAAAGCATAATACAACAACAGAAACACCTATTGCCAATTAACTTCCAAACAAAAATACACCAATATTTATCTTGCTTTACAGCATATTCTTTTGCCTTCTAGAAATTATTGCTTTTATGTGAACGCGAGCTCCGTAATGTTAGAGCAGTTAACATATTATATTAATCTCTATTCACAAGAATGAAAAACGTGAATAAATATCAAAATAAACACTACGTACCCCATCAACGTAAAAGCATAATTTTTCTCAACAGAAAGAGCAGCAACGAATGTCGTGTTATATACCACTTTAAATAGGAGTAAATGATCTATCAATACAGGGTGATTCATGAAGTTCTCCCCCCACTTCTACAGCACATTGTACTAGTAAAAATAATGAAAAAATGTTATATAAACATAGGTCCGAAAACGCTTCGTTACCGAGTTACAGCTAGCGAAAGATTTCGCCTGAATTCCTGGGCAAAGAGTAAAATAAAGCCATACTGAACTTTTGGAAAGGTTAATTAAGTAAGAAATGTCGTGGATTCTTATGTAATTTTACCTGATAAAGCTAATAAAATAGGTTTCAGAACTGCACCTGTAGTAGTTTTTGAGGGATTCACGGTTAAATGCAAAAAATTGGGGCACGAAACAATGTTTTTTTAAGTTTCATGTACAATAACTTTGTTAAATTGGTAATAAATACATAAAATCAACAAACATTAATTGTAGAGAATTTAATTCTGAGAAAATTGATATAATCAAAGTCTAAAATAAAACAGAAATAAGTATCAAAAAATCGATTTTATTCAGTATAATACATTACTAGTTTTAAGCAAAATTAATCAGGTTGGGCCAACCGTACGCACCTTTTTATAATAGATGTTCGAAAATGAGGCCATCATTATCAATACATTTTGCAGCACGTTTGTGTATTGCTTTTGTTGCGTTTCTTAATTTTTCAGGGCTTCCCTGTATCTGCACAGCCGAATCCATAATACGGGCAATTAATTCATCACGAGAATTCACTTTTGTCTTGTATACAATGTCTTTCATCCATCCCCAGATGCAATAATCCAATGGAGATAGATCTGGGGATCTTGGTGGCCAAGGGTGAGGCCCTCCACGACCAATCCAGTGTCCAGGAAATTGATGATTTAAATAAGCAGAAACGGCACGTGAAAAGTGGGGAGGTGCTCCGTCATGCTGGAAGTACAAATTTTGTCTGAGACGTAAAGGAACATTCTCTAACAGCTGCGGCAACTCTTCTTGAAGGAAATGCAAATACAACTCAGCATTTAGGCGTCCAGGTAATATGAAAGGTCCAATCAGCCGATTGCCACACCAGACATTGACGCTAAATCGGTGTTGAAAGTTCTGTTCCACTACCTCATGTGGATTTTCTTCTGCCCATGAGTGTTCATTGTGCAAGTTATTGACACCATCCCGAGTGAATTGTGCCTCATCCGTAAACAAAATACGCTTGTAGAGTTGATTATTAATATTCAAAAAGTTGCAAAACTCCAAGCGAAGCGGACCATCCCCTGGCTGTACATGTTGAACCTTTTGTTTATGAAACGGATAAAATTTGTTTCGATTTAGTGACCTCCACACCGTTGACTGCGAAACTCCTATCCGCCTAGAAATACGTCGTGTACTTACACCTGGACTGCGATGAACAGCATTAATAACAATATCATCATCAAGTTGGACAGCTCGTTCATAATTGGTTCTAGTACTTGGTAGTGATCCTGTTTCCCGAAGAGTACGAAAAGTTCCTGAAATTGTTTTGGTATCTGGAATCCTCCTATTAGGGTAACGTAGTTCATATTCTACTACAGCAGCTCTAGCATTACCATTACAGTAACCCAAAATAAAAACCATATCAGCGTATTCCTCTGATGTAAATAAGTAAGGCATTTTTTCGCTGAATAAACAATCGAATTATAACTCACAAAAAAATTGCATTTAATAACACGATTCACAGAACCCGATCTCCTGCTGTAGCTTGCAAAACACCACTAATACACAGTTCTAACGTAATAGTACAGAATACCATTGTTGATCAGCTGTTATTCGTGCGTTACCAACTTAGAAATTAATAAAACAAAAAACTGCATTTCGATTATTAGTAAACAATAATTGGAAAATGTTTGCTTCATTTATTTTCGAACATTTAATGTAAATTTTTATTTAAAAAAAAAATACAACGTAATAAAACATGATATTTTTATTTACAAACAAATTTATTTAACAGTTCATCTTGTTTTCTCAATTTATCTCATCATTAAGGAACAAACATTTTGTTTTTGTTTTATTTTAACTAAATACCGTACGGTATTTCTTTACAGATAGTAATGTATTATACTGAATAAAATCGATTTTTTGATACTTATTTCTGTTTTATTTTAGACTTTGATTATATCAATTTTCTCAGAATTAAATTCTCTACAATTAATGTTTGTTGATTTTATGTATTTATTACCAATTTAACAAAGTTATTGTACATGAAACTTAAAAAAACATTGTTTCGTGCCCCAATTTTTTGCATTTAACCGTGAATCCCTCAAAAACTACTACAGGTACAGTTCTGAAACCTATTTTATTAGCTTTATCAGGTAAAATTACATAAGAATCCACGACATTTCTTACTTAATTAACCTTTCCAAAAGTTCAGTATGGCTTTATTTTACTCTTTGCCCAGGAATTCAGGCGAAATCTTTCGCTAGCTGTAACTCGGTAACGAAGCGTTTTCGGACCTATGTTTATATAACATTTTTTCATTATTTTTACTAGTACAATGTGCTGTAGAAATGGGGGGAGAACTTCATGAATCACCCTGTATATGGTGAAATTGAAAAATCTGGTGAAACACTCACACAACTTTCTCTTGCTAATGCAAATGATTAACAATAATCCTAACATTAGTAATAAAATATCAGAAATAATCAAAAAACTAACCTCAATAAACATAACATAATTTTAATCATGAGTGAAAGACGCAAAATGACAATCCACCTCAGTTTGGCTTAAAAATACGGATAATCACTCTTTCACGCTAAACTAGGCTCTGTAGAGAAAATTGCTCTCAATAAAAGTTGTAGATCTTTGAATTTTCTATAAAATTAATTATATACACTTTTGTCGTAAAATGCATACCAAGGCCGAAATGTTAAAAAAATCGATTTTTCTCACGTTTTCGTGAGAAAAAAAAACAGAAAATCGCAAATTACCGCTAAACTAAGCGTTATACAAAAAAATGTTTGAAATAAAAGTTGTAGAATTTTAAATTCTCTACAACTTTAGTTATATAAATTTTTGCGCTAAAATGCATATTAAAGCCGTAATCTTTAAAAAAACAACGTTTTTACATGAAAACAGCCTCACCAAGAATTTCAGCCAAAATGGCACCTACCCTATCTTGTAGAGAATAAAAATTTGAATAAACCAGGCGATTTTTAAAAAAATCGTAGGACCAGTTTTTGAGAAAATCACAAAAAAGTGAAAAATTACACGAATAAACTACTACTTCCACTTCACCGATTTTGATGAAAATGTTCGTGTCGGGTCCGGTAGTGGTATGCAACTTAAGTTTTAAGTTTCAAGTTCGTACGATGTTCCATTCTTGAGATATTTTATACACACACACACACACAGACCAATCGCTAAAAACATGTTTGTGTGGGTTCAGGGGGTCTGAAAACGTATAGATCCGGTGAAAACTCGATTTCTAAAAATCGACATGAAAACAATACTTTCCTTCCTACATATTCATATAGGCAAGAGAAAGTAAAAATCAATATTTTTATTAAAATCAGTCTGCTCCTCTTAAGCATAACCAACACTGTTTAATAAAAACTAACTTGTTAATGCAATTCTAACACCTAGCCTGCGAGCGTCGTCAATTGACGACGGACAAAGTTTTGTGATTTCTGCGGATATCGTCATATAACGACGGCCGTTTTTAGTTGTTAATAAATGGACTACGTCGCTATATGATGACGATACATCGCTTTGAACGAATAGTTTAGATATTTTAGTGCTTATTTCTACCGTTAGATGTCTCTGTTTAACTTTTAGTTTCTTTGTATTTCACGTACAACGTGGTTGAATCAAGTGCGTAGGTTATGTCTGTTTATTTACATCGTAGCGTGTCCGCATCGTTTGTACATCTTGCGTTGTTGTCGTGATCTAACTGTTTATCTAACTTTTCTATTAAAAAACGTACAGTTTAGTGTGATAAAATATTATTTTATTCAATTAATAGTGATGTGTAATAAGAATTTATGTGCGGTGAAAATGTCAAAAATCAAATGAATTGAGTTTGACTATAGTGTTTTAATAACTTAACATAGTGTATAGTGCATTACACCATTTTAAAGAAAAAATTCCATAGAATAAAACCATGTAAGTACCAAATTTATAACCACAATACAACATTTACTGTACGATTTCAAAAACTTGACATTTTACAGAAATTTCTATTTCATATAATGAATTAATATAATAATTTCACTAACCTTCTTTTTAAACTGCGTCACCTTTATTTTATTCCTACTTACACGTGTTTCGGTGGATCCACCATCATCAGAGTAAATGAAAAATTGAAACTAAAAATTATTTTCATTTATTTAAAATTTACAGAAGATGATACATCTTCAGTCACTTGTATAAAACAGTTTTATACAAGTGACTGAAGATGTATCATCTTCTGTAAATTTTAAATAAATGAAAATAATTTTTAGTTTCAATTTTTCATTTACTCTGATGATGGTGGATCCACCGAAACACGTGTAAGTAAAAATTGAAATAAAGGTGACGCAGTTTAAAAAGAAGGTTAGTGAAATTATTATATCAATTCATTATATGAAATAGAAATATTTCAAACTGCAGGATGCATTATAAAGATTTATTTTTACAGAAATAGGGCACGCTGGAGTGAATAGAATAGTACATAATGACTCAGCAGGGCTAAGTGCTAAATAAATTAAAATAAATTTTTATACCTTTCCAGATTAAATAACTTAACAGATTCGTGCGTTGAAAGACCAGTGGTACCACAACAGGAATAAGAATTTGTCGGATCTATTGCTAATGACCACAATGAATCAACTACATTGAACACAGACACAGGCTCATCTGACAAGCAATTATCGTTCAGTATCCATACCTGTCAACAAAATCATCTACTGTTCAGCCGTTCTAAGTTTGCTCCCACTGTCAACAAACAAAGCCACCTACTACAGGGTGCGCGCTAGAGTCTGCGACTTTACAGATGTCGTATTCCTTTTACTTTACTTTACTATATGGGCGTTCAGGCTTCTGCAGCCCCTCCTCACCGCGACCTAAAAGATCTTTTGTGATTGCCCCTATTCCTTATTTAAGCAAGCCCCACACTTTCAATAAAGCGCAGGATCTGCCTAGGATCTAGTGCACTTACCTGAGAAGGTGTTAACACCTCCTTACCCATCAGCGCTCTTCTTTTGCAGCCAACCACTTTGCAACTGCATAAAATGTGCTCAGCCTTCTCCTCTGCCTCGTGACAGAATCTACACAGGCTCTCTTCAGCAATTCCTATCTTGGATAAATGATATCCAAGATTACAATGACCAGTCATCAGGCCCACTACCCTCCTCAAGTCCTGTCTTCCTAGTCCATTATATATCCCAGCCTTCCTGCTGGAATAGGCAATGAATTTCTTTGCCTGTACACAACCTGGCACCTGTTCCCAATAGGAGGTTTTAGCCTCCTCTTCCCAGGCCCTGACTATACCTCTATAATAGCCCTCACCAATTCCACAGAATGGCTCTGGGCCTATGAAGTGAGAGGCTGCACCTTTCTTTGCTAAGGCATCCGCTCTCTCATTTCCAGGCACTCCCTGGTGCCCCGGCACCCAGCGCAGCGTCACCACGTTACGCTTGGCCACGGCATTCATGTCGTATTCCTATTAAGTTAACTATTTTTTTAAATTATAATTACTTAAAGTACTAAAAACATCAGTCATGATATGATGTAGGCCTAACAATTTCATTTATAAAAATACTTTTAAAAGTATTTTGTATTTAAATACTTTTGAAAGTATTTGTTGTTACTTTTTAATCAGCGTGTACACATTTTAATATAATGCGCATGCTCAGTGACGTCATTATTTGTTTACATTAGGAGCAAACTAACAGAGGCTGGACTATAAACATTAATATTATTATTATTTTATTAAACATCCTATGTAGGATTTTTAAACAGCCGTATTATTTAAAATTGAAATATATATTTTCTAACCACCAGAATACAGTAACATAAAACACTTACCAATGTTTATAGCGCTTTCGTGTATCTTGTACACATCTTCAGTAACTTAACATTTATTACAAGTCAAAATTTAAAACTTCCTGCTCTTACCATGGTAGATAAGGAATGATAATATTATTATAACTATACAAAAAAAATCTGGTGTGAAACACTCACACAACTTTCTCTTGCCAATGCAAATAATTAACAATAATGCTAATAATTAGTAATAAAACATTAGAAATAAACAACAAAACTAACCTCAAAAACATAACTTTATTTTAATCATGAGTGAAAGATGCAAAAGGAAAATCGACCTCAGTTTGGCTTAAAAATACGGAAAATCATTTTTTCACACTAAACTAGGCTCTGTAGAGAGAAATGCTTTAAATAAAAGTGTAGATCTTTTAATTTTTTATAAAATTGATTATCTACACTTTTGTCGTAAAATGCATGCTGAGGCCGAAATCTTAAAAAAAAAATCGATTTTTCACACGTTTTCGTGAGAAAAATACAGAAATTCGCTAATCACCATTAAACTAAGCGTTATACAAAAAAATGTTCGAAATTAAAGTTGTAGCATTTTAAATTCTCTACAACTTTTATTATATAAATTTTTGCGCTTAAAATGCATAATAAAGCTGCAATCTTAAAAAACATTTTTTTTTTACATGAAAACAGCCTCACCAAGAATTTCAGCAAACATGGCACCTATCCTATCTTGTAGAGAATAAAAAATTTAGTAAACGAGGCGATTTTAAAAAAAATTGTAGGACCAGTTTTTGAGAAAATCGCAAAAAAGTGAAAAATGACACGAATAAACTACTACTTCCGGTTGACTGATTTTGATGAAAATGTTTGTGTCGGATCCGGTAGTAGTATGTAACTTAAGTTTCAAGTTCGTAAGAAGTTCCAGTCTTCGAGATATTTTGTATACACACACAAAGACCAATTGCTAAAAACATGTTTTTTGGGTTCAGGGGGTCTGTTTACGTGTATATTGGGGTGAAAACTCAATTTCTTAAAATCGACATGAAAACAATACTTTCCTTCCTACATATTCATATAGGCAAGAGAATGTAAAAAACACACATGGAACTAGATCACCTGCAAACATGTCGATCGTGGCATGGTTATTTAAGATGTCATGCTGTGACAGATATTTTTGCATATGAAATATCACTAATTGGCGCTAAACTAAGCTCTGTAGAAAAAATTGCTTAAAATAAAAGTTGTAGGTTTTTAATTTTATATAACTTTGGTTATAAATTTTCTAGACCTGAAATAAGGCTACAAGGCCTAAGGCTGCAATATTAAAAAATACCCATTTTTTAACAATTTCAATGAGCAAAATACTAAAAATCACAAACTGACGCTAAGCGCTGTAGAAAAGAGTAATTGAAATAAAAATTGTACGCTTTTTAATTTTCTACAACTCTGATTGGTGGCAATTTTTGAAACTGTCATCTATCATTTTGTTTTGTCTGTCCATCCATCACACTTAGATATCAGAAACTACGACGCGTGTTCAGAAAGTAAGTACCGTTTTTAAAAAATACAAGTAAAACAATATTTTTTCAACACAATTTTATTTCTACAAGAAAGCCCAAACCTTAAATTTTTTTTCGACATAGTGTCCACCGATGTTCAAACACTTGTCATAGCAAGTGATCAATTTGTCTTTACCCTCTTCATAGAAGGTTCCCGCCAACGAACGTAGCCACGACTCTACGGCAGTTTTCACTTCAGCTTGCGATAACCTAAGCGGTCCGTAACAATTTCGTACAAAAGAGTGCGTGAAATTTGTTGGAAATCGTCAGATAGCGTGGTCATAGTGAAACATCTGTTCTCTTGGATTTTTTCGTCAACTGCCCTTACCAAATCATCGGTGACGAGAGAAGGCCGACCGCTCCAATTCTTATCAGGCACATTTGTTCGACCGCCATTGAACATTCTAACCCACTTTCTCACCATTCCTTCACTCATCACGTCTTCCCCGTAAACATCTCAAAGTTGACGATAAATTTCAGCTGGTTTCACATTCCTTGCGTTCAAAAATCTTATTACAGAAAGAATCTCACAATCGACGGGATCACTAATAATTAGTGATTGTTGTGTTTTCAGTTTTCTCTGAGCGTTTAAAATGTTTAAGACAATTATTGTCTTAAACATTTTAAACGTTCAGAGAAAACTGAAAACACAACGTAGAACAACTACAATGGCGTGAGTCGATAGCCAGTGAACAAGGACGACTAGTTCGCATGCACGAAACACCGATTGCAGCGGTACAGCGGCAGTAAAATGAAACAATACTTACTTTTTGAACACGCCTCGTACACAAATGGTTTTCGGATTTGTAATCTACACAAAAAGTTAATGAGCCTAAATTGGGTTTGAAGTTCCAGTTTTGACCGGAATTCTGAAAATCAAAGTCAGAAACTACAAGAGGTAGCAACAAACGATTTTTGGATTTGTAATCTACACAAAAATTTAGTGAGCCTTGATTGGGTTTGAAGTTCCGATATCGACCAGAAGTGGCCCAAAACTGGAAGTCAAGAAATCAAAGTCGAAATTTGGAAACAAAAATAGTCTCATCTGATTCTTCTTACAGAGCAAATACAGAAATGACTAATGGCTTTTGCCATACATCAACAGAAAGCCTTTTTCTTTCTTACAAAAATTAAGTGGGCTTGATCTCTTACAATTTCTTTAGAAAAATTTTCCACCAGACATGAGACGCATCATCTCATGAAAGGAATTTTCAAGAAATCTATTAAAATACATGCATTTTAAAATTTGTATAATTTAGGCTACACAAGTTTACTTAACCCTTGCTAATCTGGAAGCCAGAAATCCCACATGCGTCATCACCTTTCTTTAAACTCATTTTTCTCCGCAACTATTCATTATTTTCAAACTGGCTTAGTTTTATTGGATAGAGAATTTTCTCCTCTTTCATTTGATGTATCTTGCATATTTGTACGATAAAAATTGACGTGGTGTTACGCGAAAGAAAGAGATTTTTTTTGATGAGCCAGTACTAAAATTTGTGTGTTTTCCTCCATAACTTTTCAACAAAAAAAGGTATTTGTTTGAAAATGACAATCAGTTAGTTTTAAATGTTATGGTCGAAATCAATACATTAGAGTGCCGGCGACAAATTTTATGACTCTAAAACCGAACAAAGAATGTTAACACTACCCGTCTCGCCTATCCCTCAGTTAAACCTTACAATTAGCATCAAAATAAACGATAACATGTTTTGAATTATGCTACTGAGTTTAGAAAAGGATAATACACAAAAAAACGTGGGGAAAAGAGATAGAAACTTCCATAGAAGAGGAGTAAATAAAAATTGAAAAAACTACATTATTTTGAGGGGATATTTTTCATCCAGCACGTTACTTTGTTGAACAAAATGTGTGATATCTTTAGAACGCGTCTATCAATTTGCAATATCTACACGTTATTTTTACAATGAATTGCTTTATTTATGAATACAGCTAAACATACTTTTTTTTTTAGTGATATAGTGACACTTTTTCATACGTAAATTGATATTTCTAAATGAAAATATTTTTTTTGTAATTTTCAGTTTTAACCCACCGGGTTGGTCTAGAGGTAAAGTCGTCGCCAAAATCAGCTGTTTAACAGCTGATTTTTTCGGAGACGAAGGTTCCTGGTTCAAATCCTAGTAAAGGTAGTTACTTTTATACGGATCTGAATACTAGATAGTGGTTGCCGGTGTATTTTGATGGTTGGGATTCAATTAACCATACTCTCTCAGGAATGGCCGACCTGGGTCTGTACAAGACTACACCTCATTTACACGTCATACACATCATCCTAATCTCATTGGGTCATGGGGTTGCTTATTGTTCTGAATTGAACACATTGCAACGTACACAAATTAGGAAAAAATAAATCAGTTTTATTCTGGTCGTAAATGAAAACGGAAAAAGTTGGTTCAAACGCGGTTCTAATAACAAAATCTTTACAAATAAAAATAGTAATTTTTTGAAATTTTTAGGAATGAAACTGAATGAAATAAAAGAGTTTTTATTACGCGTAAAATTGCAGCAAATTGTCTGCGTGATTGTTAAAACCAATAAACTAGTCTTCACAAGATGACATTTAAAAGGAAACACGCAACGTACACATATAAGTATCAGATGAATTTAATGTCCTATAGCCGAGCGAGTGAGAGGGAGATATGTGGCATAATTACGCATGCGCTCAAAGGTCTTCACCGTTGTAATCCAAATCTGAAAACATACTAGTGTCGTTACCTTGCTTGTTAGTTTACTGCGTGCATAAACGCTTGCTCACAAAAATGAGTAAAATTATATGACAATGTTATTGGAATGGCGCATATGGGTTGTGGGAGTGAGAGCGTTATGCATTCTCTCACTCCCACGGCTAGCGGACATTAGCTCATCTGAATACTGTACACATACCTTAACAAAAGAATCTCTTGAACCGGACACAACAATATTGGTGGATGCATCAATACAACGAATTATACTTTGTCCATGGCAGTCCTTCCTAAAAACTAATTTCTCACTTTTCTCTGACCACCCGCATATTTTTCCTTCTCTGAAAATTTTAAGAGAAATTATAATTTTTTTTATGATCTATGAAGGTCTTATAACATAAAAGCACAGTTTGTAAAAACCTGTTTAGTAATTACTGTGAATCCTAAACTTTACTGGTTATAACGGGTGTTTCAAAAAGGACGCACTTCAAAGTTTGAGAACGCTAATTTATTACATTAAGTAATTACAAATTATACGGTATGAAATTATTACTTTTATAACATTCAGATTACCTTTAAAACTTCACAATAAATGTTCAAAATGACTTCCTCCGCTTGTAATGCAAGTTCGGACACGTTTCATAACATTTGCAGCCACTTTTCGTAGTGTTTGCTCATTAATGTTTGTAATCTCACTTTCAATATTAGCCTTCAATTCTTCAATTGTATGAGGATTGTTTTAAAAAACCTTACTCTTTAAATTCCCCCAAAGAAAAAAATCCGCAGGAGTAAGATCTGGGGATCTTGGTGGCCACAATCCTTTTGATATCACACGAAGGCCAAAAAATTCTCGTAACATATTCAGTGTTTCAGTAGAAGTATGGCACGTTGCGTTATCCTGCTGAAACCAACAATCTCGATCGTGTAATTCTAACAACGCTATAAATTGTTCAATTAAGTTGCAGTACACCACACCATCTACAGATGTGTCAAAAAATAAAGGCCCAACAATACGACCCCGGGAGATTGCACACCAAACACCAATTTTACGTGCGTGTAGTGGAGGTTCATGAAATGTGTGAGGATTATGAGCGCTCCATATTCGGCAATTTTGGCTGTTGGATGTAACCATCCAAGTGGAACCATGCTTCATCACTAAAATAAACATGATCCAATATTTCAACACCGTTGTCATTAACAAGAGAACGTATCCAATGACAATACTGTATACGTTTCCCATGGTCAACTTCTTTCAGTTCATAAACGACACCGATGCGGTAAGGATGCAGATTTAATTTTTTTATAGCCCTTAAAGCGGAAGATAGTGATAATCCAGCCAGTGAAGATAACTTTCTAAGTGATTTGCCGGGTGAGGTAGTCAAACGTTGTTTCACATCGTCCAAAACTTGTTCTGTTAACACTGATGGTCGACCTGTGCTTTTCCGATCCAGTACACTGCCAGTCTCACAAAATTTATTAATCAGACGCGATATTGTGGTGTTATTAGGTACTTCAGAATTGGGAAATTTTAAATGGAACTCGTCTTTCACTCGTTCGTAAGATTTATTTGCGCAATAACTTTCAATAATAAAAACACGTTCATCCTTTGAAAAAACGATGTTTCAACTTATACAGACACTACAGGCACAATTGAATACTGGGATAGGCACTAGTACATGTCAGTAATACACAATGGGTCAACAATGAGTACGGTAGTGCCAACTGTTATTTGGGGGGAAAAAATATTCCCTATGCAGAAAATATTAACCCTTAAACTTCGAAGTGCGTTCTTTTTAAAACACCCGTTACTAAAATTTTAGTATATTAATAAAATATTTTAGGACATTATTAGTTTAAAATCAAATACAATATTTTGGTACTACAGTAGTTGTTATTTGAAACGGTTTGCGACTTAATATTTTTAGAACAGCGCGTACTAATGATATTGTAACTACTACTAAGTTATAGGTGGAGGGGAATCACACAAACAATCCTCTCCAACCGAATTCCTTACGCTAACAATCAAGTGAGCTCCCATCAATAAATGTACATACATTTATTATTATATAATGTACAGTACATATGAAATACAAACCAAAGAAATTGCGAATTCTGAAAATAACAGAAGTTACTCTTAAATAATAATAATTAAAGAGTTTAAAACAATCGTAGGGCAAGAGAAAGTAATAAAACTGAACAATAAAACCAAAACTATTAAGCCTAGTTTACATGGGTCGAGTATTTTAGTAAAGTAGATTAATAATTTAGTACTTGACTTGTTAGTTCTATTTTATATAATAAATTTCACTAACCTTCTTTTTAAACTGCTTTAACTTTTATCTTTACTTACACGTGTTTCGGTGGATCCACCATCATCAGAGTAAATAACATAATTGAAACTAAAAACTTTTTATTTATTTAAAATCTATAGAAGATGTTACATCTTCAGTAATTTGTATAAAACTTTTTTTTTTCTTTTTATTCCTAATTTTTGTACGTTGCAATCTGTTCAATTTAGAACAATAAGCAACCCCATGACCCAATGAGATGAGGATGATGTGTAGTCTTTTACCGACCCAGGCCGACCATTCCTGAGAGAGTATGGTTAATTAAACCCCAATCATCAAAGTACACCGGTAACCACTGTCTAGTATTCAAATCTGTATAAAAGTAACTACCTTTACTAGGATTTGAACCAGGAACCTTTGTCTCCGAAAATCAGCTGTTAAACAACTGATTTTGGCGACTACTTTAATTTGTATAAAACAGACTTAAAATTAATTTCCTCTAATTTTTCCCTTCTCATATCTATTATAGATAGCAGCAGCAGTCAATATCACTACATCATTCCTAAATTTGACCTGTTCATTCAAAATGCCCTGCTTTTGTTCTTTTAAATAATTATAAATGTGAAACATCTCTTATTTTTCAGACAGCTGCTGCTATCTATAGTAAATATCAGAAGAGAAATATTAGAGGAAATTAATTTTAAGTCAGTTTTATACAAATGACTGAAGATGTAACATCTTCTATAGATTTTAAATAAATAAAAAGTTTTTAGTTTTAATTATGTTATTTACTCTGATGATGGTGGATCCACCGAAACACGTGTAAGAATAAGATAAAAGTTGAAGCAGTTTAAAAAGAAGGTTAGTGAAATTTATTATACAAATTCATTATATTTATTATTCATTATAGAATTAATTTCAAACTGCAGGATGCATTAAAAAGATTTATTTTTGACTTGTTAGGACACATCGTTTTAGTCGAGTATGTATGGGCGAGTGCACAGTTCAGTATCTTACCCCCACCATTACGCACAATGTACTTTAAAAACGAGTTCCGAACTCCGTGAAGCCATGACAACGCACTAAATTGGTTATCTATGTTACATGTGCGGACTGTTACTAAATTACTCGACCGTTGCTACTTGACTAAAATATTCGACCGGTGTAAACAAGGCTTTATAGATTAAACCACCAACAAAGTTTAAGCATGGTTGATGGATGAAAGAATCCACAATCAATATACAAGGTTATCAAGAAAATAACCTCCATTTTGAAATAAAACGTAAACGAGTGAAGATACAAAAACTTTATTATATACATATTAAAACTACAGTTTTTCTCTATTTTTCGACATAGTCGCCAAACAGATTCAAGCACTTGTCGTACCTTGGAACAGTCTTTGAAATACCCTCTGCATAAAAATCTGCCGCCTCTGCATAAAAATCTTCACGGCGTTTTGAAGCTCTTCGTCATTGGTGAACAGCTGAGATGCAAGCCACCGCTTCATGTTCGGGAACAGGTGAAAGTCACTAGGAGCCACGTATCCGGGCTGTATGGGGGATGATCGAAAACGTCCCATTTAAACTTGGCCAAAAGTTCATTTGTTCTTCGAGCTGTATGAGGGCGAGCGTTGTCATGCACAAACACAACACCACGTGTCAAAAGGCCACGACGTTGGTTTTGGATCGCTCTTCTTAGTCTGTTTAAAGTTTCACAGTAGACAGCAGAAGTGATGGTCGTTCCACATTCCATAAAATCAACGAGTAAGATGCCCTTAGCATCCCAAAAAAACGGTAGCCATAAGTTTCCTTGTCGACAAAGTTTGACGGACTTTCTTTGGCTTGTTTGGAGAAGCGGTATGTCCCCATTGCGTTGACTGCTGTTTTGTCTCAGTATTCACGTAGGCTACCCAAGTCTCATCGCCAGTAACAATCCTGTTCAAAAATTCTTCTCCTTCAAAGTCATACTGAGAAACGCTGTGAATGGTTGGCTACATTCACAGGCGGCAGATTTTTATGCAGAGGGTATTTCAAAGACTGTTCCAAGGTACGACAAGTGCTTGAATCTGTTTGGCGACTATGTCGAAAAATAGAGAAAAACGGTAGTTTTAATATGTATATAATAAAGTTTTTGTATCTTTACTCGTTTACTTTTTATTTCAAAACGGAGGTTATTTTCTGGATAACCCTTGTAAAAATAAAGATATCAATAAATTATTACATTACCTGTCACCACTTAAGATCAAGTTGTTTAATTTAACGAAATTGTAAATGTCATTATAATGCGCATTTGATAGAGTAACCAATGGATTCTTCCACTGAACGAAACTGCCTTGTCGTTTAAATGCAAATATATTTTCACCTCTGCTCACCCATAACTTATCTTTTTCCAAAAGCAGTTTCGGCATAAACCTGAAAAAAATTCCATCAATAACTATTGATCAATGTTAGTCGATTTAAAGAGCACAGTATTTTAATTTAGATATTTATATACTAAACTAAAAGACGAGTCATATGAATTATATTTATTAATTGTCGCCACCTGCCCTTCCAACATTAGTGCCTGCAGACGGTCCCACTCATGCCTGCCGTGAAGCACTACAGACGCTAAGTGCCTACGGTGCCTCCCCTCCACCTTGAAGTGGTCTCACCGGAGGGGGATTTAAGCGAGATCCCTGTCCAGCGAGAGTCATTCTTCACCCAACTCTCAACCGAAGAAGAACAAGAAAGAAGAGCTCCAGACAGAAGAAGACTAGCCCAGCCGAGATCGAACGCACCATCCCTGGTCTACGCTACCGGTGGCAGACACTACATTCCTGCACCGGTCAGCCTTCGCCAGCCCAGAGAGAGCCGCCTCAGCCGTGCTATCGGCAGTCGGCCAATGCCGACCCAACATTGCGGGGCTCTAGGGGCCACCACTGTCACGCTGCAGTAGGGACCCAACTACTGCTGACAGAAGGCTAAGCCTGAACCTGGTAGCCGAGTTTTCACTCTTCGAGCTTCACTTCCATCACACCGGCTCGCCGCTTCTGATCACCAACAACAACCCTTTTCAGGGCCACCAACAAAATTAACGGCTCTTTTCAGGGCCACCAATCTTACAAACAAGGTTTTGCCACGTGTCATCGGCCCCGGTCGGCGACATAATGTATAATTTAAATTAAGAACTATCATATTTTGGCTGGAGAATCAGATGGTTCTGAATAGCCATGAAGTGACTTTTATTAATTATTTTCAGAACAGTACAAGCTCGCCAATGTGAACTAATAAAAACCATGACTGTTAGGATTAGAGAATTTTTGTCTAAAAGACAATATTCATGTTTAAAATGAGTAAAATACAATCGTTCATGTTGGAATAAACTAATTTAATAATAATATATGTACAATAAACTGGCCTTACTTGTTTTTTTTTTTCCAAAAAAAAGTCACGTTAAAAAATAATTTAATTAATAGTAAAATAAATTTGTAAATAGTGTACATAGATTAAATTAATTAAATAAATACAGTTGTTAATGTTGCAATAAAGTAATTCAATAATTAAATACATACTTTTCACTAACCTTTATTTTTCACAAAAATTCACTATTTTCTTTTCTTTTGTTTCTTGGGAGCAAAAATTTGTTCGAATTGTTCGCTTGAAGCTACATAAGCAATAATATTTTCTGAAACGGCTTATAGGTTTCTTTAGCCCATTCTAAACACTTGCTAAAACTTGCAATTGCCATTTCATGGTTTATTTTATTTTCCGGTAGTTTTTCGTCAACGTCATCATCATTCTGCAGTCACACTTACGATTTCGGCATCTGATTACCGTATCAAGACATTCAAAAAGTAATTGTACCAAAGGAAATCATCATTGCTACATAAAAACAAACTTTTTTTGGATAGTTTGGATTAAAGAGGAGCGAATAGAGTTACATACAGTATTATACGAGGTGTGTTCAGAAAGTAAGTACAGTTTTTAAAGAAAACAAGTAAAAAAATTTTTTTTCAACACAATTTTATTTATACATGAAAGCCCAAACCTTAAAATATTTTTCGACATAGTTTCCACCAATGTTCAAATACTTGTCATAGCGGGTGATCAATTTGTCTATACCCTCTTCGTTGAAGGTTCCCGCCACTGACGTGCACAAAACCAAGAGACTCGGAAGTGCTTTGACTTTTCTCACACGGTACAGTGATGATGGTGAGGATTTTTTAAACAAAATTGTAACAGGTGATAAAAATTGGGTTCATCATGTCACACCGGAATCTAAACAGCAGTCAATGGAGTGGCGACACACGCAATCCCCAAAGTAACAAACATTCAAGACGACAATGTCTGCACAAAAAAATCATGTGCACTGTCTTTTGGGATCGGAAAGGTGTTTTGCTGATTGATTTTCTCCCAAGAGGTGAAACCATTAATGTGGCAAGGTATTGTGAAACCTTAAGAAAACTAAGGGGGCAATTCAAAACAAACGGAGAGGAATGCTCAGTAACGGAATTGTGTTGCTCCAGGACAATGCTCGGCCCCATACCGCTGGTGACACTCAAACATTGGTTCGACAATTTCGTTGGGAGCAGTTCGATCACCCGCCCTACAGCCCGGACTTGGCACCGTCTGACTACCACTTATTCCTGCATATGAAGCGCAAGCTAGGCAGCCAACGCTTTGAAACAGACGATGAAGTGAAAACTGCCGTGGAGTCGTGGCTACATTATTCGTTGGCGGGAACCTTCTATGAAGAGGGTATAGACAAATTGATCACCCGCTACGACAAGTGTTTGAACATCAATGGAAACTATGTCGAAAAAAATTGTTTTACTTGTTTTTTTAAAAACTGTACTTACTTTCTGAACACGCCTCGTATAAAATTGTTTGAAGAAAGAAATAAAACATAAGAAATGCATTTCATTACTTTCATTTTACTATTGTTATTAAAATTCTACTCAACATTATGCCATAATATTTCTAAATTACTTCTTTAGAGAGTTTAGTAAATGAAAATAATAATTATGTCATCGTAAACAGGCTTGTCTAATACCACACCAATATTAAGGGTAGAGCCCATAACGGGCAGGTGAAGTGTTAAATTATTTGCACTCAATCTGTTGGTTCCAGGGCTACAAAAAAATAGTTCTGTTTCTTATCACATCCACAGCCAATTATATGGCTGAATTATTTAAGAACATAAGAGGTAGAGGTGTAAAAGACACTAGTCACAGTTATCTCTTTTAAGAGTAATAAATTTCACTATACAGCCAGACCCTGTGGTGAATGAAGTGAAGGTGTCATTTGCAGGGTAAAAGGTGAATGTTTTTCGGAGGGCCTGGTATGCTGATAAGCATAATCTTTCAACTCAGTGAGGAAGGCAATAGTAAACCACCTTATTCCTCATTTTTACTAAGTAAGAACTTCTCGAGGTTCAAACCAACCTTTCAGCTGTTAACCTAAACAACAAAAGGTAATTACAGATGATGAAACATGGGTTTATGGATATTAATTACTTTCCATTAGCCGATAATCTTGTACGCAAAATTCTACAGAAATATGCCTCTCAAATCTTCATGCTAATAAATCATATTAGAAATTTACATGTTATTTAACAAAGTATTATAATGAAATAGAAATATTTACTTGATTTTTGTAGAAAAACATTTTTCCATGTAGCTTCCCAACTTCCAGTTCACAGAAATTCTACATTTTTGTTTAGCTCTTAATTGTCTTGATGATCTGTAAGTATATTGGAAACACCTGTTAACTATATAAAGTTAAACTTACAAATTAATTAATTTTTATAATGCATCCTGCAGCCTGCAATCAATTCTAAATTGCATGGAACCTATAACTAAAAATCTGCTGTGAAATACTCACATGACTTTCTAACTTTCTTAACTGCATAAAATATAGGGTGATTCAAAAAGAGCGCCGGTTTTGATATATCAAATTAAGAGATTTATTTTATTGAAAAACTGAAAATAAATACATCAACAAGTTCATCTTACCTTCCGATTTCATGTATGAAAAATGATGTCATGCATGTGTCCTCCTCTACTGCGCTGGCACGCATCAACTCTGTTCATGAAATTGGATATTACTGCACGACAAGTTTCGACTTCCATTTGCCCGATAACCCGTCGAATTTCCTCCTTCAAGTCATTGATGTTTCGGGGTTTATTGGCATACACCAATGACTTCAGATGACCCCAAAGAGGAAAGTCACAAGGCGTCAAGTCACACGACCTTGGTGGCCATTGATGGTCGGAATTACGAGAAATGATGCGATCCTGGAACCGTTCACGGAGCAACAACATTGTTTCTCGTGCAGCGTGACAGGTGGCACCATCCTGCTGAAACCACAACTCGTCAATGTCCATTCCATCCAAATGACGCCACAAAAACTCCCTAATCATCGTACGGTATCGGTCTCCATTTACTGTCACGGCTTGTCCTTCTTGATTTTCAAAAAAGTAAGGGCCGATGACACCGCCCGACCAAAAGCCGCACCAAACTGTCACTCGCTGTGCATACAAGAGAAACTACAACTGAATCGTCAATCGGAATGTTCTCCAAAATAAAAATGAGGTCAAACAATGTTGCCAACCGATAAACAAAAATTTACCAGCCATTTAAATACCGGCGCTCTTTTTGAATCACCCTATATTAACTAATATCTAGGTTGGGAATTACAGCTAATACTCTACAATTTTGACTATTAACATATCCACTTAGATGAAACCAAGCTTCATCGCTGAAAAAAACTTTGTCCAGAACAGATATGTCATTTTGAATGAAATTTTTAAACCAATGACAATACCGCAATCGCTTCTCCTTATCTGGCTCTTCGAGCTGATGAGTTACGTTAATCCGGTACGGATGTAATTTTAATAACTTAGTGGCTTCATGAACACTTTCATAAGACAGTCCAGTCTGAGTAGAAAGTTTTCGAAGAGACTTTTTTGGAGAATGAATAAACGTTTCACTTATCGTCTGCAGACTGTCGTCAGATAAAACACTTGGTCGGCCGGTACGATTACGGTCATTCACGCTACCTGTATCCCGAAAACAATGAAACAAACAAAATATGGTCGATTTGTTTGGCACTTTAGCATCTGGAAAAGCATTTTAGAAATGTTTTTGACACTTCACGTAGGATTTCAATTCACAGTAACTCAAAGCGATAGAGACGCGTTGTTCTTGCGTAAAAGACATTGCGACTCCAACTGAACAAACCAACTGGTTTCTGGCTAACTGTCACCCGGTGGCGTGATCTAGCAGTGCTGCCACATACTGTACTACTAAACGAACAATTCCCATATTCTAATCATACTTTACAAATTTACCTTCAATTCCTACACGGCTTCAAACATTTGTTTGCGCGACTTTACGATCACCCGGTAGATGATTTTAAAAGGGCCTAGCATACATTTCCACTCAAAAGATGAAGGTGATTGTAAACCTCACTCCTCATTTTACTTTGTAAAGCCTCTAGAGGTTCAAACCAGCATATCGGCTGATGACCTAGCTAATAAGTTCATATAAATACTTGTTTTTTTTTAAATAGCATATCTAATATGACACAATGTTGTGAAATATTAATAAACAGATTTAAGCTCATTACAACCTGATGAAAATGGAAAAAACGGTAAAAAAATAATTAACTTTCCTAACAGTATATATTTTAAGCATCATTATATAAGCAATATGTTTCTAACGACCATAACAGAATAACAGAAACATTTCCTATAAACTAGTCACATTGTACCAGATGCTTTCATTTCATTGAATTTTCGGTTTTTATGGGGACTAATAAAAGTAGCTTTCAGAACACATTTGCTTTATAAGAAATTAACACCTAAATTAAACCATAACTAAACATATGTGTATTATCGACAGATAACAGTGGATATTTACATAACTAACTGCAATATTAAAGATAATAGTTACCTGATAAAAAACGTATTATTTTAACCACTACAGTATTTACCTTTTGATAACATCTTCAGAAGATTGGTTTGTTATTATAGCAGTCTTGCTCCTACTTAACCAAACACAATCATCCGCAATGATCTCATAAAAACGTTTACAACAACAACTTAAAGGTAATAATGTACTTAAGTCACAGAACTTGAATATATAGAGTAAAACATCGGTAGGTAATTCTTGCAATGATAACTTTGTAACTGAATCATCGATACCTGAATCATTTTTGGATGATTCAGGTAGGCTAGTAGTGTCCATAAAAGAAGGTAACTAAAATTTTAAAAAATTTAGTGTTTGTCAAAAACACGTCATGCCTGATTAATGTACCAAAAATGACACAGAAATATAATTAAAATTGAAAGTTTGGTTACACTCAAAACTCCGCAATATCTACTAAATCTAACATAACAACGACATCACATAACTAGACAGGTAGTATTATTAACTATTCTGCCCTTGAACGTCATAAACATAACAAACGTAGCACCACCAGGTTGTGTAGAGATGTTTAAGAAAATTAACGATATCAACAATATTATTTAGTATGTTCCTGCATTATTGATAAATTAAAAAATGTAGGCTATCAACTTTATTTTCCTTTTATAAGTTAATGTGTATTAATAAGATCTGCTTTTTGAGTAAACTATATAGAATATACTGTCTGTATATAATACTCAAAGGATCTGCCGATAGCAATTCCAAGCCTAACTAACTAAGAAAAAATGTAATTGTCGCTCAGGAATCGATGAATTATCCTATAAATAATATTTTAGTAAATTATTGTACAATTTCAAATAATTTTACCTCATTAGTCACCGGTAATATTTGTATCTTAAAACACGAAACAGAGGTTGGTCACACTGGTATCAGCTGATTACTTTTAAAATACTTTTGTTATTCCCCCACTCCAGTTGTTCAAATTGGCGGTTTGAAATAAGTTATGGCGTCCTTGTTGTTATTAGTGTTAATATTACTGAATTAAAAAAATATCTTGCGATAGTGTTAGTGAAGTTACGTTATTAACAATCGCTTGTGACTATAAATGTTTTTGGTTTTATTTGAATTGTTTTAATTTTTGTAAACTAGTATAATTTTAATTTATTTATGATTAGAGTCCCGGTGCAAGAATGAACTTGAACAAATGTTGACATTTTGACAAGTTCACATGGTGTGACGCAAGTCGTTGAAATTCGAAGATTTGGATTAGCATAAGGTAGGCTTACTTAGGATTTGTAGATTAAGTTATCAAATAGTGTATTCTACTTTCTTTGAAGAAGTGGTTACTAGATTTGTAATTTACAAAGTATAGTGTAATTATCAACTTAAAAAGTAATTAGCAGTGTTTCCCGAGGAATAGTATTCGGTAGAATACGATCGTATTGAGAAAAGGTCTGTTATTAAGAAATTAAACTTTTAAAGAACTAATTCAAACCAGTGTTTTAAAATTTTATTTAAAGATCTCGTTAACTTTATTAGACAGTTTTCTGCGGCAAGTTGACCTGAATTAATTTTTTTTAGCGATAATTTGCCGATACTTTTGAGTGAATACGGTTGTCAGATAATTTAGAACTCTCAAATTACGATTAACGTTAACCGAAAACTACTTATAATAATTGTGTAAACTTTATAAATGAACTTTAATAGAAATAACAAATTTGCTTCAAATAATATCACTTTTATGTATTGTTTTTTCTTGTACAGAAAACTATTTATACTAGTTTCTGAAACAACTAAGCTAGGAATACCTGTTAAAGAACTGTATTATTGCCTTAATGAACCTTGGATTTTATTTCTATGTATTTTTTGTAAGTTTATTCAAAATTGTGCAATCAGCTGTAAAGGCATGAAATGTTTCATATTCAAGTAGGCGATTTTATAGATGTATTTAGATTGATTGCTTTACAAACTCCTACATATAGCTTCAATTAAAAAGTAGGCAATCGGGTAGCTATAAAAAAGTTCAGTTTTTATATGATTATTGAGTTAACTGTATAATTATAGTATTATTGCATTATATATGTCATGTAGTTGTGTAATTATGAATTGTGACCCTTAAATATCATTATAAATTTAGTGGCAGAGTTTTGTGATTTAACCCTAGAACGGTGGGGCTATTCTGTGAGCTATTACTGGTGGAGATGCGAAAATTTACTCACTTGGTGATTTTCCTGGGAAAACTTTGTTGTGAATTTTTTTTTTGGAACATTTTGCTTTTTGTATGTTTTCTATCTCTTTTTTGTTGTTTTTATTTAAATTTTGACAAATATTTGTTAATAGTTTAATAATATTTCCCAGTAAATCACCAAGCTCTTTTATTCTATTTATGTAGCTTGAAAATATTATATTTACTAAAGGATACAATATTGTATTACTAAAGGATACAATATTTTTAGTATATTAAATATTTTAGTATAAACATTGTAATCAAAGAGTGAAGTAATTATGATAAATATTATTACAATACGTAAATAAATCAGAAAACAAAGAAATATTAATTACATGATACCGAATACTTAACACCAACTGAGCAAAATACTTTATAAAACTCCAGATAGTAGACGAAATTAAGATATTAAAAGTTGGAAAAATAAAGTAGTAAAATTAAATACTGCCCATAACAGACAGGTGGAGTGTCAAATTATTTACATTCAATCTGTTCGTTGCAGGGCTAAAATAAATAGTTCTGTTTCTTTTCACATGTTCAGCCAGTTAAATGACTGAATCATTTAAGAACAGAAGAGGTAGAGGTGTAAAAGACACTAATCAGAGTTATCTCCTCTGAAAGTAATGAATTTCATTATACAGCCAGACCCTGTGGTGAATGAAGTGAAGGTGTCATTTACAGAGCGGAAAATATGTGCCTTTCAGAGGGCCCGGCATGCTGATAAGCTTACTTTTCCACTCAGTGAGGAAGGCAATGGTAAACCACCTCACTCCTCGTTTTACTTAGTAAAACCTCTACAGGTTCAAACCAGCCTTTCCGCTGATGACCTAAACAACAACAAAAATTAAATAAATAAAATTATACAAATAAGTGAACACGAAAGTCAAACAGAGTGTTCTTGTTGCTGGGGCTACTTATTCTGGCAGTTTGTTGCACAACCAAAACATATTTTCTTTTGATGTTCGCCACATATAGGTTTGCAGCAAAAGAGGCAATATGTAGTTAATGCACTATTATGGTTATACGTAAATTTTATGCATAACATATACAGCATTGGTGGAGATGCGAAAAATTTACGTACTAAAAGTATCGTGTATAAGTGGAGATGCGAGAAAATTACTCATCAGTTTTTGTTAAAGGCACCAGTACTATAAATACACGCACTAATTAGATACGATTTCGTCACGAGACAATGGTCAAATGGCTCCTTATAGCATATCTGGAAGAAGAGGGAGCTGCAGCCTACTGAAGTGGAGGAGCAAGCGTTGTTAACGTAATATGCGTAAGATTTACTCCATTCCACCATTCTAGGGTTAATTGGTTGCAAAAGTGTTAGAAGTTTTCTTTTATTTAAACTTTGCAGTGATTGCTATACACTACAATCTCATTTATCTGGACTAAGTAAGCTCAAAGGCCTTCCGGGTAATAAGCAAAACAAATCCTTAAATAAGCAAATATACCGTTTGTTACGATAAATAAAAACTATATTTGTTACAAAATTATATATAATTGTTTAAAAAGCATGAAAAAATATAAAAGTAACTTCTCAGATCATTTCTTAACAAAGAATTGATCCAATGTTTTCTCTTTCAAATACGTGTGGTATTTGAATGAAGCGCGGTCACGAAAAACTTTATCTATACTAATATAATTGAGAAGAATTGTTTGTTTGTTTGTATGAGGTGGTAATCTCAGAAACTACTGAACTGATTTAAAAAAATCTTTCATTGTTGCATAGCTTAGAGCTTCGTGATCAATATAGGCTGTTTTGCAACTTTAAGTAATTTTAATTAAATGAGTTAAGCAACTTAAACTGTGACAATGTCGCATGTTTTAATTTATCGGGTGCATAGCACTATTATTTTTTCTAAGTCCTCTGGATGGTGTATTTTTTTCGGCTAGAAACACGATTCAATTTTATTAACAATTTTTGTTCAGATTTTATTTAATAAATTTTTTTATTTTCTGCAATATAGGGTAAGCACCATGTCTGCTGAAATTATTGAGTTAAAAATCGTTGTTTTAGAGTGTGGCCATAATATCCATTTTAGGGCAGAAGTGTAGAAAATTAAAAACCTACAACTTTTATTTCATGCGTTTTTTTCTACAGCCGATTAATTTATATATATATATATATATATATATATATATAATATATATATATATATATATATATATATATATATATATAGTGGCGACTATTTACAACACTATGGGTCGTTTGTCGCAGTCAAAACGCCATTTTTGCCTGTCTTGCCATGGCTCCTCCTCCATGTTTCTTCTTCCCATGGCTCTGTCAATACCTTCCATCCATCTCCCTCTCGGTCTTCCTCTTTTTCTATTTCGCTGCGGTCTCCAGTTCCACGCCTTCAGTGGGATTCGTACGTTGCTCATTCTTCGCATGTGACCATACCAGTGCAGTTGTTTTCTCTCAATATGGTCTATTATTGAGTCTTCAATGCCCATTATCTCTCTTACTCTTATATTCGTTACCCTATCTCGTAACGTCAATCTGCAACATCTGCTCCAGTATCTGTTCTCCACTGTACTGATTCTATTTTTCATGTTTTGTGTAATGGTCCACACTTCTGCCCCATATGTCACCGTACCTTCCACTATTGCTGAAAATATTCGTTTCTTTGTGTCTTTTCTTATGTTGAGACTCCACAGAATTGAGTTCAGTTGACCAGTTAATGCCTTTCCTTTCACAATTTTATTAGCTATGTCTTTTTCGTCCCTTCCATTTTTTTGTAAACGTCACTCCTAAATATTTAATTTAACACCATTTATTTAAATAACACATATTAAACAACACATGTTAAACAATAACACATATTAAATAAATATTTAATTTAACACTGATTAATTTAACACCAATATTAGAGATTTTCTGTATTTTTCTCATCAAAACCTGTAAGAAAATGAAATTTTTTAAAATATTGCGGCCGTAGTACTTAAATGCATTTTACAACAAAATTGTGTTTGGCCGCCTCCGTAGCGTAGTGGTTAGCGCATTGGCCTGCCATGCGAAAGTCCTGGGTTTGATTCCCGGCCAGGGTCTGGAAATTTTCACGTGCGAAATCCCGCTGTTATTGTTACATAATCCACCATAGTCGCTAATGAACAAGCAGTTGATGTGACTTTAAAAAAATTAAGAAAATTGTATTTAATCAAAAAAATTTTTCAGGCAATTAAAAAATCTATAACTTTTATTTCAATTAATTTCATCTACCGAGCCTAGTTTTGCATCAATTTGTGATTTTTGTATTTTTAAGTCGAACACAGGTTGATTTTCATTGTGTGTCATTCACTCATGATTAAAATTAGGTTACGTTTTTCATTTTACATTGTTAACTAATGATTAAACATCTAAAGTCCAGCCTCTGTTAGTTTGCTCCTAATGTAAACAAATAATGACGTCGCTGAGCATGCGCATTATATCAAAATGTGTACACGCTGATTAAAAAGTAACAACAAAATACTTTCAAAATTATTTAAATACAAAATACTTTTAAAAGTATTTTTCTAAATGAAATTGTTAGGCCTACATCATAATCATGACTGATGTTTTTAGTACTTTAAGTACTTGTTGTTGTTTAGGTCATCAGCCAAAAGGCTGGTTTGAACCTCTAGAGGTTTTACTAAGTAAAACGAGGAGTGAGGTGGTTTACCATTGCCTTCCTCACCGAGTGGGAAAGTACGCTTATCAGCATGCCGAGCCCTCTGAAAAGCACATATTTTCCACTCTGCAAATGACACCTTCACTTCATTCACCACAGGGTCTGGCTGTATAATGAAATCCATTACTTTCAGAGGAGATAACTCTGATTAGTGTCTTTTACACCTCTACCTCTTCTGTTCTTAAATGATTCAGTCATTTAATTGGCTGACCATGTGATATAAGAAACAGAACTATTTATTTTAGCCCTGCAACTAACAGATCGAGTGTAAATAATTTGACACTCCACCTGTCTGTTATGGGCAGTTTAAGTACTTATGATTTAAAAAATAGTTAATTCAATAGGAATACGACATCTGTAAAGTGGCAGACTAGCGTACACCCTGTAGTAGCTGGCTTTGGTTTGTTGACAGTAGGAGCAAACTAAGAACAGCTGAACTTTAGGTTATATTGTTCATTTTTTACATGGGGTAGAGAAAGTCTTGTGTTTTACACGAGATATTTTATGTTGTGTTTGAGGAGTTACAGCACCTTAAAAATTGAAAGACATAGAAGTTGATCTTTGTGACTTTTTGTCTATAACTTTTTTTCTCCACTATTTCGATGTTCAGATCCTAATAGAGGTTGTTATTCTGAAAGTTTCAAGGGGAATCGACAATATTCCTTAGCAAATTTAGAATATGAATGAATAAAAACAAATTATATTTTTAAAAAATTTCATAGATTAATAATAATAATTCTTTATTTCTGTACATAATTTCATTTATAAATATTAGTACTGTATTAATAACAGTTCAATTTATTATAATCTTAAAATATAATACAATAAAATTTTACAAAATAAAATATTATACAACACACCATATTTCTAAAAAATAAATACTATACCAATTTTTTATAACTTCTCAATATTCGAAAAAAGACTTCCTTCATGTGATTTTAAATTTAAATTAATTTCACCCAGAAATATTAAAATCAATTTTTATATTTTCATAAAAAACAAGTGTAATTTTATGAATAATTTTAATAAATTTATTTATTTATTTACAATATATTTATTTAAATTTAAAATAACAAAATGACTTAATTAAAATTGAAATAATATTATTTATTGTAACATCCTTTAGCCAGCTTTTTTTTAATAAAAAAAAAACAATTTACAATTTGAAATTTTTAAAATATTATTTTATAGAAGTATTATGTAAGATCAGATGACCTTTACACAGTGAGACATAACTGACGTAACTGATATGTTGAGACATAACTACTGGAATTAAAGAAACAATTAATTTTCCAAAAAAATTTCCTTGAAATTACTTTCAGTACTAATATCGGAAATGAATTTCTTTCACATGTAAAAATTTTTGAGTTAATAGCTGAAAGGATGAGGCGTAGACAGATAAGGGTGAAAACACAAAGAAACAGGTATCTGTTTAGATTTCCTGCAGGCGCGTACCTGCGTTAATCAGCGCTGGGTCGTGGCCATAAAAACCGCACGCAACCGCTGGTTAAATTTCCACTCGTCATGTCCAGCTGATGATGACTATGATGATCATGTCCAGCTGATGATGAGTGGATGATGACTATTTCTTATCAAATTTTTGGCTTTAAAATTAAAAATCTGGTGTGAAACACTCGCACAACTTTCTCTTGCCTATGCAAATAATTAACAATAAACCTAACATTAGAAATAAACAAAAAACTAACCTTAATAAACATAACCTAATTTTAATCATATATGAAAGACGAAAAATGAAAATCGATCTCAGTTTGCCTTAAAAATACGGAAAATCACTTTTTCACGCTAAACTAGGCTCTGTAGTAGACTAAGACGAAAAATGAAAATCGATCTCAGTTTGCCTTAAAAATACGGAAAATCACTTTTTCACGCTAAACTAGGCTCTGTAGTGAAAAATGCTTTAAAGAAAAGTTGTAGATCTTTTTATTTCCTATAAAATTTAGATACACTTTTGTCATAAAATGCATACTATGGCCGAAATGTTAAAAAAATCTATTATTCTCACGTTTTCATGAGAAAAAATCAGAAAATCGCTAATTACAGTAGAACCTGTCTCATCCGGACTAATATGGCGACCAGCCGATCCGTATATGGAAAAATTCGGATAAACCAAGGTAATTATAAATAGTTAGAGGCCGAGAAATAAATAACAAGAAATAGTTAAATATTATTCTCAACATTTCTGTTGGTTTAACATTTGTGTTTGTACACTGTATTCTTTAAAATAAAACAACTAAAATTGGTTAAAAGTTTTTACTTACAGTACGTCTACATCAGTACATAAGTTACTATACGCCTACTAGAAAAAGTTTGTGATTTTCGTCTGCTTTACACACTGCACACATGTTTTTAGGAAACCATGTCACTCAATCTTTGTAATGGCATCACTTCAGTTTTGCTTATTTCGTCTTGATGTTGAACATAACTGATCAGAGATTCGATGGTCTTGAATGGCTCAGAGTGACTCATTACAGGCTTGTTGCTATCCTCTTTGGGTTCAGAGATTTTCTCATCGCTGTCGCACACCATTTCTATGATGTTACTGTATGCAATTTTGTTGAATTAATGTCCACTTAAAACCTCTGAGTAACCACCGCCTGACTTCATCGTCATTGATTTCTTAACACCCAGGGAGGGTTTTTACAAGCTCTGCAAACTGTCAAACGACATTCCAGCTGCAACTTTCACTTTTCCATTCCTTACCATTTAACCGAAATTAAAAAGTTAGTTTGGAGATACGTCCGGATATGGGAGGGTCCTGATATCACAGGTTCGGATGTGACAGGTTTTACTGTACTGCTTAACTAAGCGTTATACAAAAAAATTTTTGAAATAAAAGTTGTAGAATTTTAATTTCTCTACAACTTTTATTTTATAAGTTTTTGCGCTAAATTTTATATTAAAGCCGTAATCTTAAAAAAACTATGTTTTTACGTGGAAACAGCCTCAGCCAGAATTTCAGCAAACATGGCGCCTACCCTATCTTGTAAAGAATAAAAAATTGAGTAAACCAGGCGATTTAAAAAAAAATCGTAGGACCTGTTTTTAAGAAAATCGCAAAAAAGTGAAAAGTTACACGAATAAACTACTACTTCCGGTTGACCGATTTTGATGAAAATGTTCGTGTCGGGTCCAGTAGTGGTATGTAACTTAAGTTTCAAGTTCGCACGATGTTTTGTTCTTGAGATATTTTGTATACACACAGACCAATCGCTAAAAACATGTTTTTTGGGTTCAGTGGGTCTGAAAACGTGTAGATCCGGTGAAAACTCGATTTCTTAAAATCGACATGAAAACAATACTTTCCTTCCTATATCTTCATATAGGCAAGAGAAAGTAAAAAAGTAAAGTTACAAATAGATAGTCGTGCTGTAACTCATAATCGACAACTGTTATTTTTAAATATATTTATTTCATTTTTATTAGATTTGTTTTTAAATTTTTGTTTCAGTCAATTCAAAATGGGTAGAGTACTGAGGCAGCGTAACACGGATGTTTTGACTCCAAGTGATTCCGGTTCTACTGCTAGTGATTCGTCTGTTAAAAGTAGAAGTAGAAATTGTACAAAAGTGGGTTCTGAAAATGGTACCGGTAAAGTTAAGAAAGTAAATAGATGTAGAAAAGCTGATATGGAGAATCATGTTAACATCTTAAACGGTAGCGTTACTAGTAAGGATAAATTAAATACGGTAAACGGTGAAAGAAGTATTTTGGTCGATAAAACAAATTCGACGGTAAAAAATACAATTCCTAAAGAACAAATTCCTGTCAAAATTATTCTCTCGAAGATTGATGGTGTAGAATGTGATAGACAAAAGAGCGATGAAAATGTCAAATCGGTGGATGAAAGTAACATTTTGGTCAATAAAACAAATTCAACTGTAAAAAATATAATTTTAAAAGAACGAAGTTCTGTTAAGATGATTCCTAATAACAATGATATTACAGATACTAATAAACGAAAATGCAATGATAATGTCGACTCGGTAAATGAGAAAGAGAAAAATAAAGTGCATTTTAAATCGTGTGACAATATCAAAAGGATCACAAAAAGACGAATTTCGGATTTTTTCCACGATGTCGAACATCACGATAAGGAACACAAGTTGAAAGATCCGACGATCAAATGTCATAATCTTAAAGAATTAAAACCGTGCCAGAAACGCGAAAAAAATATCTTATCGGAAACGATCAATTCCAGTATTATCGAAAACGGTTCGAAAAGTCCTCCTCATAATTTATTCAATAATAAATCTCATGTTCCCGTTTATAAAAAACCGGTTCTCGCCGGTGATGGCGATTTTCATTTAACACCGCCGCAAGTCGATGATAAAAATGCCCTTTATGAATTCGAGGTGGACGAAAATGAAGAACCAAAAATTAACAAGAAAAAACGTCGTCCCATCAAAACGTACAAAAAACGTAAAAGAATTTGCGCCACGGTTACGGCGATTAAACCGACCGAAATAGAAGAAGTACCGCAAAAAACTATGACTTTGAGAAATGACGGTCAAATAAATAATGTTAATTATGCCGATATTTCAACAGAAGATAGTTTTACTAACGGAAACAAAGTTAATAACACTCCGGTTTCGATACGAAAAAATTTAACTTCTGAAAATCGCCGAAATAGGATTCACCAATTGAATAATTTTCCATCAAGTTCTGAACATCTAACAACGAATAAATTGAATGTTCAAAATGAACAACAAAATTTAAATGATAAACAGGGTTTAAACCGGTTAAATTCAAAGCATGTTAATTTCGCTCAAAATAAACAACAAATGGTTCAAAATATTCCAGATCGAAACAAACAAGTTCAAAATGGTTCAGAATTAACAAATAATTTGAATCGAACAAATTGTCAAAAGACTGATAAAGTAATAAATGTTTCCGATCGAAACCATTCTGATGTTAATTCGATCGTTGTTTCTAACGATGAACGTATTATTGAATGTTTACCGAACGAGGTTGATCCATCGATTATTGAAAAAGGTAACAGTAATACCAACATTACAGTTGTCTCAAACGCAAGTCATAGATCACAAAACGTTTCGACATGTACATCAATGTACAATAGTCCTTTACCCGATTATTCTAGATTGAACGATGGTATCAAAATCGGTCCAGTTTATGCATCTAGCCCGATTAACTGTAACGATGCTGAATACCATAATCATTTCTTTAGAGGACTTACTGCGTCGACACCTTTTCGAAATGTTGATTCGCCGAGGCAAAGTAATTATCAAGTACGATTAAGTGGAGGAAACGTTCAAAATAAATACACCTCGATCGTCACACGATCTGATGATGAGGATGAAGATGAAAATGTAGAAGGAAACGGCGAAGAATTTTTCGGTTTTTCAGTCAAGGAAATCAACCACGATCGAATCAGCAACGTAATTTTAAACAAATCGTTGTTAAAAGATAAAACGGTTCCGGCAGAAGTACCGGTTAAAAAAATTTCAGTTCCGGAAGTGATTTCGTTATTAAAGAAAGAAGTGAAGGTACCGAAACATAATAAATTAAAAGCCATTTCTAATAAAACCGTTATCTTTAATGGTTCTTCTGAGTCTTCAGGAAATAGTAGTGACGATTCAAGCTCAATGTCTACAAATCAACAGCGTATGGATAAGTTTGTTACAAATATGAATAGTGAGAAAGAGAAGAAAGATGAAGATGACATTGAACTAAACACTAGTTTTACTAAGGTATGTAAAATTTACTTTTGTTTTCAAATTATTTTTGTGTTACGGTTAAAATTTCTAAAAATTATTACTTTATTTAAACCTTATAGTACCAGCGTCCTTTTATTATTTATTTGACTAGAAAATTCATAGAATTTTTAATTTTGCTCGATTTCAGCCTTGGCCCTAGTACTTTTGCCGCCCCCCTCCACCCACTCATCAACCATTAAATATTAATTTGCACAAAAAATACATAGAACCCCTCTTCAAACGTATGGATAATTTATTGTTATACGAATCTGAGTATATATATATATCTACAGTTGAGCCGTTGTTAGTTTGCTCCTACTGTCAATAAACAAAAGCCACCTACTACAGGGTGCACGCTAGAGCAGTTTACAGATGTTGTATTCCTATTAAGTTAAATATTTTTTAAATTATAAAAGTACTTAAAGTACTAAAAACATCAGTCATGATATGATGTAGGCCTAACCAATTTCATTTAAAAAAATACTTTTAAAAGTATTTTGTATTTAAATACTTTTGAAAGTATTTTGTTTTTACTTTTTAATCAGCGTGTACACATTTTGATATAATGTGCATGCTCAGTGACGTCATTATTTGTTTACATTAGGAGCAAACTAAGAGAGGCTGGACTATACAAAATTAAATATAGGTGTGTGCATCTAAAAAGCATTAACCAATTACAGTAGACTCCTGATTATCGGCGGTAATGACTGGCTCTAAGGTCGCCGAAAATCGAAATCGCCGATAATCCGCACCTTATTAAAAATGTTTAAGCAATAGTACTTAAATAAGTAACTTTGTTAAATAAATAGGCTTACCTTCAATTTTAAACTTCTGGCTATTCAAAATCGTTAAGTATTTTACTCAAATAAAGCATAGGTACACTTAAATTCCCAAAGAAAATTATTCCATTAGATAAAAAAAAACTATTTTTAAACTATTTTTCGCGAATCAATTTATTTACTGATACATTTTAAATTATATTTCTACACAGAACACACACTAACAATAAAAAAAAATATGTTGTATTAAGGTCAATTTATTTATTTATTTATATAAACAGCGTAATGTACTTTATACATTCTTATATTTTATTAAAATAGTTTTCCAAGTTCGTTTGTTTTTTATTTTTAAAACATTTTGTCTTCACTTGAGAACGAATCTTAGGCAACATTAGCTTGTCGCACAGAAGCGAATCGGGCTGACTCTCTAGGTAGTCCAACAAACCATCAACATAAACAAGAGCTTGCGAGTGCGTAACAGGCTCAGCCGTAGTGTCCTCTTCTTCTTCACTCTCATTCTCCACCAGTACTTCCCCTTTCGCTATTTTGATAATGTCTGCGTCACGACCTTCGTCCCCCACGACTATCGCCGATAATCCGCATCGCCGTTAATCGAGTCACCGATAATCGGGAGTCTACTGTATACACAAGAAGCTATAAAAACAAAATACTACCCATCTACCCTCAGGTAGATGGCCTCGTCTAGTTTACTTTACCCCTCATTTTTATTCTGTTTCCTAACGACTGGAATAATAAAAGTAACGTTGCACTGTTGTAATAAGATTAATGTTGACAGACAGTTATTGTAAAATGTTAATTTCCCTATACGTCAGATTTGTTGGAAAGCACAGTGTATATACACATAGGGCAAGAGAAAATAAAAACTATTACTTATGAATATATTTTTTTTATCAAACATCCTATTTAGGATTTTAAACAGCCGTATTATTTAAAATTGAAATATATATTTTTCTAACCACCAGAATACGGTAACATGAAACACTTACCAGTGTTTATAGCGCTTTCGTGTATCTTGTACACATCTTCAGTAAATTAAAATTTTTTTTTCGTCAAAATTTAAAATTTCCTACTCCTACCATGGTAGATGAGGAATCAGTTCCTTATCTACCATGGTTTAAATAAAAACATGGTTAAATTTAAAACAACCCACTGGGTTGGTCTAGAGGTACAGTCGTCGCCAAAATCATATAATAATAATAATAATAATATTTATTTATTCCACTTTATACAAATACAAAATTATATCTTATCTACTAGGAATAAATAACCACTAACTCAAGTAAACTGTGTCAAAATCAGCTGTTTAACAGCTGATTTTCGAAGACGAAGGTTCCTGGTTCAAATCCTTGTAAAGGTAAGTTACTTTTATACGGATTTGAATGCTAGACAGTGGTTACCGGTGTACTTTGATGGTTGGGGTTCAATTAACTATACTCTCAGGAATGGTCGGCCTGGGTCTGTACAAGACGTACAGCTCATTTACATGTCATACACATCATCCTCATCTCATTGGGTCATGGGGTTGCTTATTGTTCTCAATTGAACAGATTGCAACGTACACAAATTAGGGATTACAAAAAGAAAGTTAAAACTTCCTACTCCTACCTTGGTAGATAAGGAATCAATTCCTTATCTACCATGGTTTAAATAAACCCATGGTTAAATTTAAAACAACCCACCAGGTTGGTCTAGAGGTAAAGTCATCACCAAAATCAGCTGTTTAACAGCTGATTTTCGGAGACGAAGGTTCCTGGTTCTAATCTTAGTAAAGGTAGTTATTTTTATACGGATTTGAATGCTAGACAGTGATTACCCGGTGTAATTTGATGGTTGGGGTTTCTTTTAACCATACTCTGAGTGTGTACAAGACTACACCTCATTTACACGTCATACACATCATCCCCATCTCATTGGGTCATGGGGTTGCTTATTGTTCTCAATTGAACAGATTGCAACGTATACAAATTAGGGATTACAAGAAAAAGAAAAAAATTAAAACTTCCTACTCTTACCATGGTAGATAAGGAATCAATTCATTATCTACCATGGTTTAAATAAAACCATGGTTAAATTTAAATTTTGACGTAGAAAAATTTTAATTTACTGAAGATGTGTACAAGATACACGAAAGCGCTATAAACATTGGTAAGTGTTTTCTGTTACCGTATTCTGGTGGTTAGAAAAATATATATACAGGGTGATTCATGAAGTTCTCCCCCCACTTCTACAGCACATTGTACTAGTAAAAATAATGAAAAAATGTTATATAAACATAGGTCCGAAAACGCTTCGTTAGCGAGTTACAGCTAGCGAAAGTTTCGCCTGGATTTCAGTTCACCAGGTGAAATGAGGTCTTCCTGGAATTGTGGTAAGGTAGATTAAGGGGCAAATTCAATCATTTCTTATGGTTTTTGATCTGATAAATTGAATAAAACAGGTCCCAGATCTGTAAGTTAAATAGTTTTTAAGAAAACCAGTGTCAAATGCAAAAAATGGAGTGAAAATCACATTTTTTCATCTTTGGGCAAGAATAACTTTGTTATTTCACCAAGAAACAGTTAAAAATTTTCAATAAAAAATGTAGAAAATTTTATTCTGAACAAACCGGTGTAAATAAAGTACACAGAAAGCGAATAGTTTTTGAGAAAACCAGTGTCAAATGCAAAAAAATGGAGTGAAAAAAACACATTTTTTCATTTTAGTTTTTCCGGTTAATTTTACTTTGTACTCTTATGAATAAAAACTCATTTAATCAAACATCTATTCGCTTTCTGTGTACTTAATTTACACCGGTTTGTTCAGAATAAAATTTTCTACATGTTTTATTGAAAAATTTTAACTGTTTCTTGGTGAAATAACACAGTTATCCTTGCCCAAAGATGAAAAAATAAGTTTTTCACTCCATTTTTTGCATTTGACACTGGTTTTCTTAAAAACTATTTAACTTACAGATCTGGGACCTGTTTTATTCAATTTATCAGATCAAAAACCATAAGAAATGATTGAATTTGCCCCTTAATCTACCTTACCACAATTCCAGGAAGACCTCATTTCACCTGGTGAACTGAAATCCAGGCGAAACTTTCGCTAGCTGTAACTCGCTAACGAAGCGTTTTCGGACCTATGTTTATATAACATTTTTTCATTATTTTTACTAGTACAATGTGCTGTAGAAGTGGGGGGAGAACTTCATGAATCACCCTGTATATGAATAATGTTATATTAATGTTACTGAAGGATACACCAATTGTTTATTTACAGCCACCTCGAAGATCATATTCTCATACACCGCGAAGAAAAGTGCGCTTCAATTACCATGGTATTGGTGAAGTTGAATCAGAAAAGTCCGATGTCGAACTGGAATCTCCAAAGAAACCTCCGAAGAAAAGAATATATAACAAGGTTTCAAAGAAAGAGGTTTGTTGTTTCATTGTTTAACTTTTATCTCCTAGTTCCAAGGCTATTAAAATTACCTCCATGGCGTAGTGACTAGCGCATTAGCCTACAAAGCGGAAAGTCCAGGGTTGAATTCCCAGCCAGGGTGTAGAAATTTTAACACGTTAAAACCCTCCGTTACCAGTACCGAAACTCAAAGTAGTGGCTAATGAGCCAAGCTATTGATGTGACTAAAAAATAAAACTAAAAACAAAATTACTTTTGTTTACATCTAGATAGAAGACTCATGTGGAGAAGTAATATATGGGCGAAACGAAAGCAACTTGGGCTGAAGTTACGTCAATTATTCTGGCTCTTAGGCAGTAGGTCTCAACTCTCCCTTGAAAATAAAGTACTCGTATACAAAGTAATACTCAAACCAATTTGGACGTATGGGTTAGAGCTATGGGGTACAGCTAGTTCATCAAATATAGAAATACTGCAGCGCTTTCAATCAAAATGCCTGAGACTGATCACTGCAGCCCCATGGTACGTAACAAATGAAATACTACACAATGACCTGAACCTGCCCTTCATAAAAGAAGAAATTAAACAACGTAGCGAAAAACATTTACAAAAACTAGAAGACCATCAGAATCCATTAGCGATTAGCCTCCTTGACAACAGCGAAGATACTCACAGACTGAAACGCTTTAAACCATTGGACTTACCTCTACGATTTTGTTAGTCATTTAAAATTTTTTTTATCTTCTCTACTTCAACTCCTAATCATCGGCATCTCATAATTGGCGTCGTTTTCATCTCTACCATCGTCATTGTCATCTCCAATTCAAATTCAACACTTTGTGTTTTGGGATGTTGATTCACGGTTCGTCAAGTTTGATTTTGTATAGATATTTTTGTTTTTTCACAGTTTGGTCTTTTTCAAACACACTACTGAGTGTCGTTTGAGTTTTAATTCTAAGGACATTACTCAGATTTTCTCATATTTGCTTAAAGTTATTGTATTTATTAACTGATTGCAAAAGAAATACTATACTGTTAAAAAAAAAACTTTTGTTCTCAAATAGACTTTGAGGTGTACTGGTCGTGCCAGCTCATATGAGATGCTGTCAGCAAGTTCCCGAACTATGTCTAGTAAATGTTTTTGTTTACCTACGCCATTAATGACTCCCATCTCTTTTAAAGTTGTCTCCCTACAAATTGACACAACGAATCCAGTATTTTTTCCACAACACTTTTAGCATGATATTATGTATAAACTTTAAATACCATATAAATTTTAATTTCTCTTACCTATATGAATATATAGGAAGGAAAGTATTGTTTTCATGTTAATTTTTTGAAATTGAGTTTTTACCAGATCTGCACGTTTTCAGACCCCCTGAACCCAAAAACCATGTTTTTAGCGGTTGGTCTGTGTGTGGGTGAACAAAATATCTCAAGAAAAAAACATCATACGAAGTTGAAACTTGAAACTTCAGTTAGATACTACTACCGGAACCGACATGAAAGTTTTCCTCAAAATCGGTCAACCGGAAGTTGTAGTTTATTCCTGTTATTTTTCACTTTTTTGCGTTTTTCTCAAAAATGGGTCCTACAATTTTTTTTAAAATCACCTTATTTACTTAATTTTTTATTCTCTACAAGATAGGGTAGACGTCATGTCTGCTGAAATTTTTGGAAAGGTTGTTTTCTCGTAAAAAAATTGTATTTTTAAGAATTTGACTGTTAAACATAACATTCTATGTTTAACATCGCTGTTGATTGGGTGTCTACTTTTGATCCTACTTATACAAAGTGAAACTTGAGAAACATCTCTGCTGGTCAAAACATCATAACACAAATTATTTATTCCTTCTGTAAAATTTTGTATTTGGCACTTAAAACATGTTGGAAAAGCACAAATCATTTATAAATAGCCAGATGCTTAAAAAACCTGCATTAAATAATATAGTATTTGTTCAAATCTGCCCATAACAGACAGGTGGAGTGTCGAATTATTTACACTCAATCTGTTCATTGCAGGGCTAAAATAAATAGTTCTGTTTCTTATCACATGGTCAGCCAATTAAATGACTGAATCATTTAAGAACAGAAGAAGTGGAGGTGCAAAAGACACTAATCAGAGTTATGTTCTCTGAAAGTAATGAATTTCATTATACAGCCAGACCCTGTGGTGAATGAAGTGAAGGTGTCATTTGTGGAGTGGAAAATATGTGCTTTTCAGAGGGCTCAGCATCCTGATAAGCGTACTTTTCCACTCGGTGAGGAAGGCAAAGGTAAACCACCTTACTCCTCGTTTTACTTAGTAAAACATCTACAGTTGAGCCGTTCTTAGTTTGCTCCTAGTGTCAACAAACAAAAGCCAATTATTACAGGGTGCACGCTAGAGTATACGACTACGGATGTCGTATTCCCATAAAGTTAACTATTTTTTAAATTATTAGTACTAAAAACATCAGTCATGATATGATGTAGGCCTAACAATTTCATTTATAAAAATACTTTTAAAAGTATTTTCTATTTAAATACTTTTGAAAGTATTTGGTTGTTACTTTTTAATCAGCGTGTACTCATTTTTACTTTCTCTTGCCTATATGAATATATAGGAAGGAAAGTATTGTTTTCATGTCGATTTTTCGAAATCGAGTTTTCACCGGATCTATACGTTTTCAGACCCCCTGAACCCAAAAAACTTGTTTTTAGCGATTGGTCTGTGTGTGTGTGTGTGAACAGAATATCTCAAGAACGGAACATCGTACGAACTTGAAACTTGAAACTTAAGTTACATACCACTACCGGACGCGACACGAACATTTTCATCAAAATCGGTCAACCGGAAGTAGTAGTTTATTCGTATAATTTTTCAGTTTTTTGCGATTTTCTCAAAAACTGGTCCTACGATTTTTTTTAAAATCGCCTATTTTACTCAATTTTTTATTCTCTACAAGATAGGGTAGGCGCCATGTTTGCTGAAATTCTCGGTGAGGCTGTTTTCACGTAAAAACGTTGTTTTTTTAAGATTACGGCTTTAATATAAATTTCAGCGCAAAAACTTATATAATAAAAGTTGTAGAGAATTTAAAAACCTACAACTTCTGTTTCAAACATTTTTTTGTATAACGCTTAGTTTAGCGGTAATTTGCGATTTTCTGTTTTTTTCTCACGAAAACGTGAGAAAAATCGATTTTTTTAACATTTCGGTCTTAGTATGCATTTTACGACAAAAAAGTATATAATTAAATTTATAGAAAATTAAAAGATCTACAACTTTTGTTTAGAGCATTTTTCTCTACAGAGCCTAGTTTAGCGTGAAAGCGTGATTTTCCGTATTTTTAAGCCAAACTGAGTTCGATTGTCATTTTGCGTCATTCACTCATGATTAAAATAAGGTTATGTTTTTGAGGTTAGTTTTTGTTCATTTCTAATGTTTTAATACTAATGTTAGGTTTATTGTTAATTATTTGCATTGGCAAGAGAAAGTTGTGTGAGTGTTTCACACCAGATTTTTATATAATGCGCATCCTCAGTGACGTCATTATTTGTTTACATTAGGAGCAAACTTAGAGAGGCTGGACTGTACAGGTTCAAACCAGCCTTTCGGCTGATGACCTAAACAACAATTGTTCAAATCTAATACTACTTTTTTACTTTTGTTTTTAGGAAAAAGAAATCGAAAAATTGGCTGCTCAGATGAATTCGCAGTTTAAAGAAGTCGAACAATTTAATTTATGCGTCGAGTAATTATCAATTCAGCCATATCGAAAAATTATCAAGTTGTAAATACGTAGTTTTGTTAAAAAGTTTCGTCTTTATATAATAATTAAGTTACTGAAATATTTTTCAAGACTGATGTTTTAGTAAGTGGAGTAAGTTTTCAGAAATAAGAACAACGAATATAAAACGAATGAAATTTTTAATATAAATTTTATACAGATTTTTAATTTTATTGTATTATGTACAAATTGATTGTCCATGACGGTTTTTTTCAATTTTATTATTTTTAAGCTTAAAATTTTTTGCGTATGCTCGGCATGGAAGGTTGGAGGCGTTTTTAAAAGTTTATTGTATAACAGCATGTTTCTATTGTATTGTGCTTTAACGTGTTATATGTGATTTTAGAGAACGAATTCTGCTGTTTATTTTAATGTGTGTCATCTTTATCCCTCTTCCAAGTTTCTCCTTGTAGCGGTTAATTTCCAACTGAATAACTCAGCTAACATGTAATGTTGATTATTTACAAGGGCTGTTTTTTTTTCAACTTCCGATGTGGTATAAAAATAAAACTAGTGAGAGTAATTAAATAAATTTATTATCAAAAGTTAGGTACATTATTAGTTACTTTTCAACATAATCGCCATTTAAATTGAGGCATTTTTCATACCTGGGTACAAGCTTCTTAATACCTTCTTCATAGAAGTTTGCTGCCAGTGATTTGAGATGGGTTTTCACGGCGTCTCGCAGCGCGTCATTTGTTTGGAAGCTCTGCTTTCTCAGCATCTTCTTTTGTTCCGGGAAAAGGTGATAGTCGTTCGGCGCTAAGTCAGGGCTATACACCGGATGGTCAAAAACGTCCCATTTAAACCCGTCAAGAAGACGTTTCGTCAAAGCAGCTCTGTGAGGACGGGCGTTGTCATGAATGAGCACTACTCCCGATGTGAGCATTCCTCTCCTTTTGTTCTGGATATCTCCGCAAACGTTGTAACGTACTGCAGTATCCTACTGCATTGATTGTGGTCCCTGGCTCTAAAAACGCCACAAGCAAAACACCTTTTTGATCCCAAAACACGGTGGCCATAATCTTTTTGTTGTTGAACGTTTTTTTGGGTTTGTTTGGAGAGTTTGAATGCATCCATTGTTGGGACCGCTGTTTCGTTTCTGGGGTGTCGTACAGAACCCATGTCTCATCTCCTGTCACGATTTTGATCAAAAAATCATCGCCATCAGCTTCGTAACAGTTCAGAAAAGACGTTGCTGACGCCATTCGCTGAGCTTTGTGGTCATCAGACAACATCTTCGGCACCCACCGAGCACAAAGTTTTTTGTAGCCTAACTTATCAGTTATGATAGTGTATAGGGCTGACCTTGAAATCTCAGGAAACTGATCGGATAGCTCCGTAATCATAAACCTCCGATTGCTTCTTACACTTTGGTCAACTCGATCAACGAGGTCTTTGTTTGCGACCGACTTTTGTCCTTGGCCCCCTTCATCATGGATGTCAACTGGTCCATCTTTAAATTTCCTACACCAATCATGCACTGCACTGTCACTCATAAAGCTTTCACCGTATACTCGTTTCATTCTACGGTGAATTTCTGCTGCGGATAACCCTTCAGCTTGCAAGAAACGAATGACACTTCGCAACTCACACTTGGCGGGAGATTCTATCATGGTAGCCATGTTTATGTGTCGCTAGATAAACTGGTAATGGCGTCGGACGCCCGAAAACAAGTGAGGTTGTAGTGGGAGGGGTGCGCAGTTGACTGCCGCGCATTGCTGGCCGATGCCGCTCGCCCTCCCATCTAGCGGCACGATCGGAAGTTGAAAAAAAAAAAACAGCCCTCGTATATAATAAAATTATAATATAACAAGAAAGAAAATTAGTCAAGTGTTCTGCTTGATGTTCAGTTCACGACAACCATTTATTTTATTTTATGTAATTACAAATTTTTAATAAAACATTTAAAAACAATAGTGGATTATCAATGATGTTAAAATAATTTTGTATCCATGAATAATTTCTTGTAGATGGTTAATATTAAACAGAAAAAATAAATATTATGGGTTTTAAGATTATAAATTACAGACCTACTTGATCAAAATCTTAATTTTCTTAAATAGAAATTAATAAATAATAATTTTCAAATAAAATAAAAACTATTTAACAAGAAAATATATACAGTAAATCGATTGATTAAATTAGAAAATTGAAATGTTATATAAAACTTTAGATAATTTATCTGCTTGCAAAAATTTTTTTTTTTTAGCGTTTATTTGTTATCAGGAACTGTATACATTTTGATAACTACCCAATTTGATTGCTGCTTTTTACTGTATTTTTTTTTTGACGAGGATTAGACATGAGTTTGAACAGGGACCCCCAGTAGAGTTTGTTCATGGATGGTTGTCAATTGGTCACCATACAAAATTGCTTGCCCAATCGGTGTTACTTAACAAATAATAGCGACTTCCTACCAACTAACTGGGCTGGCCCGAAGGCCAAAATTTATAAAAAAATGTAGAACTCAGCTGTTCTGAATGAATAGTTGAAAAGTGACGTAACAGCTGATAACTACATCCTCCATTTTTTTTTGTATCTCATGTTTTTCCCCAATTTCATCCATAACTAAACCCATCTACTTCACTCTTGGCCATTTTCCCTCCATCTCCAGTATAAGTGTCAGACCAACTAATGTCCCATAGCCGAGCGAGTGAGAAGGAAGATATGTGGCATAACTACGCATGCACCCGAAGGTCTTTACCGTTATAATCCAAATCTGAAAACATATTACAGCCGTTATCTTGCTTGTTAGTTTACTGTATGCATAAACGCTTGCTCACAATGTTGTTTAGGTCAACAGCCGAAAGGCTGGTTTGAACCTGCAGAGGTTTTACTAAGTAAAACGAGAAGTGAGGTGGTTTACCATTGCCTTCCTCACTGAGTGGAAAAGTACGCTCATCAGCATGCCGAGCCCTCTGAAAAGCACATATTTTCCACTCTGCAAATGACACCTTCATTCACCACAGGGTCTGGCTGTATAATGAAATCCATTACTTTCAGAGGAGATAACTCTGATTAGTGTCTTTTACACCTCTACCTCTTCTGTCCTTAAATGATTCAGTCATTTAATTGGGTGACCATATGATAAGAAACAGAACTATTTATTTTAGCCCTGCAACGAACAGATTGGGTGTAAATAATTTGACACTCCACCTGTCTGCTCTGGGCAGTTGCTCACAATAATGAGTAAAATTAAAGACAATATTATTAGAACGGCGCGTATGGGTTGTGCGAGTGAGAGCATTATGCATTCTCTCACTCCCACGGCTAGGGGACATTATTTCATCTGAATACTGTACAGCATTTTTTTTAGCAGTCGTCTTTCCTCTATCCTACTGACAGCCAAATTATCTCAGCTTTGTCTCTCCAACTCTCCTTAACAGGCTTTCCATTTACTCCTTTTTTTAATTATATAATGTCTTATTCTGTAGAATAAAATAATGTGTACTTTGTAGTAAAAGATTTATCAATGATGTTATCCTTTGATGGTAGTGTGTAAAAAATTAAGAAAAAAAATAATAGAATTTTAGTACATTGTCAGTTTAAGATCATCAGCTGAAAGCTTATTTTGAACCTGTAAAGGTTTTACTAAGTAGAACAAGGAATGAAGTGTTGTCAATAGCCGATAATTATGTTTAGTACAATGACTACAGAAGTACTCAGCAAACCTTTTTTAATTAGTTAATTTAATTTAAAATCAGATAGAAATCAATGCATATTCATTATTTGTTTAAATTTACAGTTCCTAAATTTCAACACGTCCAGTAATCCGGCATTTTCAGTTATCCGGCACCCTCTCGGTCCCGAACAAGCCGGACTACTGAGATTTTACTGTACTACAGACATTTTTATTATGCTTAACATAGTATACTGTAGGTCTGTAATTTTGTGAAATTATTGCAAGTGAATTTTTAACCTTTTGTCATCACGATTCTGTTATTTGTCTTTTTTCAATTTCATCACTCCATTATGTATTAAAATGGTTTTATTATTAACAATTTTAGTTCTACATTTTACAGATTTTATTAATACACCCAATAATTTTTACTTGTATATACTCTTTTTTTAAGTTTTTTAAACATAAGTGTTTGCGTACGCTTAAAAAATCCATGTACAAGGATTATTCGGAAAGTAAAGTCTAATTTCTTATAAAAGATAAACAATCACAAATATTTCAAAAAAATTTTTATTTAATTCCTTACATGTTCTCAATTTTTTTCTACTTAGTTTCCATATTTGTTTAAACATTTGACACAATGTTTTACAAGTTTTTGTATGCCTAAGTTATAGATGTCTGCTACCTGTGAGGATAACCAGTCTTTAACTGCTTTTACATTATCATCTGTGGCGAAGCACTGTTTTCTGAAGCCAGTCGCATTGGCGTAGTTGGTAACGTGCTCGTCTCTCATCATGCAGTTTTGGGTTCGAATCCCATTCAGGCACGGCATATTTTCATATGTTACAAAAAATCATTTCATCCTTTACCGTCTGCATTAGCAGTAATTGCAGAACAGTCGGACGTTCAAAAAAAAAAAACTTTTCTGAGATAATTTTGAGCAATGTTCGCGCGACATTCGGTCAGCTACAGCAATCCAGACGTTACTTTCCGAATAATCTTCATATAAATTTTAAACTCCTGAATTATAATTTTAAGTCCTAATTTAATTATCTAATGTTGGAAAACAACTACAAACGTAATCTAATATATACAATTGTGAAGCTTCATCAGGTAGGTTTCGTACATTCAACACAACTTCAGTGTACAGCAAACTTACACATTATTTCATCGGTAACCTCCTGTAACGCTGAGTTTTCATCTATAATTGTGAATTTGAAATATACCGTATTGTTCCGAATACAAGCCGCAGTTTTGCCCTAAAAATCGGTTCCATAATTTGACCTGCGGCTTGCATTCGCGCTTTAATAATATTAATAATCGTTTCTTATTAAGCATAAGTAGGTATGAATGGAGGGAGAGAGAGATACATAGAGATAGAGGGAGAGAGAGAGAGACGCACTCCTTACGTAGTGCGTGTACAGTCATTTTGATCAGTTTGGTGTTACAATATAAAGTTTGGTAGCAGTTTTCTTATATTTCATTTTGTTTTTTGTTGTATTTTGTACTTCGCCATGAGTGATGTTATAGGTTAAGGGTACTTTGTCTATACAAGTACTCAAAAAGTAGCGCAGGACTTGCGATACCAATTTCGAATTATTGGTATCGCAAGTCCTGCGGCTACTTTTTGGGTAAAAACGCGGAAAAGACATCCACCAAAGAAGCCGGAAGAAAACACAAATAATGTAGATGAATCCTTGTGTTCGGTATTGAACAAAAAATAAACGAAAACTTCTAAATGCTAATTAAGTAGTAAGTGTATTTGTTTCTACGGTATTTTCTTCTTAAAAAATAAAATACTTTCAAAAACATACAAGTACTGTACTTGAAATTTATTTCCTAGTTTTGATCATAATTTTTCTGATGCGGCTTAAATTCGGGCGCGGCTTGTTTACGGAACAATACGATATATTTCAAACCACCAGAATATTTAGAGAATTTGATTCTCTAAAAATTATTATTATTTTTTTTAATTGTTAAATACTATTGAACAAACAGTTTTTTGTAAATAAAAATGTAACAAAATCTGATCAAATTTTAATGCAAGTTATTTGCTTACTTGAAAATCTTTGGAATTCGTCCTTAAGATTTATTATTTATAGTCCTTGCTGTGAAAGAAGTCCGTTGTGTTTGAATTACTCAATTTTTGAAACTTACCAAATGGAAAAATTTGAATGATAAACCAAATAAAAGTTTGTCCTTTTCTGCATTAGTTCGTGTAACCAAATTTTTTTATTTAAAAAATTAATCGGAGGTATGGAAATTGATTCAGCTCAAAAATTATTTCTCTATCTTTACATGGAACCGAGATAAAGGTTTTTTAATGGCCGCAATCTTAAAACAAAAAAATTTGGTTTTACTTTTAAAATACACTGAAAAAACTGTGATAATTAATACAACCATGTGATCGCTGTTATTTATAGTCAGCATGGACAAAGTAACACCATCATCATCTTCAGTTCAAGGATTAGGCTGGATTAAACCTGTTCCGATACCTATCTTTTCCTCGGTCTCTCTATATCCCGTTTCCCTATTGGCTTGTAATTCATAATTTCAAGCGGTAGTCTTCCTGGTTCCATTCTATTTAAATGACTGCACCAGTGTCTACGATTGTGGATAATTTTTTCACGCAGGGGTGTGACACCCAAAGCTCTTCTGATTTCTTCATTTCTAATTCTATCTGCTCTGGAGCATCCATACACACTACGTAGAAACCTCATCTCTGCTGCTTGAACATTACTATCAATTTTCTTTGTATGGATCCAGTTCTCACTTCCATAAAGTAATGTTGGGATAGCTATTGTATTATAAAATTTTATTCTAGTTTCTTGCCTTGTTCTGTTTTTGAGGTTTCTGTGTATGCTGCCACATATCCTCTGGAATTTCACCATTTTGTCATATACATCTTTATCTTTATCGTAAGTTACATCATTTCCCAGGTAGCTGAAATGTTTTACCTGTTCTATTATCTTTCCATTCAGCTCTATTTTTGTTCTTGCTGGGTTTTTTCCTTTAAAAGCCATTGATTTTGTTTTCATTGTTGAAATTTGTAAATTATATTTTTGAGCCACTCTGTCCAACATAAATACTGCTTTTTGTAAGGCGTCTTCACTTTCCTGCAGTATCACGAGATCATCTGCATACATAATCGAGTTCACCGATATTTGATTTGAAAGCTGTATACCTGAGTCCACAAGCATCTTCCATGTGCGTAGCATGTCAACATAAATATTAAATAATGTCGGAGATACACAACATCCTTGTCGAACTCCCTTGTTTGTATGAATGGCAGAAGTCAATTGTTCATGAACTTGCAGGCAAACGGTCGTATTCTCATATAGGCTCTGTAGAGATTGAATGATATGTTTGGGATATCATCTTGATCCTAGAACCCACCATAATACTCGTAGATTGCGATTAACTGAGTCAAAAGCCTTTGCGAAATCAACGAAAGCCATGTGAGTTTCCAGGTTGTATTCTCGCCTTTTTGCAATGATTTGGTTCATTGTGAAAATTGCATCAGAGCATGACCTACCTTTCCGAAATCCCATTTGTTCCTCCAACAGTAATGTCTCAGTGATTACTTTCAACCTATTGTTGATTATCCTGGCATATACTTTATATGTGGTGTCTAGAAGGCTGATGCCTCTGTAATTTTGAGGATCCGCAAAGTAACACCAATTCAAAAATTTCATTAATGGAAAATTGGGTATTTTGTTTGTGTAAATTTTGATATCTTGTTTTAATTTTTTAATACAAAAATTTCAGTCAAATAAATCAACGGGGGAAAGAACAAGCTTTTATTTGATGTACAATTTGAATTTTCTCTCTTCGTAGTTTTTGTAATAGGATTCAACAAACACAAGGAACTTTATTTGTGGTGAGGATTAAATTAATGAAATTATTATTTATAAGATTTCACTAAACATAGATTTTAGTGTGATGTTTTATTTACTCATTTTGATTAGTGTAATTGAAAAATGTATAGTAAGATATCTTTGATGTTCCCACAGTCCAATGTATGAAAATATGATGTAAGTCAAAGCGCACTGTCTTTTGTTATATTAATTTATGAGTCTTTGTTTTATTTTTTATATTTTACAGTATTTTATATTGTATATTCTAATAAATTTACTATTAAATATCATGTTTTGTTAGTTTATTTAAAATTGCACTTGTAACTTAACTTCTCAGGGTAAAAACACCCTGATATAGACAGTGAATCACAAGAATGCATTTTGTGTATTGGCTGTGAGGAAGGGAAGAGAAATCCGACAGTGCTGCCAACCTCAACATTCGAACACTATATTTTACTACCATGTAATAGTACAGTTCACAAATGCAATAGGACAGGGTTACAAATATGGAGGTCCTCAGAAGAATGGGGAAAGAGCTGGAAATCCTGCAGAGCATAAAGATAAGAAAACTGACATACCTCGGACACATCATGAGGGGGCTTAAATACGAGATTCTGCATCTCATAATTCAAGGGAAACTCGTTGGTAAACGCTCGGTGGGACGCAGATGAATATCCTGGTTAAGAAACCTGAGAGAAGCGTTTAACTGCTTGTCGCATGACCTTTTCAGAGCAGCAGTGGACAAGGTATGACTGACCATGATGATAGCCGACCTTCGTAATGGAGAAGGCACCTCAAGAAGAATAGTACAGTTTCTTAACCACATGTTGCCTTTCAATTAATATTACTTTGTTGTGACTGATACTTTTTCCACTTAAACCCCATTTCCTTTAAAAGTTTTCTTAATATACAAAGTTTCCAACTAAAATTTAGCCTTTTTTCAAAACTGGTAATAACTTTTTACATCGGCATCACTTATTGATATAACTGTTTCCTTTTTTTTTACCAGGTCTCTAAAATACTGTTATGAAGAATTATCTTCTTCACTGTCGGTAACTTCACACAATCTTAAAAAACAATTTTTTTATGTGGATACAGCCTCACCAAGAATTTGAGCAAACATGTTGCCTACCCTATCTTGTAGAGCATAAACAAATTTAGTTAACCAGGCGATTTTTAAAAAAATCGTGGGACCAGTTTTTAAGAAAATCACAAAAAAGTGAAAAATTACATGAATAAACTACTACTTTGGTTGATGGATTTTGCTGAAAATGTTCGTGTCGGGTCCTGTAGTAGTATGTAACTTAAGTTTCAAGTTCAAACGATGTCCTGTTCTTGAGGTATTCTGTTCACAGACACACACACACAGACCAATCGCTAAAAAATTTTTTTTTTGGGTTCAGGGGGTCTGAAAACGTGTAGATCTGGTGAAGAGTGGGTTTGTTAAAATCGACATAAAAACAATACTTTCCTTCCTATAAATTCATATAGACAAGAGAAAGTAAAATTAGTTTATTTCCCATCAGTGCCATCCTTAGGGTGTAGCAAGCGGAGCGGCTGCTCCAGGCCTCGTGCTCAGGAAGGCCTTACTCTCGTTAAAAAAATAAGTAAAAGTTTTGGTTGAATGAAAATAATATAATAATATATTCGTGCCTAAAATATCTATCTGATTACCCGCGCGATACGTTCAATTATTAATTAATTAAAAAACATGTGAACAAGATTCTCATTCGTACGAGATAGTAGCAACCTAACGGGTGATTCAAAAAGAGCGCCGGTTTTTAAACGGCTGGTAAATTTTTGTTTATCAGTTGGCAACATTGTTAGACCTCATTTCTATTTCGGAGAACATTCCGATTGACGATTCAGTTGTAGTTTCTCTTGTTCGCAGTGTAGTACTCTCGCAGTCTGTGTCTAACCATGGAGAAGTTTACTATTGCACAACGAGTGTTAATCGTCAAAACATTTTACCAGAGTGGAGAGAGTTATGCGGCTACTGTCAGGCGACTTCGCGGTACTCTAGGACGTAATGAAGCACCGAATGAATCAACAGTTCGCAGGCTCATGAAAAAGTTTTTTGAGACGGATTCAACAGTCGACCTTAAAAGTTCTGGATGTCGTCGTTCTGGCCGAACTGAGCAGAACGTTGCGTTGGTTCGTGACAGTGTGGCTGTTAGCCCAGCAAAATCAATACGTCGCCGTTCTCAACAATTGGGTTTACGATGTTCTTTTGTACGGAGAATTCTTCGGTACGATCTCCAATATCACCCGTATAAAATTCAGTTTCTGCACGAGAATCAATGTTGTTGCTCCGTGAACGGTTCCAGGATCGCATCATTTCTCGTAATTCCGACCATCAATGGCCACCAAGGTCGTGTGACTTTCATCTTTGGGGTCATCTGAAGTCATTGGTGTATGCCAATAAACCCCGAAACATCAATGACTTGAAGGAGGAAATTCGACGGGTTATCGGGCAAATGGAAGTCGAAACTTGTCGTGCAGTAATATCCAATTTCATGGACAGGGTTGATGCGTGCCAGCGCAGTAGAGGAGGACACATGCATGACATCATTTTTCATACATGAAATCGGAAGGTAAGATGAACTTGTTGATGTATTTATTTTCAGTTTTTCAATAAAATAAATCTCTTAATTTGATATATCAAAACCGGCGCTCTTTTTGAATCACCCTATATAATAAAAATAATAATTTGAATAAACCTACAAGAAAATAACAACTTGAAATTATACTAACTCGAAATGGGAGTTTTGCACTTACACAACCCCTTTTCAGACTGTAAGAGATTAAACTTTTTCTTCGTCAAAGTGCTTAAAATGATGTCTTTGCAAGTATAATTTTTCAACAATTTCCGACGGAGGACCCCGGATCCCCCGCTCCCCTGGGGGGTATTCCATACCTTCCAAACCCCGCGGTAATCATTGTTCAAGAAGGCCTTGCAAAAATGTTTTACTCCAGGCCTCACATTTTCTAAGGATGGCACTGTTTCCCATCACTAACTCATTTTAAAATTAAAATATTTTGGACAATGAGTTCATTGTTTTCATATTTTTTATGCTTTCCTATTTAATGGTAAATTTTTTGTAAAATAAAACAACACTGTTTTCAGTTTAGTTGGAAAATTTTGTTCATGAACTCCAATCATCAAACTAAGCTAGTTGGTAATATCTGTTGTTGTTTAGGTCATCAGCCAGAAAGCTGGTGTGAACCTGTAGAGGTTTTACTAAGTAAAAACAGGAAGTGAGGTGGTTTGTAATGTGTCAGTAGAAATGGCTTTATGGTAGGAGTTTTTGGTTTAATGTTTAGTCAGGTTTGTTATTTTTTGACACAAAATAAAAAAGCAGTTTTTGTGAAGAATAGTCAAAAATGTAAAAAAATCTGGTGTGAAACACTCACATTAACTTTCTCTTGCCAATTCAAATAATGATCAATATAACCAAACATTAGTAATAAAACATTAAAAATAAACACAAAAACTAACATTAAAAAACATAACCTTATTTTAATCATGAGTGAAAGACGCAAAATGAAAATCGACCTCAGTTTGGCTTAAAAATACGGAAAATCACTCTTTCACGCTAAACTAGGCTCTGTAAAGAAAAATGCTTTAAATAAAAGTTGTAGATCTTTTAATTTACTATGAATTTGATTATATACACTTTTGTCGTAAAATGCATACTAAGGCCGAAATCTTTAGAAAAATTGATTTTTCACACGTTTTCGTTAAAAAAAAACAAAATCGCTAATTACCGCTAAACTAAGCGTTATACAAAAAAAATATGTTTCAAATAAAAGTTATGGGATTTTTAATTCTCTATATTTTTTACTACCTGTATAAATTTTGCGCTAAAATGCATAGTAAACCCGCAATCTTAAAAAAACAATTTTTTACGTGAAAACAACCTCACCAAGAATTTCAGTAAACATGGCGCCTACTTTATCTTGTAGAGCATAAAAAATGTAGTAAATCAGGCGATTTAAAAAAAAAATCAGGGGTTCTGAAAACGTGTAGATTCGGTGAAAACTCGATTTCAAAAATTCGACAAGAAAACCAGTGTCAAATGCAAAAAATGGAGTGAAAAACTTATTTTTTCATCTTTGGGCAAGGATAACTGTGTTATTTCACCAAGAAACAGTTAAAATTTTTCAATAAAACATGTAGAAAATTTTATTCTGAACAAACCGGTGTAAATTAAGTACACAGAAAGCGAATAGATGTTTGATTAAATGAGTTTTTATTCATAAGAGTACAAAGTAAAATTAACCGGAAAAACTAAAATGAAAAAATGTGTTTTTTTCACTCCATTTTTTTGCATTTGACACTGGTTTTCTCAAAAACTATTCGCTTTCTGTGTACTTTATTTACACCGGTTTGTTCAGAATAAAATTTTCTACATTTTTTATTGAAAATTTTTAACTGTTTCTTGGTGAAATAACAAAGTTATTCTTGCCCAAAGATGAAAAAATGTGATTTTCACTCCATTTTTTGCATTTGACACTGGTTTTCTCAAAAACTATTTAACTTACAGTTCTGGGACCTGTTTTATTCAATTTATCAGATCAAAAACCATAAGAAATGATTGAATTCGCCCCTTAATCTACCTTACCACAATTCCAGGAAGACCTCATTTCACCTGGTGAACTGAAATCCAGGCGAAACTTTCGCTAGCTGTAACTCGCTAACGAAGCGTTTTCGGACCTATGTTTATATAACATTTTTTCATTATTTTTACTAGTACAATGTGCTGTAGAAGTGGGGGGAGAACTTCATGAATCACCCTGTATAGGCAAGAGAAAGTAAAAAGTGGACACCTGTTTAAATATCTAAGATAGGGACCCACAGTTTATGTACTGGTAATATTGGATTAAAGATTAAAATTTTTTTAACTGTTCTTTGTAAATGGTTTCGTAATAGAAACAATTCAAGAAAAAAAAATCTGGTGTGAAACACTCACACAACTTTCTCTTGCCAATGCAAATAATTAATAATAAACGTAACATTAGTAATAAAATATTAGGAATAAACAAAAACTAACCTCAAAAACATAACCTTATTTTAATCATGAGTGGAAGACGGAAAATGAAAATCGAACTCAATTTGGCTTAAAAATACGGAAAATCACGCTTTCCCGCTAAACTAGGCTCTGTAGAGAAAAATGCTCTAAATAAAAGTTGTAGATCTTTTAATTTCCTATAAATTTGATTATATACACTTTTGTTGTATAATGCATACTAAAGCCGAAATCTTAAAAAAATCAATTTTTCATACGTTTTCGTGAGAAAAAAACAGAAAATCGCTAATTACCGCTAAACTAAGCGTTATACAAAAAAATGTTTGAAACAGAAGTTGTAGGTTTTTAAATTCTCTACAACTTTTATTATATAAGTTTTTGCGCTAAAATTTATATTAAAGCCGCAATCTTAAAAAAACAACGTTTTTACGTGAAAACAGCCTCACCGAGAATTTCAGCAAACATGGCGCCTACCCTATCTTGTAGAGAATAAAAAATTGAGTAAAATAGGCGATTTAAAAAAAAATCGTAGGACCAGTTTTTGAGAAAATCGCAAAAAACTGAAAAATTATACGAATAAACTACCCCGGTTGACCGATTTTGATGAAAATGTTCGTGTCGCGTCCGGTAGTGGTATGTAACTTAAGTTTCAAGTTTCAAGTTCGTACGATGTTCCGTTCTTGAGATATTCTGTTCACACACACACACACACACACACACACACACAGACCAATCGCTAAAAACATGTTTTTTGGGTTCAGGGGGTCTGAAAACGTAAAGATCCGGTGAAAACTCGATTTCGAAAAATCGACATGAAAACAATACTTTCCTTCCTATATATTCATATAGGCAAGAGAAAGTAAAAATCAGAAAATGTTAAATTTGTTTATAACACAACATAGTTTTCGTATTTCGTACGATTTTTGAGAAAGTACTGTATAGCTTTTTGGTAAACGGATTTGACTAAACGCAGTCCGTTGTATTAGAAGTATATCCGTCATTGTTATGGAGTATTTAGAACGAATCTTGTATAAATGGAATGCTACTTTTAGCGTATGAAGAATTAAAGGATTTTTCACTAAATGCAATACTATTGCCACGAAAAAGATCTAATTAAATCCTGTAGATTTTCTTCAAAGTTACGCTACTATTTTTGCCTGGCAAGACACGAATGACCCTTTTCAAAATTTTGCTGAAGGAGAATCTGTAATTTTAATAATTACATTACATTTTTATCTGATGTTTCATAAATTGTCTATAATAAAAATAAAATCTAAAATGAGCATAATTATAGTAATTTTCTTCTGCTAAATTCAAGCTTAATTAATGCATTTTAGAGTATGACTAATACAAACATGTTTTTTCCTGTAGAAGAAAATTCCAATTTTATCTGGTACTTTTAAGGGAATTAAAAATTCAAGAAATGTGATTCGTTCATACGTTTTATACGTAGTTTGATAAAGAATAATCAGTCAATACGAGTAGATCTAATAATAGACAATTTATGAAGGGTAGCAAAGTTGTTAAATTTTGTATTAGATCCGCTTTGCGTATAAATAACAGAAACAGAAATCATTAACCAGATGTTGAAAGGTCAATAGGGCATTTTTGGTTTGCAATAGTGGCTAACATGTAAAATTTAAACTGTGACTGTTCACGCGCAGGTTAGAATACACGTCATTCGTTAACTAAAGTTGTTGGTAGTTGGTAAGCGGAGAAAGTGTTGTGGAAGGTTACCTACCTGTTATTTAATTATATGTGTATTTATTGTTTTTGTTTGGAGTGTGTATTTGACGGACATTTATAGAAATTTTAAAATAATTACAGATGAATTTCGTTAAAGATTTTAATTTTTCATTACAAATGGCCGAAGTGTCATGATAATAATGCATAATAATTTATTTAAATACTTCTATATTCTATTGTTTATGACGTTTACTATAATTTGCACTGGTGTTAAAAATGATGAAAAAATAGAAGGTTTGCCGTTTTGTGGTCCTCCAGAGTATTCACACTACAAATCAAAAAAGTAAGAAGTTATTCGTAAATATTGTTCAATGTTTTAAAGTTCGTATAAAGTTTAACAGATAAATAATACCTGTAGTTAAAATTCTTACCGTTTCTTATTTATAACTTTTAAGGTTATGTGTGCCATTTAATTATTTAGATGTATGACGATTTATATAGGCATAGTGCGCAAATTAATTTTTGGGATATTTTATCATTTATTTTGAAACATTTTACAAACTGTTTTATGAAATAGAATTTTAAGTTAGGTTATTAACTTTACAGAAATATTAACGAAAATACTTAAAAAGTTTTAGCCTCAAAAATAGAGTTAAAATATATTAGTTCATGTAATCAGTAACGACATATGGTTTGTTTACTTGACTTTTTTAAATGTAAGTTTTATGTATGCAAGTTTTATGTATACAAGGTAAATGTTTACTCAGTCAGGATTTGTAGCATCTCATTTTGAATTAAATAGTGTAATTTTTGTAGCTAATAGCCCCAAATTTATGAGGTAGTGACCATTAAAAAACTAAATTTATCTGTGTTTGTTTCTAATTGTTTTAATAGGTAGATAATGCTAAATGTTACCAATTATTTACATTATTATGCCACTAAGTTTTTTGTATGCCTCTACAAATAAAGTTAATAGGAAAAAGTGTCAGTACTTGCAGTTTAAAAATAAACATAATGTTAAAGAAAGTAGAGAAGTCGATGTATTTATTCATAATAATAGTTTAAAGCATTTAGAAACAGTGAAGTTCCTGGGAGTATCTCTAGATAGATTTTTGTCTTGGGACTTCTATACCAATCAAGTTTGTAGTAAAATATCATCTGGGGTATTTGCACTAAAACAAATTGCCAGATTAAATTATAAAAAAATACTAATGGCAGCTTATCATGGCCTCATTCTGTCTCATATCTGTTATGGTATCTTAATATGGGGTAATTCTAGCATGGGTAATGTGAATAGGGGTTTTAAAATTCAAAAGACAGCTATTAGGTGTATGGTGGGAGCTAACCAGCTAACCTCATCCACACCACTATTTAAGGAGCTTAAATTGCTTACAGTTCCCACTCTCTACATTTTTGTGGTGATTATTTATGTTAGGCAAAATAATTTTATGCAGAATTTCAATGTTCACAACCATAACACGAGAAACAGGAATGATTATTATGTGGCTAATCACTCCACAAAATTGTTTGAACAGAAACCTACTACTTATGCAGGGAGAAAATTCATGAATAAATTACCCCAATTTTTAAAATGTGAGGATTTGAATTCCTTTAAAAAGAATCTGAAAAATTACTTGATCGGTGAAACGTTTTGTAGCGTACAAGAATTTCTTTCTTGATAGTAATGATACATTGTGTGATTCTTATATGTTTTTCTGGTGTTATAGCTGACATGTCCTATACTCCTCCTGGAGTCTCCAGGGCGCAAAAAAAAAAAAAAAAAAAAAATACAGCTGATTCTTGATGAAAATTTTAATGATTTTTAAAAATTTTTTTACAAATTATTTAACTAATAATGAAAATAGCTCGTTTATGTTTTGTATTGCATGTATGTAGTCCCCTCTCGGTTTTAAAGTAGAACTAGTGTAAAGCTATTAACTGCACTTCCCGTCATTAAAACATGTTTAATTTTATTGCCTGTCAGTTAGCTTGATATTATGAAATTATTTTTCTTTTGGAAAATAAAAAATGACAAGATATTTGTTAGTTTTGAATTGAAATACATATTTCTAACCACCAGAATACGGTAACATAAAACACTTACCAATGTTTATAGCGCTTTTGTGTATCTTGTACACATCTTCAGTAAATTAAAATTTATTTTACGTCAAAATTTAAAACTTCCTGCTTCTACCATGGTAGATAAATTTTGACTTGTAATAAATGTTAATTTACTGAAGATGTGTACAAGATTCTCAAAAGCGCTATAAACATTGGTAAGTGTTTTATGTTACCGTATTCTGGTGGTTAGAAAATATATATTTCAATTTTAAATAATACGGCTGTTTAAAAATCCTACATAGGATAAAAATATTTCTAGAATCATTTTATCGTTGAAATCGTCCTTTTGCTTATGAGGACAGGGTGTTAGAATAATACAGTGCTGCCACATTGATATTCCCAAAAGGGAGTGTAGGACTTAACTAGAATTTATATAAGCCTAAATATTAATGTGTCAATCATTTTATGTACTAATCTGAAACATTCTATCTAAAATTACATTAAAATTTTACAGATTTTAAAATTTAAATATTTTGAACATTCATTTAAACATTTATTCAGTTTATTTACTTAGACATTATTAAGTTTAGTAAGGAACACTGTAAAATAGTTCATCGATCAAGTAATTTTTTTAATTTAACAAATACAGAATAACTTTTTGGTAATTTTTTGATATTTTTTATACCAACAAAGTAGGGTTTTTTGTTTAAATTTTTTTTAATGTGTCCTGGAGACTTCAGGAGGAATATAGGACATGAATAAAGGAATGCAAATTATCACAAAATTTTGAAAATTGGGGAAATTTATTCATGAATTTTCTCCTTGCATAAGTAGGTTTTTTTCAAACAATTTTGTGAAGTGATTAGCCACATAATAATCATTTCTGTTTCTCGTGTTATGATCACGAACATTGAAATTGTGCATAAAATTATTTTGCCTAACATACGTACATAATCACCTGAAAAATGTAGAGCGAGAGAACTGTAAGCAATTTAAGCTCCTTAAATAGTGGTGTGGATGAGGTTAGCTCCCACCATACACCTAATAGCTTTCTTTTGAATTTTAAAAACCCTATTTATATTACCCATGGTAGAATTACCCCATACTAAGATACCATAATGGATATGAGACAGAATGAGGCCATGATAAGCTGCCATTAGTAATTTTTTATGAAGTAATATTGTGTGTTGTGGGTAGGAATGTAGTAATCGTTTCTGTTTTTCATGTTGTTACGTGGGTTCAAGTTTTAGTTTTTTTAAAATAAATGTTATATAAAAATTTATGTACCTACTAACTTGGATTATTTTATGTATAAAATTATTTCAGTTTATGTACTTGTGTTAACCAAAGAGAAATTTTGATTAGGATTTATTTTTTATCCAGTAAGCAATAAATGAATTTCCAATCCTATGTGTTCTATTATCTGTGTTCTCTCTAAAAATTTAAAATAGCTAAAAATATTTAATGAATTTATATTTGGATAGTTAGTGTCAAAAATTTCATATGTTTGAAACAAAAAAACTTTTTGATTGTATTTGTTGTAATGTAAGAAAAGTTAACGATGAAAAATATGAAGAATTTAGGTTAGGTTTTTGTTATTGTATTATGTACTTAATTTTTATATTAAATATTTTTAAGATAAATATGTGCAAATTTATCCTTTTATTTGTCATATAAAATTTATTATCTATGCTTATAAATATTGGGGTATATGATTTGATTGCTGGAATTTTTTATTTTCATCTGATTTGTTCGTGTTCGAGCGATAATTTGAATTTTTAATTTTCAGTTACAGTTAAATAAATTTTATATACAATTCAGCTAAATATTGTAAATATTAAATAAATATTTTGTTTTTTTAACGATCATCTTGATATAGCTCAGTATAATGTTTTCAATTGTAAAGTTGAAGGTCATGCGTTTGATTTCCAGTTAGGAAATTACCAGTGTTTTTTGATATCTTTATAAATATAATATCTATTGAAATTTTAATTCATGATTTAAATTCAATTACATTAAAAATAGTTTATACAGCTCTGGGGTGTTTTGCGTTTTGTGTATGCCAGTATCAAATCCGGATTCCCTGAAGGGTTGCACTTAAGTGTTTATTTCTCCCACTCCCTGCCTTACTGAAACTCAAAATGAGACAGACATATTATAATTTTTTATTACAAGTTACTTTACAAGTTTTTTGTTACAAGTTACTTTAACTTATTCTGTTGTTGTTGTTGTTTAGGTCATCAGCCAAAAGGCTGGTTTGAACCTGTAGAGGTTTTACTAAGTAAAACGAGGAGTGAGGTGGTTTACCATTGCCACAACTCACTGAGTGGAAAAGTATGCTTATCAGCATGCCAGGCCCTCTGAAAAGCACATATTTTCCACTCTGCAAATGACACTTTCACTTCATTCACCACAGGGTCTGGCTGTATAATGAAATCCATTACTTTCAGAGGAGATAACTCTGATTAGTGTCTTTTACACCTCTACCTCTTCTGTTCTTAAATGATTCAGTCATATAATTGGCCGACCATGTGATAAGAAACAGAACTATTTATTTTAGCCCTGCAACGAACAGATTGAGTGTAAATAATCTGACACTCCACCTGTCTATTATGGGCAGTAACTTATTCTAATTATTTACATTGGGAAGGGAAAGTCTGAATGTTTCACACAGACTTTTTTAGTTGTCACATGTTCTGGGATTATGCAATAACTCCTCTTTCCTAAAGGAACTCTGCAGTATCATCCTCTGTCCAAATATTATTAAGTTAATGACTACAAAATTCATAGTAGACTGACTATGGAGACTTTGTAGTAATTAACTGTGAAATCGGAGTGGTTGACATTACGCAGGAATGTTACTATAATTATAGTCAAATTGGCACGCTAGACGCAAGAGTGGGAGAATTGTGTAACCCTTCAGGGAATTCGGATTTGGTAGTGGCATACAGAAAACGGAAAAGACCCCAGCTCTGAATTTTAAAAGGAATTAAATTATTTAAAATCTTAAATAGTTATATGCTGTTTGTATTGGGCAGTTTTATAGTGTTATTACCTTAATTTTTACTTTCTCTTGCCTATATAAATATATAGGAAGGAAAGTATTGTTTTCATGTCGATTTTTAGAAATCGAGTTTTCACTGGATCTACACGTTTTCAGACCCCCTGAACCCAAAAAACATGATTTTAGCGATTGGTCTGTGTGTGTGTGTGTGTACAGAATATCTCAAGAACGGAACATCGTACAAACTTGAAACTTAAGTTACATACCACTACCGGACCCGACATGAACATTTTCATCAAAATCGGTCAACCGGAAGTAGTAGTTTATTCATATAATTTTTTACTTTTTTGGAATTTTCTCAAAAACTGGTCCTACGATTTTTTTAAAAATCGCCTGATTTACTAAATTTATTATGCTCTACAAGATAGAGTAGGCGACATGTTTGCTGAAATTCTTGGTGAGGCTGTTTCCACGTAAAAACATTGTTTTTTTTAGATTGCGGCTTTGCGTTTTAGCGCAGAAAGTTATATAATAAAAAGTGTAGAAAATTAAAAATCCTACAACTTTTATTTCAAACATATTTTTGTATAACGCTTAGGTAGTTTAGCGGTAATTAGCGATTTTCTGTTTTTTTCTCACGAAAACGTATGAAAAATTGATTTTTTTAAGATTTCGGCTTTAGTATGCATTATACAACAAAAGTGTATATAATCAAATTTATAGGAAATTAAAAGATCTACAACTTTTATTTAGAGCATTTTTCTCTACAGAGCCTAGTTTAGCGGGAAAGAGTGATTTTCAGTATTTTTAAGCCAACCTGAGGTCGATTTTCATTTTGAGTTTATCACTCATGATTAAAATAAGGTTATGTTTATTGAGGTTAGTTTTTTGTTTATTTCTAATATTTTATTACTAATGTTAGGTTTATTGTTAATTATTTGTATTGGCAAGAGAAAGTTGTGCGAGTGTTTCATACCAGATTTTTTTTTTAGTCTTTGTCACGAATCAGCTGTTTAATAGCTAATTTTCGGAGATGAAGGTTCCCGATTAAAATTCGAGTAGTAGTTAATGTTGTATGTTAATGTTGTATGGATTTAGATACTATGCAGTGGATACCGGTGTACTTTGATGGTTGGGGTTCAATTACTAATACTGCACTCTCTCGGGATTAGTCAGCCTGAGTCTGTGCAAGACTACACATCATACATAAAGGGTGATTCAAAAAGAGCGCCGGTTTTTAAACAGCTGGTAAATTTTTGTTTATCGGTTGGCAACATTGTTTGACCTCATTTCTATTTTGGAGAACATTCCGATTGACGATTCAGTTGTATTTTCTCTTGTATGCACAGCGAGTGACAGTTTGGTGCGGCTTTTGGTCGGGCGGTGTCATCGGCCCTTACTTTTTTGAAAATCAAGAAGGACAAGCCGTGACAGTAAATGGAGACCGATACCGTACGATGATTAGGGAGTTTTTGTGGCATCATTTGGATGGAATGGACATTGACGAGTTGTGGTTTCAGCAGGATGGTGCCACCTGTCACGCTGCACGAGAAACAATGTTGTTGCTCCGTGAACGGTTCCAGGATCGCAAAATTTCTCGTAATTCCGACCATCAATGGCTACCAAGGTCGTGTGACTTGACGCCTTGTGACTTTCCTCTTTGGGGTCATCTGAAGTCATTGGTGTATGCCAATAAACCCCGAAACATCAATGACTTGAAGGAGGAAATTCGACGGGTTATCGGGCAAATGGAAGTCGAAACTTGTCGTGCAGTAATATCCAATTTCATGGACAGAGTTGATGCGTGCCAGCGCAGTAGAGGAGAACACATGCATGACATCATTTTTCATACATAAAATCGGAAGGAAAGATGAACTTGTTGATGTATTTATTTTCAGTTTTTCAATAAAATAAATCTCTTGATTTGATATATCAAAACCGGCGCTCTTTTTGAATCACCCTATATCATCCTCATCTGATTGGGTCATGGGGTTGCTTATTGTTCTTAAATTGAACAGATTGCAACATGCATATATTAGAATAAAAAAAGTTAACTATGTATTTTTAGTGATGCAATATTTACTGATTTTTACAAGAATTAAACTGATGTTTAACCATAATGTCGTTCCTGGGCTAAATTAAATAGTTCTGTTTCTTATCACATGGTCAGCCAATTAAATGGCAGAATCATTTAAGAACAGAAGAGGTAGAGGTGTAAAAGACACTAATCAGAGTTATCTCCTCTGAAAGTAATGATATTCATTATACAGCCAGACCCTGTGGTGAATGAAGTGAAGGTGTCATTTGCAGAGTGGAAAATATGTTATTTTCAGAGGGCCCGGCATGCTGATAAGCATACTTTTCCATTCAGTGAGGAAGGCAATGGTAAACCACCTCACTCCTCGTTTTACTTAGTAAAGCCTCTACAGGTTCAAACCAGCTTTTCAGCTGATGACCTAAACAACAACAACCATAATGTACAGTAATTAACCTGTAAGTAGGGTACAGTACCATATAATGTTACAATTAGTTTTTACAAAATTGATGGCATATTTTTTTCAAGTCTGACAAGTAATTTTTGCCTTCTAAATTTCACTCTATGGATGTACACTTCCATTTTCAGGTTTTTTCAAAACGTTCAGGTTTTTTTGAAGTTGTAGCTATATCAATTGTTAAGACCCTTAGGGACTACAGCCTGTAATCTAGGATACCAGGTACAGAATACACGAACACTGATTCTTTGAATAGTTATGCCTTTCTTATCTTTGGTGATTTTTTGCAGTTTCAACAGATTTGTCAGGCTTGTTATGATGGCGGAATGTAGCTACAATTATTATCATTGATTGATATCTGATTATTACTTTCTCTTGCCTATATGGATATATAGGAAGGAAAGTATTGTTTTCATGTCGATTTTAACAAATCGAGTTTTCTACACATTTTCAGACTCTCTGAACCCAAAAAACATGTTTTTAGCAATTGGTCTGTGTGTGTGTCCGTGTGTGTGTGTGAACAAAATATGTCAAGAACGGAACATCATACGAACTTAAAACTTAAGTTAGACACCACTACCGGACCCGACACAAACATTTTTATTAAAATCGGTCAACCGGAAGTAGTAGTTTATTCGTGTAATTTTTAACTTTTTTGCAATTTTCTTGAAAACTGGTCCTACGATTTTTTTAAAAATCGCACGGTTTACTAAATTTTTTATTCTCTACAAGATACGGTAGGGACCATGTTTGCTGAAATTCTTGGTGAGGCTGTTTTCATGTAAAAATATTGTTTTTTTTAAGATTATGGCTTTATTATGTATTAACCCACTGAGTTGGTCTAGAGGTAAAGCCGTTGCAAAAATCAGCTGTTTAACAGCTGATTTTCAGAGATGAAGGTTCCGGGTTCAAATCCTAGTAAAGGTAGTTACTTTTATACGGATTTGAGTGCTAGACAGTGGTTACCGGTGTACTTTGATGGTTTGGGTTTAATTAACCATACTCTCTCAGGAATGGTCGGCCTGGGTCTGTAGAAGACTACACCTCATTTACACATCATGCACATTATCCTCCTGTCCTTGGGTCATGGGGTTGCTTATTGTTCTAAATTGAACAGATTGCAATGTACACAAATTAGGAATAAATATGTATTGTTGCGCAAAAATTTATATAGTAAAGAATGTAGAGAATTAAAAATCCTAACACTTTTATTTTATAGATTTTTTAGTTTAAGGCTTAGTCTGGTGAGAATTAGCGATTTTCTGTTTTTTTCTCACGAAAACTTGTAAAAAATCAGTTGTTTTTAAGATTTCGGCCTTAGTTACGACAAAAGTGTATAATCAAATTTATAGGAAATTAAAAGATGTACAACTTTTATTTAGAGCATTTTTCTCTACAGAGCTTAGTTTACTGTGAAAGAGTGATTATCCATATTTTTAAGCCAAACTGTGGTTGATTTTCATTTTGTGTCTTTCACTCATGATTAAAATAAGGTTATGTTTATTGAGGTTAGTTTTTTGTTTATTTCTAATGTTAGGTTTATTGTTAATTATTTGCATTGGCAAGAGAAAGTTGTGTGAGTGTTTCACACCAGATTTTTTTATATTGCTTTTATGGCCTCATTGGACCATTTAAGGGGGTAGTCAACTCAAGAAGATGATTTTTTTAAAAATTTCGATTGTTTTTTGCATTTATTTAAAGTTTAAAATTTTCTGAAGCCCAACATTTGTTTACTTTGTTTGTACGTTGACAAAAAGTTATAAAAACATCCGTTTAAAATAAAGCTCACTAGCAAGGCAAGTGAAATTATTCCTACAACTTTAAGCTTTCCGGAAATGTAGTTTTTGCATGATTGTACGTTCTTGGGAATTAAATATTTTGGTTTGTATTGGAGATATTTGGATGATGTTTTTTTCAAATGTTTATAATTTCTTGCTCTTTTATCTGTGGAATGATTATTACAAAAACCTTAATAGGGATTTAGTTAAAAAATAATTTGTGAATACATAAAATAAATGTTTTTAAAATATGGTTTCTCTTCAATAAATTTCTTGTAAGAAAAAATACTACATACAAGTGCATACAACAGATAATAGAGAGCAATTTTCCATATTTTGTAGCATAAGAATCAGGTTGATACCTTTCTTGGTTCCTGAGATATTTGATTCCTCGTAAAAGCCCGCTTTTCCAACCTCACTCTTATTTTAGGGGCTGTAATTAATTTTTTGGCTTGGTTCAAATGGTAGATCAATACTAGTAAATTACTCTTTCATTTAAAATAAATAATGATAAATTATAGCCTAAAGTTTTGATTTTCATTTTCTGGGTGACTACCCCTTTAAATCAAATTTAGAAATCCTTTTTGGTTTGTTTTTAGGATTCTTACGTTTTCCCAATAATTCTTCATATTTCGGGATCTGATCTGTCTGATTTTATCTGTACAAATCATTGACGACAGCTCAAGTTTTTTCAATGAATCTTTAGTCTTTATCTTTAACAAACTTAAGCAGTTCAGATTTTTATAAAGATCTTGTTCTGCAATGTTAAGTTCTTGCTTTGTTTCGGCCAACCACCTTGGGTGATTTTTCCACAGACAAAGTAATTGCCTGAAGAAAGAAATTTGTTTCTTCCGCATGATGTCATTAATTAACTCGATTTCATGGTAGAGTTTAGATTTAGAATATATTATTTTATTGGTTTTTTTTTATAATTACAAATCGTACTGCTGTGACATTAAGAAGACTGGTTCAGAGATACTGAAAAAAGGATGTAAAAGAGAAAGAGTTTTAAGTGAAAAATGAAAAACGCTTGAGAATGATGAAAAATAGAAAACAACAGCTGTGAGAAAAATCATTTAACATGGTCCTACGTATGCCAAAATGATTGGCAAAGAAAAATTACAACTGTTATATAATTTGTCATCTTGTTATCATCCGATTCGGTAATAAAATTTTTAATTATAATCGTAAATCTTGTTTGCGATGTTTTTTTATAACTTTCTAAAAAGATGACAGTATGGTGCAATATGTAATTCTAAAACATATATTTAAATAAACGCGAATAGGCTCATCTGTCAAGCGTTTCGCTTGTATTTAATCACTTAATGTGAGTCATTATCTGGTGTAACTAACATCTAATACATGTTTGTGTGCTTTATGGATACATTGTATAAAGTACCTGATTGGTGTGCTTAATTAACTAAGTAACTTGTTGAAATATTGATAATTATTTTTAGTGTATTTTTGTTGTTTGTTTTTTTATGGTAGGCCTATTTATACAGGGTGATTCACGAAGATATGCAGAAACTTTGGGAGCCCATTTTACATGTAAAAATAATGAAAAAAGTATATATAAACATGGGTCCGGAAATGCTTCGTTTCCGAGTTACGGCTAGCGAAAGTTTCGCCTGGATTTCAGCTCACCAGGTGAAATGAGGTCTTCCTGGAATACTGGTAAGGTAGATTAAGGGGCGAATTTATTCATTTCTTATGGTTTTTGATCTGATAAATTGAATAAAACAGGTCCCAGAACTGTAAGTTAAATAGTTTTTAAGAAAACCAGTGTCAAATGCAAAAAATGGAGTGAAAAACACATTTTTTCATCTTTGGGCAAGAATAACTTTGTTATTTCACCAAGAAACTGTTAAAATGTTTCAATAAAACATGTAGAAAATTTTATTCTGAACAAACCGGTGTAAATTAAGTACACAGAAAGCGAATAGATGTTTGATTAAATGAATTTTTATTCATAAGAGTACAAACCGGAAAAATTAAGATAAAAAAATGTGTTTATTTCACTCCATTTTTTGCATTTGACACTGGCTCAAAAACTATTCGCTTTCTGTGTACTTAATTTACATCGGTTTGTTCAGAATAAAATTTTCTACATGTTTTATTGAAAAATTTTAACTGTTTCTTGGTGAAATAACAAAGTTATTCTTGCCCAAAGATGAAAAAATGTGTTTTTCACTCCATTTTTTGCATTTGACATTGGTTTTCTTAAAAACTATTTAACTTACAGTTCTGGGACCTGTTTTATTCAATTTATCAGATCAAAAACCATAAGAAATGATTGAATTCGCCCCTTAATCTACCTTACCAGAATTCCAGGAAGACCTCATTTCACCTGGTGAGCTGAAATCCAGGCGAAACTTTCGCTAGCCATAACTTGGAAACGAAGCATTTTCGGACACATGTTTATATATACTTTTTTAATTATTTTTACATGTAAAATGGGCTCCCAAAGTTTCTGCATATCTTCGTGAATCACCCTGTATATTCACAAGTGTTCCTTTTTCAAAATACTGTGACACTTATCGCTAAGGTCCGTTTCGGGATCTAGGTAATTAAATAATTAATACACTAAAGTTTACAATTACAAATATTTATTAAACTAAAAGATTTACAAAATGAATAACAAACTAAAATTATAATGAAGTAATACAATAACTAACTTAATAATTGACTTAAAATAAATAATAAACAATAAATAACTTAATAATTTACTTAGCACTACTTACAATAAATTTTCTAGAATACACATACAAAATGAAACTGAATACACAAAAACTAAATTTAATACAGATCACATTAACTTTTCACAATACACACACAAACAAAGACAGTGTAACAATCGTTGACCAACACAATGCTCGGAACGCGCCCTGCCCAACGCCCGATAGCGACTTGTCAAAGATCAAACGAATACTAACTGTGACCGCACTTGGGGGTCTATTTATATACTCATTCGAAAAGATAATTCTAGCAAAACAGAGAAACTCCATGCAAATAATAAAGTACAAAAAATAACCCTTTATAAATCAGTGATAGAAAAATCTATTGTAAACAAGTCAACGATAGGTCTTATTGTAAATAGAATAAAAGTTGTTACGGGTTCGTTTCATAAATAGTTGTACAACAATACCCGACCTTTTATCCTACGCAATAGCACAGTCCTATTAAATAATTTTTATGAATAGATATCCTTTTATAATAGGCATACTTTTATTGTCATTATATTGTTACTCTTTTACTCTACGAGGTCTGTCCAATAAATACGCGAACTTGTGCAAGCTAGCGCCCATGACGCGGACTATAGTCCCACCCACTAGCGGCGCTAGTTGCCTGATTCCCAATGAGCCGTCAGTGCTTGGCGGATCGTCAAACTGTGCCTATAGTGCTAGTTATGTTAGTTTCTGTTGTCCTTGTTTTTACTGTTTGTCGAAAATGAAAACTGACGAAATCACGGAGCAACGAATCAATATCAAGTTTTTGGTGAAGTGCAGTAAAAGTTAGAAAGAAATTACTGAAATGTTGACAGCTGTTTATGGTGATAATGCTCTGAAGAAAAAATCAGTTTTCATGTGGATTAAGTGTTTTAAAGATGGCCGACAAGATGCTTTGGATGATAGCAAGGCTGGGACGACCTGCAACCACCTGTGTTGGACGACAACATTGATCATGTGCGGTCCCTTGTCCTTACTGATTGTCGAAAAACTGTCCGAATGATAAGCTGAAGAACTGAATCTAGGAAAATCAACTGTGCACACTATTTTAACTGAACATTTGTCAAGGTGATGGATGGATCCTTCACCATGACAATGAACCTGCACATTCAGCATTGATTGTTCGCCAGTTTCTGGCAAAAAATTCAATCACCATCCTTGATCATCTTTTTTATTCACCAGGTATCACCCCCTGTGACTTTTTCCTATTCCCAAATATAAAAATGTGATGAGAGGACATCACTAGGAAGATTTGGACACAATAAAGCAAGAAACGACGAGAACACTAAAAAGCCTAACTGCTAAGGACTTCCAAGGGTGCTTTAAACAGTGAAAAAGAAAATGGAATAAGTGCATAGCAACAAATGGAGAGTACTTTGAAGGAAACAAAATTGATGTAGACTAAATTTTGCAAAATGAAGTTTTTATGGGCTCAGTTCGCGTATTCATTGGACAGACTCTGTTATCCTCTCTTTACTATTTTCATGAATGAAACACTAGAACCTTCGCAAACCATCCTTTTCTTCCATATTGTCACAATATGATAGAGTATTTGGCTAATAAGTGATTTAAGTTTCGCTTCTAAACTGTGGACAATTTGAACTGGCACAACTCTTGATCTACATGTACACACAGTTCCACATAAAGTATATTCATATCCTATTTGTTCGTTTTCCCGCGGGGGATACCTTGGATTTTTAAAACAATGAAAATTACCCACAACGGATAATTATTGAATGTAATAAAACTGCAAATAAACTTGTTTTCGAAGGACCAGATTGTTTTTATTAGATAGTTGTCAATCACAACTAAATGATTTAATGATTGTAACTGGCAATTTAAGGCAATTAAGAACGATTGACAAATTAAACAACAGAATGAATTAAATGACATCAAAGGAAATACAGGAATGCGCTCGCAATTAACAAAAATACAACAAATATTTGGCACTTACCTTTGAATAAGTCTTGAAGTTTTGCGCACTGGTAGATAACGCGTGAATAATAGATTGTAAAGTCGCTAAAACATAATTTGCAATTATAACAGTTAGAAATGCATAATACACCATGAAATTCGCACAATTAGAGTTCTCAAACAGAGATCGAACAAAGTACATCCACGACGGACATACATTAAACAGAACGGTCATAGTACGCCACTAATGACCGGAACGAAAAGAGTGCCTCAACTTGCTGCATCGCCTGCTAACTTGCGAGTGAGTTTTGAAGAGAAAGGAAGTAAGGAACTGTAGAGAACGGTAGAAGGGGCAGGAAGAATGACGTGTGGGTGATGTCATAGGAACTATTTTATTTGGGAGATTTGAAATGTTAGGTGGCGGGAGCCTAATACGTTATTGCTAGTATAAGTTGCCTTAACACTATTCTTTCAACTAGGTCTACAAATTTTAATGTACGCAAATCCTACAAACTTATTACAATGGATGACAAACTTACAAAAAATTATTTCATTTTAAAATATGTATTTAATTTGTCCCAGTAAAAATTTAAATTATAAATTTTACAAGAACTGAACTGCAAAAACTCATTAAACTATACTCTACAGATGCACACAACTAATTAAATAAATTGGTCTGAATATATTATATTGAACAGAAAATCATATACAAAAACAAAATATTAGTTAGATCATTATGTCGGACAGATTATTATTAGTAACAAAAGTGAAAACAAAGCGTAGTGATCGTGCGTGAGTCGCTCATTACAGTAGCGATTGTATACTTTTTTGACTACCGTCGTTGCATGGCGATTTTTTTTTTTTTGTTTTGGTTTAACGTTTGACTGTTCTGCAATTACTGTTAATGCAGACGGTGAAGGATGAAATGATTTTTGTAACAAATATGTGCAAGATATGTTTCAGTTGAAATTTCCCCATTCTTTCGTTCCGAATAAATCGTCAATATTGCGTTTGATAAATAAATTCCATAGAACTGAGAGTGTACTCGATGAAAAACCACCTCGCCAGCCAACATAGTTAACTGCGGAAGTTCTCAAACTTTGTTGGCTGGCGAGGTGGTTTCTCATCGAGTACACTCTCAGTTCTACGGAATTTATTTATCAAATGCAAAATTGACAATTTATTCAGAACGGCAGAACATGGAAATTTCAACTGAAACTTATCTTGCACACATTTGTAAGATTTACTCGCTATATAAGTCTCTACAATAAACACGTGTTCTTTCTTGGAAAAAACCATTACTGACAAAATATAACGAAACGACTGCTGTCACCACACTAATGCTTGATTGGAGCATTTTAACTGTCTTAGGTAGTTGGCCTTGAGTACACTGTTGCCAACATACCGATTGGGGGACAGAAAATTTACCGATGTATTACTTCTATCTTCTTATAATCAGGGTTTGTTGTTGTTGTTTAGGTCATCAGCCGAAAGGCTGGTTTGAACCTCTAGAGGTTTTACTAAGTAAAACAAGGAGTGAGGTGGTTTACCACTGCCTTCCTCACTAAGTGAAAAATTACGCTTATCGACATGCCAGGCCCTCTGAAAAGCACATATTTTCCACTCTGCAAATGACACCTTCACTTCATTCACCATAGGGTCTGGCTGTATAATGAAATTCATTACTTTCAGAGGAGACAACTCTGATTAGTGTCTTTTGCACCTCTACCTCTTCTGTTGTTAAATGATTTAGTCATTTAATTGGCTGACCATGTGATAAGAAACAGAACTATTTATTTTAGCCCTGCAACGGACAGATTGAGTGTAAATAAATTGACACTCCACCTGTCTGTTAAGGTAATAATCAGGGTTGTGTCGTTAATAAAACACCCGTTACAACCACCTTTTGAATTTCGTGGTTGTATTCCAGCTCTAAGTTGCAGGATGTAATGATTTTATGGCAGCTTTTGTAGCCTTTTGTAGTCGTAACTGTGATTCCCTCCACACTCCTGCTGTGTACAGACATGTCTATTTCAAGGTAAGTAAACCGGTGGCATGGTTTTATGATGGATCCATCATCCATTACATAATACATATCCATTGTATTATTCAATAAATACTAGCATGCCCCGCGCGGCTTCGCTCGTGAAACATGTGTAGGGCATAATAAATTGCTTTAAAAATAAATATGTAACAGAAATTATGTAGCTGCTAGATCGACTGTATAATCCAACATACGTAAACACACAATGTTTTGATAAACTCCCCCGTCTACGTCTCTTGCTAGTTTTTATTCGTATGTATGGTCTTCAACAATACACTCACACATACCGTTTTGATAATTTCTCCCGCTTACTTCTCTCGCCATCATCAAACCCCTCATCTACTTCAACAGCAATATTGTGCAGTTCCAAGCTCCGTGTAGTTGTGGGGTGAAGGGTATGGGTGAGGTATAATGAATGAGTGATGCATGCTGGGAGAACGATTGTTGTATTACTCTGTTACAAAACATACGTTTTCATTTTTCCGTATTTAACATATTTGTTTGTATTTACTACATTTATTTACTTGCATATTTTGATATGAATTGGTAAGTTAAATATTATGAATCCGACCAAGTTAATTACCCAGTAGGTATTTATTAAATTAATGCGCCGTATGATAAGAATATTTTTTTAGTTTAGTTAGTACACGCTACCACTACAAATGTATCAGCTGTGAAACACTACTAACTCATTCATTCTCCCACTACTATAACAACGAACTGTATTCCACAACAACTGCACGGAGCTGCGACTCGAGCTATACTTACATGCACATATTTATGAAAATCTTCGTTAGGGCCCGTAGGGTTATCATTTTTTGAAAATTTAAAAATGCTTGGAAAAGCTTGACTGGAACATTTTAACTGTCTTAGGTAGTTGGCCTTGAGTACACTGTTGCCAACATACCGATTGGGAGACAGAAAATTTACCGATGTATTACTTCTATCTTCTTATAATCAGGGTTGCATCCTTAATGCTAAACTGGTGCCATGTACAACCGGTTTTTTGTACAAAGCATATAAATTTGAATATGCTGTCAAAATTTCATGAAAATTCGTTGAGTAGTTTTGGAAATTAGCCTGCAGAAAAAAACACGCTTTGTCTTCATAATATTTGTATAGATTATAATATATTATTATAAATTTTTCAATGACGTTCTAACTGTGCATTTTGTATTTTAGATTGGTGTTTGTGAGCACACTAGATGGCCATGTGTCAATGTTGAATATCGCTGATGGAGGCGTCAAAGAATGGAGTGTTCCAACTGGACCCGGTCCAATGTTATCGTCAAACATACATAAATTGGAGGTATGTATACTTTTTTTGAATATTGATTTGCAGTACAGATCTCTCTCTCTCTCTCTTTCTCTCTCTAAATTAGATTGATTCGCTACTTAAGTCCAGCCCTCTTAGTTTGCTCCTCATGTAAACAAATAATGACGTCACTGAGCATGCGCATTATATCAAAATGTGTACACGCTGATTAAAAAGTAACAACAAAATACTTTCAAAAGTAGTTTTCTAAATTAAATTGTTAGGCCTACATCATATCATGAATGATGTTTTTAGTACTTTAAGTACTTATAATTTAAAAAATAGTTAACTATTAAGAATATGACATCCGTAAAGTCGCAGACTCTGGTGTGCACCCTGTAGTAGGTGGCTTTTGTTAGTTGGCAGTAGGAGCAAACTAAGAACGGCTGAACTGTATGTGTTTTCGATGTTATTATAAGGGGGAGATACTTGGAGGTTTAAACAAAATGAGATAAAAAAGACTTGATGCCTTTTATATTGATATGGTCGTACAGGAGATTGGTGTGAACATCATGGACAGGTAGAATAAAGAACATGGAACTTTCTATTTCATATAATGAATTAATATAATAATTTCACTAACCTTCTTTTTAAACTGCGTCACCTTTATTTCAATTTTTACTTACACGTGTTTCGGTGGATCCACAATCATCAGAGTAAATGAAAAATAGAAACTAAAAATTTTATTCACAGTTTTATACAAATGACTGAAGATGTATAATCTTGTGTAAATTTTAAATAAATGAAAAAAATTTTTAGTTTCTATTTTTCATTTACTCTGATGATGGTGGATCCACCGAAACACGTGTAAGAAAAATTGAAATAAAGGTGACACAGTTTAAAAAGAAGGTTAGTGAAATTATTATATTAATTCATTATATGAAATAGAAATATTTCAAACTGCAGGATGCATTATAAAGATTTATTTTTGAACATGGAACTGTTGGTAATTTTGATTAAGGAAATGGAATTACTGATGGTTAGTCACGAAATGAACTTTGTTTGAGATGAAGTGTAAGAGGGGAACAATCTACTGCACATGCCCAGTTTCAAGATTACAATCCTAAAAACATATTGACACTCATAGTTCATTGGAATACACAATGTCTGTATTTTATTACGCGATGAGTGGTACAGGAAATATCGTTTTGATTTGGCTATTCACTTTTTACGTTTTAGGCTACAGTTATACAAATGAAAGTATTTTAATTCGTTAAAACTCATTCCGTTTCTTTTCATTTTAATTCTTCACATTTTATTCATTTTTCTGTAGTGTTTTTAACGGGTGATTCAAAAAGAGCGCCGGTTTTTAAACGGCTGGTAAATTTTTGTTTATCGGTTGGCAACATTGTTAGACCTCATTTCTATTTCGGAGAACATTCCGATTGACGATTCAGTTGTAGTTTCTCTTGTTCGCAGTGTAGTACTCTCGCAGTCTGTGTCTAACCATGGAGAAGTTTACTATTGCACAACGAGTGTTAATCGTCAAAACATTTTACCAGAGTGGAGAGAGTTATGCGGCTACTGTCAGGCGACTTCGCGGTACTCTAGGACGTAATGAAGCACCGAATGAATCAACAGTTCGCAGGCTCATGAAAAAGTTTTTTGAGATGGGTTCAACAGTCGACCTTAAAAGTTCTGGACGTCGTCGTTCTGGCCGAACTGAGCAGAACGTTGCGTTGGTTCGTGACAGTGTGGCTGTTACCGATACCGTACGATGATTAGGGAGTTTTTGTGGCGTCATTTGGATGGAATGGACATTGACGAGTTGTGGTTTCAGCAGGATGGTGCCACCTGTCACGCTGCACGAGAAACAATGTTGTTGCTCCGTGAACGGTTCCAGGATCGCATCATTTCTCGTAATTCCGACCATCAATGGCTACCAAGGTCGTGTGACTTGACGCCTTGTGACTTTCCTCTTTGGGGTCATCTGAAGTCATTGGTGTATGCCAATAAACCCCGAAACATCAATGACTTGAAGGAGGAAATTCGACGGGTTATCGGGCAAATGGAAGTCGAAACTTGTCGTGCAGTGATATCCAATTTCATGGACAGAGTTGATGCGTGCCAGCGCAGTAGAGGAGGACACATGCATGACATCATTTTTCATACATAAAATCGGGAGGAAGATGAACTTGTTGATGTATTTATTTTCAGTTTTTCAATAAAATAAATCTCTTAATTTGATATATCAAAACCGGCGCTCTTTTTGAATCACCCTATATAAATTAGTTATCTATCCGTGTATTATAAGTTTATTATATCGACCGTTCGAAAGCAGCGGAAAACAATTCAAAGTGCGGAACGGAATGTTATTTTAAATGTTATTAAGTGTTGTAACTGCCCATAACAGACAGGTGGAGTGTCAAATTATTTACACTCAATCTGTCCGTTGCAGGGCTAAAATAAATAGTTCTGTTTCTTATCACATGGTCAGCCAATTAAATGACTGAATCATTTAAGAACAGAAGAGGCAGAGGTGTAAAAGACACTAATCAGAGTATTCTCGTCTAAAAGTAATAAATTTCATTATACAGCCAGACCCTGTGGTGAATGAAGTGAAGGTGTCATTTTTGTAGAGTGGAAAATCTGTGCTTTTCAGAGGGCCCGGCATGCTGATAAGCGTACTTTTCCACTCAGTGAGGAAGGCAATGGTAAACCACCTTACTCCTTGTATTACTTAGTAAAACCTCTACAGGTTCAAACCAGCCTTTTAGCTGATCACCTAAACAACAACAACAAGTGTTGTAAAGAAGAAGCAAAAAAATAACTACATATACTACACAGTTGGATGTTTTTAGAAATGTACGTACTACGCTGGCAGCAGTCCATTGCCCACACTGAGTCCCGGGTTCATCTCGTCATTACATATCAGTATGTACGAGGGGTACCCAAAAGTATCCGGAATAGCTCTGCTGTGGGCGGAGCTTGTGCAGTACAAATTCCCGCCACTAGGCTGCTTGTAGCGCTACTCATTGCCAGTTCAATGCCATTTTGTTCGTTGATCTAGCTTGTTCTGTTCTCGTGCAGTGATTGTTCTCGCTAGTGCTGTTTTGTGCTCGTGTCGTTTTTCATGATGGCAAGTTTTAATGAACAACGTGCGGCTGTGAAATTTTGCTTCTTGCTCGGTAAAAACGCCGCGGAAACAGTTGTAATGTTGA